>NW_004624730.1:25931656-26086672 GCF_000247695.1 Heterocephalus glaber
AGGTGAAGGGAGGGCTAGGAATGGGGAAAACAAAAGAACCAAGATGCATTATGTAAAGGTACAATTCCCAATGAAAAATGTAATTGTGTTGTATACCTACAATGTACCAATAAAAGAATTTAATACAAAAAAAAAGAAAGAAAAAAGAGAAGAATAAAAATTTGAAAAGAGTAGAAGAAAGAAAAAAAATTAAAAATAGGAGCAAAAAATTAGTGATAATTTTGGAAATAACAAATAAAAGATGAAAATGAAGGGCCTCCTTCAGGGTATGTCTCTGTTGTCACAACAGACCAGGAGGGCCGCAGTGTGAAGATATAAGTCAATGAGTCTCAGCAAGCCAGTCACAGACCCGTGAGAGTCAGGCATATTTCTGGCTCCAAGTTCCAAGCTGAGCTCCCTCTCCTCCTCCAAGATTGAACTCTGCAAGGTTCTACTGCAGGTCCCAGCTGCATTTCCCCTGAAGATAGTCCAGGTTCCAATGGGAGGTGACAATTCCTCCAACTTTTGGAGAGATTCTCTTCACTTTTCCAGTGGGCTTCAGTTTTCATCAAGGAGCCTGAGAGAGGCCCTCTCTCTGTTGTTCACTTCTGCAACTCAGGACAATGACCTTTATGCCCCTCTGTGCCTCTGTAGTATGGAACCAGGTAGCTGCACAGCCAAGAGGTGGGGCAGGGGTACACTGGCAGCTGGTGGGCTTGCAGAGGGCTCTTCACCTTCTCCCTGATCACAGGTGGGCATGGCAAGCCAGACAAACCAGGGCTCCAGCCGGCCAGGGACCACTCGGCCTGCACTACTATGCTGCTGGCAAGTATTTATGATTTGAAAAATAACCTTTAGAGAATTATCATTAATTACATGACTAATGACATAGATCATATCCAGCAAAAAAAGAAAAAACCCAAGGTCTCACAACACCATACCAAGGTCCTGCAGCATTATGGTAAATGTTTCAAGCAGTGATTCTCCAAGAGACCTACAGCCATTTGTCTGGGTAACAACACTTTGAGGAGAAGAGAATACTCTGTGAGATACAGGGGCCAACTTAATGCTGACTTATGCACATAAGGCACCATTATATCCCTTCTGTTAAAGAGGAGACATATGACTGTCAGGTAACAAATAGAGTCCTTGCTCACATCTGTTTCTCCGAGTCTAAGCATTTATCTTATGGTCATTTCTTTTTTCAAATGATTGTAATGAATATACTAAGCCTTAGTGACATATTCACATTGATTCTTTTTCGAATTTTATTAATGTGTTTTTATTAGTATATGTTTTCAGTACATAATGATTACATTTTAATGGGGGGTTTGTACGTGTACATAGTACATCTTAATTATTTTTTTGTCTCCTTTCACCCATAAAATCAGAGTTATTAGTAAAAGAAGTCAAGGGGAAGCTCATAAGACCTCCTTCACTAAGATAGTCAATCAGAAAGAGTATTGCAACTTGGAAGAATGGCAGGGAGGTTAGTGCTACTTTCAAGGGATTAAAAGATATGGGAATTGCAGTGTCCATAATATCCTTAATTCACCCACCTGGCCTATGAAAAAACTAGATCTATTACCATGGATGACAGTAAACTACCCAACCTAACAAAATTCTAGCTGCTGTAGTTGTTCCTGTGCTGAAAATGGTATCTTTATTAGAAGAGCTTAGCACAGCCTTGTGTATATGACATAGCTATTCATGGGGAAAATGCATTCTTTTTATCTTTTGGTAAAGAAGATCAGAGACAGTCTTCATTTGTTTGGAATTGACAGCAATGCAAATTCATGATTTTGCCCCACATCTGTGTTATCCTCCTGCTCACTGACATAATATAGCCAGCCCAAAGAGAACTGATAATCAGATGGACTGTACTACAGAATTATCACTGTGATCTAATCTACTGATGAAGTTTGTTAATCAGACCTAATAGACAAGAAATAACAATGCCTTGGTAAGATATATGAGCTTTAAAACAGAGGGGGAAAAGTTCTATAATTATCAGATTCCCTCAACACGAGTGAATATCTTAGGGGTCCTGTAGTCTAAGTAATGCTGGAATATAAAAATTAAAATATAAAATATAAAAAACTGAATCTCCTCTTATTTAGAAAAAGGAACTGCAACACTTGGTAAGCCTCTTTGGGTTTTGGAAGCAAAATATTTCACACTTGTGAGTACCACTATGAATCTGTTCTTGGGTCATCCAGAAGTCCGGTGACTTTGAGTGGGACCCAGAATAAGACAGAGCTTTGCAATACATCCAGGCAGTGGTTTTAAAAAGACACTGTAGAAAGCCTTTGGCTTGCTGAGAGAGCTGCAATGAATATCCATAGGGTTCTAGAGCAAGACCAGGCCAACCATGGGAGAGAAAAGTACATCATTTACAAAAGTAATCCTGGTCTGCTGCTAGGGCCTTGGAAAGACTGAGTACATGGCCATGTAACATCAAATGACCATGAATCTAGAACTGCTATTTTGGAGCTGAGCTAAATCATACCAATAAAATCTGAGAGCAATCATGATCTGTTATTTAATGGAAGTGGCACCTGTGATTTGGGCTTGATCAGGTTTAGGGGGCAAATGTTAGGTCCAATAACAGCTAACATACCTCAGGTTGCACTTCACTGTTGCATTGGCAACCCTTCTTCAGCTCACAGCAATGACAAAGAGATAAAGAATGAAGGATTATTCTGTTAGTTCATGAATGGATGATCCTGGTAAGTTTGTGTAAGATGAACGCAGACAGGATGGCCCTGAAAAACAGCAGCAAGGGAAAATTCTCCCAGTGGGCAAAACTTCAGGTGGTGCAACTTGTTTTCTATTTTGCGTGGAAAGAGAATAGTCCAAAATCAAGGATGACCCTACATGGATTCATGAATACTTTAGAGTGGTTTAGCTGGCTACTCAGGGACCTGGAAGGAATGAGACTGGAAAATCAAAGATACCTGGGGAAGAAGCTGGAACTGTGAGTGTGAACACAGAGTGTATTTATATTATGCATTAATACCCAGCAAAAATTACACACTGCAAAACAAGCCAAGTGGACACAGCCTCCATTAGATGTTGCCAGCCTCTGTCCTTAGCTATTGTTTTCACGATTATCTGATGAACAGAGTAGTGATACTGACAAGAGTTGTAGATGCTACCTGGTCCCAACAGCTGAGGCTCGTCACACTGAGCCCCTTCCAGCTTGGTTTCTTTTTGACCAAGAGTAACATATATTCTGTATGTTGGCTACCCTTCCTTCATGCAGTACCTCAGCCAACACAATCATAGTTTTAAAGTATGTGTTCTACCTTCACAGATTTCCACATAACAAAGTGTTATACCAACTGAACCATTTTAAAGCAAAGGAACTGCTGTGGTGAATAAGTGTCCATGTGGTTTAGTGAGTTTATTACATATCACACTGTTCACATGCTCAGTGATCCCATCACATGCCACATGATTCAGAAGCTTCCTGTCTTGTTCAGCTATTAAAGGTGGAGCTGACATGCCAGTGTGGATATAACATCCTTTGAGGATGAGGTGCTGTCTTTCAAGATGGGATATACATTGTAAGCCAAAGCCATTATACTATATCCCCAAATTTAAAAAAATAGAAATCAAGGTGGATCTGTTTGCCATCATTCCCAGTTACCCATTTAGGAGATGTGTGCTTCCTGTTGTTACAACTGTAGACTCTAGGAGAATAGAGGTCCTTGTTTCCAGAAGGTAGAGGTTTCCACTAGGAAACATCTCATTAAATCTAAAGCTAGTCCAGAAGAAATGCAAAGAAAAGGGGTGAAAATGCAGACTGAACATCAGAAGGGAAGATGAGAAGGATTAGTTAGAACATCAGGATTCACTACAGCATTAGGTACTGCTGTCCCTCTAACACTCCTTTTCTAAGCTTTTGGAGATTGTAACCAAATAGGATACCAGAAAGGTTGAAAGGTTGTGCCTCAGTAAAGTAAAATTAATGTAAAAAGAAAATGTTTCTGAGTGATCCAAGGGGAGGTGGGTGTTAGTGACACTATTGATGACTAGCCTAGAGTCCCCTCTCTGGCTGGACAACCCTCTCCTAATTGTTGTAGTGTGAGTGTTAGCTACCAATGGCTCATGGCTGCCTCCTATTGAGAGCCTCTTGGGCCTGGGAAGTGGAACTTCACCCACATCCAGGAACAGAGGGACCTCAGTCAGTGGCTAATGGGATATATACTTGTGCTAGCCCCTGGTAGTGCAATTTGTGGCCCAGATCTTCCTTGTGGGAGCTAGTCTTTGAGGCCACACCCTTACTCAATTCTATCTCCTAATCTATCCTTCTTCAATTCCTCTTCTTTGAATGCTCTCCCAGTAAATTACCTGGACCAGAATCTTGTCTCAGCCTATGCTTCTAGGAAGCCTAACATAACTATTAATTAAGCATGCATGTACAACAAAAAGAATACATATTTTCAAGAACACTCACAATAAAAGAAACATTAAATACAATTAAATCATTCCTTTGATGATGAATGAATATAGAAAAGAACAAGTACATAAATGATTAGCTTGCAGAAAGCAATATAGATACTGTGATATGAATTGAGGACTGTGGTTAATTCCGTTCTGTACCCTAAAATCCAAAGATAAATAAACAGAGAAGTTATATTATCCTCTTTGGAAAATTCTTGTCTCAATCTCTGGAGACGCATTCAAATAAGTGTTCAAATTGCTCTTTCCTTAGCATTTATTATTTGAATATCATTTACCTCCTGAGAAATCCACTTGAAAAGATTAAGAAAAGGTAAAATCCTAATTAGCTTTTGTGAGTCTGGGCCAACCCCATGTCCAATATTCTAAATAAGAAATGTATAAGGTAGTAAAGTTATCGTTTCCACCAAGTCCGACTTTTTCTTTCCAGTAGATTTTGCTGTCCCCACTCACCACCATCACCAACCCACCAATTTCCTGCTCTTTGCTACGAATAACCTGAAAGCTTTATAATCAGTATGAAAGCTGTCAAAAGCATTTCAGCCTGAGTTCTTTTCTTTGGGTGAGCCCTGAGAGTATACTGTAACATGGCAAACATAAGAACACAGAAATACAATTTTCACGCAGGAAGTGAATAATGGATTTCCTTCAGAATTAACTTATGTTTTTAAGACCTCTGTAATACAAGATACAACACTATGTAATTGTCTTATTTAATTGAATTTGTTACTACTTTTCTCTAATTCACTTAGTCCAACCAGTAAATACTGATTAATGATCACCACTCTTGACTGCTGCAAAAAGATCAACAAACGTTGGAGGAAAGTATTTGAATACACTGGGCCTTTCTTCACATTTTCAAAGAGAAATGTTCACAGTCCAAATTTCCAAAAATATTCCCATTTCCATATTTTAAAATTTATCTCCATGCTTTTTCTGAGAAAGTGTTAATATTATTTTCTAATAAAATCTAGCTTCTCAAATTTGTCTTTGGGAGCCTCGTCTTATCCACAATCTCTTTCCATGCCTTGGCAGCAAAGTTTTATTTTATCCCACCCACCTGACTTTTTAAATTCTCCAGGAAAGGCCTTGACAGGTTCTCAAATGTCCATAACAACTCTGCTCTTCTTTCTTTTGTTGTTGTTGTTTTGTTTTTTGTTTTTTGTTTGGTATGGGGATCAAATTCGGGACCCTGTGCTTGCGAGGCAGGTGGTGGCACCACTGAGCTAAATCCCTGGCCCCAGCACTGCTCTTCTTGATAGCAGAAGTGGATTGAAACTATTGGAATGACAGAGAACTTCATCAGAAGGGACAATTAGTACAAGAAGCTCTCTGAGCTTATGGAAATAAACTGACTACTGGGAAGGTATTCCATGCTCTGATACTGGTTGCAAAGACCCAGAGTTCTGCCATGATCTACAGTCCTGCATGTATATAACAGCTAATTCACTGTTTTACCAGCTGATTTCTTTGTAAAGCACAAGCATGAAGTTCAGCGATAATGTTTAGACTCATGAGCCTAAGCTCACATGCTGGTTGCCAATGTTCTTACTTGGCTATACCCCCAGGATGACTTTTGCTTTTCCCAATATTCCCAAGCATCCCTGGATATTTCGCTCCTGAGTGGTACTACCCCCATCCTTTCTCTGAGGCAATAACCTTGGCCCCATTCTCTTACTGGTGCAGTAGAACAGCAACTGAGTGTCCATGTCCCTTGTTCCTGTGATATCAGAGCCCCAAATGTATTGGGATAAGATATTGGTATTTCAGAAAGTTTTATTTCCAGTTAGTCTACAGTCAATCAACAGGGCTGACCACACAACCCTTTCTCAAGTCATCCTCATTTCAGTTTTCATTTATCCTCCTGCAAGCCAGAGGTATTCACCACCTTCTCTAAATTTCAGTACCAGCCCCATGCTCTACTTCACACCATCTCTGATTCTCATAGGCTCAGTTCCTTCACCATAATGACACAGTACCAAGAAAGGGAATTGCCACCCTCTCAATGCCATTTTCTACTCATAGGATATATCTTCAGTCCAAGATTAACATAAAGGTTAGTTCACTTTTCTAAGTAATAACACATGGTTGAAACTCATTCTCATGAATCAAGAGTCCTGGCATTAGCTATGTTTTTTTCCATGTAACTTGATTTATCTTCCAAAGCACCCTCCATTAACAAGTCTACATCCTTAGTACAAAACCTGAACCATTTTAATTACTAGATATAAGTTTGGCAATTACCTGGGACCAGCTTGATCAAATCTACCAAAAGTTTGCAGGAAAAATGGTTAATTTTAGGAGCAACTGACTTCTGAGACAACTGATATATCTCTCCTCTCACTAGACATCAGGAGAAATCTGAGAATCCTAATATGGGAAACTCAGATCAGCAAAAGCTTTATGCCTCACGTCTTTCCTGTGCTAGTTCCTATGATGTTTTGGGCTTATACCACCTGATTTAGATGCCTACAGATTTGCTGTTCCTCTTAGATATTTCTCCTGTGCCCTTTGGACACTCTAAATAGATTTTCTTGTGTAATTGGCTTTTAAAATTTTTATTTATTTATTTATTTATTTGGTACCGGGGATTGAACTCAGGACCTTGCACTTGCAAGGCAGGTGCAGTGCAAATGAGCTAAATCCTGGGCTGTGTAGTTTGGTTTCTTGACTATATGTTTCTCCTTTTCCTGTATGGAAGTGATTTTCTCACTCCTTTCCACATTCCTTGCCTTCCCACTTGGACTTGTCAGGTCACTTTCCAGTGCCTCATCTAGATCCCTGCACCACTCTGTAATGTGGATAACAAGCACCTTCTTTAAGACTTTCATTCTCTTGGAACCATCCTCCATATTGTTCTCTCTTTAAAGATATCAGTATCCTTCCTATTGCATTTCCTATCCACCTAAGATTTGATGTCATATGGAAGTTATCAACATCCACATGATCTACCCAAAAACCTGGCCTCTCTTTGGTTTCTTTATTGCCAGGGATCTATATAATCACATATCCAGTTTACTTTCAGCCATGCTAGATCATAAATAACCACCCCAAAAAAATGTTAAGTTCAAGTATGTCACTTTAGCACTACAACTTTCTCTACTGCTGGCCTTCTACTCTAATTACCCTTTCTTGTTCCTTAACCCTCTGCGCCCTCCAGTCCCACATCCCTCCACTTCATTCCCAGCCCACCAGCTCTTCCTCACTTCATCCTGTCTTGTTCAAAATTATCCTCAATATGTCAGCTTTCCATTAATCATTTGTCCATATTTGCAACTGCCTTGAATAGTTAATCTCCATAGCACCCATGTGATAACAAATAAACTTTATTGTCACTTTTATCTAAGTATTTAAATTGGAATACAAAATGAGATGTTAATCTTACACGATAGTCTTTTTTTTTCTGTTTTTTTTTTTTGTACCAAGGATCAAACTCAGTACCTTGCGCTTACATGGCAGGCTTCAGAACCACTGAGCTAAATCCCTGGCCCCTTATATGATAATCTTTTTTTTTTTTGGTACCGGAGATCGAACTCAGGTCCTTGTGCTTGCTCAGCAGGCAGTGAAACCACTGAGCTAAATCCCTGGCCCTACATGATAGTCGTAATCCACCCGATTTTAAAATATTTTATTAATCTTTAGATTACTTTTCCATCATGTTTTTTAAAAATTTCTTTGTGTTTGTTATAAAACTCAACAGGATACTTGAAATTTTGGTGTACAGCCGAAGTCATGCTGTGATAAATGACAAGTAAAATAGTTTGTAGCCAGACTGCAAGGCTGGCCAAGGTTTCTGAAATGTACACTACCCTTGCTTCCACCATGATAACAATGAGTTATTTTTAAACTCTAATTTGGAGAGTGGTGGTAGAGATTGCACCCTGGGCCTTCTCACTGAGTCATATCTCCAGTCCTTTTTCGATTTTTTATTTTGAGATAGGGTCTTGCTAAGTCACTAAATTGTCCAGGGTGGGCTTTAACTTGTGATCCTCCTGCCTTAGCCTCCCAGCGTGCTGAGATTACAGCTGTGCATCACTGCTCAACTATGTATTTATAATATTATACATTTAATCTCTTTCTACAAGTAAAGCAATGGAGTTGAAGGTGAGAGTGCACAGGTTCGGTAGGAGTCAGCTGCACAGATCTTCTACTTTGCTTCCCACCATTCACCCCCTCCCTGGTAATGCTTCCATTCAGAGCCACCACAAAAGGTTGTGGAGGGTGTTCTCTGAGAAAGAGTATTTTACAAAGAAGTGAGCAAGGGCTGGAATTGAGTTTGCATTCTCTGCTCACTGAGTTGAATGCTCTTCCTTGAAAGACAAATTCACATTACATTCATTCCTTTTCACAGTTCATGAAAAGGCATAATGTAAACTGGACAGTCCTATCCCTACTCCCTCAAATGCTGAACTGCTAATTCAAAGTGTTTAAAATCAGTCAATCCAATCAAACTGCCAACTGATTTAACTCTCTATCCCTTTCTTTATCCCTGCCATTCTAGAAAAAAATTACCAAAAGGCAACTATATGTAGTGTCTGAACTAAGGCATACCTGAATTTTATTCCAGCTCATTTGCTTACAGACAAGGATAGACAAATTACTTGATCACCCTAAGCCTCAATTTCCTTGTGAGTAAAGTGGATAGGCAATATGGTTTGTGTAAAGATTAAATGAGATCAAAGTAGTGATGCCCCTAGCGCAGTGCCTAGCATACAGTAAGCAACTAATAAATACAGCTACATAGCAGAAAGATGGATGGATGGTGGATGGATGTGTGGATGGATGGGGAGAGCAAAATATAGTTCTTGGATATCTCCAGCCACTCTTTCCCTTTGTGAGGAGGTTTAAGGTCTACATGACAGGAATGATGACACTACTGGAGAGAATGCTATGAAATGAAAAAAGAAGAAATTTTTAATAAATGTCTAGAATTTCTAGAATTTTCTATAATTTCTTTTATTCATTTTGCCCTAGGAAGTGAGAGTTTTATTACTGTAGCATAAGATATGATCTAGATTCTAGGAAATTGTCCATATTCAAATCTCTAAAACTTTATATAAATGCAAAGACCTTATACACTTTATAAGTAAATTAAGGAAACTTACTAATATTGTAGGTATCTTAATTGTACTGATAACTTAGCCACAGTCACAGCACAGTTCTAAGAAAACATTACTTATCCAACTTATGGGCTGAGTTAGTTTCAAGCAGAACATATCAAAAAACAAGAACAAGTTACCTGATTTTATAAAAAGTTTATATTTTATTAGTGGTCATACTGACATACTTATTCCCATGAAAGACTTTTACAACTGTTTATTCATGAAATTTTAAGCATGGACAGGACACATATGATTAACTCTTTCACCTTAAACACAAGACACCCAAAATAACAGGATGGCTTAGGAAAAATTTGACTTAACTGTCAAATAATTACTTCCATGTTTAGATGTTGTGCTTTAATAAATCTCTTCCTTTTTACCACACACTTACACAGAGAAGTACACATGAACACATTCATACATAGATTCACGTGAGGAACAAAAGAAAAATTAATTGAAATACAGACTATATTTTTAAAAAATATTGTAACTGTTACTGCAATATCTTATCAGAGAAAAGAGGGTGAGTCCACTTCATCCAAAAATACCATGCTGGCTGTTCATCTCTACTTAGTAAAAGTTATCAAAAACAAAGCAATAAGTTAAAATCCCCCCCAATGTTACTAAACATGAAAAATTAGACTGACACTTAAGAATCCTAAAATATTACAAGCAAAATCAAATATCTCTTTTACAAAAATAAAATAGACAAGTCACTCACATGAAGATAGTCAAAACAATTTTATGAAAAAAGTTATAATTCCACAAATACTTATGTAATATATATTACATGCCAGGTACATTTCTATGTGCTAAAGACACATTCATGAACAGACAAGTAAAATCCTTACTTATTCCTATGGAGTTTATTTTCCAGTGGGAGGAAAATGGCTTTTTTTTTCTAGGTAATTTCTAAGCTCTATGAAAAAAAGTCATTGTATGATTCTGTTAGAAACATTTATTCCAAACATTTTATAATATTTTAAAAGAAGGGAAAGTATTTCTTTCAGAATCAAGAATAAATTGAAACTCCCTGGAGACTTCCAAAAAAATATCGAGAGTTTATATACTGATTTTTATCTTACAGCAGAGAAAAAGAAGACAATCTAGGAAGACAGTTCTTAAAGAATTAGTCACTGAATTTACATTATATCCAAGGAATATCAGTTGTCAAAATGCCTAATATTTTGCATTTAAGATAAAAATAATTGAACAATTATATGATATGAAACACTCCACAAAAATTACACAAAGATTCTCCCCAATCTTGATCAAAGAATATAACAAGGGATTCCTGGGCTGAGTCTTACAATTGATTAGAAAGTTAGATCATGTGACATATTGCTAATTTTAGACAAAACTGCGCCTTATAAAGTTTTCATGGGAATAAAGAGAATGGCAGGCAGAGAGATTTACAGAAGACTCAATTTTGAAGATCTTTCCATGCCCTGCTAAGAATATTAAAATTTATCCCAAATTCTCCCAGGAAATGTTGACGTAGAGGGGTCCATTAAAAGATTTCTATTTTCAAAAATTCCACTGGGGGTAATACAAAGAATGAATTATCATTCACTCTAGGGATATGTTATGGTTAACATCTGAAATGTCCCCCAAAGGCTGTGTGCCAGCTTGTGGTACTAGTAACCCCCACAGGCATCATGGCAAATTTTTAGAAAAGGTGAATAATGGAGGTGTCTAAATTTTTAGAAAAGGTGCATTATGGAGGTGTCATTATTTTTTAGGAGTATTTCTATTGATGAATTATAAATTTTAATTTTATGAGTTTTATTATCTTAAACAATGTGTACTTAATGGGAAAATAAAATATCAATACAATAAAATAGTAAATTTTTAATATGCAATGAGTGTGTAGGATAAGCATCAACATTTTCAACATCAACTGTTTATCTGCTTACAAGACCTAAAAAATAATAGCAGAAATAAATTCTTATGTAAACTACAATGAAAATACAAACAAAACTCTAGCACAGTAATAATCTTTGCTTCAATTATCCCACCTAAGTCAGTCTTCACACATGACAACAGCATGTCCCATTCACAAGTCGCACTCACACTGACAGCACTTGTGCTTAGCTTTCCTTCCCTGTTTGTCAGGCCATACTTGTCACCTCTCTTATCTTCCTCTTTTATCAGGAGCTCCCCATTATATTATACAATGTCCACTTTCAGGAAAATGAATTATTAATAAAATAAAATGTCAAACATATACTGAGTGTTTAGAATAAACATTAACATTTTCTATATCAACTGCTTGTTTACTAAATCTAAAAAATAACAGCAGAAATAAATTCCTATGTGAACGATAATGAAAATACAAATAAAAACTCTACCACAAAAATAATCTTTACTTCAGTTATCACACTTAAGGTAGTCTTCGCACATGAGGACTGCGTGTTCCTTACACAAGTATTGCTTACACTGATAGCACGTGTTTTGTTTTCCTGTTTTCTTTGGTAGGACACACATGACGTCTTGCGGGTCTTCATGTTGTCTTAGGAAGGTTTTATGATGTTACACCTGTCTGTACACCAGACTTCTCCAGAATTCTTTTGGGGAGTTCTTTGGGCAGATACCATATTGTTCTTCCTCTGTTGTAATTGATCATTTAACAATTTCATTCCCAATCCTCTAAGAAAACTTCTCTACGATCTTTCGTGTTTGTTATTTTCTTTGCAAATTATAAAATTATTTATGCCTGTCATGTTTAGGATTGAGTAAAACTCAACCATTGGCCAACACTTTGTGTTTCAAATGACATCATAATTGATGCATAACACATCAACAACGACTACTCCACCTTTTGTTTTGTTGTGAAATGTGACCATTTTTGGCTTCACTTGTGCTGAGGATTCACTATCAATCTTTTTTTGTTGTTTTGAGACAGGATCTCTCCATGTAGTCCAGGCCAGCCTTGAACTCACTATGTAGCATTATGTAGCACTGACCTTGAACTTACAGGATCCTCCTGCCTCAGCCTCCAGAGTGCTGGGATTACAGATATGGGCCCCCATGGGCCTCACTATCAATCTCATCATCATGGTATAACATTGATGGCATCAATATTACTTTTTCTTCACCATATAGGAGGCCAGTGTTATGTCTTTCTGAAATCCAGATTGTACTATACATTTCTCTATTGTGAACTTGCAATATTTTTTCTGGAATCTTGGTGTTTTTTTCTCAAAAAGTTCCTGTGCTGGTCACCTGGTATTCTTATAGCAAATGTGACATCATTGGGTAACTAGTGAACCAATTGTCGAATGTGACTTTTGGATTGCTTTTTGAAATAGGTGTGACAGGTCTGTTCATAGAGTCATATAGTTTATTACTGCATGAAAAAAGTCCTGGTGGCTGAATTCCAAAATAAATTTCTAAATTCAAGGTGTAAAATGCCTTCATAGCTACCAGGACATAAATTTTTATACCATATTTGAAAAGTTTACTTGGCATATATGGCCAAATGCTTCAACAATCACGAAATAATAAGTTGTTCATCAATTGTCATGTATTCAAATGGTGTATAAATTGCTTGACACTTCAAAATAAAGCTTTCAAGAAATGAGCAAATAGCAGCCAAATTGTCAGATTTTTTCTTTCTTGATGGGTTTTATTTGCCATCAAAACATAGGTAATTTTGAAGCAAACCAAATCTCTTGAGTGTCGTTATTGTTCTGAAAATCTCAATGCCATTTCTGTCACTTCTCCATAAATCCTTTAGATTCTGATGATTAGAATGATAAAGTCCTACTATGAAGGCTTTTAGTTCAGATAGTGAGGTGTCATGATAAATATATTTTAAGTATTTTTCTTGATGGATATAGAATGCTTTCTTGTATTTCCTTTCTATTGTATCTCAAAACATCTTGCAGTATATTGTCCATTACAAACAATTTCCAACATTGAATTGCACAGTTAGCATTCTGTCCAATAGGTTTCACCCCTGGCAAGAATCTATAACATTTTCTGACCTAGTTCTAATTTCTAACATTGTATTGTTCTGGTATACATGATCATTTGGTAGCATTTTGACTAGTCAAATGTTTATTTATATTACTCTTTTCTTTGTCATCTGATCAAGGTCCTCATTCTGTACTTCTCTATGTATCATATCTCTGTCATATCTTGCTAACTTCTTTGGCTTACATGATCCACATCATCATCAGTAGCCAGTCACCTGATGACTCATTTTCAACCTCCTCCCAAAGTTGTAAAAGCAAACTTTTTATGCAACATTGTACGCAATTGGGCTAATTCTATGAGAAAAAATTTTAAAACATTTGATTACAAACTATAAATACGCAAAATGTAACACGGGGCATAATGTGGGAAAAACAGCCATTTACACTTTGACACGTGTACACACCTTGCCATTCATCATATCAAGTGAATGAACACAAAGGTTGCTCTTGTATCCCCTAGTACAGAAATGGAGATGCACAGCCAGCTACTATTATGCTAAAGTACATATTTCCATCAGAAAAGTATGGTATGGGAATCTGCAACCCAGTATAAGGAAATGAGGGAGACAATAGAGCCTTTAGGAGGTGGAGCTAGGTGGAAAAATAGGTAACTGGGGGTGGGGTTTTGATGGGTATATTTTGTCCCCAGCCCCTCCCTCTCTATTCTTTGCCTCCTGTTAGCCCTGAGGTGGGCCATTTTGCTCCACCATATGCTGTTTGTCAGGATGTTCTGTCTCACTATGGGCCCAGAAGAAACAGAACTAGGTGACCAAAGACAGAAACTTCTGAAACTCTGAACCAAAATAAATATTTATTTTACTACTCATCGTAAGTCGCTTATCTCAGGTACTTTCTCACAGTGACAGAAAGCTGACGAACACAGACTGAAAGACTAATGAAAAAAAAGTAGTTTAGGAGCTACATTAGTTTCCTAAGGCTACCAGAACAGATTGTTACAAACTAGAAAAGTTAAAACAACAGAAATGTACTCTTGCATCTTTCTGGAAGCTAGAAGTCCAAGGTCAGGATATGAAAGCTATGCTGTCTCTTTATGGCTTCTGGTGGCTGCCAGAAATTCTCTGCCCTTGGTTTGCCAATGTGTGATTCCAGTCTCTGAATCATCTTCATTTGGCATTCTTCCCATATGTCTCTGTCTGTCTGTGTCCAAATTTCCTTCTTTTTATAAAGACATTAGTCATTGGATTAGAGTCTAGGTTATAAATTCATAAACTATTATAAATTAATTTGATTACCTGTATAAAAGATCCTATTCTCCAATAAGGCAATATGCTGAGGACCTAGGACAATATGAATTTAGTACAGATATTATTTAAACCAGGACATGAACTATTGCAGCAGCCTAGTCAAAAGATGAGGGAGGACCAAAACTAAGATAATGACAGGGAAACTAAAAAGGAGGAAATAGGCTCAAGAGAGTTTGACAAGATATCATCATTTGGGTTTAATGTTTTATTTGATTTGTAAAATTGCAGACTGACTGCAAGTTTGGGTCCAATCATTGATTATCCTGTACCCATTCCCTTTGATCTGCAATTTTGTAGTTCCTTCTTCCTCTCAGACTGGCTATATTACTTGCTTTGAACAATAGGATTCTGGAAGGCTTGGCATAAACAGACATATAAAACCACTGGGATCTTTCGATTTCCTCTCTTAAAACCCTACCACTTTCATAAGAATAAATCCACACCAGGCTGAAGGAAGAGGAGAGTGCATATGCAACAGACACTCTCCCCATTTGACTCTATCCTAGACCAGATTATAGCAAGCCAGTCCACAAACGTGTGAGACAGCCTAACCAAGTTCAACTAACCCAAAACTGAGAGATGTGCAAATGACGTAAGACTCAACCAGAAATACTTACCGACTGATACATAAACTCATGAGAAATCAGTGCTTGCTGGGGTAGTTTGTTGCACAGGAAAGATCATGCAGAATAAAGGAGAAAAGGGAAATCAAAGATAACTCCCATTGGTTTAAGTGAGTAGGATTACAATAGAGACTATAACAGAATAAATAGGAACTGTTCTGTGGCATTAATTGTACTGTTCTCTATTGAAATGTGTACTTCCATGATATTGTGTATCTATGTGCAAACAATTCAGGATAGCTTTAATACTGTCCTTTCTAAGAACTGTCTTCTAGCCTTCACCTAAATTAATATCTCACTCTTCTTAATATTCTTGATAAGTTATTTGTGCTGCATCTCACTTTTGCTGCCGTCAAACACTTTCTCTCCCCCAAAGAATACCTCACTCTTGGTACCAAATTCTGTATTAATTGGGGTTTAATAAAAGATAGAAGCATTGAGATATGTAAATTGTGGTAAAATACAGTGAGTGTTTAAGTTGAAATTTTTAAATATGTATTGCAGTAAAAGACAAATTACCATTAATCCTCAAACAACTGTCACTTCAAATACTCTTATCTTGTCATTGTTGCCACCTTTTGAAGCAGTTCTGGAAGTCCTCTTTCATGAGCGTCTTTTCATGGCTGCCTCAGTGTTCTGAATTGGTTCAAAATATTTATGTCAATTTCTGTCAAATAAAAACGTTATGCTATGTCCCTGTCCACCATATGCACTGACTTCTGGATCTTCCCTATAGTCAAAGTGACCATGAAAGTTAAACATTGTTAATTAATTCAGAACATCAGGGTAGCCACAACAATGCAAGACACTCATGAAAGAGGACTCAGAACTGCTTCAGAAAGTGGCAAGAACAGCAAGAAAAGGGCTTGAACAGAAAGGAGTATTTTGAGGAGGATTAATGACAATGTGTTTTTTAGTGTAATATTTTTAAAATTTAAACATTCACCATATTTTTCAATCACAACTTTTTTGTGTGACATTCATATATAATTTATTACATAATTTGAGCCTATACTATAGCAGGTGTTAGTATAAAGGTTTCTGCAAAGTTATCTTCACATCTGTCATTGGAGCTTAGTCGACAGGGCAAGATAATGAAGGAAAGATGGGTGTAAAATAGAAGAGAAAGAAAGTTCTCAGCTGTAATATATAAGCTTAAAATGGAACCCACCAGAAAGACTTAAACCCAACCAGGACATCACTACCTTTGACTTTGAAGATATACAGTGTAGGTGTTTTGCCAAAAAAGATAGTGTTGTTCATGGAACTAAACATACACTTGGCTCAGGGGTTGATGAAGTTAAAGAAGTATTCAGAGGAAAGCAAAGCAGTTGCAGGCTCAGCTAGTGTCACATAACAGCTCATAACAAAATACTAAGCTATGAAAAGCACTTGTACTGATTTTCTCAGTGTAAAACCAGTAGGGAAGTCTTATGAAGTATTTAATGTGGTCCACCTCAACTTGAAGCATATAGTGAAGAGAATACTAAGAAAGGAGGTTGAATTTGGCCAACTTGACATATTATAAAGTCACCACATGGCTTATATTTTTATAATACAAGAAAAAATATTTTTCTTGTAACTTATTAATGCTCACTTGTTTTCTTTTTTACATGTGGAAGTAAAACTATTCTACTAATCTTCATATGCTTAATTCTTCTTCTGAACACTGAAGTTAGGCCAAATTGTCAGTTTTTCCTCTGTGATTCTGGGACACAGCACATAGCTGGAAATAAAATAAGGAATTATCATTAAGACTAATATAAAGTTATAATGATCAGTTAAGCCAAGAGATGAGAAGAGTTTTAAGTAGGGATAATTCTAAGCCTGATGTTTTAATCAGCTGGGTAAAGTCACTCCATATGAATTTGTCCCATTGCCGGGGATTTAGCTCAGTGGTTCCGCTGCCTGCCTCGCAAGCTCAAAGTCCTGAGTTTTATCCCTAGTACCAAAAAAAAAAAAAGAAAAGAAAATAGACAATGAATTTGTCCAATGAACACTTAGTTTTATCAATACCTTCCACATTTTAATAGATAATTTTGAATTAATTTTCCTTTCTTAATGATGACTTATTAAAGCATATTATTAAAATAAAATATAAAATATTGTTTCTATAATATACAATATTTTAATGTTAATAGCATTGAGCAATATAAGGGCAATATTCATGGAAATTAATTTAATCCTCAGAAAAACTTTGAGGTAAGTGCTATTAATTTATGCATTTTATAGATGAAGAAACTGTTTTACTTGTTTATAGTAACTTGTCAACAAAAAAAACTCTATCACCACACATGCAACACAACTCGTGTTGTCTTAGCTACTATACTATCATGTAATGATAGCACCTTGCACTGTATACTTTACAGTTTATAAAACATTGTCACATGACCTTCAAACCAAGAAACTAAGAAACAAATATATCTATTTTCAATGTCAAAGGGTGAAACTCAGTGAAGTTAAATAATCCTTCCAAAATCAAGTCACTGAGATGTAATCAACCCAAGACAAGAATCCTAGTTTTCTCTCAATCTGTATTCTTTCTTCTACATGCTATAAAACATGGTAAAAATGTCAACCTGTGATTTGCATTTTAATAGTAAAAAATCAAGTATGCTTGTCTAATCACACTGTCTTTTTTAAATTTTTCAATATTTATTTGTGCCATTTAGCTCACTTTTGTTTATGTGCTAGTTGCACCCTAGTAATACATATGTATATCAGTCTGGAAATTATAACCTACATTATAAGAATAGTGTTTTTTTCTGATTTATCATAATTATTTATCAATTTAATTCATCATTTCAATTTGAGGTCAATAATAGAGTACAGGAGGAGGAGTAAGGCCAATTGACTTCTGGTCTTGTTCTATCTATAACAGGTCACCTAACTGCAATGGGCTTCAATTCCTCTTCTAGACAATGAGAATAACATCCAAATCAGTTCCATAGCCTAGGACACTACTCAGGTGCCTTCCAACATCTGGGACAAGTAAAAATATACAAACTTTTTGCAACACAGAAGTTTTAAACAATGAAAGGATGAATTACAAACTATCACATAGATGCAAGGATGGGATTATCCCCCTAAGAGAGGGGAAGTGATATGTTGCTACTGATTTATTGAGCTCTTCTATGTTCCAGATTTTGTAGAATGTTTTTATATTCACATTTTTGCAAAGCTCAAAAGATCTCTGTGTACTAAAAGAACTTTAATAAATTTATCTGAAATGTTAATTGGATACCGCTAAACCTGCTCTTTCTATTGCCAACTTTCTTATAGTCCGTTTTGCCTTTGGCTTCTAGCACTGTTTTTTTCCATGATGGTAATTTGCTTCCACTTTGTATTTTTCCAAGTATTGAACACTTTCAGTGAAAACATAGCCAAGGACCAGAAGGCAGAGTGGAAGTAAAGAAGCCAGATTCAGCAATTATGTAACTTTTAGAAAACTATATCCATAATATATGTATATATGTATGTGTGCATATGTGGGTATACACACAACGTATGTCATTCCAACTCCTCAGAAATTTTAGTGGTTTAACATTTTTAAGCAAATTTAGATATAGAAAAAGCTACTTATGAAAACTATAAAAAATATTGCAATGTCAAAGTAATACAGAGCAGTTATTTGTACTGCAATATATGTTAAAGCCTCATTACAGTCTTTGTCTTTTCCCTAGGTACAAATGTTACTGTAATGTGTTGATATAAATTGTATTTAAATCTGTTCTCTTTATTTAAATGCTGAATGCTTTGTATTAGGAAAGGACAGTTGTAAAATTATTAACTGTACATTAGTCTCATACTGGTTTCAGAGGCTATTAAGCAATACAAACAGCATCTTGGTGGTTGGGAATTAGCCCCAAACAAAGCATATTCCATAGGAGTCCGATTTTATAATCTGTTTCACACTGCATGCAAAACACCAAAATCAAGCAACAGAATTATTAGAATAATGAATAAATCTTAGCTGTTAATAAATATTTTGCCAGTGTTGTGATTTAGATCTGGAATGTCCCCCTAAATTTTCTCAGAAAATTTGCTCAAAAATGTGTCTTTTGGAAAGTGACTAGTTCCTAGGAGTGCTACACTCATGAGTAGACTTGTGAGTGAGTTCAGTAGCTGAGTGTGCTGTTAGGATGTGGGGTCTGGGTGGAAGAGGCCAGTCACTCAGGGCGTGACCTGGAAGGATACATCTCCCTCCCTGACTCCTCCCTTTTCTATCTCTGCTTCCTAGCCCCCATGACATGAGCAGATTTCCTGCATGGTGAGCCCTTTCAGCCAGCAGTTCCACCATGCCCTTTCAGCCTTTGAGCCAGCTAACTATGGACTAAAATCTCTAAAAGCTATGATCTTAAGCAAGTCCATCGGATATTATGTCTTAGTGAGGAGCCAAGTGACAAGGTCAGGCAGTATGAGGGTTCAAACTAGACCTCATCAATGGATGGATGACATTTGGTCTTTTCAATGACAATATACAATCTTTACTGAGTGTGTACTACATTAAAGGCATAATTTGATGAAATATGAACACCATAAACTATCCTCTTTCTAAAATATAACATATCAAGACCAAAATCTAGTGTATTATTTAAGACAAATACTAAGGTTCATATATTCCTCCTCAGGAATGGTTCATGAATCCAATTAAAATATTTTGACAAATAAAATCTTCATTACTTATATCTATACAATAGCAATATCTCTGATGTCACTGAATGTGCTGAGTTTTTGTTTTGTTTTATTTTGTTTTGTTTTTTCTCTATTTGGGTGAGCTTTTGGGCATGTACTTAAATATTTAGGGCTTATAGAGGAGTGACACAAATGATACTAGGAAGAGATTATTTAGTACATTATGTTCAAACTAAATTACAACTGTTCTTGTTAAATGACTTTTTTTAGTCACCTAATCTGAAATTTGATAACAGCAAAATATTCAAAATAGAAATAGATGACCAAAATGAAGTATTTTATTGATTCTTAAATCAATGTTGATTTAGAAAACTAAAATCTACAGGTAGATTTTAGAATTCATAACATCTACAGTCGTCAATAATAACAATGCATATAAAAGCTAAGGTAATAGTAGACATTGTTCTGAGCTTAAAAGATCAGGAATCCTGGTGAGGTTATGGGTACATTTTCTTCTTCTAAGTATAAATGTCAGTAAACAGGAACTATGGACAGTTGAAATGTTGAAATTCCTAGTTCTTTCTGGTATTCAGACCTTAGGTATGGTCTTGTCAACACATTCGTGAGTGTGGTATACTCCCCATAGAAAACAGAAGAAAACGCAGATAAAATGCAGGGGAAAGTTTTATTGATGTAAAATAAGACCTCTTGAACACAGTTATAAAAGTGGGTTAACTAAGACACCTTTGAGTATTAGAAATTTAGAAAGCACCCAAAAGTTTGCCTAGTTTCCACTTTGCAAACAAAGCATATCGGCTCCAGTTTGTGAGCCTAGATTAATTTATACGATGCATATTTTAACTTGTATTCTTGTTTATCACCTAAAATCCATTTTTCCTATCGTTTATGTCTCTTTTTATGTTTGTATGGATGTTTTTGTTTTTAAGAGTGCTTCTCTAATTAAACCTAAAATCAACGTGACATCTATTTAGAAAATTCGCATAGGCATCATAGTGGAAGAAACATTTGCAACCTCTATTTAAAGTAAATTCAAAAAGCAGATATCAGGGAGGAGCCCAGAAAGAAACACAATATACCTTAAATGGATCAACAGACTTTGAAAAGTTTTACAGAAGTGTGGAGAGTAGAAAGGAAACATAGTGACAGCAAGTGCTTAGAAACTAACAGTTGCAGAAAGCCATTACCACTTCTGGGATTAAAAAAACAAGAGGAACAAATGGTGATCCTAGAGCTAATCAAGAACTGGACCATGAAGAATGGGCCTCCCAAAGAGTACTAGAATCATGGAGGTGTAGAAGTACAACCAGAGATTTAGTACCAAAGCAGGGAAGGAGCCATCAAAGAAGACCTTGATTTCTCCACTCAGCTCTCCTGCCTGTTCATCCCATTAGTCAAACACATAAGACAACAGATCTAGAAAGCAATTCAACCTCCCATTAGCCAAAGTCAACCAAAATCTAACAGAAAATACCAGGTGATACCCTCAGTGGAGCTCAACCTCCTAAGGAATGGAGCAGAACAGAGGCAGGCAGACAATGAAGGTGGTAGTCAAGGTATAAGATGAGAATGGGGATTAATCAGAATACCAGTATACCTAATCACCCTTTAAATTTAAAGTGAAATTGGGAATTCAAAAGGACTGCTTTCTGGAGTTCACTGAGCTACAACAGCAAGAAAAGTAAAAGTACAGTATTCAAGTTCATTCTCTAAAAGAGTCATTGCTATGAAACCATTACAAGTTGACTAAATTTAAATTGGGTTCTTACTACTTGGACTTTTTCTCTACAAAAAGGCATGGACTTGTTTTGTGGGGAAAAGAATAAAAGTATGGAAATCAAGTATAGAAGTTAAATCTCTAAAATAATTTACACTCGAAAGCTGTCATTTCAGTACTCACTCTGACCTAACTATTCCTTTCTACATACATGTCCTTGTGAAATGTGTATGTATAAGTGGAGACATATACAAGGTATTCACTAGTATGATATTTGCAATTCAGTATAATATTTGCAATAGCCAAAAAGTCATCCACAATTGTGTACAAGTGGTAAGTATATCTACATAATAAAATACCTTATCAATGAGCAGACTAGAGCTATACATAGCAACATGGAAAATTCTTACCAACATTATGTTGATCAAAAGAAGAAAGATGGAGGTAAATACATTGGCAGGATAGTTCTATATATGTGAAGTTTAAAAACTGTAGTTGGGATATTTTCATATGTGGAAGAAGTATAGAAAAATGATGAAATGATTAATATAAAAGTCAGCATACTGGTGCCTCTAAGGGGAATGGAGGGGAATGTTATAGAAAACAGATATTTGGGAGAGATCAGATTCTGGCAGTTTGGATGCTGTTTACATGAATTTGTGCTTTATAGTTACTTAATACTATGTATGTTAACCTTGTATACTCTTTTATGTGTGTATAATATTTCACAATGAAAATTCTTTAAAATTATTACCTAGCTTCTGTGGTCTGGAAATTTTGAATTTCATAAATGAGGAGACTTCTTAGTAATTAAATAGATAATCTCTTCCAAGAAAATGTGTGCTCTGAAATAATTTTCTTTGGTTTCTAATCTTTAATTACAAAACCCATCAGAATCGAGAAATTAAAAGGGAAATCCGGAACATTTTGTTTCTGCAATCTCTGAAAAGTTCATTTTAGGTGTATTCTCATTGAGGAAGATAATTTGTCACTAGAGCACACATATCACACATCTGTTTTCAGCAGAAGAAGAAAAAGAATAGAAAATATAACTGGTGAGCTTGATCTCAGAAGAGAATTATAGTATGAAAATATTAAATAATAATTAAAACTCTGTGTGTGTGTGTTTCTGAGTGACTTGAAATTCAGAAGTGGAAGGGTAAGGTCAAGGTTAGTGATGACGGTGCTATCTTTGGGGATTTCTGTGAGGAGAAAACAACTCTAAGACAAGAGAGAAAGGCTTATAAAAATTAAATGTAAATTAGATTAGAATTAAAGCTGTGAAATAATTTATTCATAGAATAGCCTATTCTTCATAAACATATTTGATTCCTAGCTCTTGAAATTTAAAAACATATTATTATTTCTTGACCCTATTTTCTTAAATAATCAATCATATCAGAGATGTGACTTATCATAAACAATAACTATTTAACTATTAAATTAGAGTATTAGTTTATCTGTCAATTTCTTCTAACTTTCTATTTTTAAATAAAATGTATTCTGAAGCTATATGATGATTTCCTTTCCCAAAGTATTTTTCTCATGACCTAGAATGTTAATTATGTTTTTATGTTTGTCCATCTTTAAATTATTTTCCCTGGAGTCTTTTTGCCTTTTTTACTAGCACACATTAAAGACTTACACAGTTGAGAGTTTAGGAATGATTGCAGTGAGGGGACAGAGTAGTGAAAGCAAAGACACAAAAGAGCAATTGCTTCTTTGCCCCTTTAGCCCATTGTCTCCAAGTTGTGCGGGATAGATGCAGGCCCTTGTCAACTTCAAACTGCAGGTAGAATTTAGTGTTAAAATATCACTGTTTGTGCTCCCTTATTATTTTTAGATTAGCTCTCTATAATAGTCCTCAGTTGTTTTGAAAGTAGAGAAAAAAGATAAAACTTTTGAGGTAGTTAACATTAACATCTCTTTAGCACATATGGAATAAACACTCTCCATTGTGTCTTCACAATTTATAAACATCGCCAAATTTAAGACAAGGTTTTTTACCCTTAAGAATATTTCATTCATTTGCCAGAGCAACTAATAGCTAGAAAGGGATGGCCATACCAAGACAATTACCTTACCAATAACATGATCGAAGCAAATCCTTCTCAATGCACATAAGTAGGAATTACTCCTAAGTAGAAATTACTTCAATATGGGAATGTAGCTAAGAGCTGTAATTCAAATCTGAAACTCATCTGGCAGGCAGGACTATTTTAAAGAGTAAATCAAATTCCTCTTCACCATCTTGTAAGCTGTCTTTGAAAGCTTCAGGATAGAGACTATGAAAAAGAACAGGCAGCTTCATCCAAACCTCAACCAAAGGACGAGAAACAATCTTGTCTACCTATGCAAAGAGTGCTATGCCTTCCTTCTCTCCACACAGAATCTTTCCTAAATGACCTCTTTTCTCCTAAATCTATAACTTCTCTTCTTTTTCTTGTGGTTCCTTTATCTACCAAAAAGGAAGGAAAAAAAGAAGACAAATAGAAAACAGCCAACAAAAACTCTCCCTACACATTGTTTTTCCCCTAAATTGTCAACTTAATTCTATCTTCTCCTTCCATGCCAAATTTAACAGTCTCTGTATTTATTTTATCAACCTTCTGATTATTCTCCAACCTATGACAACAGAGTTTCTGCCCTTCCACCCAGTGAAACCACTTTTCTTAGGTTATCAATTACCTCCTATATGCAAGATACAAATAAAGTTTTTAGAGCTCATGTGTTTTCATTTGATCTTAACATCCCTCTTTACAGCACGATTCAGGCCACAGCACATTCCCTGACTTTGTGTGGCCCAGGAACTTAGAGTAATTTTCACATTTTTGAGTGGTTAAAAAAATCAAAAGAATGATTTTTTTCATGACATGAGATAATTATGTGAATTCAAATGTCACTATCCACAAATAAAGTTTGATCACCACCATACCTAGTCACTTGTCTTTTGTACTGTAGCAGCAGTGACGTTAGTTGCCAGTGAAAGGGGAGCCATAGTCTAAAGACTTAGGCCCTTTACAGAAAATGTGTGCCAGTACAATTCCCTTCAGCCAGCTTTCGAAAAACATTTTCTGGAAAAGTTCCTATTTCTCTGATAAATCTTCCCTTCACTGTTACAAAGATTAAATAAGATAACAGAAGCAAAGTTCCTAAGACAGTATCTGTCTCGTACTTCATGCCTGAATCAGTGGTAGCACTTTCACCTGTCAACTTCTGTCTTTGCCTATTCCTTAGATGTGTGGGTTTCCCAAGGTTCCATTTTCATTTTTCTCTCTTCATTCTTCACACTTTAACCTCATTTTCTTCTATACCCTCCAACTTCATCTTGCTGATATGATTTGACTTTACTTACTATATTTGAAATTAAGGAAAACAAACTTACCACATTCTAAATTAAAATCATCCTTCCTCCCAAATTGGTCTTTTTTTACATTCTTGATCTCAGTGATTAGTAATGCATTCTACTGAAACTCTCAACCCAATATATCATTTTTTCTGCCTCTTTTGCTCTTCACAGTAAACAAGACCAGCATGCTCTCTGCTGATATTGGGGGTTCCAAATCATCAGAAGTGACCAGTATTAAATTAAAAAATCATTGTACTTTTTTCATCCACATTAGCAAAGCCACACTTTCATAGTGACATTTGCGTATGTAGTGAACTCTGTCTAGAATACCCTAACCTTCAAGGCATGGCTCATAACTTTCTTCTTCCAGTATGAGAGCTTTGCCCAACTTGTAGCTGTGAGTTAATCCTGGCCTTCTATTTAATCTCTAAGCATATCTCTTTTATTTAAACACGGTATTTCACATTATTGCTTTCCATACTTTGTGGATTGTGAACTTCTTTTATTCAGACAGTGTATTAAATTACGCTCCCATAACTAATCCAGTAGTCATTACAGTTTAATTAATTAATTGTGTCTTTTCTGTAACTAAAAGCCAAAAATTGGCTTATATTTGCACTGCAATAACAATATTTTTTAAAAAGTAATACAGAAATATTTAAAGAGATAACATGCTGTTCCTAGACAACTAATCTGAAGAAAATAGTATTTATTTATATTTTAAGTAATTAATTTTAACAGCATAACTTATAACTTTACATTTTTTATTCAAGAAAAGCCAAATGATTTGTCAAAAGATGTCATATCTAGGGGCTGGGGGCTTAGCTCAGTGGTTCTGCTGCATCTCTCACAAGTGCAAGGTTCTGAGTTCGATCCCCGGTACCAAAAAAAAAGATGTCGTGTCTAGCTACTAATGCTTAGTTCTTAGCTACAAATTTTTTATTTTATTGTAGTATTTTCAAAGAATTCTCTAGTGACATACAAATCTCTTTGTTAACAAATATTGAAAATATTGTCCTCACAGGAAAATACTTGTTTGATATGAATAATATGTTTATATCTTATAATTCAAGTTATATTCAAGTTATAAACAAAACAACAAACATAGAATGATGGATGTGCTGCAGAAAGAGTCAAGAAAGTAATTATAACTCTCCTGATCTTCAAGATATGCCACAGGGGAGATCCAGGAAATTGCTAAACAGTTAACATCAATAATAGGAAAGAATAAGAACACGTAATAACAGAATTGATTTAAGAAGTACTTAAGCAAGAACAATTTAATGAGCAACTAACAGCATGAGTTCATGTAGACTGTAGAATACAAACCAGTTGTGTAGTGTGAGTACAAATAGTATCAGCCAAAAGAACATGATTTGTCTATTTTAAGTGATACCTATAGTAATGTGGGAAAGTGCTATGAATTAAAATATTCCTATGAGTATAAAGATAAAATTAACTCAACTAATATACTAGAAAAGACAGTGGTTTGGAGAAATGTGCTGTTTAGATGGCATGTTCCAATTCAATTGTGCCTCCAACACTGAATTCAAGTAGTGCAAATGAATGTTCAATAATCTTAACCCACTGCCCAACTAATAGTTGCTTAAATTTTGCCAATAAATGGTTTTATAACCAGCCAAATATCAACTATTTTTTAAAGCTGTCTTTGTGAATAATTCTAGGATGAAATCTGTTTAGATGAAGTCCTAAAAAGATGACAGCAGTTACCAATTCAGGGGCTACAGGTGAGTGTATCAAGTTTCACTTTTTTAAAGGTAATGTGTTTATATGTAAAGACTCAAATCAGAGAAGTATTTAAAAGGTTTTGGATTATTGTATCAAGATAAGGTTTCTAAATAGGGCAGAGGAAGTTTGGTTATAAGGGTCTCACTCTGAGCCAAAAACTAAATTGATCAACTTTTCTTTTTAATCTTTGCTAGTTTTATAGATTAAAATTGTAACTTGCTGCTTTAAATTACCTTTTTATTATTGAAAAGAGTAAACTGTTTTCATACTCAGTAGGTATCACATTTCTTCATTTGCATATCATGTTAAACTTTCACTCCAGACTGATATTCAAAGTTGAGTCCTTGATAGCCATCTAAAATCAACAGCTAAGTCAAGGCCACAGCAGAAGTAAGGCTATGGGCACAGGCCTCCTCACCTAGCATTTCAACAGCAGGCTTGCCCCCGTTAGCTCAGTACTCACACCTCAGCTCCACAGTGGCACTGCAGTCTGATCCTGTCTTGAAGGCCACATACAGGAAGGAAAGAGAAAGAAAAAGCCTATATACAAGTCAGGACTGCATTTATATCGAAATCTCAATACTTAAATACTAGAAACAAATTACTCAGAAAGATTTCAAGAAGTCCTAACCCTTTTAAAAAGGCATGAAGAGCTAATCTATGCCTGCCCAGCATACAAAACTGCAAGTTCACTAAAAATACTGCAGCTGCCATCCACTAACAATTTCTATGTGCAAGGCACAGTATCAGAACCTTTTACCTACACTCCTTTCCTCAAACCCAGCAGAAGTTTAGGGGACATTATTACCCTGCATGTTAAAATCCACATCAGAAGAGTAAGTTTGTGTAAGTAACAAGTAGCAAGAATGGGCTTCACAACTCTGTCTCTAGTCACAACTTTACCTAAAGTGTATCCTTTTGCATAGGATCAATGTGTTATTATATAGGTTAAATATCCCTTATCTAAAATGCTCAAGATCAGGAGTGTTTCAGATTTCAGATTTCTTTTTAGATTTTGGAATATTTGTTTGGGTTGTTTTTTTTTTGGTACTGGGAATCGAACTCAGGACCTTGTGCTTGCGAGGCAGGTGGCAAAACCACTAAGCTAAATCCCCAGCCCTGGTTTTGGAATATTTGGATGTACCTAATGAGGTTTCTTGGGGATAAGACTTAAGTATGAACAGGAAATTCAAATTTGTTTCATTCTATGTGTTATACACATAGAATGAAACAAATTTTAATAATTTTGTGCATGAAGCAAAGTTTTCTGGTGTGATATTTTCCATTTGTGATGTAATGCTGTCACTCAAAAAGTATTAGATTTTGGAGCATTTAACATTCCAGATTTTCAGGTTAACAATACTCAGTCTCTAGCAGAAAAGCCTAGAGTTTAAACCATATTATGACTCAGCCAATTCATCACAGTAATACTGATGTCAGTGATCTCTTGGAAACATTTCCTTCTCCTCTGCTTGTTCCTGATGATTTAACATCACTGGGAGCAAACCTCACCCTTTCTGGAAGTTTTACCCAACACAACACTAACTCTATAAGAAACTTCCAGTCCTTGAAACTATAATTAATTTCTCAAACCAAGTTGGAATTCAATATAGGAGTGACTATAGTTAATGATTTTTATAGCACTAAATAGACTTATAAATATAAAAGATCTTTTGAATCTTAAACTATAATCACAGGAGTACTCCTTGTTCCCATTTACAGACTAGATTTTGGTTGACACCCACTTCGGGCTTTTTTACAAAAGCTTTATGATAAATGATTCCAAATATCAATGGCACTCTGAGGTAAGTCTCACAAAACTGATCAAACAAATAAGTGAATGCCTAGGAGGAGGTCTGCACTATATGAAGGAGTCAGATGTCGTTGAGTCTCCTCTCTACTCCTACAATCTTTGTGAATGGATCATCCAGCCAGCCTAGGCTGCCTCCCCAGACCATTCCTGCAAGAGGAGGAAAAGCCAGAAGTTTTTTATTTCCATTACTTTTATCTCTATTCTCTCATCACTTAGCATGGCACCAAATACAAAGAAGCAACACCAACATGTCTAAATAAATGACCTAGGAGAGACAAGTGAAGTTCCTTTCTCAGGCAGATGTTACATAAAATAAAAATAAGTATTATCAGCATAGTTCTTGGCAGCTGGTTGAGATGGGAATGTCACGTCCCAGGAAAGCGTTGTCCATTTAAAATAGAACAAGGGCGTGCCTAGGCTTAGAATTCAATGCTGAAATGAAAGAAAAGTGCCCAAAATCCTAAACAAAACAATACAACAACAACAATAAAAGCCTAGAAACCTCGTTGTACTTTCACCCTTCCTCTTTCTGCCCAGACTCCTGTCTGCAAAGGGTCCCCATGACCTGCACCTGTAGTACCTCTCATTACTTGTGCTCTGCATCTGGGTTCTCCTCTCACCCTCACACTTTCACCACTGCTTTGTTTGCCAGTTGTCTTTCTTCTACCCATTACCTCTCCCCTTTCTGCTTATGGTTTTGTAACTTTTAAATCCAAGGCTAACCTCTGCTTTATTCCATTATGCCCTCTCTTCATTGACAAACTTCTTGAAATTCCAATTTCTGCACCCTCCATTACCTCCTCATTAACTCCTACCCCAAAGCTCATCTTCTGCTCTGTCCCACCATCCATTTTGGATGTAGCTCTTGGTCACTGTAATTATGGAGAGGAATAAAAAGCTTCAGGAGCCACTCAAACCCACAAATATCTATTGCAACCATCTGTAAAACATCTGTATATTATATATAAACAAGATACCATACAATTCATCCAGTTAAAGTACAAGAAACACTGAATTATTAGCAGTCACTTACATTCTCTCCTGTCTCTTCATTCCTCCCCTAGACACCAAAATTCTCAACATAAAGGCCTTTCCTGGATATTTCATTTCATTTAGGTGGAATCATTCAACATATGATCTTTTGTGACTGGGTTCTTCCACTTAGTACACAAGATGTACTCTATTACCTTTCATTGCCTCATAATGTTCCATGGTATGGCTACATCACATTTTGTCTATCTAGTATTCAGTTGATGGATATTTGACCTCTTTCTTACTTGGGTTATTATATGAATAACAGTGCTATGAATTTTCATGTTTATGTCTATGGTTTTGTGTGGCTTATGTTTTCATTTCTCATAGGTATATGTCTAGGAGTAAAGTAAAAAGCAATTTACATTTGCTGAGTCATATGGCAGCTCTATGTCTAACATTTTAAAGAACTGCCAAATGTTTTCCAAAGTGGCTTATGTTATCTTACATTACAACTATCAATATATGGGGACTCACCTTCTCCACATTCTGGCCAACACTTGTTATTATCTGACATTCTTCTTGAAGCTGTCCTATTAGGTATCAATTGGTATCACACTGTGATTTTGATTTTCATTTTCCCGATAGCTAATGATGTTGTGTCTTTCATATATTTATTGTCCACTTGTGTAATTCTTTGGAGACATCTGTTCAAATCCTTGACCATTTTTAAAAGTTCTTGCAAATACCTTCTTGTATTTTGTGGATTTTTCACTTGCTTGGTATCCATTGAAGCACAGAAGCTATAATATTGATGAAATCTAATATACTTATTTTCCTTGAGTTGCTTATGCTTTTAGTGTCATATCAAAAAAGACTTGCACCACTCAAAGTTAAAAAGATTTTTTTCTATGCTTCCTCTTAAGAGATTATAAATTTTACTCTTACATTTGGGGGTATAATCCATTTTGAGTTGATTTTTTTATGTATGTTGTAAAATACCCAACTTCATTCTTTTGGATATAGGTAGCCAGGTGTTCCATTCAGCTCTCCATTGAATTATCTTTGTTTAATTTATACACTGGCTTCAAGTCCACTGATTTATACATTTCTCCCTATGCCAGTATAACACTGTCTTAATCACTGTAGCTTTGCAGTAAACTTTGAAATTGGGAAGTATGTGTCCTCCAACTTCGTTCATTTTCAGAATTATTTTGACTAATATCACATGAGCACCCATGCTTATAGTGGCACAGTTTGTAACAGCTAAAGCTTGGAAACAGCCCAAGTAACCATCAACTGGAAACTGGATAAAGATGTGGGGTTTTATAAAATGGAGTACTACTCAGCCATAAAGAATGAGAAACTAGAGACATTTATAGCTAAATGGATGCATATTGAGGCCATACTCCTAAGTGAAATAAATAGGACACACGTGTAAACACCCAATAGTTTCTCTGGTGTGAGAAACTGAAAGTATAAATAAGGATTAAAATTATTAAAATGAATAATTGATAATTTGAAATAGGAAGAAAAGGTCCAAAGGGGTAGGGAAAGTAGGAGGGGAAGGGGAAAGGTAAGAAGGGAAAGGAAAAATTAAGAGAAAAGGAAAAAATGGAAACGAAGTCTTTGTCAATAGGGAAGGGTGGAGGGGGTGAAAGGGAGGACAGGGAATGGGGAAAAAATAAGAACCAGGATACATCATGTACAGGTACAAGCGTGCAATGATAAATGTAAACGTATTGTATACCTAAAATGTACCAATGAAAGAATTTAAGCCAAAAAAAAAGAATTATTTTGACTATTCTGGGTCACTTGTAATATCATATGAATTTTAGGCTTAGTCTTTGAAGAAAAGCTTGTTGGGATTTTGCTACAGAGTCTGTTTCATTAGGAGATTATTTGGGGCAGGTGGCAGAACCACTGAGCTAAATCCCCGGCCCCCAAATTAGTAGATTATTTGGAAGAAAATGCCATTGTCATAATTTTAAATCTTCCAATTAATGAATATGGAGTGTCATTCCACTTATTTAGGTCTAATCTATTTCAACAATGTTTCTTGGGTTTGGATGTACAAATTTTACGCTGTTTCTTTTCAGCGCTAAATTTTGAAACTAGGTTCTCATTCATGCTAAGCACATACCCTACAACTGAGCTACACCTACAGCCCATTCTTTTTGTTATATTTGTTCCTAAATATTTTTAGTCTCTTGTAACATGGTAAATGGAATTGTTTTCTTACTTTTATTTTTGATTCTTCATTGCCAGTGTATAGACATAAAGCTTATTTTTTACGTTGATCTTATATTCTGAAACTTGCTCAGTTCATTTATTAGCCCTAGTACTTTTTATCTCTTAGCTAATTCTTTAGGGTTTTTAAAATATAAAATTAAGTCATCTACAAATAAAAACAGTTTGACTTCCTCTCTAATATGCATGTCTTTTACTTGTTTTTTTTTCTTGCCTGCTTGGCCTGGCTAGAACTTCTAGTACAAAGTCGAATAGAAGTGGAAGACCAGACATCATTGTGTCTGATTGTAGACTTAATATTGAGTATGATGCTCTAAGTTCTTTTTTTATTCCTAGTTTGTTCTATGATTTTTATCATGAAAGAATGTTGGATTATTTCAAATGGTTTTTTTTAACTTATTGGGATGACCATATGGATTTTGACCTTGAGTCCACTGATTAATTTATGGTAAGCTACTCTTGTTTTTCTGGGATAAATCTCACTTGGTCATGGTGTATAATCCTTTTAATATGGTACAGATTCAAACTCCTTGCAATTCATTGAGGATTTTTGTCTATAATAATATAAACTATTTCTCTGTAGTTTTCTTATGTCTTTATCTGATTTTGGCATCAGTAGTACTGAACTCAAAACCATGGGATAGGAAATGTTCCTTGCTCCTCTATTTTTTGGAAGATTTTGTGAAGAATTGATATTAATTTGTCCTTAAATATTTGGTGATGTTTTGTTTTACAATTTTGTCTATTTTTACATTTTTTAAAAATGCAACACTCCTAGCATTTCCAAAAGGAGAAAATAAATGTCCACTCTTATAACCCTGAAATTAATCTATGTGAGCTGTGATCCACAGCAGTATTGTCAAATTTTGAGTTACTCACAGGAAAGACAAAGTTTCCTTAATTCGACCTTAAAAGTTACCCAAGTTAAAATAACAGTAATACCCGACGTGGGGGAAGACTTATCTCTACCGAAACGAAGCTCCTCTACCCCTAGCTCTCTCCTTCCTCGCGACCCTCAAGATGTCAGGCAGGGCTGCAGGCCAGGTGAGCGCGGGCCTGGGAGGGGACGCTGAGGGGCTCTGGCCTCAGCCTGGCAGCCGTTAGAATCCCGGGAGCGCGGGGTGGGCCCCGGAGGGTCTCCTGGGGCGGGGCGGGGCGAGGAGGGAGCGCGGAAGCACAGCCTAGTCCCTGGAACCCGCGGAGCAGCAACGCCCCTTGCTATAAATTTGGCGCAGCCTCCTCTCCGCTGATTGCGACTCCGGGCCGCTGGAACCACAGGCGGCAGCGAGTGACGGAGCGCACGGGAGGACGCTCGGCGAGCAGCTCTGGGCCCGGCCGCAGTCTCGGTGAGCGGCGGAGGTGGCCGGCACCCGGGGCGCGCTGCCGGGACGCCTCGCGGCGGACGTGAGCACCGGTGAGTTGGAGGGGACGCTCCGGGTTGGGAACCTCGGGGACCAGAATGGCAAGCTTCGGGTGTTGGTGTCTTCACTGTGGGCGCCGTGCTGGGATGCTCAGAGGACCCCGGAGGTCGACCACATGCTCTGTTAGCGCCCACTCTGGAGCAGGCTGCCTTTCCCCAAATAGAGTGAGGGGCTTCTGGTGGGCGGCGAAGAGGTGGGCATATTTCCTTTGTGCTCCAAACATTTCGTCCTGTTTCCACCAAACTCTTTCGAATAAAAGCTAGAAATCTATACAAATGGGACGCAACCCAGCAAACTTTTCTCTGGAGGCTTTTAGATAACTCTTGTCTTTAACTGTGAGCTGAGGGGGGAGCCTGTGCGACCCCGCTGGCAGCCCAAGTGAAAGCTGTGCTGCCTGAGGGTGAAGTTTCAGGCATCCTCAACCCCTCCCTTTGCTTCCCAGAAGATAGCCCATCTTGGTTTCCCCCTCTCCCTGAAAACTCTGCCCTTGAGTCCTTGCTTGGGTCGTTGTCCCCAACTGGGACAAACTCTCCCATCCTGAGGTGTTCCTAGGTGTCCTCTGATTCACGGGGGGGTGGAGGGGGGACCCCCCCTCCCCTCTTCTCCACAGCAGAGGCCCCCACAGCCTTGGGCTGTGCACGTGTGGAGCTGAGGCAAGATTTTAAGCAAAAGTCCTTGTCCTCCACTCCCCTTTTCTGCCTGGCACCTAATGTTCAAGTTCTCTCAGACATCCATCTCAGTGCTTCCACAAGGTCAGTCTGCTATGTTCTCGAAGATAGCAGTGAATCTTCCCCAAGGTAGGCCCTCCCTCTGTCTTACAGCCTGCTTATTGTCCCCCTGTGGAGCTCTTTACCCTTGTTTGCCAATGGCCTCACTGAGTATCAAAAACTCACTACCAGCTTTTACAAGCCTTTCTTAATGAAAGTATGAGTGAAAAAAGAAAGTAAGTCTGGGTGCTTATTCCCCTGTGGTCACATTTGGAATTTGGCACATTTATTTCCTGTGTTGTTTCAGGAAGAGAAAGTAACAGTGAAGGAGAGGATAAACCCCACACCCTACTCTTCTGTTTTGTAACTGTTGGGCAACTTGTGTCTCCTCTTTAGGTGCTTCATACTCAACATGATCCTCTAGGCATTTACCACCTGAGGGGCCTAGGACCAAGGAGTTTATTCCCCTGAGCATAAATTTAACCCCTTTACAGTGTTCTCTACAAAAGAAACTATAGGGGCTTGGGCGTGTGGCTCAGTGGCAGAGCAATTGCCTAGCACAAATGAGGCCCTGGATTAACAAACAAACAAACCCCACTGTGCTTCTTCCCTTTTTCCTATGGTGTTTTCCTGTCTATAAAAGCCCCACGCAGATATCTCTTCCAGGCTGTGATGGACTCTCTGAGACCCTGTTCTTCCTCTCCATCCTTTCTAAAAGGAGTGAAGGGGAAAAAAAGGGAGATGGGAAGGAGACTCCCACTTAGCTAGCAATGTAATATTAGTAGTGTTTTTTAGTAACTCTGAAGAGCTCAGTCCATAAGGCTTCTTCCAGTGATAAAAAAAATCTTTGATTCCTTTTGTTTCTTAGTTATTGCTTAAAGAATAAATTTCTAAAACAATTACTCCATTATTCCATGTTTTGAAGTCTTCAAAGCTGTATAGCCTTCATGCTAGATTATCTGCTCTAATGAACAATAAATTTTCCAGTGATAGCATCAAATATCCATTCCCCAGATTATGGTTAGCAGTTCCTATAATGTGGTTTAGGGGTCAGGAAGTATCCTCAAGTTACTAGGTTTCAACATTTGCTACAGTTTCATGATTATTTGTTTCAATTCTGTTATCTACTATGACTCATCCTTTTTTCCTGACCTGTTGTTCTTTGTTCCCATTATCAGGGCTTGAATTCTGGTTCTGTTCTTCTTTGATCTTAAATTGAATCAATTGCCCCAATTATCCAACTCCGAAGAACATGAGTTTTCTTCCACTGGCTCCTCTGGTGTCAATCGGAGAATTGACATTCCTGAGATTTACAAAATGTCTCTCCATCTTTGAGCTGAGGCAAGACTTCCTGTCCCACAGCACCCTGAGTTTAAGTCTTTCCTCTCTGTCTTACCTTGGGTCAGTGTTCAAAAAGAGAGGAATCTGGAGATGGTTCAGGTTTCTCACTTTTGTCTTCTTTCTAGTTTGGTGTCAGAATTGTATATAATGTGTATATAATCTTCATTTTGGTTTTTTGCTGCTGTTATACTTACTACTTTTTTTGCTATGATTAATTAATAGCAATGACTAATTTTGCCCTGTTCAAGAAAGAAAATAAAGAAAGAAAAATTTAATCTCCTACTTACCCAAAGCTCAAGTGAAATACAGAGCTAAGAAGAAATTAGAAACTCACAGTTTAGATGCACGATGCCTGTCTCCTCTGTACTTTAAAGCAGATAACTGAGAGTTGTATTTTGCTTTCGAATCTGTTACAGGGACAAAGATAAGAGTCCTGTCCCATTTACACGTTTTGGCTGCCTAATGTTAACACCTACCCTTTAACCTCATGCTTATGAATTTACCTAATACTTCGCCTGCTCAGAATGATTGGGGAATGTCACAGTGTCTCGAGTGTGCTAGTCAATTAGGGATTTTGTTTAAAAGTTTAAGTCCAAGTGTTGTAAAGATTAAAAAACTGTCTTGAAGGCACACTGTGGCAATAAATAAATTTGGACCTGGAAAAACAAAAATGAAGACATGTCCAAGCCAGCTTAGGAACACTTTTTTCGCATATTATTTAGTCAACTCGAAAGTCAGCTTTTAAACACATCATCATTGGAATCTTCTGTTATTTTTCTTCAAAGTAGTTCTAACGGTTCTCTTCAAAATTAAGTCACTGGGTTATGTGATTTGTGATTCATTTCACGTTGGGGCATATTAAAACAGTATACTAAATCTGATAAACATTTTGTTCAATTTCTAGCCTAAATTAACTCTACATCTTCTATACTATTCATGATATGAATTTTAGCTTCTAAACCTTTTAATAGCTTATTATAAAAGCCACTTCAAATCAAGGAATATCTATAGAGATTTAAAGTAATACTCGATTGATTTTGTAATGACTATTAAAGCACTAAAATACAATTTTTCAAAAAATATAAAGAACTGTATATTTACCAGATGTTTCATTTGTTAGTGGTTATTTTAATGTCAAATTTGACCATTGGAAATAAAAACAAAGTATATGTTTAGGATAGTCAAACAAGGAAAAGTGAATATTGCTACTATCTGCTGGTTGTATTAGCAGTAAAGGCTCCTGATATTGATTTTTTGTTCTTCGCACCAGAGGTTCTTAAGGAGAAAAATATCCCCTTGCATATGAAAACTAAAACTATACAGTATCTCAAAATATTTTACTAACAAAAAAATTCACTGTGTAGTGTAAATGCTATGTGACTGCTTTATTTTTCATTATTCTTGTACATCAATTTTGAAGGTTCTTCAATATTGTCATTAGTAGAAATTAATATCTAGAATCTGTTATTGTTAGTTTCCTTCAATATGCAAGAGGTTTGTTTGTTTGTTTTTTGTTTGTAACAGGATCTCACTATGTTGTTCAGGCTGACCGTGAACTCACCATGTAGCCCAGCCCATGCTGGCCTTGAACTCCGATCCTCCTGCCTCAGCCTCTTGAGTGCTGGGATTACAGGTGTGTCCACATGCTCAGCTCCAGGGGTATTTTTTTTAATGTATTGCTAGTGTCACACTTAGTTACTTTTGTAACATCTCAAAGTTTAGAAATGGGTAAGCAATGTCTATCCTTTATTTTTCATAATTGTAATATGCCTACTTCAAGTTCAGTTCTAGATATGCTTCAAATTTAAAATCATAAATTAATAATTTTTCAGCTTGTGTCAAATGTTGTGTGGTTTATTATTCACTTTATACACATATATGATGTCCTGTTCTTCACCAAAGGGTGTTAAAATCTTATATAGATCAATGAATTTAAGTACTCTGATTAACTTCGGAGTCAGAATACTAGAAAACACACATACAGCTGTGCGCTCTTCATGAGAATTTATGATTGTTGATTTGTGCTCCATTTTTCTCTAGATATTTTCTCATTTTATATTAATTAAAGCTTCTCTTATCTACTTTGGAAAATAAAGAAATACATCTATGAAATGTACCAACAATAGCAGTTTCTTGCAGAGGGAATGCCACAGATCTGAGTGACATTAGGTCCTACGGGCACATCAAAGTACAAAGATGGTCTTTGCCCTGGAGAGTTGTTGGTCAAGCTAAGCACATATTTAGAAAAGGAAGTAATTCATTACAAAATGTCCCCTCCTTCTCTCCTGCCTTTCAATCTAGGCAGCACGTCTAGTACATGTACACTGTTTGGTTCCAGCCACTTCCCTTTCTCATAGGAATAGAATTCCCGTGACAGTACAGCCCACACCCAGTGTGGCCTTATATTCCACTATTAAATACCTTTCAAAAGTTAATTCTGTGCTCATTTGTTGGTTGGTGGTTTTCAGTTAAAGCTATGGGAAATTTTAAGTACATTTTCAGATCTCTACATGTCAGAAGAGAAATGTTAGAAACTAGTTTTCCAAGTTTGCCTGAGTATATTATCCTGTTACAATAAAATGACATAAACTTGATGCTTCAGTCTTACGAATTGGAGAACTAGGCCTTAATATCATTTGTCAATCTAAAGCATCAATGGCAAGGAGAAAGTAAAGAAGAAGAAATGAAAATGGAAAAGAATAAAAGGTTAAAATATCAAATCAATGATAAGGTGTTGAGAGGCAAGTAAGGCAGGAATGTTAGAATCACCTGGGACATGTACCAACTCCCCACAATAATTATAATGATTATGTATTGCAAACATGTACTAATAAAATAAGATATATACATATGAATATAATTTATATATATATATATATATGGAGAGAGAGAGAGAGAGAGAAGAGCCATATTTCCTACCCCATCTCCATTTGCCCTGCTGAGAAACATCATAGTATAGATTAGGACCAAGCATCCACAATTATCTCAGGTGTCACAGTCCACATGCCAGCACTCTGCATGTGACCTGAAAGTTTATCACATATACAGAATCTCATACCCCATCCAGGTCCATTGAATAAGAACCTGCATTTTTAACAAGAGTCCTGGTTGATTTCAATATGCATCAAAGTTACAGAAGTACAATATAAATACTTACGGCTTGCATAAAATGTTTACGCAGAGGTTATTTTCTTGGACTTTTAATAAAGCTAATGTCTACTGAGCATATATCCTATGAAAAACACAATGTTCAGCCTTTAAATGTCCTTTATTTAATCTTCACAACAACCCAATGAGACAGCCATTACTTTGCCCTCATTTTATAGATTGAATTCTGAGTAATGAGAGAAATAGCTCACCCAAATGCTGCAACTGATCCTGTCAAGATTTAGACACAGAAATTCTGATCTCAAAGTCTGTGCTCTTAGTTGCTAACCACAGTGTTTATTCTATACTTGATTGCCTATTTTTTAATACAAACTAATTATTTGAGAATTTATTTAAAGTTGTCATTTGAACTCAAGATCTCTTTACTTCACAGGGAAAAAAATTTAGATCTAGTCCATTTTAGTCATGCATTTGCCATTAAGTATAATAATGAGAATTCTAGAAATTCCTGTTTTAGTTGGCAAACATTATTAACATGATGACAACCCATCCAAACTCATCAAAATGAATACAGTTAATATGTGTGTAGAGTTTTGTATATCAGTTTTACCTCAACCAAGTTTTAGGAAAATAATTGTAGCTGGCATGGGGATGTGTGTCCGTAGTTCCAGCTACTCAGAAGTTTGAAACAGTAGGATCATTTCGTCTGGGAGTTCAAAGCCAGCTTAAGCAACATAATGAGGCTATCTAAAAAAAAGTAGATTATATACTTTTAGGAGTTAATTTTTTATATCTCTATTTTCCCGGCCTTTACCTAAAATTTACAGTTTACCTTTTGGTGTTCTAATGTTATAAGTTGTCTCTTAAATAAATTATTTAGTTTTTTCAGCATTCTAATTCAAATTATATATTACTTTTTAAGATTTTAATATAAATACTTATTTACCACAAGCATGGTTTTAAAACTGCAGTCAGATACAGATACTAAACATTTAGTCCCCAGAGAAGTGGTCACATGTGTGTATTTTAAGCCAGTGACTCCCCACATGATTTAGTTCCTGAAGTATTTCTCCCAGTGCATCCACATTCTCTGACATCTGTCGGAAGAGTCTGTCCAGAGGTCTCTTGTTTGGACCACAACTTGTTTGTGTTTCTGGAAAGACTGAGCTGAATCCAGGTTCCCTGGGATCGTGTTTGAGAAGAGAGGTGTGCCAACAGGACAGAGCACTGTGACGTAGTGAAGGCACATCTGTGGGAGACAAAACTTCACCAACTGCTTGGTTGTAGAACTCAACATATCCAGGCAGCACAAACAGCACAATGTCCAACTTTTAAGTTATATAGATTGGGGCAAAGTCAACCTAGGCCTGCTGTAATGCTGTGCAGCAGGGGCTAGGAAGGGGAAATAGTACCTAGAAGATACCTTGCACATAGCAAGCAGAGTCTCTTCCTGCTGAAAAGTGATAAAGTACCAATGATTATCCCCTGTGGCTTTTAGAGTTCCACAGTTTCACTAAGCCTGAATACTTGTGACCTCGTGACTGTGGCAGAACACAATCTATATCAGGGTTTCTTTTCCTAAACAGATTGAAAAATCTTACAGGATTTCTTCTAGTAAACTTCATGCATTTATAATTTTATGATCATAATTTTACTTTATGACCCAAATTATCCTTGTTATCCAATTCAAATGCATTTTTGCATGCTTCTAAATCTATGTGGTATGCCTCTAGAAAAAAGAATGTTCTATTAATTCAGATTTAATAACCTAATTCTCTTTCCATTTGAATGATGCCACTTCCCATAAAACACATTGAACTATGATGTCTCCCAGCCTTTAACTTTCACATAGTTCACTGGTGCCACTTTATCAGGAATGGAAAAGAATCTGATGTGACCTCTGCATAATGACTTCTTGAACTTTGATCTGCTGAGAGAAGAGTGGCAATAAGAATAAACAGACATGATTTTAAGCCATGTGATATAGAATTATATATTCATTATCTATTATATATAACACATTTCATATATTGTAGCATTTCATGGCAAGATAATCTTAAAAGCTTTTGAGAGTTATTAATTTTAGGTTTAATTTTTTTCTTTAGTTTGTATCTGCTTTTCAAATTTCCTGTAATGAATGCCTATTCCATTTTTATTTCTCACTTTCTATTTGTCTTGGAATTTCTATTACTTTCCTCATAATTCACTCTGGATTTCAAGTCTTGAACAACCTGTATTAACTCTCTGGTGAATAATATTGTAAATCTTATTCTTTTGGTAATTTTTACCTAAAATTTATTAGAATTTTACAAAAAAACCAAATAGCCTTCATACCATCTTGGTATTTTATAGGAGAAATCATCTTATGGAAAACATCTTTTGCTAGTACATCTTTATAATGCCAAAATTCTAAATTACAATACTACTAGAGTTGATTGTGTATTTTTTAAAGTAACCTATATACAATCTCAGCTGTACAAAAAATCTTCCAAATCCATACTGAAAAATACTGATGAACATAAAAATAAATTAATAGTTGTATAACAAAAAGTACATAAGCAAATTCCACAGATGAACAAAAAACCAGGAGAGGCTATTGCTGCACATTACATATAAAAAGGCAATTTCTGTAATATAACCCTTTAACATGAGAAACTGAACAATCCAAGTGAAAAATGAGCAAAGATCTGAGCAAACCAGTAGAGTAACTACTGAAAGTAATAAGAAAATAAGAAGTCAACCTTCCTTCACAATTAAAGAACGACAAATTAAAAAACATCGAATTAAGGATGATTTGATGAAGTACAGATTTTTAGTACCAGACTTTTGTTGTAACCTTTATAGAAGCCATTTTGTAAATATCTATCACAGATTTAGATTATACAAACAATTTGGCTCAACACTTCTATCTAGAATTTACCCTACTGATACATTCATATAAGTACAAGAATGTTTATATATAAATTTGTGACTGAGACATTTTTGTTTTCCCTTTCAGACAAAAGGGAAATTGGCAAAAAACAGATTAAAACATGTTAATAGCAGACTGGTTAAATAAATGAGGATGTATTAGTGCACTGAATGGAATATTATATGATCATCAATGGAATGAGGGAGATTTAAGTATACTGATATAGAAAGTTCCCTTAGTCATACTATTAAGTAAAATTACTAAAGACAGAAAAGAGCTAAATAATGCAACATATAAACAGAAAGAATGTGAGTATTTTTGCACATGTGTATAGATTTTTTAATGTTCTACAGGGATACACTAGAAATTATTTACTTGTAAGTATCCTGGTTAGTGAATCCAGAGACAGAGATGACAAGGAAATAGATGCTTATTTTATTTTATATTCTTCTGTAACTCAAAATTTATACTATATGCAGGTATTACTTCAATGAAAAAAGAGGAAAAAAGGATCTTTACAAAGGTGTTTGTTAAGTTATGGTGCAATAACACTTGTATAAACTTTATTTAAAAAGAAAAGATTATTTATCAAAGTTTAACTTAAATTCATAAGTAAAAATGCAATTCATTATCATTTATTTTTCCAGTAGCATCTCTACAGAAAGCATCATAAAATAAGACTATACTATTTTACAAAAAGAATTCTTTTTCCCTCTCTCTAGCATGTGTCAACAAGGTATTGGGGTGACCGTAAGCAGGAAACAGATAAGATTCTATGGCAGCCACTTTGTACAACCCAGCTCTAGAGAAGGAAAATAGGTCTTGATGTGGAACAGATGATTTTATTCCCTTCTAAAACGTTCTTAATATGCAATGCTAATGCCAACTGTGTACGTTAAAAAATAAAAATCTGATCTCATTTGTGTACCGTTTTAACTTCTCTTTTTCTTTCCAGATTTGAGATGTGATAGATTGGTCTAAGATGGCCGGGTTTTTATCTCAATAAGTTACTGAAGCCATCCCAGAAAGTGGCCACCAGGTAAGTGTCTTACATCTCCAGCATTGTATCTGTCAGTAGTTTTCTCTAAATAAGTCAACATTGGAGGTAACACAATAAGCCACACACATCTTTGTTTTATGAAAGAGGTAGAGGGAGGAGAAAAGAAGAGAATCCTAATCTCATTCTATTCCCTGCAATACACAGATTTTAAATGTACGTATTTATGATGTTAAATGTAAACAGTGTAAGAATTACCAAAATATTTCCATTTGTTTAGTGAGCATAAACCATTTAAGAGATCTACAGTCTCTTGGCAGAGACCCTTCCTAGCCATAGGAGATTGCTTGAGCGATATTCCCTTTGTTGGGCAGGGCCAGCTGGATATAACTGTGCTCTCTTCTCAGCCATCTGGGGCAATGGATTGGTGCTCTGTGATCCCCTGGTACTCACTTCCACAGTTCTCAAGACCATAAACCTAAAACATTGACATGCTCAGAAAACCCACATATCTCAGAGTCTCATCCCTACAAACTTCTCCCTTACTCCAGTGATGAGATATGGAGGAGATATTGTATGAAACTGGAGGTAGAGGCAGTCTAACCCTGTGACATGCATTAATGACAGAGCATCATGTGGCAGGACACTAAATCTTTCAGAATCTGACATGGAGCAGCAAGATCGGCTGTAACTGCTTTGACCACCACTATGTCATGAGCCTATCTGATATTTTTCATAAAAGGAATCCTTGATTTACCCAACTAGTAGGCTTAAAAAAAAAGACTCAACTCAAAGGATAAGCCTCAAGCCTCAGCTTCCCAGAGGAAAGGAAAAAGTAGCTTATATCATTCTGAAGATACTGTAATTCTATTTTATCATTGTAGAGGGTAGGTAAGTGCTGACTTAGGAGACAGATAGAAGTGACTTTATTCTTTGACAGATTAGCAAGTATGAAACACTTTCTGCAAGGGACTCCATGATTCGGAAACTAGGTGTTCGGAAACTAGGACTGTTTTAATCTTAAAGATAAAAATAGTAACATTCTACAGAGTTCTGTCACTGGATATCTTTAGGTTTTGGTTTGGTTGGTTTGAGGGTGTGTGTGTGTGTGTGTGTGTGTGTGCGTGCGTTGGATTTTTCAGTGTGTGTTATTTTTGTTATTTGTTTTGTTTTGCTTTTAAAAGTGCACATAAATTTGGGGATCTGAGCTATGTTTGTTTTCAGCAACACTTCAGCTCTGGAAGCAGTGTGATAAAGTGCATATCCTAGATAAGGTGACAGAAAGACAAGATGCATCCCAAGAGTACTAACCAAGAGTTGTTTCTGCATAATACCCCACTGGCCCTGCAGCAACAGAAGCACCTTAGTACCTTAGTACCAGGGAAGCCTGCTGGAGCAGAACCTTGAACTCACCTCCCTTCTCCTCTATTTCCAAAGCCTTCATTTCCTAACATCCACACATTTGTGGAAAAACTTCCAAAATACCTATGATCTGCTTAAGAATAACAGAGCACTGAAGAAAGCATACTTTAAAACTTTAAACATTTTCAAGCTTTAAGTTTCAGGTGAACAAGTAAAACAAACCTCATCCTAGGAAGATTTTTTTTGTTGTTCATTAAAGACCTAATTCTTTGCCAGTTCTACCACTAACCAGAAGTTTGCTCTTGGTTTCCTATAAAATAATCCCTCCAAGGCCCTATCCCGAGCTCTGGTATATATGTAAATATACACCGTGTTTTTGGAAGGAACTTCTGAACTCTAACATCCTGTTCAAATTTTTTCCAACTTACAACTACAGGACTCTGATCCCTTATTGATTTTAACTATCCACGGGCAAACAGAATTTCAGAGCTTATTTTATAGGTCCAAAGAGTTTGTTTTGAAGTTTACTGACTTCAAAGGGTAAATATCTGATTAGAACATTTAAAAGAATTAAAAAACACATATTTGATGGCTAAAAATCTATAGACCTGTATCATCCAGTATGGTAGTTATTTGCCATATGTAACTATTTAAGTTTAAATATGAATTGACTACAGTGAAATAAAATTAAACATTTAGCTCCTCAGTTGTAGTACCCACAACTCAAGTGCACAGTAGACACACATAGCTAGTGGACAGTGCACATACAGAACGTTTCTATCCTCATCAGAAGTTGTACTGGACAGAATACTGTAAACAAATTTATTAATAATGCAGTGGCCTTTCAGTGCTGCTTAGTAAGAAGAGTTTATACTCTGTAACTTACTTGAAAATTTTTAATATGTTTGAAATTCCAATTTTCTCAGTGTTACATTACTGGGGCTATATTTCTCACTGGCCTCTTCCTTTTTCCTATTTGTTTGACTATTACAACATAAGGGATAAATGGGACTGGGTGTGTAGCTCAGTGGGAGAGCACATGCATAGCATGTGGGAGGCCTTGGGTTCAATTCCCAGAAAACACACACACACACACACACACACACACACACACACCCCACACGTGGAGCTAAGCATTTTATGTACTCTTTTAAACTGAGAGATTCTTGATATCTTAAACATTGAGAAAAGAGGGCTAGGAATGTAGCTAGGGATGTGGCACCCCATCTGCCTGGCAAGCACAAGGTCCTGAGTTCAATCCCCAGTACTGGGGAAAAAAATTAAGAAAAGAGATAACTACAGTTGCATTGAGCTAAATATTAAAATATATGATTGATGATGTGTTTACCTATATCCTTGACATTTCCAAGTAAGCAAAACTTCTCTAAGGTTTTAGTTTTGCTACAATGATAGATGTGACTTAAAGCTGATTTATGTTTGTAAGCAATTTTGAGAGCCAAACAAAATAAGTACTAGAACCCTTTTTTATAGAAATGTACATGATATTACAAATCTTTTTGATTTTATATATAAACAGTAGCCTGATTTCACTTTTAATTGCTATAAGTACCCATGTTATAGTATGTTCTTAAAACCCTTAGTCATCAGTTTTCCAATAATATGATCCCATTAATGGAACAACAGCCTTGATTACTTCTCAGTCACTTTGCCTAGCAATTCATTTGCATTTGTTCCCTAAACTAATGATGAAACAAGATAAAAACTTAAAAACAAATTTGTCTTTGAGTTATTGAAGCATAAGAGTTAAGAAAGCTACATGGATAGTTGTGAGAAAGGGATATAAATATCCAGCCAATGTTTTCCTTACACATCTAATAATATCATTTTTATACAAAAACGTAAATAGCAAAACTTTGGACCCAGTGTGTAATTTTAAAATATCAGTCCCAGAATCTTACCAATGGAAAAGAAGCAAGGAAAACAACCATTTGCGGTTGCTTTAAATAAAAATAAATAAAATTTTTTTAAAAACTTCTTTTTAGGCTAAGCAGGTTTACTCTGAATTTATCTATAATATTATACTTTTGCTAAAATAATATGGCCAGATATGCTTAACATATAGCTGACTATGCAGGAGATACTACTTCAAGTTAGATTACTATTTATATGTTTAACAATTAAAAGAGTTCAGAGAATTACTCTAAATTTAGAAGCTGTTTTGCTGGAAGGAAAAACTTTCAACTAGCACAAGAGTGCTGTCATCTTCTCTCTTCAACTCATTAGATGTTCCTTTTAAGAAGATTTAGGAGGCATATAGGAGTAATTTTTTAAATTCCAGAAAAGTCTAGAGTATCACAGAAATGTAATGCAGTGCAGACCCAGTAGAAGATAATCAGTTATCTGAATAGGCCTTTGATACCTTTCCAGAATTTAAACAAATACTAGACTCACTCAAAGAGCCCTGGGACAGCAGGAACATGATACTGTGAGCCCCAAATCCAGCTAGGAGCAGTGTACTCCCTCCTCTCATCCAGGGAAAGTCAAATACTTCTGCGCACAGGATGGGCACCATAAAGAAACAGACAGAACTGAGCAGAGGGTAAGTGCTGTCATTGACCAAGAGAGCACATCTTGGCTCCTCAGGATGTTCCCAGTCAAAGAGAAAAACAAGATGGGTTTTTCAGTATCTCCTTCTCCCTTCAGTGCAGTCAGTATACAGACCAAGATGGGGTATGAGGATGAAACAACTGTCTTCCTTAACAGTGCAAAGCAAGAAATCTGCTTGGGCTAAGTCAAAGCATATCAAATTTGGGTCATTAATGACAATAATAACAGGATCTTGTGATATTTAAGATTATTGTATAACCCTATTGAAACAGATATATTTTGCTCAACCCTCAACCATTAATGAATGCTAGACTTTGTTTCACATAGAGTATGTTTATCTATGCACAAGCGAACAAATAAGGAACACTGGAAGTGGTCCTGTGGAAAGCATTGACCTACAGAGCATCAGTTAGGTTTGGAGCAATTGAAATGGGATAAGATTCCTCCTGGACACCTCCCGGAATTAAAATTTAAATAGAGACTAATTAAACAAAACATACCGTCGGAATTAAAAAGTGGAGAACACAGTATGTACACACCAACTAACTGAAGGGAAGTCTGCACTGTGAATACAACCAGAAATACAAATAAATTTTAAATTTTAATTTATTTTAGAGTCTTTAAGATAATGTGACAAAATTAATAAACATAATTTAACATAAAGACTGTAAAGAGATCTGTGTAACCTATTTTATGATTTTATCTTCTTGGGAAGATACTTCAACTTTTCTAACTTTCATATTTAATCAACTTTTTTCTTTTCTAGTTTTTATGGTGTCACCATCCTTTAATCCATATTGACTGTGGAAAAAAACTGGTATATATATACATATATATGTATTCATTCCATCCCAAGAGAAGGCAATTCTGCAATCTTATTCAGTAATTCAGTCTAACAATTAAGACCCTTAAGCTAAATAGAAAATTCATTTCACAGGAAATTTTATTCAATATGTATAATTAGTTTTAGTTAACTTTATTAATGAAATGTTGCAAATCAGTTAGGTTTGCAATAATCAGATGCTGAGGACCCAAGAGGGGCCATTTCTCTCACAAGAGGGGAGGGTGATAAACAATTTAGTTGGGAAGCAAATGCAATTAGATTTGATCAATTGAATATTCCTGTCCTGATATGGAGTCAGGCACATACCCAAGCCTGAGAACACCATTTAAAAAGAGATAGAAAACCCAGTGTAACTTAGAAAATGTCTTCTTGACTCTACTGGCCACAGCTGGCAGCCAAAGAGGGTCTTTGAAAATAGAGGTGGATGGTTTTCCTCATACTGGGCTGTGTCAAATCCGAAAGCCTTTACATTGGCACTCTGTAAACTCTTCTTGTCCCAGTCCCCACCACTCCTGGTGCCTTGCTTCTACCTTCACACATTTATTTAACTGCTGAATCCCAGCGACATTTCAGCCTGCTGCTTTTGTGACCCGTGACAACAGGTAACCCCACAGTTTCTTTCCTCTGGCTCTGAAGTAGGAATACCAAAAGTCCATGACATTAAGAATGTTTCTGACTTAATACTAAACACAAGGTATTCCTATTTAGAACTTCAGTTTGCAACAGATTCTGCTGCCATTCATTCAGTGGGTGTTTTTGGACAATTGCATGCCAAACACTGTCCTCAGCACTAGGTAGAAAGTTGTGAGCAAAGTGGACAGAAGTTCCTGTGCTCATAGAAAACAATGCAGTGAAACAGGATATGTTGAATGCACATACTGTGTGAAAGTCTAGGCAGGGCCATACAGCTTTAAAAGGGTGGTTAGGGAAAACTTGCTTAATAAGAAAAGAACTGGGAAGGGCCGGGGATTTAGCTCAGTGGTTCCACCACCTGCTTCGCAAGCTCAGGGACCCCAGTTTGATCCCCAGTACCAAAAAAAAACAAAGAAAAAAAGAAAAGAAAAGAACTGGGAGAAGATAGCTCTAGGCAAAGTATAGCAAATGCAAAGGCCCTGAGGCAGTACTATTGCCACAGCAAGTGAGACAATATCCTTGGGAACATCAGAGGAAGAGTGTATAACAAAAGTGACATAAAGTATGGGTGGGTAGGACCTACAGAAACTAAAGGCATATTTAGAATGGATGCCAGAAAGGAAATTGTTGGAATTTAAACTCTAAGTTGTTTTAAAACCTAGAATGCTTTTAAATATCATGAAGTGTTCCCAAAATTGTAGATTTTAAAAGGAAATCAGGTCCACTGCTCAATCCTCATTGGTTGGTTCTATGCACCACCTCTATCTGTAATCATTAGAAACCTGCAATTTTTATCAGTGCCTGCCAGACATCTAACTACCTTGTTTGTTGTCTCTGGTATACTTTAAATGCACTTTGCCCTACAGTACTGATCTGTCATCTTGTGTTTCTGGGCCTGAAAAATGCAGCTCTTCAAGTAATAGTGAGTTGGAGCTGTTGAGAATTGCCAATAGACTATGTTTAATGCAAGCTTTCTCTTCAGAGATACATACAGCAATATACTTCAGTCCTAGCGGTACCACTGAGTGAAAAATAATTTCATATACTGTCATTCCTTTTAAATTATTTTATCTCCAAGTCAAACAAGCAAATTCTAAATAAAGAGATACATTTGGGATTGTGTGTGTATCATTCATTCACATTTAAGTAGTAGTAAAATTATTTAATGGAAAATTTCAAATGAACCAACTCTAAATATGTACAGACAGTCTGAATGAAAAGAAACAATTCTGATTTTTATTTTTATTGATGTTTTAAAAATAGTTCCCATGTTTGTTTCCTGTCCTGCCATTCTTCAAGATTTTCTAATGAGGATTAGAGAAGAAGTGTATTTAACAAACTGTGTTTGCATGTTGAAAACAAGAAAATGAAGACTAATAGTTTCTCTTCGGCTAAATTGGTTTTCTACAGTTCCTCTCCTACCAGCTTAAGCAAGAGTTAGTTACTATTTCCAATAGATGAGGCCAAGGAAAACACAAAGCATCTGTGATGTCGTGCGTCCCCCATGGCCTGCTACCCCACAGTCTTCACTAGAGATGTCCCCAAGAGTAAGAGATGGGAAGTGATCAGGAGCAGAAAGAGAAAATGCAACTTCCTTCAAGGAGAAAAACCACAGCGAGAAAGTTCTGTGACTAAATAGATTTTAAAAGTAATGTGATTTCTGATGAAAGGAATGCCATTACTCTTCCTTATGTAATAAATAATCATTGTTTTGTCAAATAAGTATCTCTAAGAGATCTCTAAGCCATAGAAAGTTTGTGACTTGGGTAACTTCCAAACCACTAATATCCTGACTTGAATCCAGAACATTTTTTAATATAGATCATAGCTGTACACTTGATCACTCCATAGCAATGGTTTTAAACCCCATGATCTATTATATCAAAATATTTTTTCCAGCAAATTGAGCTAAATTGTATTCATAGAACTATCTGGGAGAGCTAAAGATAGAAAAGCAATAAAATGGCCTTTAGCAGGATCTGTGTCCCTTTATAGAGCTTTCTGCCTGTGACCTCTTATCATCATCTTTATTTTTTTTTTAATTTTTTTTGGTACTGGGGATTGAACTTGGGTCCTTGAGCTTGCGAGGCAGGCGGCAGAACCACTGAGCTAAATCTCCGGCCATCGTGTCATCTTCTTTATAACTGTTCATGGCATTGCCTCTCCTCTTCCCTAATCTCACGACGGACTCCTACCTGCCTAGTCTACAGAACTAAAAGGAGGCTCTGAAAGTGTTAAGTTGACAGAAAGATGGGGGGGTTCAATTCCAAGTTGTTGGCAGGCTCTCTAAAATGAAATATAAGCCAAGAAGTACTTTTCTGGTAGAATTCCAGGTCCTAAGGCTAGTTAATAGTACAACTATGGCCATTTATTTATAACTATTCAGGAATGTCTTTCCCAGAACTGCCTGTATTATTGAAAGTATATAAAAGCAGCCCTGAAAGGAACTAAAACATTTTGAGAATACACAATACATAACCTTAAATAAGAAGTTTTCTTTTTCTCACACAAAAACATGAAAACTGGCTCAAAGTGACCTGAACTTCTGTATGGGTGAGTGCCTCTGATTTCAGGAGACATGTACTCCTTTTGTAACATCAGTGTGTTCTTCGAAATTGCTGCATAAGGGCCAAACTGCAGTCTAGTCCCTCTCCTCAGAATGAGACCTTTCCATTGTCAGTGTCTGGTCACTGTTCCCTTCAGTGCTCACTGCAAAATATGGCTATTCTAATTTTAAACCCCAATAATACTGGAAGGTGGGGTGAATTAAAAGAATGCCTGTGATTTAATCAGTATTCCATCCTTAATGAAAAGCTAGTTACTCACAACTTGCTTCATATTCCTCTCCCACAAATTTCTCTCCTGAAGAAAATACTATGCAGCATTTTAGAGAAAATAAACTTCTCTAAATCAGAACTTTAGAATAATGAAAGGGTTGAAGGTAGCAATGTTAAGCAAGATCGTGGGGTTTTTTTTTCTTTAAATTTCCTGACTTTGAACAGATTCTTAACTTCAACTTTTTTTAACTGCCATGAAAATGATTTCTGTCTCTCAGTTCACTCCTTTTCAAACTGCAGTATTTGTCTGCAAAGAGTCACAAATGTGAGTCATCATTCAGATCAGAAAAAAAAAAAAAAAAGGTGAGACATAAAGTAGTCTAAATGACATAGTCTTTAAAAAAAAAAAGAATTAAAATCTCCAATCCTTTGAAACTCCCCTATCCCCAACTTGTGATTTAGTGTTCAGGGTGAAAACTTTGGAAGAACAATCCGTGAGCACTCTGTCACACACATCAACCTGTGTCTCGCAACACTTCGACATATAAGCAAGATTAATGTCAGTGTATTATGTGACACCTTATAAATGAACACAAGAAAGATCAGGAAAAATAATATTAATTGGACACTTTCTGGTGTCAGGCACTATCCAATCAGTCTGTCTGCATGTTCTTTTTTCTAATCGAACAAAAACAAACAGCAAACATATATACTAAGTTCCCTTATTGCCTCATTATTTTCTTAGGAACTGAGCCTAAGTTGCCCATATTGTTAACTGAAGTCAGGGTCAAGACCAATATTTGGGACTAACTTCAATTCCTTGCTTCCAACCATTTCTGTCTCTGTGGTAACTCACCAAGTTTCTCAGTGCCTAAGATCTTGCTCCTACTGTTTAACTGGTATAATGGCAGCATTTTTTTCATATAAGTGAACACGCTGCTAGTATTTAATTACAGGCTTATTCTAATATTGTGTGCAAGTATAAGCTACATCATTTGAATAATAGAAAAGTCAGGAGCTCTGAAAGAGATATTCAGGACAGAGTAAAGCAGATAGTTTTCTGCCATATTTCAGTGAAAAAAATTGCTAATTCATATGCCACAAGCCATAGTCAGAAATACAACAATAAATGAAGAAAACTTACCTACTTTAAATAAGGTGGTCTGTAGTGCAAATTTTGGCACTATGTATTAGTTTCCTTTTACTGTCAAATTGATAATTTGGATTATGTAGACAAGCAATGCAAGACATTACTAAAATTATTCTTGAATCCCAGCTCAAGATCTGTATAAAACACTAGGCAATTTGCCTGTGACTATACAGAAAAGATATTTTAAAAGGATTTGGGATGGGTTATTTTCTCCACTGTTAAATATTAGCCTTTGAAATGAACCCAGCTGATCTGCCAAATAACACTTGCAAATTGTTGTGTTTTAATAAAGTGACAGACTGAGAGGGAAGCCACACTAGACCTGCTTATGCTTCCAGAGGCATCACAGGCCAGGAACATTATGTAATAATGCCTTTTAAAAGAGGGGAGCCTCTTATCATTACACCTTGCCTGGCAACAAATGTAGCCACTTACTCCAAATGCAGATGTAATTAGAATCTGTGAAGTCTAGCATCAGAATCCAAACCCCCGGTGCAGTACTCAGTAAATTGTAGCTTTTATGTCTGTGATATTTTCTACTGTTTTATTTAAATATGTGAATATATGAATGCGATACTTTAGGAGGTCTGCTCCATATGCTATGAGAAGATTTTTTTCATTTCTAATAAGGTGCTCCTCTAAATGAAAAACCTCATTTTCAGGCTTCTGGAAGGCTCAGAGCCTGGGCTGCTGCTGGCAGAGGAGAAACTCCAATGGACTACTCGTGAAAATTCCCACATGAACAAGGAGTACAGTTAAAACCTGGGGGAACCAACTTACAGTAGGTACCACCAGAAAGCATTATGACTCTATTAAAATCTAACCAGGCAAGCCCAGGTTCATGAATTAATGTACAAAATGTCAGAAGAGCCATGTAAAGTAAGCCTAAAAGAACATTAATTTTTAAACTAATATGGTATAGACCAGTAAAAGAAAGTTTTATTTAAAACTCCTCCTAAAAGTGATTAAATTGTTGTTTTAAATGAACTGAGAATTAACTCAGTTATTTCAGTTTTTCTTTCATTCCAATAGGAAAATAAATGCTTTAAATTTTAAAATTAAAACAGAGATCTTAAATATATGTGGAGACTATTTTTCATGGGTTCTTTGCAGAAAATAAATTTTCTCCCTCCATTTGTGACTGGCCATTGATTTCTATGTTTGAGACTATGAAGGTGCACTCAGCTGCCTCCCAGAAATAGCAGAGGAGTCTTAGTCTCTTTCCAAATGGAAGGGCTCCTATTAGGTTTTCTTCATTTCTTAAAGTGCTATGGTTTTTATTTCCCAGTGTTATGCCTTAAATTGAGGGGTAAAATTCTCAGCCAGTTAGTTATGATTTTTAAAAATAGGTAATACAGACCTCTAGTGGTTGAACAGTTTGAAAACCTTTGTAAGAAAAGGCAATTGTGCAGAAGGGGCCTGCTTTTTAAACAGAACAGTTGCTGATTAAAATTACTTACGTGTCAAAATTCACATATTTCATAGAAACAAAAAGAAGTTAAAATGTGCTTTGAGAATAGCTGGAGCACACCACATTCTTTTAGATGTTAATTCCTCTAAAACAAGCAGGACATTTTGACCAAAGGCCAAGCAGTATTTTTTTCAGTGATATAGGAATAAAGCTCACAAGTATTATGTTATATGAAATATATTTTCTTTTCACTTGCTTTATTTGGGACTTTTCTTCCTCCATATTCTAAAATCTCCTCCTGAAAACTGGGTCTCCAGAAGTCCCGTTTGTCTGTTCTGGCTTCAGCTTCTCCCCATGGATAGCCACACTCCAGCAATGTGGGCTCATGTCCTGATGTGTAGGTTCTCTGGGTTACATAATTAATGTACAAGTGTAAATGGCTACTAAATACACCTCCAGACTAGCATGACTCAAATTTTAATGGACATCCAGATTGCCTGGGGAATCTTCTTAAAATGAAGATTATGACCTAGGAGGTTTGAGGTGAAGCCTAAGATTGCTTTGCTCTCAGACCATGCTAAAGCGACTTGTTCAGGGCCACTCTGGGAACACAAGGCAGGCTCCATAATATCGCTCTTTATTTTGTTAATTATACTTTTCATCCTTATGATTTCTTCTTTTTTCTTTTAAAATTGAATGATGTGTCTTAAAAGTCGAGTTTTGAATTTATAAAACATTGAGAGGACTTTCACTTGACTATGTACAAATATTTCTGGGAGCTTGTTATTGAACCGTTCAAAAGCTGATTTTATATTGTAAAATTGGATTCACTGATATCACCTTAGCTTGATGAGTTTATAGTGGTTGTGAGCATCTTTCTAAGTACTCAATGTTATGGGACACTTGTAGCCACAATCAAATGTTTGAGTGACCAGTTGGGAGAGTGGGTGATAACAGGTTTTGTGCTTGTCATGGTGTGCAGAAATACAACTAAGGGCCCAAAGAATAGCCACATCATAGAATCAAGCAGAATCTAAAAACACAAGTGAAAACCATAAGGGTCAAAAGATCAGAATAAACGTAAGAGAACAATTTTTCAGGGCAAATTATAATTCCATCATCTAAATAAATTCCTATCATAGCATGCCATCAACCATAATTTTGAAATTCATAATTTTAGAACTTATGCCATGGGGTAGTCTTTAAAAGCCTCTTACAAACTTTTAACATCTAGTTTCAAATCAAAAATAATATATTAACAAGCTGTAGCATGGAGGGAGTACATAAATTATCATCATTGCCCTGCATGAATAGTAATTCACAGGTTTGGCTCAGACACGACTTAGATGAAATAATTAACTATGTACAGTACTTAACAGTATAAAAGTAATTAATCTAGCTGCCTCATACTGGTTTGGCCTAAATAAACATGCAATAAAAAAGCCATAGGATTTTATTATTTTTTTCACTTATGTTACTACATTAGTAGCTCAGAATTTTAATGTCAGAAGAATCACTCTTTTAACGAAAAATCTTTTCATTTCAAACGGAAATGTACTGCTTGTAAGCTGAGTGAGTTCCATATATTTATAATTGTGGGCAGATGTTCTCAATTAATAGTTTTATGCATTCTTCTGACTTCACAGTTTACCGAAAATGATTATTTTAAATTAAGGTGTAAGTAAGAAAAATGAGATTTTTATTACTGCAAAATTACATAGATTCTGTTGATGATTCTACAATCCTGGGTTAGTGAAGCTTTGGCAAAATATTTCAGACAAATTTGGGTTTTGTTTGTGGGTCCTGGGTAAAGGCAAGTTGTTTTTTTTGGCCTCTAGCCCCTTTACCAGCAAATCCGAAGGGAAAGGAAAAGGTCATCAGTTGGCAAGAAGGCAACAGATAAGACAAGCATGTCTGAGCGAGAGAAAAGGGCTCAGGTTATCCCAGCGAAGGGGGAAGAGGGTCGTTAAGCCTTGTCCGTCTTTCTTGCAGTACTGAGGACTGAATGCAGGGAGCACTGACCTACATCCTCAGTCCTCACCCCCACCTGTGTTTAGATAGGATCTTGCCAAATTGCCGGGGCTGGCATTGTGATCATTCTACCTCACCTTCCAAGTCGCTGGGATTACAGGTGTGTGCTATCACACCTGGTTTCAGACCTTTATTTAAAAGCTGATTCTTGTCTATGGATGTTCCTTTCCCTAATCTTATAGATTATTCCATTGATTATTCATTGTAACATTATCTCCATTTCATAAGTAAGCAAAAAAGAGGAGGTGGCTTATGACCAAAATCAAATTGTAATAAATGTAGGGTCAAAACTCAAAGCAAGGAACTTCTACTTCTAGCCCCAGTGGAGTTACAGACTGGACTTCCCTCTTGTACAAAACAATTTTTAATTTTTTTTTAAATTTCACTTTCTCACTAGAAATATAACTAATGCTAGTGAGTCAATGTGGCTCTAGGAAGTAGGATCATTCTTTCACGACTGATAACCTTTAGACGCCAAATTTTAGTTGTTGAGTAAATGTCAAAATAATATGCAAGAGGTCCAGGGATTTAGCTCAGTGGCACCGCTCCTGCCTTGCAAGCAAAGTCCTTAGTTCGATCCCCAGTACCAAATAATAATAATAATAATAATGATAATGATAATACTATGGAAGAACACTCATATGTAATAGATTCTGTGCTGTAATCACTCCTGTGAGGCCATCACTCCAGTGAAATGCAGCTCTAAGAGACATAACTATCTTTCACAGTATAGAAAAATAAGAGTAGAAAAAAAAGTTGCTAGCAAAAATACAGAAAGGGGTGTGGTGGGGTGCATTTCAGGCTGACTCCTAAAACCTTTCTCAGACTCTGAACCAGGCTTTTCTCATGCACATGCAGACAAAGAAGCCTGACTGTATGACAGAGTGGTGGAGAATACTTCATCCCAACACATCTCTGTGTGTTTCCCACTCTAGCTCCTGAGCCATGGAGTGTTTTTGAATGTGGAAATGGAAGAAGAGATCCCTAAATATTTAGTGTCATATAAAGACATTGGTATGGGGTCTACAGCATCTTGCTATGGCTTAGAGTCTGTTTTCTCAGTTGTAAAACTACCTCTCAGTGGTTGGCTTGGATCCTAAGCTGCAGATCAACAACCCCAAAACCAACACTGATGTGACCTGCAGAGTAGTTCTCTTTCATTCCAGTGTTGGCATTTGCATTAAAAACACTTCAAAGTAAGATATTTCACATATCGTATAGAAGTTTCTGCTTATCTTAAAAAATCAGCTGTACCCCCCCATCACAATTCCCACATTTGGCTATAGCTGCAAAGAAAATTATCTGCATGCCTCTGAGAGAAGGGCAAGCCTTCCACCAGCATGCCCACTTCAACCATCTCTGTTTCTCCCAGGGCCCTTAAGCATTTGATTATGTGAACCCTGGAGAACATAATTTCTAGGCACCTTTCCAGCAATAAAATTCTGTGCATCTCTGACTTAAGTTGTTTCAAGGGAAGCAAAAGACTAAAGTATAGTAGTTCAACTACATTATAGGTTAAAATAGACTTCACTCGACTAATCTGACAGCCAAAATACCATTGGTAATTTAGTAATTATATATGTTGACTAAGACAAAAGGCATATAGTTCTTGGAAGACAAGAAGCAACAAATTTAATTCACATATTTCCTTGTATCTCAGAAATTTCTGTGACTTCCTGACACATACTGAGATAAAGCTATTCTCCAAACATAAATTGAAAGGAGGTCGTAGTTGCAGGATGACCTTTTGTATGTGTATGTGGTACTGGGGACTGAAGCTAGGTCCTTAACACTGAGCTACATCTTCAGGCCTTTTTAATTTTTTTTTTTTTTTAATTTTGAGACAGGGTCTCACTAAGTCAAATTTGTCCAGGCAGGGCTCAAACTTGCAATCCTCCTACTTCAGCCTCCCAGAGTGCTGGAATTACAAATGTGTGCACCACAATGGGTACAGAATGACTTTTTATATAAAGAGAATACCTTCATTTTTAGTATAGCATAAGCTATGTGATATGTCTAGGGAATCGTTTTAATCTGATTTTTCCCTAGTGCGTACAGCTGTGGCTACTGGGATAGACTGGTTTCTAAAACATATTTTCTCTGAACTGGAACCCCTTCACAACAAAATATTTAAAATTATTAGCATATTATATTATTCTCACAAAATTCTAATGAACCTCACAAATATGCTTCCCTTATTCTGAGCCAAAAAAAATCAGCCTAATTTGTTTTTCCATTTTATATAGCAATAAAGTAATACCAAAAATGTTATTACCAAAACAACATGTTGTATAATTATTAGAAAGTGAACTCATGAAATCATATTAAAGAACAACAATTACCACATGTTCAGTCAGATAATTCAAGGAAGAGACTTATGTGAATATTAGGGGTGCAATAGGCATATAGTTTTTTTTCTGCACCCTGAATTTTAAAAGAATTTTCTTCATTTAACTAGTTAAAACATGATTCAGCAACCAAAGATCTATGGTATGATTTTTTTATTTTTTGCTTCTCTAACTTAATTGGAAATAACCTTCATTTTAGATACTTACCATTTTCGGTCCTTAAAAACAATCTTTAAATTGCTTTATAGGGTGACCAACAGATTATATTACCACATTATTATGTTAAAAGGATTTCTAACAACATGCCAATCAATTAGTAATGTGTAATAATGTGAGAAATTGAATATGTAAGGTAAAATTTTATGGAGATATTTTAGTATATGTGTGGTGATATATGAATATATATTGAAAATATAGGTATAGTAATAATAGAAATGTGCAATATACAGTTCTCTTTTTCCCCATTTTTTATTTAACCCTCATATTAACTGTACACAATTGGTTTTAATCCCATTTTAAAGATAAGGAAACTAAGGCCAAAGAGGGAGTAAATTAGTGAATCACATGATTAATCGGAATTGGAGCCAGGACCTTAACCCCAACCTTTGTGAGTGCAAAGCTTGTAGTAGGATTGTTTCCTATAGGCAGACAGCTGATGAATTGCTAACATTAGCTAATGTTCCCTTTTAAGTTTCTAAGTACTGAATATATATCTCTTGGTATATAGATTAGCTTTCCACTCTAGTGACTTATTAAACTTGTTTTTATTGTTATGTAGTCTATCCATACTGAATGTATGTGTAGAGAGGAAAATCATTTTAAACACACAGTATTCTTCCAAGGTCAAGGTAGAGGGTTGGCGGTATCCTTTCCATTTGTCAGATCAAAGTCCAGTGAAGATTTAATGAATTGTTTGAGGTCTTGATTTCTTGAAAGGCAAAGAAAACCCCTGAGAACCTCATCACTAAACTTAGGCCAATGTTTGTTCTAATTTTTTTTTTTTAGTATTTTCAACAAATTACAATTTTTATTTTTTATGAGTACATGTTTGCAGTACATAGTGATTACATTCCTTGTGGGAGCTGGTCCATGTGCATAACACATCTTAATTTTTTTCACCCACTTCTGCTTCCCTCCTCCCCACCATCTCTTGATCCCTTTCCCATTTGAGAAATATCTAGCTAGCTACTTCCTGTTATCTGCATTTTATTTTGCTCTTTCTTTATATATTGAGTTTGTCATATGAGAAAAACCATGCGATATTTAACCCTGTTAATTCTACAGTAAACCAAAATCCCACTCTTCAAATTCTTAAATTATGTTGTTCTTTCACTCAGTGCTTTTTTACATATTAGTATTTAACATCAGCATTCTCCATATCTTTTCATTCCTAATTTTGAGTGTTTCTCTCTGACTGCTTCTTTATTTTTGTACTTTATAGGCTTTTTCTTCGTTTCTGCTTTACCCTGATTATCCAGGACACACTGCATGCATCTTTTGAAAGCTCTGATGTTCTCATTGAAAAGACCTTGTAAATGACCTTGTTTATCTCCCACTGAGTTGCATATCACAACTTCAAATGCCTCACTAAAATGTTACTCACTTGGCATCGGTATACAGAAAAAGCTGCACTTTCTGATAAGATGATCAGTAGAGTTTTCATAGTAAAAGAATAGAGTTCTTAATGGGAAAAGGAGGAAAGTGTAATTTCCTCTGATTTAGCTGGTATTTCAAACTTCATGGTGCTTTCTTTCTAGAACTACACTATAAGAAATTTGAAGATAAAATATCAGAAGAACCAATAAACTATTAGTATTGTGGCCTTATATGTGTGTATTCGGAAAGGGGGTTGCAAGTAACAGAAAATCAAGCTAAATAACTAAACTCTTTGGTTGCCAAAACTCCAAAAAGTATCATGTGTTCCTACATGTATGTGTACTTTTTCTTTCCCACTTTTCTCTACTTGGTTTAATTGTGAACCTTGATGACATGTTACATATTTAACATGCTGCTCCACATAGAAAAAATAGTTAATGTAAAAATAAAGCTGAATTTATATTCAAATACTGCAAAATGAGTTCATGCCCTAAGAGCATAGATGGATGCTCTTTGGCTCCCACTGGAATGTCTATGGTGCTGATGCCACCAGGGGGCAGGGTTTGACTTCCGGAGTAAGTGGCTGCCTCCCTCTAGTGGAGGCCTTGGGGTCACCACAATAGCCATAGAGTCCTTGAAGTTTCTATGATGAATCCACACTGAGTCTCTCTTCCAATGTATTGGTGTAGATTTCTGGCATTCTAGAAAATTCTCAGAACCTATCTTTTAGGGGATCTATAGTTTTCCTGGGAACACATAAAACATGAAACAAAAGCTATCAATAAAATCCAATGTATAGTTAACTTATCCCATATAAGAGCTGCAAACTATCAAAGTTAAAAAAAAAAAAAAAATAGGGCCCAGGGCAGGGTTTCTCAATAGTAGCATACTTGTGTTTTGTGGGGTTTTTTGGTACCAGGGATCAAACTCGGGTCCCTGAGCTTGCGCAGCAGGCGGCGAAACCACTCAGCTAAATCCCCGGCCCAATAGTAGCATATTGACATTTTGGGCTAGATAATGTTTACCATGCATGGTAAAATAATTAGCATTATTACTTGTCTTTAAGTTTTAGGTGCTAATAATCCCTTTCCTATCCCTTCCCCTGTTTTAAAAATGAAAAATGTGTCCATGTATTGCTAAATGGCCCGAGAGGATAGAATCGTCTCTCTGCTTGAGAAGCACTGGAATAGATTATGAACAGATGACATTGCAAAAAATAAAAGTACTAATAATAGAAGCTTTGAAATATTACTTATAGGATGTCAAAAATGGAAAGACCTGCTCTCTAAGTTTGTCTCATCTTAAAAATAGAAATGAGAATGTCTTCCATCAAAGAGTTCTTACAAAGATTAAAGCAATTAATACAATACTTGGCACACAGTAAATATTCATTGAATTATAAATGATAAATAGTACTGTAAGTATTAAGCCATCATTGTGTCCTTTCAATTATAAATCAGATACCTGCAGAAATACAGAGAAGAGTAAAATAATTTTACATTCTTTAAGCTTAATTGGACACTTGTATGTCACCTTGTGCTCAGTTATATAGTGAAAAAGATTAAATTGACATTTTTTCCCATTGACATAGCTAATCATCTCAAGGATACTCTATCTATCTTTATGTGAAGGTCAGAGTGCAGTAGCTCCTGCCTCCCCAGTGTATAACATTGGGTAATGATGAAGAAATAAACTTTTTAAGTACTTTGGGTGATTTCTATGTATAGAGAAGTTCTACATAAATATTTCTCTGAGAGGAGGGTTTCACTCTCAATTTATTTATAGACTTCTCCTATCTTATGGGAGATAAGAATTAAAATTAATTGTGCAGGAAAAATAAACAAAAGATTTCAAATAGCCATGGTCTTCAGCTGGAATGAATAACTGCAAAGATTTTGAAATTGCAAAGGAAGAAGTTCAGCCAAAAATGTTTGTTTATAAAAACTAGAATGTGTCAGATATTTCCATCATACCAGCTTATCATTTGAAATTTCTGCTGGCTCAGATGAAATTGAGCTTTTTCTGTTTCCTACTGCTGGGTTCCCTCCCTAACCACAATTGCTTTCGGGTTGGAAGTTTGCAACTTGGAGGACAAGAACAGAATCAGCTTAGCTAGCTGGAAGGACAAGAGGAGAGTTTTAATATCTTATGAAGAAAGGGTAGCATTAACAAGCTTGTTGTTACACCACAGTTCAAGAAGAGTAGGGTTGACGTTGACAATTGCTAACTTGAACAATTTTGTTGATGGTGATAAAACCAAACATCCATTGTGGAAAGTGAAGGTGAGAAAAAGAGAAATTCTCAGGGCAAAGTAAAACAAGAGGAGGTGGTGGTCTTGGTGAGGCACAAAATGTTCAAAAATGTCCCCCTTCTCCTTCTACAGTTGCTGCTATATGAGGAATATGCTGCTTCACCACCCAGCCCTCCCAGGCAGAAATGCTATATTTTGCCACTTTACAAACCAAGAGATGCATCTGATTTTACATTTAGAGGAGGAACAAACTATCACAAGGTAGAAAAGGTACATTATCTTATTTAGCTCTCTTGAAAAGAGTTCATTTTAAACTCCCACTTGGACTCACACAAATGCAGGAAATATATTTTAATTTCAAATCTGATGTGTGACATCTGGTAACTCATTTATTGCTAATGAAGTTTTCACAGGAAACAGCAGCCCCTGGTATCTCATCTTATTTTTCAGTTGGGAAAGTGTTGTTTACCTTTTATTGGCCCAAAATCCATGCCTGTTATCACAGTCTGTTTAATTAGAAAGCCCGAATAGCCCAACGTAGAAAAGCAGTGGAGTGGCAAAAAAGGCAGATAGGATGGTCAAAATTTTGTTTCCCAATCATTGGTGTAGTATCATCATAATTCATATTTTTAAATTATATAGGATGTAAGAAAACTTATCAAAGTAGTCCAGGACAAGCAGCTTTTTAATAGTATTTTTCAGCTCCTCTCCCCAAGTCCACCCCTTGCTTGTACTTTAGCTTGTTTACTTCTAGAAGTTTCCTTATCTCTCCTATCCAAATTTGCTTGCAGGGGGAAATAGTCATTTAGAACATAGTGTGAATTTTATAACACTAACAAAAGGTCCAAGCTCTAGGAAGTCCATATACATAATCTCATTTGGTATGTCCAACAATTCTATGAACCAGACTGGACAGACATGTGCTTCATCATCGTCCACTATGAACATCATTGTTAATACTTCCCAATTGGAGGAAATGAATCACAGGTTGAGTGAAAAGTCAGCCCATAAGAAGCAAGTCATGTGCTGAATTCAGATCTTTTGGTTCCTGTCATTATTCTTTCTCCACTACCTTAACCCTGACTCTCCCCTGAGCCACTGTGTTTCCTCCCCAAGTAGATCCTAGTTCTAATGGGAGGTGTAGAAGTGGTACCTCACCCCATCCCACAAGGTAAAAGAATTTTAGATACCTGTGAGTAGGTACAAAGAGCATTTTACTAGATGATATCCTGCTAGACATACCTAGCTAAGCCAGACGTAAATGTGTAAAGGAACACATACTTAATGAATAATTCTTAAGCAGTATTAAGAATTTCTCACACTTCAGTTTCTGATGCTTTGTGAGGCCAAATTAAAACATTTTAGCTCAGAGTACTTTTATTGTGCATTGGATTTGGTTGTGCCTATTAATCATGGTTATCAGCATTTAAACTACACTTGCAAATCAAGATGCCTGCAATGCAGTCTTTTTCAAATATTAGTATGCATCAGAATCGCCTAGAGAGCTCATTAAACATAGCTTGCTGGACCCCACCCACAGAGTTTCTGATTCAGTACATCTTGGGTGGAGCCTGACATTTGCACTTCTAGCAAACTCCTGAGTGAAGCTGAGGCTGCAGACACCAGCATTTATTAGAGACCTTGGTGAAGGAAGCACCTGTGCTGAGCTGTCCACTCCGACAGCCAGCCCGGGGAAGAGGAGCACTGGGAAGGTAGCTACTGAGATGTGTCGGATGCTTAAATTACATTCTGGATTTTGAAGAAATGTTACAAATAAATGCCAATAATTTTCACATTAAATAATAGTCTGGATATATTGGGTTATATAAAATGTTATCAAAATGAATTTCTCTTTATTAATGTGGCTACTAGAAAAAATTTTAAGTGCATGTGTGGTTCACATTATATTTCTTTAGACAGTACTGACCTGAAGAATCAAAACATAGAAGATAGTGGGTATCACAGAGGACTCAAATCTTTAAACACTTAGGGACAAAGAAAATATGTCTGCTTGTCAGATTTGACCTAAGGGCCCTAGTTTGTACCCAAATACTTGCTGCCACAATTTTAAATGTAGAACCCCTATACATGTCCCATTTCACCTTCTTCCAGTACTAACTAAGTGCCTCATTGTAATTCTTTTTTTTTTTTTTTTTTTTTTTTTTTGGTACTGGGGATCGAACTCGGGTCCTTGCGCTTGTGCAGCAGAGGGCGAAACCACTGGGCTAAATCCCCAGCCCCTCATTGTAATTCTTAAAGACACTAGAGAATGATAGTGAAAATATTTCTGAATATAAAAATTTCATTACTCTTTAAAAGCTGAGCTTTCTTTCATTACATTCATTTCTCTTACCCCTGATTATAAAATGGCTACATGTCTCAAGTGCTTTTTTATATATTCCAAAGATCTCAGTTTTTAACTCCGCCAATGATGAGATAGAAATGAGAACAGGTGTTGGTATTCCCATTCTAAATATTTTGTAATGTTTAGGGAATAACAAAGTAAGGGGATAAATTCCCAGTGTAGATGGTGTGGCTGGTTTGTGGCAGAGCAATTCGGCCAGGACCCCAGGCTGGTGCCTCTCTGGCAGACCATTCTGCTGTGCTTCAATTTTCACAATTTTAATGGTAGAGGAAGTAAAAAATAAAGTATGATGGATACAAGGCTGACATTTGAAAAAGAATTTTAACTATGGTAAAATCAAATGAACATAATCCTTACAGCATTCTTTATTGTAGGATGAGAGTCCCTTAATTCTTCAAAATGTTGACTAGCATAGTACTTCAAATACTAAATGATACCTAACCATGAGCTTCTTTTCTGATACTCTGCCACACCTAAGTCTTTTCATCTGAACAACTGAACCACACTAATGAGTTAGCTAAACTTTGAAAAGTTGTATTTTCCCACAATCTGAGACTAGGTTCACTTTGCATGAGTTACTTTAATAATGTCACATTGTACCTCACATTTCATAGGACAATGTAATATTGACTCCCTAACAACAGGGCATGGTTTTAATTTTGATTTTCAACCACGAATCAATCTGCCTGTACTATTTCATCTTGTAGGGCTGCTAAGTAAAGCAAGAATTCCTGAGAGGCTCACAGCCTTTACTGATAAATGGAGTAAAACAAGCTAGTCTGGGAAGGACCCAGAACCTTCACTTTGACTCAGTATTCTCAGGTCATAACCAGGATACATCAGAAACATTTCTTTAAGTGCTAGCTAAAATTTTAAAATAAAGGGGAAAATCTTGTAACCCTAATAATCTTACATCAAGTTTCTTTAATCATCTTGGATAAAAGGTAAAACTTTTTGTTTTGTTGATCATCTTTGGTGAAAGATAAAATGTTTTTCATTTTTAGTATAGAGTTCTTGTGGGTGTTTTTCGGTTGGTTATTTGTTTGCTTGTTAGTTTTGTTTTGTTTTGTCAAGGTCTCACTCTGTACTTCAGACTGGCCTTGAACTCACTATGTAGCCCAGGCTGGCCTCAAATTCACAGTGATCCCCCTGCCTCAGCCTCATGAGTGCTGGGACAGAGTTCTTGTTTTATATAAAATATTATTATTTGGTTGGGGGGAGCGGGTACCAGGGATCGAACTTGGGACCTTTCACTTGCAAGGCAGGCGGCCAAACCACTGAGCTAAATCCCCAGCCCTATATAAAATATTATTAAATTGGTACAAAAAAATCAGTAAAAATAAATATAAATAGACAACTGATTTTATGATACATCACAGGTCATTTCTACTTGTGAAGTCAAATTGCCCATGTCTTTACATGATACATGTAAAGAAGAAAGATTTCAGAAGAAAGAAAGAAGAAAGATTTGAAATTCTGTTTTTGAAGTGTGTAACCAATTGGAAGATATAAAAGCAACTGGTTCAAGGTCTCCCAGCCTTGAAATCCAGAAGTAGAAGTGTCTCTCCACATTGTCTAGGACTGATTTGCACAAGTGTATCCCTATTGCAATCAGAACACTGAGCAATTTGGAGAAACTGTACAGTATATTGAATATTTACTCCTTTTCATTTAAAATTTGTGGTTAGGTGGTTTGTTTAAAAAAACTTTAATTTGTAATGAATTGCTATGTAAGCAATAATGTCTAGCATAAAATTATAAGTATCCAAAAATACTATAATAGTGTTAGAATTTCTAAAGGGTAGAATTTAATGTGAAATATACAGTTTCTGTTACAGAATGAAATTCTCAAAGTTAAAGTACAGTGGTTTCACACAAGAAATATAAGGCTTTGTTCTTGAGTTGCATGAAGCAATAGTTACTGACTGAGAGGCCCACATTAGTACTGTTTTCTCCATCTGTTGAAAAAGGAAATCTGTGAGCAGTTTCCAAGAGCCATATTGTTAAAATGATGTTTCCTCCCCATCATGGCCAATATGCTAATCTGTTGAAATGTGGTGATGATTCTAATGGGGAAATTCTGTAAGTTCATAAGTTTGGAGAATTTGGGAGTGTAAGAAGACAGGAATTCATTTATATATAGGCTGTCCTCCAAGTTAGTTTTCATTTTCTTTTGTCCTACTCTCTGGAACCTCTCTCCAGGCTCCCATGGAGCCTTCATCTTTGACATAATATTTTTTACTAATGCTAGCATCTCAGAGGAAGATATTTAAAGTACATGAATTAGACTTGAACTCATATCCTTCACCCTTGTTTTTCTTTCCTTTTTGAAATAAAATAAAAACAACAAAAGCCAAAAGTTTTAGATAGTGAGGAAATAAGAAGCCCTGACATATTCATCCCAATGAGTTGTTTAAACTATAGTTTATAATAGATAGAGATTTCTAGAGTGGAGAGAAGTTTAATTGTACTTTATGCCTCATTATTAGATACTTGTCTTGAATAATTCCCAAGAAGCTAAAACATGGGATTAACATTTTACTTTCATTGATATTTATGTCCTAGGTTACAAGGAAGTTATGAATTTTCTTTCATAAAGCTGGGTTCTTTGGGTTTGGGGATATTTTGGACGAAGCAAAAGGGAAAACTAGTTGGGGAGGTGGAACATTTAACTACCAAAACCACAGCTGAGTACAATTGGTACTTAAAGAATTAAGAAAGCTGCTTGCCCTGTTTTCATTTTGTATGAGATCAGACCACAGTGGGTGTTATTAACTTAAGAAGAGGGCCAGAAACCACCATTTATCACTTAGACATATGAGGAGTTAGATCTTCAATATTTCATTAGTATGATATCAATAATTTCAATGAAATATGTTTTGTATTGATTGAAATATTCACCCAGAAATTATAAGGGTGAACAAAATCATCTCCATGGAAAGCATTTAGCATAGAGTAGTTGGATCAGGATTGCCAACCAAGAATGTGGTATTCTCCTGTGCGTCTGACTTGAGATCAATTCCAGACATTTGTCCCACTGTTCCAGGCACACTTCCATGCTCCTCTCTCATAGCTGGCAAGATTACTAGCATGGAGATAAGTGCAGCTCAGAAAGGCTTGGGTGTTTCATCAAAAGGCATGAATGTAATCTAAAACTCACAGTGTTCAAGCAACTTAAGTATTACCTCCAAATACTGTGCAAAGCAATTTCCAACCAAAACGAACAAATGGATTAAGCAGGCATAGAAATTATCGTTCTTGCTCTAAGCCCCAAATCCTAGATCACAACTCTATACATGAGTTAAGACCACATAGTTCAGAGAAGGACTAATACTGGATACACAGCTGAGAAGAGTTTTACCAACTGCACCAGTGTGGAAGTCAGGGGCACTAGAGGCATTCCTAAAGGCACTTAAATCTGGGATTGCTCGTTAATGCCAGGAATGAAAAACTATTGACTATTCGTGACCAAAGACTAGAAAATTTTAGTATACTACCAAAGTACAGAAGTAGGTAGATGGTCTAATCTAGAGTATCTGCAGAAAAAAATTATGAGTTGAAAACTAAGCTCACAAATGAAAATTAAAAACTTTTCCAGATCAAATGAGTGCTGTATGTCCAAGCATAAGTTTCACAAGTTGCCACTATCCAGATCGACAAATTTCTAAGGAAGTTCACTGCCACCAAAGAGGGGCACTCAGCCAAATATTACAAAATCTGAGAAGGCGAATTCCACAAGAGTATTGACAGATCAACAAATAGAATTTATACCAAGGAACAGTTAGGTAGAGACTCAACATACCAATGCTAAAAATGTTTGAAGAAATAAAGAAAAATATAGACTCCATGAAATACGAACAGAAAGTTTAAAAATAAGGATAGAGTTTTACAAAGAAACAAGTAGACTCCTTAATAATTTTATTGCCAATGTCTGTGTGTGAATAAATTCACAAATGAATATACACTCACAGTTGCTCTCTTCAGCATTACTGGGATGGAGGAACACATAGAAAGAGAAACAGATGCTTTCTGAAGCCTGAATGACAAAATAACTGCAATAAAGAAAATGGTTTTTGAACAGAATGGTTTATTGAGCTGTCTAACTCTACAAGGAAATGACTTATAAACACTGGACTGCTCTTTTTTGATATTTGAGAAAGATACTTTGATAGAAGATGATTCTAAAATATAATTACTTGGTCTTTTAGTTCTATCTTTATTATCACAGGAAACTATGGAGTATTTTTTTTCTTTTAGATTACAAATTCATTTACAAAGCAGCTTGTAATGAACAATTTAATTAGATTGGTTTCAGCCTGCCTAAAATCTTAAGAAGGTATTAATATTGTAATCAGAAACATGGGGGAAATATTTTTAGAATGAAAAGAAAGAAAATCCTCCTTTTAATGCTTATTTTGAGGACTCGGGACACTGTGAAGGAGTACAAGGTAATTCCTAAAAAATAAGCAGTGACTAAAGGTAGCTTGGCAACAATAAGCAAATTCCTATGTTTGCAGCAGACTGAAGGTTCCTGGTGACTCGGGGTAAATTTGTTCAGCTGCTTAAGACTATTTTTATCCATACTTCTGAATAACGACAGCTTGAAATTTTTAGCCTTTTAACAGTAACATAAAGAGGTTTGCCAATGATAAACCATTTTTTAAAAATCTCATGGTTTCCTTACCAATGGCCATTCTGAGTAAATGCCTGATTTGTGTTCAAAAAATAATAGTAAGGTTCAAATAAAACGTATCTACACTTGCTATCTGAAAGATACATCCAGTACTTTCACATTATCTCATTTACTTCCCACAATTATCATGTACAATAAGAATCACTATTCTCTTCTTACAGATGAGGAAACTGAGGCTCACATTCAGAGAAATGGAGTGACTTACTCAGAGCCACATATATTAACAAGTGGTACAGGACAGTTCGATTAGAAATTTTTCGACTCCAAACTCATCTTCTTTCCCCAAAGGGAAATGGTGCTACAGAATTCATGTAAATCACAGAGCCTACATAAAAGTTACAGCAAGACCCAGAAATAGGAAAAAATGGGAAGAGGTAGATCTTCCTGGTGGCTCTTTAAAATTATTGTTAAATACATAAAAACAAAAACAATACGTATTACTGAGGTACTATGTAATGTTTCAATATATGTATCCATTTTGAAATGTTTACATCAAGTGAAATATGTATGCCTCCTCAAATATTTTTCATTTCTTTAAGGTGAAAACATTCAAAATCCTTTCTTCTGGCTTTTTGAGATTATATAATACATGATCATTATTTTATCACCCTACTGTGCAATGAAACACTAGAACTTCTTCCTCCTGTCTGTTACTTGGCACTCAGGGACTCCTGTGTTTTTCCTGGGCTCTACCTGCCCCTAATCCTCCTAGAAAGAGAAGTAAGATGTAACTGAAATAGAATGTTTTCTAGGCCTCAGAATTACGGCTCAGAACATCTTTCTCTGCAGCATCTCACCAAAACTCCATTCTTCAGCTTCAAAAAGAAAGGATCCCCATGGTTTCCCACTAGTTTGTTGTCCGTCTAAAGCAGCTGGCAATCATCAGAGATCCACCTTTTCCTCTTTCCTAAGAACCATGTTTCTCTGGGGAAGCTCGTAGTGGCAGCAGAATGCCCCATGTCATCCTCATATTCAGAAATCCCCAGTGCACATTCACCCCAACACCTCCAAAAGAGTTAGGCAACATCTGTAAACTTACAGGAGCAGTTTCCCAGTGATGATGCTGCAGATGTTGCTGAGAAGGGGACATTTCAAGGGAAGTCTCTGCTCCACCTTGGCTAGCCAGCTGCCTGCCTTCATATTTTTACCATTCTGTTTCCCATGCACCCCCTGGAATCTAAGTGCTTTCTTTTATTCCTTTCCCCTTCCTGAACCCTACCACTCCATACTTTCCACTACACTTAATCAATGACAATGACAAAATATTTACATGCCTAGTATAACCAGGTGTGGCACAACCTTCAATACAGGAGAGAGAATTCAGTCTTTAAGGCTTTTGCCTCCCACAGCTAGACTTGAACACCACAAAGGAAAAGAGTGACTGTGGCTTTTGTCGTTTTCCATCCTTGATACCTGCACACAGTAGACGTTCAGTGGCCACGTGATAGATGAATGCCTGCTGCATATGCTATTTGCATTTCTGCTTCCCTATTCTTTCTCTCTTTCCATCCCCTACCATTCATCTCCCTGTTTCCTCCACTCTTAAGTATGAGAAAGTGTGTTTCCTTATTAGGCAGGCAGTCTTAGTCATTCTACAAATGCTTAGGCAAAATGTTCTTCTGATTAGTACATTCAACACTATGTCCAGATTCTCAAGTGATACACTCATTAAAATGATAAATACCTCACTATAGTTTTCAGGGATGCTTTCCCACCTGGTTCAGAGCAACCTATTACATATTAAACAGTAGTCATTGTGAATTGGTGGGAATGGAAGAAGAGACTGACCTCAGCTTGGAACAAGTTGGAGTTCAAAACTATTCTTGTAAGTTGGGCTCTCAAATGCAAACTTTTCCCCATTCTATTCCATTATGAATGCTCATTACAGTTTCAGACTAGTCACTAAAATTCTACTCACTCCAAATATAGGATTAATGGAACCAACCTGATTGTGTACCCACAAAATAGGATCAAAAGGGAAAAGAGGGAAGAAAGGAAAATCTCCTCCCTGCTTTGGTATTCTAATATAGCCGTTGTATTTCTTCCTATTTTTAGTGTCCTTATGCTCAAGCAGAACCAAAGATTTACCTCTGCACCAGTTTTCAGTTTTGGCATTCAACCAGGCCCTTTTCAACCTTTAAGTTTCCTTAACTTTGGAAATGCTAATTTTTTTTTTCCTAAACAAAATCCAGCTGATCAAAACTAGATGTTAGAAGAATAACAAATAGGCACATTAATCCATATTAAGACATGAATGACTTTTAGCCTGTAAACCTTTCATGAAATAATTAACTTGTAATGCAGAATATTTATCTAATGAAATTATACTTCTATATTGGCATAAGTTCAATAACTAATAAAATGAGTGGAAAAGTCAACAAGGCATAGGAAAGTCCTTCTAAGTGAGAAAGAACTAGCCATATCTCCTAAAAGCCTAGTCCTAGGTTTTATTAAATTAGTCCATCTTTTCATCTTCTGTCTTCTCACCCACACATTTGTAAAAGCACCAAAGGGTTGTTTTGCCTGTTTGTTTTGCTTTTGTTTTCTTATTTATAGTGAGGCTAAAGTTGACACAGGGTAGTTATACTAGGCTCTATAAAAGAGCAGGCTGTAAATTAGTTTCATAAGCCTCATAGAAGTCAGTCTCAATATTCTGCATAGCATTGAAGTTACTTATTGTCACTCATCCATTTGACCACACACTCTCATTCCCAAGACCTTTGTCATCTGCCTCCTGGTATGTTCCAGTAGTAAACAGGATGATTCAAATTGGCCTCCCTTCAAGCAGCTGACAGACCAGTGAGGAAGACAGATATATCAAGACAAAGTATCACAAAAGCTGAAAGGGCTTTCCACAGAATGTAACATGTGACATTAATGTTCCCATGAGCAAAAAGAGAAGAAAAAGATTTGGGTTGTATACAGTTGAGTGCAAAATGAAAAGATAATGAGACCATGGAACCAAATACTTGGATAGGAAGAATAACATTACTTGCGTGGCGAAGGCATCTGCAGTCTCCTTCCCAGGATGGACTTCCTGATGGACGCAGATGGCAGAAAATGTGTTCGTTTTCAAATCACATAAATGATCAGTTTGATTTTTGATTATGTAAAATATTGGAGCAAATATTTGCAGAAATCCTTGTAGAGCCCTTGCCTGAGCATGTGACACTTCCTAAAATCCTGAAGAACTGCTGCTATTTCAAGCCCTCCCCAAAGACAAGCCTTATTGATTATCTTGGCTTAATCTGGCATTTGACAGCCTGGCTACACAAATGGTTAACTTCAGAGTTAACTCCAGATGTGGCTAGCCGGAATGAAATTGAGAGGTTCAGAGATTTTTACCAGATGGAGTTGAAGTTAAAGAATAAGCAATTACTGCCTATAGAGGCCAGGAAAATCATGGCAAAAATGCTATTTTCCAAAATACTGAGCCCTTCCTCTTACCTGCTTTAAATCTATTCCCACAATGCCAATTTCTCAGTAACCTAAAAGCACTTATTGTCACTATTTAAGGGGTAATGCTAAAAATTTCTACACCTAAATGGAGTGTGAGATGAAATAAGTGGTTTAAATAATAAGATACAGATGTATCATACTTCTAATGTTAAAGATAAATTAACATCACTTACCTCAGGAATAACTTTCAAGTTGTTTGAATAACTAATTTAATTCAGCAGTGGTTTTCAATATTTAGATTATGCTTTGAATCTACTGGAAAGGTAGAGTTTACTTACAGAAAAAAATGAAAAAGGACCTAGACAGTTTTCTTCATATAGCATGCCACTTTTATTTATCTGGAAGACATTTATCATTTCCTTTATAGACACTATGTTCTAAAAATTATATGTATTATATGTGTGATTTTTTTTGCAGTACTTTTGATTAAACTTAGGACATTGAACAGAACTACATCCCCTGGTCTTTTTTTTTTAATTTGCGACAGGGTCTTGCTGTGTAGTTTAGACTGGCTTTGAACTCACTATATAGCCTAAGCTAGTCTCAAACTTGCAGTGATCCTCCTGCCTCAGCTGCTCGAGTGCTGGGATCACAGGCATGCACCACCATGCCCAGCTATTTTTTTATTTTTGAGGCAGAATCTCATTAAGTTTCCAAGGTTGGGCCAGAATTTATAAGCATCCTGACTCAGAGTCCTGGGGTAGGTGCACTCCACTACACCTAGCTTATAATTTTAGACTATAAATTCACAATGTTTCTTCAGAAAATGTAATCTAAATTTTTTTCTTAAGACTAAACATGAGTAAAAAAAAAAAAGACTAAACATGAGTTACTGGATTTAAGATTGAGCAGTTTACTGTTTACAAGTGGGAGTCTAGATATTTTACCTTTTTATTTTTATCTTTTTTCCAGGATCATTTGGTGTAGTGCCTGAGATTAATTCGACTCAGGAGATCAAAATGATCCTCAACTCTTCTACCGAAGATGGTATTAAAAGAATCCAAGATGACTGCCCCAAAGCTGGAAGGCACAGTTACATATTTGTCATGATCCCCACGTTATACAGTATCATCTTTGTGGTGGGAATATTTGGAAACAGCTTGGTGGTGATTGTCATTTACTTTTACATGAAACTGAAGACTGTGGCCAGTGTTTTTCTTTTGAATTTAGCACTGGCTGATATATGCTTTCTGCTAACTTTGCCACTGTGGGCTGTCTACACTGCTATGGAATACCGCTGGCCCTTCGGCAATTACCTGTGTAAAATCGCTTCGGCTAGCGTCAGTTTCAACCTGTATGCCAGTGTGTTTCTCCTCACCTGTCTCAGCATCGATCGCTACCTGGCTATTGTTCACCCGATGAAGTCACGTCTTCGACGCACAATGCTTGTTGCCAAAGTTACTTGCATCATAATTTGGCTGTTGGCTGGCTTGGCCAGTTTGCCAGTTATTATTCACAGAAATGTATTTTTCATCGAGAACACCAACATCACAGTTTGTGCTTTCCATTATGAATCCCAAAATTCAACCCTCCCCATAGGCCTAGGCCTGACCAAAAATATACTGGGTTTCATGTTTCCTTTTCTGATCATCCTTACAAGTTATACTCTGATTTGGAAGGCCCTAAAGAAGGCTTATGAAATTCAGAAGAACAAGCCAAGAAATGATGATATTTTTAAGATAATTATGGCAATTGTTCTGTTCTTTTTCTTTTCCTGGGTTCCCCACCAAATATTCACCTTTTTGGATGTATTGATCCAGCTGGGCATTATACATGACTGCAAAATTTCAGATATTGTGGACACCGCCATGCCCATTACCATTTGCATAGCTTATTTTAACAATTGCCTTAACCCTCTTTTTTATGGCTTTCTGGGGAAAAAATTTAAAAAATATTTTCTCCAGCTTCTGAAATACATTCCCCCAAAGGCCAAATCCCACTCAAACCTATCAACAAAAATGAGCACACTTTCTTACCGCCCCTCAGATAATGTAAGCTCATCTGCCAAGAAGCCAATGCAGTGTTTTGAGGTGGAGTGACATGTTCAAAACCTGTCTGTAAAGTAATCTTGTGAAGGAAGGAGCCGGAAAAACATTCCTCGACAGTGCTTCACTACCAAAGGAGCATTAGCTACTTTTCAGAAGTTAAGTGGACTGTAGCTACTTTCCTAAAGCTCTGAACAAAAGATTTGCTTTCCCTTTTCAACAACAACAACACCAATAACAAAGAGCCACATTTTGCATTAAATAGTTGATGGCTGCTCAAGAATGTCAGAAACTGGATGATTGTGTCGATTTGGAAAATTTTACTGGCAGAAATGGAATCTCCCCATTTTTCTCTTGTTCCATTATTTTTGACTTCCACATAAAGGTGTTTAGAATATGTTAAATCTCCAGACAAGCAACAGGAGATCAGAGCTCAGAATTGTTCTGCCCAGTTTCCAATGGGAATAAAGCTTTTGTGTCTGCTTAGCTTTTACCAACTGTGACCCCACTTGTACCTGCTTCTACGCATTTTATACAAAGACTCACGAAGCAGGAATCGCTATATTTCAGAACCTTTTGTGAAATTTGGCCAGAGTCCTAAAAACTCACACTGCCAAAACATTGCCAGCAAAGTGGCTTGTTTGTATAATGGTGTTACTAACATCACACATAAAAGTTAAACTACTTGTAAAGCAGTTACTCTGTCCCAGGTCTGTCTTCCTAGTCATATTAATTTTATTTCATAGCTGAGAAGTGTATATAGTTTGTGGTAAAAAGATTATATATCATTAATAATGCTTTACTGTTTTTTAAAAGGCATATATTCTACACATATATGTGTACATATATCCATGTCTCTGAACTGTTGTTATTTGATTACAATCTGGCAGTTATATTTACCTTGAAATAAAGTAATTTTATTGTTATGTATCTAACCTTCATTCCTTAAAATAGATGATGATTTATTTTATTCAATTGTAAATTTGAACATATTTTCATTTAAAGTTTAATACAACTAATAGTTTAATATTATTAGTTATAAGGTGGGGGATTATTTCAGTGATTCTGCCACTTGCCTCGCAAGCACAAGGACCCGAGTTCGATCCCCGGTACCAAAAAAATATATATATATTATTAGTTATAGATTTTTATATCATCTCATCATTGAAAAGATAAAGAGGAAAACATTACATGGAATACACATACCATTTTAAATTTTCCAAAGTTTCTCATGTAACAGGAAAAGAATTCTCATTCCCTATAACTCTAAAATAATGTTATTTTACTCATATTTTCAAAATAATAGGATATTCTAATTTTATAATCATTGTAGGAAATTTAGAAGATATAGAAAAGTATAAAAAATAAAAGTTATATTTAGTTCTCCAACTCAAAAATGATCGCTGTAACATTTAATTCATTTCCTTCTACTTTTTTGTATTCATTATACACATGTACATATAGAAATTATGACACTGAATCATAATGTAGATAGATCTTGGTATATAGACTTTTCACTTAGCATCATAGCATCCTAGTCTCCTACTGCATTAAATATTTTTCTAAAACATTTTAATTTCTGTACAATGTTACAAAATTCAGACATATCCTAATATTGTTAGCCAGTCATTGAATTGGAACACTTAGGTTTTTGCTAATTTTTTCAGTATCATAAAAGCAAGCCCCAGGAAATTCCAGATATTTGCTATAAAGGATGGGATCCCTGAGGGCTGAGAAGAAAGTAAATCAGAAGAAAGTGAGATAGAAGACTGAGCAGCAGACAGGAGGCTGCCTGACACACTGGGGTGCAGACTTTCAGGGTAAAGTACCCTGCTGTTTCCTGAATTATTGTAATATGCTTTGCACCATGAAATCTTAGAAGAAGAAAGGAGGACCCTATGTCACTGAGGGCCAAAATACATAGCCTGCATGCTGTCTGGACTTCCCGACAGACAGGGACCTGGGTCCTCTCTGCATGTCACAGGGCAGCAGTCACAACATCCACCCTGTCTGGAGCCATGACAGAGCATTCATTCATCAAGCCAACCCATCTGACTTGAGAAATGTTGTACCTGAGGTTTAAAAAAAATAAATTTCTACCATCAGAAAGAGCCAGTATTAGAAATCCGACTAGCCTGGGTTTTTTTCCATAAAGATTTTGCTTTTTTTTTCATGCAGCTTACAATGAGAGAATTTAGCTTTCATAATATTTATTTCTAACTCATTCATACACAAGCTTTAGATAAATAAATCTCTAAGAGTTTAAAGACCTTAAGATTTACCCTTCAAGCAATGTGATAGGAAAATATTTATCTATACACACAAGAGATGTAAATTTGATGAATAAATGATGTTAATTCTGAAACTATTAAAAGTGAGTTTGCTATTATGATTGCTTTGCTTCAAGAATCCAAATGATGATGAGGCATTTATGCCCCCGGGCCATGACATATAAAGCTTCTTTTGAAGAACTAAACAAGATGACTGATAGAGAGTTTGGCTGAACCTCCCAGTGAATTGGGATATATCTCATGGAACTTCTTTTCCAAGCCTGATGAAGTTCTGCTATGCCATATGGGCACATACACTTGCTAAATGATAATTTCCCACAAATAAACAAATAAGCTTCAGTCCTCCAGAATGCAGGCAGATAGAAAGCTGACTGGTGTCTGCCAATAAGGAGAAGCCCTGGGAGGGTTCTGCATAGAGAGGAGAGCATCCTGTACACAGACTGCTGCGCAGACCTGCTGCGAATCAGCTAGCACTCTGTGACATAAGAACCCCCAGATGTGCATCCCTTTTGACTGGTAGCTTCCTCCTAGCCATTGCTGCTGCAGAGAAGTTTCCAAGGAGTTCTGACTCCACACAAAGCAAAGTATATCAGCCAGAGAATATACAGGCAATTCGCTAAATAAGCAACTACTATTCTCATTCATTCACATACATAGTGGGTAATGGGGATAAAGAACCTCTCCACTGACCACACTTTCTTGAGTCCCCTTATCCACTCTACTTTCTTTGAGAAATACACCCTATTTCCATTTGTGTGAGCACTTTTAATGAAGAATTTGGATAGAGCTCCCCCTGCCCCACGCTGCCAACACACCCAGTGGAAGATGTGAGAAGACCTAACTAAATCAGCCCAGCGTGTGCCTATGGCTGCAGGAGGATAGGTATATGACCCAAATGAACCTGATCATAGTAAATTTGCGACTTTCTAGGAGCTACTGGACAAAATGTTCATTCTTTTTCATGTGGAGTCTAAATGGATGTGAGGAGCTGTTAGAGCCATTTTGTCACTCTAATGGGAGGTACAGGAAGTTCCAGGATTTCTAACAGCATAAGAATACAACCAAAGTGATTTTTTTAAAAAGTGGTTTAAAAAAAATGGACAAAGAAATGGAGAAGAACCAAGGCTTTATGACCTAAGTGGAAAGTGACTTTCTATGCCAGCAACTAAAACTACCCTCTAGACCTCTCTTTTTTTCCAAGCCAGACTTCTTTCTCTTTCTTTCTCAACCCAGTTGATGATGGGTTTCCTATCAACACTGTCCACTACAATCCAATTTTCTGTGAAATTATTATGGCTATCATTCATCAGATTCTTACTGCAGAATAAGGATAGGATTCTCTCTACTTACATGCATTATATTATTTAGTACTCATAACAACCATTCCTGTCAGTTCTGTTATTACACAGTGACACAGAAGAAATTGGTCCTGTGTAATGTAACGGAGATCTTGGAGTTGAATTAAAATTTTAACCCAGGCATTTTGACTCCAGAATCTGCCCTCTTATTTTCTAAGCTATATTACTCTTCTTTGCACCCTTCCTCAAAAAAAATACAAACTATGAATCATGTAAGGCATTTCCAAAATATTGTCTATGCCTATTTGTTTAAAATTAATATAATATTAATTTTATATAATTATTTTATAATTATAATTATTTAATATTAATATAATATTAATTTTACTTAGGACCACATTTTCTGGATTCCAAGCTAGAATTACAATAGTCTTTGTCCATGAAAATTGGGCCCACTAATGGAAAGCATTAATTGACCTTACACAGCATAACACTTGATTTTATGTTTATTGTAATTTGATTTTGGATGAGTTTATATTGGGTCTAGCAAAGAACCAAGCTACAACTGTTAACTGTCACAGTAATTCATTAAATGCTCCTATCCTTTCTGCAGCCAAGAATTTAGATAGCATTCACTAAATGGGAGAGAAAAGGAAATTCCTAAATTAATTTTCATGTCAAGTTTTTCCTTCTTACAGCCTAATGGAGTGATAAAAAATATTATAGAGAGATGCCATTATATTCTGAGAAAGATTTCCTTTTAAAGTATACAGTTTGGATTTGGCAATAGATTTAGGTGAAAAATAAATTCGAAATAATGAAAACAAGTGTAATTTATGTCACTTGTGCAAGGAGACCTGAAGGATAATGGTGGTAAGATCAAACCCATGAGGCCAGGGAACAATTCCAGCAGCATCATTGAAAACAATCCCAAAATAGATGGTATTCAAGACAGAGTGAGGCTTAAAAAAAAAAGTCACAACATTACAAGCAAAACATACTCACTGTTGCACCTTTCACTTCTAGTTGTAGAGCAGACAGAAAGGAGCAATTGCACAAGAAACTTTTAAAAACAAGCCATTTGGCCACAGGCTGAGGGAATGACCATGACATGATAAAATCAAAGCCCAAGATGAATCAGAAAATAGTGATGCAGACTATCACGAGGGAAAGTTAGGCAAAGAAACAGATCTGTGATTCCTGGCAGAAAGTGTGCCCCTCAGGGGATACTTGGCAATCTCTGGACATACGCTCGTTGTCACAACTTGAGTGAGAATGTTACTGGCATCTAATGTATAGATCTTAAGGGGTGCTGCAACCCGCATGAGGAACTGTGTTGTCCAAAATGTCAATAGTGCCAAGGCTGAGAATCCCTGAGGGAGAGAAAGAAAGGAAAAATACCACTTGAACCATATGAATTGTCTGCAGGGCATTGTGTTAAGTAACAAAGTGCTGATCTCCTGATTTTTATAACCCATAAAGTGCTTCTTCCCCCTCTGTTTTTTCTGTGCTAGTCACTGCAAATTGCATTGCACATGAACTTCATCCAAATAACCTACTTTATGGGAAAACACAGTTGTTTTTAAAAAATGTAATTTCTTGGACTAAGTAGGCAAATATATTAATTTTACCCTAAAAGTGGTACATTTTAGTCACTCGTGAATGTTAGGAACAAAGGCAGCAGGTAGCATGATATAAATAAATGGTTAAACCCTCACTTCCATAGGAGACAAAAGAGAAGGTGTGGCTCCCACTGAGCAGCTAATACTCAGAGAAGACACAAGGTGCAGAAATAAAAGGCAAGCATGTGGTGCTGCTAGCAGCTGCATCAGGATTCTCCACAGTATCTTAGCATTTGATGTGATTCTGATGAAAATCTTTATTGAACAAAACCAAAGGTTTATTTTAGTCTTATTCTCCAATATTTCCATAGAAGATTTAAATGGCTTTCAATGAAGAACACATTAAAACAAAGTAGTACAAAACAAGTCAGAAAAATCACAGAAAGGCCAAAACAAAACCACTGACTGCAGGCAAAAAAAATAAAAAATAAAAAAATATATGTGTGTGTGTGTGTGTGTATGTGTGTGTGTGTGTGTGTGTGTGTGTATAAACTCTTGGTTTCTGAGCCTCTTGTAGCTGGGATGAAATGACAGCATCATAACATCTCCAAATCTTATCAAAGGAAAAGCAGATTAGGTCCCCAAATGGAGGGATCTGCTTGATGCAGAATCCCTAAGGAAATTTCTCACATGGGATCATGGATGGAGACAGTATCACATAATGGACTATTTTTAAGCAAAGGTTTTTTTTTTAACTTAACCCTGACTCAGATGTGATTCTTTTGCAATGTTCTTCATGGAATCCAAGAACATTGCACCAATTCCAGGAAGGTTGAAGAAGGAAGAGCGTGCAGAACTGCGGAAGGAGAGCCATCCAATACTGCATTTGACAGGACTTACGATGCCACTGTGATGACAGCAGGAGCTTCTGAGTCCCCTGAAACCTTAGAAGAAATTGATTCACACTCATGGAGAGGTTCAAGGTCTCCAGAAATCTCTAGAAGACTGGAGAGTTCCTGTAGTGCTAGCCATCTGCCTCCAACAGTTCAGGTTACAGACCATCTCACTATTCCAAACAGGCTGTATGATGCCCCTGTTCCACAGGATAGAGGTGTGAACCAGCTCCAATTATCTGCACCTACAGGCATATTCACACTGCACAACATGGAAACAGCACATTGCCAGGCTTCATCCGTAGAGAATACCCTCAATTCCAAAAGTCACACATCACTCCTTTCCTTCTCCCTTCCCTTTCGTCTTGCATCACCAACTCCTTTGGGAACTCCAACTCAGTACCTAGTTTCTCCCACAAAGCAGCTTAGCCATTCATGTCATTATCTTCTCTTGCTGAACAGCAATCATGCTTCCTTCCTTCCAACAGCGATTCACCTTTTCCTCCACGTAGACTGTTAGAATGTTTTTGGAAGAAATTCTGAGGGAAAATCCCAACCCACACTGCTAAAGTATATAATTGTTCGTGTCATCACTGACAGTACAGTGGTTCTCAAGTAGTACTGCCCAGTCCTACTGGGGGGAAGCAGAAAAATTCTTCATGGAATAGAGCTTCTTCATAATTGATTTATTCAGAATTCACGCTCATCAGTCCTCATGCTTTCTTGCCCATCCATTTCCTTCCATTCCTTCTTGCCAGGGACACTCCAATGCTTTGGGTATGGCAGAGTCCTGTCCTCTGTGTGATTGTCCTCTCATAAAGGTGCACTCTTGGAGTTCACTTAACAAATGCTTAAATAGAACCACCTTCTCAACTGTCCCCACTTATATTTATTTAAAACATCATTGGGCTTAGTGTTTATGAAGTTCTTACATTCCACAGCTGTTTGCAGAATTTAAAGCAATATAATTTTTATTTCAAAATACAAATCATTGTGAACCTATACATACAAGCACACCTTATTATTTAGAAATAATAATTTTATCTATTTACCTGCAGGCAAGCAAAAAAAATTATCAATGTTACTGATATGATCTCATATTTTAAAAGATACTGCTAGAGGGCTGGGGATTTAGCTCAGTGGTTCTGCCACCTGTCTTGCAAGCACAAGGACCAGAGTTCGATCCCTAGTACCAAAAAAAAAAGATACTGCTAGAAAGTGACTAATTTTACAAAAGGTAAAGATTAGTCTTTGAGGGCCTGGGATTTAGCTCAGTGGTTTCGCTGCCTGCTGCACAAGCACAAGGACCCGAGTTCAATCCCCGGTACTAGAAATAAATAAATAAATAAATAAATAAATAAATAAATAAATAAATAAATAAAGATTAGTCTTTGATCTCTTGAATCATATGCTCTTTTCATAACCTTCTGATAGTAAGGACCTTAACTGGACCTAATTGGGAGCAATTATATTAAGGAAACAACTCCTTTCTTTTATTCCTTATTTTTTTTACTCAAGTATTTCAATATAAGAAAGAAAAAAACAAAAACTTTCATAAGAAGTGTTTTTATGATGTCATTTGCATTATGTCACTCTAAGAGTTCACAATCCAATTTTTTTTTGTACCGGGGATTGAACTCAGGACCTTGTGCTTGTGAGGCAGGTACAGTGCCACTGAGCTAAATCCCTCACCCTACACAATCCAATTTTTACAGAAAAGGACCCAATATCATTTCCTATATTTTCCTTCTTCACATTCAATGTCAAAAATAGCTAAGACTTCAAACTTGAGATCATTTTCAATGATTTTACCAAAAATTATTATTATATATGACATAAGCAACTTTAGGAAAACATCTGAAATTTTTTCAACCTGAGCCTAGTGCTAGGATTCGGTGATTATATTGAGAAGGATTCCAGGACATTGCTACCAGCAGATTCAGAAGTAAGTGTAAGATATGCTTCTTATACACATTTGGGGTTCATTCCTAATTTACCTGGACCATAACACCAATTTCACAAAATTATATAAATAATTACCATAACTAGGAGACCCCTACTCATTAGATCCAGGTGATTCTTCCTCCCCTCAACCTAAAATCCATAGATGTCTGGGCCTGCCCAATTCTTTGCAAATTCTGAGAGGACCTGTAGGCTTCACAGATTGGGATCCTTGGACATAGAATGTGAGGCGAGATAGCCACAGAAGTTGAGGAGTGCTTCCAAGATCAGCATTTTTGAGGGAAGAAGGAAAGCAGAGTTGGAAGATATAGTCTGATACAGTCTCAATAAAAATGAAGGTCTCAGACAAATTGCATGGGTTCTTCTGGAGTTAGAATGACTTTGCACAGTTACCCCAAAGTGGGGTAAAGGAATCAGTCTTTAAGCCCCCATATTGACAAGTCTTTGGAAGTAGTCTGCCCTCAGAAAGGGGATGTCATGTAGATGGCCCTCTCCAGCAGAGGACAAATGAACAGAGAAAGAAGCTGTTGAATGCTATTTACCAATACCTCTCCCTAGGCTGTAGGGGCGGGATATGGGGAGAGCCCCATGGTGTCCTACCACAGACTGAAGGGATACTTAGCTCCTCCTTTTCTCCATTTCCTCTCCCCATTCCCACTCCCCTTCTCTTCCAGGGGTTCCTCCTTTAACACAAACTGCACCCATCCTATACCACCTTGCTTCAGGTCAAAACACAGTGGGACATTTTTAACCATCCGTAAGAAATCCATTCACACCAAGCAACCCTTGCCTGCCACTCAATCTGTTCAAGAGGAGAGGAGGTTGCCGCCCCCTTGCAGGGCGGGGGGCCTCTCTCACACTGTGTTCATGCCCTCCTCCCAATCTTTTCCTCACCTCCACAGCCCAAAGAAGCCCCCAATTCCCTCTTCAGCAGAGTGCTTCATCTTTCTCAAGAGTCTTCTCTTAACAACGGGGGGAAATGACAGAAAGTATCTGAAGCTAAAGAGGGTGGAATAATTTCCCTGTTTCCTATAGATTCAAAAAACAAACAAACAAAACCAAGAAGATGGAGGACAAGGAGGGAGAAAATGGGAAGAGGAGGAGGTTTCAAATGATCATAATCCAACTATTTTGAATCTCAAAAATCCTTTTTTTTTTCTTTTCTTCAAAACTGTAAAGTTGTGAAAACATACACACAATCTGTGTAATTTAATTAACAATTTAGAAATTATTCTGACCTAAGTAGAAACTCAAATTATTCACTTCAACTTTCTATTTACAGACCTGGACAAAAGGAAGCTCCACGTATCTGTGTTCTATATCTAATCCCACTGGCATTCTGTCCTCCCTTCTCTTCAAAACATTGCACGCCTCTGGATTCCTGCCAAACTTCTTTGCATGTCATCCCTCCCACTTACTTGATGAGAGTACACACACTACCGTCACTTTTGTCCAAGAACCAGATCCCCAGAGGCCCGTTGTTGTGGTTTGTGTCTAAATGTTCCCCCCAAAAGCCCATGTGGATGAGATGGGGCTTTCTTCTTCAGATGTGGTTGAATCTGGAATGTGTGATGCTGGGTTTAAGGGCGTGTGATTACTAAACCAGTACATGTGAGTGACTGGTTTGACACCACCCTAATCCCAATAGTCTTATGGGATAAAATAGGCAGAAAGACACTGTTAATGTCTTTCATTGCTTTTGATACCTTCTGGCTGCCATGAACTGTTTCTCCTCTGTAATGCCTCTCTGTCATGTGCCAGCTGATTATGAACTGAAACCTCTATGAACTGTGAGCTAAATAAATCCTTTCCCCTTTAACATTGGGTGTCAGGCATTTTGTCTCAGCAACGAGAGAAAAGTAGCTAACACACTCATATTTCTAACTCCTGGGTGTATGAAGTTGTCTGGAGGGACGCAAGACATCTCATGCTCAACTCATCCAAAACCAGTCTTGAAAAACAAGGAGGAAGAAAAAGTATAAAGCCCAAACCCTCTAGCAAAAAACAGTCTACTGAGGACACTGCTGCTGTCATCAGTAACCTCAACTTGGGTCCTGTAGTTCCCTCACCCTGGCACTGTACCTGAAGTTCTTTCCCAATGTCAGTCCCTAGTTCCACTGACACCACTGAAACTAGAGACCAGGGGTGGGGTGATTGATAGGTCCAGAAAAATGTCCCTAAAACATGGTGGCATATTTGCAACATCACTTCCACATTCAATTGCTAGACAGCCAGAAAGTAACAAGTAAGCTCTGCAGAAAGCATTGGAAAAGACAAGAAAAAATGGTAATGGGTAGAGGCTATTCTAGACAAAACTGGGAAATAACTACAGTTGCCATTGGGATGTGTACAGCTTCTGCACTAGGTGCTGGGCTCCCAGCTGGCCTTCCTGATGCCCTTGTACCACGTGCCTGCCCTTTCTTCAGCAACTGAAATGACAATTCTTGGTTAATCTCTTACACTCCATATAACTTCCTTCCAGAAATCTTTCTCTCCCTGCCTTCATTAAGTCAGAGTTCAGTTCAGTCAGAAATCCTATAATATGGTTTTACATGTTACAAGTTTTAGGAAAGGAGATGGTATTGGATACAGTCTTCTCTGACCTCCCTATTTTACAGTTGAAGACAGCCAGCCCCGAAAGGTGAAGCAAACCCTCACGGAAGGCGTTCTGCTTCAACACAGCACAACACCTAACAAGGAATGGAGGTGGGGTTCCGACTCTTAAATATCAGACAAGGTAACTGTGGGAGGTAACTTTGGAGCAGATATTCCAAGACAAAGTAACACCTGGTCAGCCCTGGGACAAGGACAAAGCGATTAGAAGAAATTAAGGATGACGCTGTCTCCCAAAGAGATCTAGGATGGTGAAGAAGGGAAAGGAAGGTTTGCAGGTGATTAGGAACAGAAGCCTGGAGTCTCTTTGTTCTTGTAGTTCCCAGTGATAACTTCCACTGCTCCCAGGGATCACACCTACCACCTGGCAAGACACTGAGGGCCTGATTCCTCCCTGTGGCAGGAAGATGCTGAACTGGGTGTTTTTGGAGGCTACAGATCCTAGTGCCATGGGTATGGGGTGGGGCCTGAAACTGTGTATCTTACAGGCTCCCAAGGGATGCTCTTGACCCTGCTCCAAGGACCACATTTTGTGTAGAGAGATCCAGTATGTCGGGTTGGATTTTAGTCAGAGTTTGAACTTAAATCTCCTACTTCTAAGCACATAAAATGAACATCTCCAACTTCTCACATGCTCTTACCTAAGAAGCATTTTTTTACACAGGAGAGTTGTATTAAGATAAAACTCTGGGAGCTTCTGTTCAAACCATGATTTCTTTTTGTTATTTTGGGCATGGTAACTATTTTTGAAATACCATTTAAGCTGCTCAAGAACAATAACAGAAATTCAAAGCACCAAGAGCATTCAAACCAGAAAGTCCATCCAGATCACAAAATAAGGTCCAGTAGCTGTTCCAATACTGGTTGTAGGATTTCTCTACTGCATTCTGAGTCAATGAGCAGCCCTGGAGTATCTGTGCCTCTGTCCTTGCCATTTAAATTGATACTGCTTTAAGGAAAATGTTGAGGCTAAGACTTGTGTAGCTGTGAAGACTCGGTCAATGTACCAATGCACTACTACCTCAGGCAGACTATACTGGAAGAAGGAGGGAGAGAGCCACTATATCTTTTACCTTCTCACAAATGCATATGGATACACAGCAAGCAAGCAGCAATACCACACTTCCCTGGTCATTGATTATCCTGCAGTGTACTTCTTAATTAAAACCAGCATCACAAATATGATTGCTTAAGTGCCTCAAACCTGGCCTGCTTAATGGCCAATCAGAGAACTACATGATCATTAAATCCATTTGGAGCATTTTTTTTCCCTGAGGTGAATACAGTTAAGTTCTAAATATACTTATTGTTTTCCATCAAATTTATTTTTTAAAATACTGCTTCCTTTCTTAGAATTGAAATTTTTATTTCACTTTTGCCGTAAGAATTTAACCCTATAATTTATGATTTCTTAAGCTAGAATTTATAAGGATGCTGAGTGAGGGTTAAGGAATAATTTGGGTGAATGATACATACAGTGTTGCCTAGTAACACAGGCTGATCTGTACAAAGCCATAAATTGCAAGATTTCATAGCAGCACAGAAAACTTTTACCGGCACTTAAGCATATTTTTCCCTGATTGAAGCAGAATTCATGCAACAATTACAGCCACATGACAAGAGCTGGTAATGATTAGCCTTCAAGAGCTGCTGTTATTTCTGACAGTTCCAAAGCTGTTTTTGTTTGTTTCAGGAAAGGAAGTACCAAATCTTTTATGGACCAGCCTTCCTGAAAATGCAGAATTAAGCCCTGTAATTAGCCAGTGCCAACATTTTAACTAGAGCTTCCAATGAAAAATAGAAGAGTTATGTAATAATTTACAATTCTAATTAATATGTGTCAGCCAGAACCACCTGTAAGAGTATCATACACATGTTAGAGGCAGCCCTCCTATTATATAACATAAAGACAGAAACACACAATCCAGAAATAGCACAAATGTGCCTACAACCTCAACAAGAAGAAAACTTCAAGAAGATGAAAACTGAAAGCCAGGAAAGTTATTTTTACTTATTGTAACAAATATTTCAAGGAACATTCACTTTTTAAATAAAAACTTTTTTATGGTAACAGATATCTTCAGGAATTAAATTTTTTAATTAAATTTATTTTTAATTCATACATAAAAACATAAATATTATTTATATTAATGGGATAGTAATTAATGTCTAGATATATGTATAAGAGGTTACCAAAATAATTGAAGAACGTTTAAATTAAGAGTTATTATAATAAATGACATTGCCATTAATCCACTTCACATTGAACACACTTATCGCATTGTTCTTGCCATTTTCTGAAGCAGTTCTGGAAGTCTTCTTTCATGACTGTCTTTATGAGGTGTGATGAAAAAGACAGTGAATGCTATTGCTGAGTGCCATCCAAAAGAAAGGCAGGCTCCTGAAAACATTAGTATGTCTTCATCTCCTTATTCACCAGATCTGACACCACACAATTTCTAGCTCTTCCCCAAAGTCAAAATGACCATTAAAGGTAAATGTGATGTCTTCTATTCAGGACATCAAGGCAGCCACTAAGCACAACTCAAGAAAGACACTCACAAAAGACTTTCATAAATGTTTCAAAAAGTGGGGAGAATGATGAAATAAGTGTATCTGAATCAGAGGAGAGCATATTTTGAAGGGAGTTAATGTCCATGTGTCTTTTACTGTAATAAATATTTTAATTTAAACATTTACTATATTTTTTCATCACACCTTGTGTACATTTTGTAATGTTTAAATAAGATCGCACTTACGTATCTCTTCAAATATTTACCATTTCTTCATGGTAAAAACATCCTTCTAAGGTTTTTTTAAATGCACATTATTTTTATCTATAGTCACCCTAACTCCCCATTAGCACAGTTGTTCCTATCTGACTGTAATACAGTTCCCACTGACTAACTTGGAAAAAGTTACTAAGACATCCTCTAAAGATAGTTATTAAAGTAAATATTACAAAATATAATTGAGAAGAGAAGTTATTGAATTTAAGATAGGTTGTTGAGTAATATCCTATACTCAGCCCAAAGAAATTATGGTTTGTGGAAATAAAAATTTATTACACTGTAATACACACACACACACACACACACAGCTAAAATGAATGAGTGTTTCAGTGACAGGAGACTGAGTAATTTCTTTTTCTCTAACAAATACATTTCTATGAATAGATTCACCAGTATGTTTGAAGGGATTCATACTATGGTTCAAGAAAATTGAGAAATGAATGCTTTGATCCTTTCATAAAGTTTTCATTCTTCTAGGTGTAGCTTGAATAAAAAATGCTTATAAAAATTTAATAGGTAATACCAAAGAATGCATTGTAGCACACATAGGAAGATATATATTCAGGCTTAGCCTTTCAATCAGTTTTGTGGTTGAGCTTCCTGGTGAACATTTCAATAAATCCAAATTTACTTTCACTTGAGCCTTATAATATCAACCTTCTCATTTGGTCTCTCAGAATCTGCAACTCTAACACAGTTACAGCAAGATACTTGCAAAGATCCAGATACTACTAAAGGAAATGGAATAAGCAGGCACTGAAATCAGAGATAGATATCTAAAAATAATGAAAACCCATAAAGGAATCTATCTAATCCAAAGATCCAAGGCCTAGGACAGAGCATTAACACACCACACCACCAAGTCTTGGAATGCATGGAAATGGAAATGGCCCACAATTTAGTGACATTAGGTCCATGAGAAATTTGTTTAACCTTCGTGAATCCCAGTCCCTTCCTCTATAAAATTATAAGATTGGATTTGATGAGCTCTAAAATCCCTAACAGCTCCAAGATGCTCTAACTAAATATTTCCATAGATCTATCTGAAAGTTTCTATGGCTTCCTATTCTGTCATTTTACTACAAGCAACAATTAAGAAAATAGCAGTCAGAGCTGTAAAACTAAAATTAGCCATTAGCCATGATGGTTGAGTGTGATGTGCTTTACAAACAAAGTAATATGCTTCACTTTACAAAATAGGATCTACGTACAGTGACAGAACCCAGTGCTTTACATAGTGGCCCTCAACAAAAGTCACCTCCTGCTGCTCTCCTTCGTGTACACACACCCACACATCCACACACATTTAACTGTTTGCCCTTCCTTATGGAGTGAGATTCTGTGGTTATCCATTCCAATTACAAACACAGAAAATAGTAAGTCTGAAAACTTTACTTAGAAAGTGGCAATATATTGCCTGGAGTATATATAGATTTAAGGCTGTAATTTTGTCTGTAATTTCTGATTAAATATTAAAGCTGATCAACATAGATATTATGAAAATAATTTAAATTTCTCAAATAAATCCCAATAAGTGAAGCATGTTTTTCTGCTCTGGGTTAAAAAGCAATAGAACCATCAAATTCTTGAATGATCATTCAAAGAATTAGATGGATTATGAATAATTTGTTTTATTAAAACTAACTTATTCCACAAAGAAGCTACAGAAAATGAACTCAGCACTCTACTGAAGATTAGAGAAGCATAATGACAGCAACAGCGTCTCTGAACATCTTTCTAAAAAAAAGCCTGAGAAAGAAACAAATTCATTAAATTGGTGCTCATTTCTTGGTCATTAGAATGTAAAAGAATACAAATTCTCTAAAACATATTTTCTCAACCTCATTACTTGAAATTCACAAAGATTTCTAAAAGATAACTATTGTGTAATACTCAGTAATGAAAGAAAATTCTAAATTATATGGTTATAAAAATTACATGGTTATCAATTTTAGATTTTACAGCTTACAAGATAACCAGCATTACTGAAGGGATTTAGACATTTTGTTATACAAATGTAATGAACTTTTATTAAAAACCTCTGACCAGAATAGGCAACTGGAAAATTTTGTGAATCTGTCTTTAAAAAAAAATTTGGTGTAGCCCTCAACTTTATAACTTAGGAATAAGATCTATGTAGACAAAATTGGGGGAGTTCATACTTTTAACCAACTAAAAGATAAGTTCCAAATTAGTTACTTGTCTTATGTACAAAGTTACTCCATTTCCAAAAGAATGAAGTAATTGCTCTTTTATTATGTTTTAAGACAGTTATACTTTAGCTATGCTTAGTATTTTATTTGGGGCTCTTCCTAGTTATATTAATAATGTTGTGAACATAAATTACTTAATGCAAGAGATGAAAGTTTGAAAAAGACCAATTTTCTTAAATGTATAGTTGAAAGCAGCAAACTGTTTAAATAATGTATTTTTCTAAGAGGAACATATTAGAAGCGCTCTACCTTTTAAACAAGGTGCAACAAACAGTGTCATTTTCATCCATTATTCTAGAATTCATAATGGGAGGACTATTAAAAGGTAACTTAGCAAAGAGGGAGAAAAATCAAGCATGAGTTTACTGTTTCCATCTATTAAAAACAGTGGCTTTCTAAAATCTTACGGAAGACTGGAAAGTGGTTTTCAGCTCGAAGACATAGAAAGTAAAATAGGTCAAAGTCCACTGCATCTCTTTTCAATTATTGAGACATACAGTCCTCAAGCAGCCAGAGTCAGCCAGAATTGTCTGAGACCCAGGGATCATAATGAAAATATCTTATAGTAAAATGTATTCCCCATAGGTTTAAATCCAAGATGAGAACCCAACTTTTTATTACTCGTTAAATGAAATGTGCAGTCTTTTTCCACTTTTAAGGTCAAGTACGCAGTATTTTGGAAAACAAACCATAAAAACATGATTAGAGAGAACAGAGGAAGTCATTATTATCTCTAGTCATAAAGAATGCAGCATCATTCTATCAATCTAATGTATCTTTGTAATGGCAGTGGCAGCATGTGGCAGTGCTTAAATTGCAAATACAGTATTTAAGAAAAAGCATGGATTAAAAGAGCACTGAGATAAACTGGGAAATGGTCACATGGATTAGGTTATTTTTATAAGTTCCATTTCCTCCCCAAAGATCCATTTAACATTATATATAGCTGCATTATCTACCTGAAAAGAAATAATATGTTCATCAGGCTGACAGTGGTAAAGTAAATCCAGGTGTACATAGTCAATAACTAATGAGTTAAAATTCATGTTTGACTTATGGTGTAGGAAACTAAAATGCCTGCAGAATCAATTGGGAAATATTGATACTGAATCAATAAATGCATACAGCATCTTTTGTCTTCCTGAAAAGATTTATAACTCAAAAATTGGAGCTGGCAAGATAAGCCTTCTCAATGTTAATATCACAACAGACTTTGTGTAAAAGCTTATCACAAAGACAAATATTTCAGAGTGTGTGGCTTTTGCAAAGAACAACTTCATTGTTAAGGCAGTTCCAACACAGTGTCAGGTTTTCATCAACAGTTGCTAGCTATCTGTCATATTTAGGGCAGTTCCACTCTCAATATGCTCTGCTAGAGGCAGCTGGATCAACTTGAAACCAATTTGAAAAACATGTTTAGGAAAGTAAAGGAAATGACCTGTAACATGATAAACGTACCATATTGTACATGAGATTCGCACTAGTGTAGCTTTGTCAAGTCAAGTTATCTAGAAAGAGATGAATTTTTAAGCCAACATTCAGACTCAGAATTTCATGTTTCAGAGCTTAGTGATAGTTTCCATTTCCACTCTGTCTTCTTTTAAATGCTGGATGGCATTTCCTACAAGTTTCAATTCTCAACAAAATAGAAGAAAGAACAAAAAGGTAAATCCTACTAACAGCTTCACTGCCTACAGTGCAAGGGAAGCAAAAATAAAAGCAGAATAAATCACATTCTGACTGAAGGAGAGCATAAGACAACATAAGATTCTGCCATGTTCATAAGAAAGAGCTTGTTGTTTGATTGGTTGATTTCAGATTTTTTTTGTTTCATTTTGTGAAGAAGTGGAGATGTTGCAACAGCAACTCGTATGCTAATATAAACAAGGAAGGTGCAGGAAAGTTGGCTCTGTCCAGGACAGTTTGATTTCATCCCAATGGCTTGTTAGTGTGAAGAACTAGATAAAAGTCTGCATAAGAAATAAACCTGACCTCATGGATGGACTAAAGAAATGTGGCCCCACTTGTTATTAAAAACTCAGCAGAAACCTGCACAGACACAAGAACAATCAGGAGGATGTCACAGGCATGAGCACCAATTGAAGTCTCTTTCAGGCTTCAGTTTCTTAATTTTTTCCACACCTCTCACAGTAAGACCCAGGATTTGTCTAGGCGTTGCCAACTGAGAATGTTAAGTCATTTGGAAAATTCACATAAAAGAAATCAAGATCCATGATTTTTTTAAGGCAGTCTCTTTTCTTACATTCTTAAGCTAGATGTTCTCCAGACTCAGGATTGGTTGCTAGACTGAATATCGATGTGTTCCTTTAAAAAAAAATACAGCACATTCCTTTCCATTTGGCATTTCAGAATTATTAAAGAGAGAGAGAGAAGAAATAGATCAGTTGCAAAATGGAAGGGGACCAATAGATGGAGAAAGCAGGTGAGAGGTGGAGGGAAAGGGAATGATAAAAAGGATTAATATGTGTTATGTACATGTACCAACTGCTCGTGAGGAATGTAATCATTATGTACTGAAAACAAGTACCAATAAAAATAAAATTTAAAATTAGGATAGATTTCACTTCAAAGCAAATTAAAATAATATTTCCAGCTCTCCCTTTGAGAGTCTTTCTTAGTTCATGGATCAGCCACTCATTTCCAAAGGGAAATGCTAATGAGCAGATACCCCAGTGCATAAAAGTGCATGTGTGTACACTAGATTGCCTAGCCCCGACCTCCAGCCTTCATTCAACACTACATTTAGTGAAATAATCAAAGGGCTTAAATACTCACATAAATGAACCAATTTGAATAACAATGCTAGGTCCTTTCATTTTGTATGAGTTCAGACTCCAATGTACAAAATCTTGGAGGTTCAATAGCTAGCAGTAATGTTAGGCATTTTATTGGCCTAATTACTGTTCTCAAGTGTCCCAAGTACTGCTAGAATCTGATTCTTTCTATTAATTTGATACTGCAGTTAAATGAAATGTACCTTCAGGAGTCTGTTAAATAGTCTGGGTGACTGATGAATGCAAAGTTGAGGGTTGATTCAGAAAAAGGAGTCTGAGCACTTGATCCTAGCTGTATCTTTGTTGACTGTCAACAAAATACTAAAGCTTTACTTCATAACTACATGTAAATCAAATTATTGATTCAAAGTTATTTTTAGCACCAGGTAATATTAAAACTGGTAAGTATACAGCACTTAAAAACATTTAAAACAAAAACATCTGCCATCATAGAAATTTCTAGAAGAAAAAGGTAATGCATGTGATCAATAAGTGGAATATGAATAAATATAAAAATATAGTGCTAAGGAGAAAAATAATGAAGACAAAGGGATGGTGGTTATCAGGGTTAGAGCAGGTAGGGATTCAGATAATAGAAGATGACATTAGGACAAAGACCTCTTTGTGATGGTGCCCTTGAGTAAAGATTTGAAGGTAATGAGAGAATAAACCAGGGAAATATCTGGGAGAAACACATTCAAGTAGAATGGAGAACTTGAAGAGCAGGAGGATTTACAAGTTATATTTGGATTATGCTGGTATTTTAAGACTTTTATCATTGTAAATAACTTTCTGCATTCATTTAGAGGCAGGACATTTATACTCCCACACAAATATTTTAATTTCTATATGTGATACATAATTTTCATATATATTACCTTTACAGAGTATTAAGGATAGTGGCATATTCAGAATGAATCACCAAAATTGCTTATTTTTACAGACAAAGAAAGAGAAACCCAGAGGAGTTAGACACTCCTGTGGCAGATGCAGAGCTGGAATCCAAAACTCCAGAGTCTTGTTCCCACACCCCTACATGGTTGTTGCCCTAGAATTTTTTATTACTTGAGTTATTCATGGTAAACACCATTCTAAATGATGGTGGAGAATCACTGGAAAATTTTAAGGAGATGATTTGCTTTACTTTGGGAAATCTCACTCTGGTTACTCTGTAGAAAATGAACCTTAGGGAGAGATAGTGAGAAAGTCTAGTTAAGAAGCTATTTATGGTGTCCTTTACACTTAGAAAAATATCTGTTGAAAGAAAAAATTAATTCAAGCAAGTGCCTCAGAGAAATCATATATTGTTTCCTAAAATATGTTATGTTTGGCATTTTTTGTATGCATTTGGCACAGGTACGTTAAAAGATTAATAACAGTATAGCTGCAAGGGATTTTTGGGGAGATGGAGTAGGGGTACTTCTCCCTATTCTTGCCACTGAGTACAACTAATACTTTGAGGACTACATATGAAATAAATACAGGAGACTCTGAAAGGTGTTGAGAAGCAGGCTGACTAGCTAGGAACCTCAGACTCTAGGAAAGACGTGGTGAATTCCTGAGTTTTCTTTCTGCTTCATGTTTACCAGACTTGGAGTTGGGTAGTATGACAATCAAGAATACCAATGAGCACAGACCAAAAAAAGCCCAGCAAAAGCCATCTATATCTATCCAAAAGACCTAAAAGGGGCATCACGGAAAATCAGGACACTTTTGAATAACTGCTCTATTGTAGCCAAGTACCACAGAAAAAAAGTGACTATTTCACTAAATGTAGGTGCTGAATAAAGGCTAGAGATATGCAGTGAGCAACTCAGTCCCCATTTTAACATGCGAACAACATATACTTTTATCACTAGGCTACCTGCTCATTAGCATTTCCCTCGGGAAATGAGTGGCTGATCCATAAACCAAGAAAGACTCGAAGAGGGAGCATTATCTTGGTTTGACCTTCTGTAAAATTATTATAAATTGAGTAGTTTATAAACAAAAGAAATGTATTTCTCATCATTCTGGAAGCTGATACGTTCCACACTGAGGTGTAGACCTACCAACTGCCTACTAGTAAGACTCGCTTTCTGGTTTATAGATGATACCTCCTGGTTATGTTCTCAGATGGTGGAAGAAATGAAGGCCCTTGGGGGACATGTTTTATAAGAACAATGATCCGATCCATGAGGACTTGCTCTAACGAACTAAGTACCTTCGAAAAGTCTTACTACCTCATCCCATCAACTCACACCAGCTAAAGCCAAATGCAGAGCCTTCCACCCTCATGTAATGAGGTAGCCCAAGACCCTTACTGGGATAGAGTGAAGCAGAACAAAGCATGAAGCCAAGACTTTGAGCCCCAGTGGAAAGGAATAAGGACCTCCCATCGTGTTGCTGGATAGAAACATCAAGCTTCTTTTAGAAAAAATGAGAGAATTTGTCATTTGCAGATGTAGCCTCAGAGAATATCTACAGAAGTTGAATTTGTCTCAAGTCATATCACAATAACATCCTCTATTGCCTTTCTTTTCCATTTTTAGGACCTTGTGATTGCAGTGTGCCCAGTCCCATAATACAGATATCTCTGTTTTATGATTAGCTGTTTAACAACCTTAATCCCATCTACTACCTTGATAAGGTGATATATTCATAGTTTGGCGATATTGGGATGTGAATATCTTTGAGGGACCTTTATCCATCACAAATAAAAATGGTTAAAATATACCAATTATAAGATATAGAATGGGAAAGTAGTATTACAATCCAAATATAAACTGACTTATTCTATTCTACAAATTCTGTTTTCCAGCCGGAGGAAGCTGCAAGGAAATTTGCCATGCACACAAGGTTGAGGTTGAAAAAAAGAAAGACCTGTATGGATGCTAAACACCAAACCATAAAGGGATATGAAGGTCAGATTCATGAGTGCAGAAATCTCAACTTAGGGAATTAATAGAACACCTTGTCTAAGCCAATAAAACTCAAGTCTTTGACAGAGGCAAATACAAAATCACACCCCAGGAATGACTCCACAGGGACAATTCCACTATTTTGGACCCTGGGATTTATGTAGTAAACAAGCCATATTGAAAAATTACTCATGTTAAATAAAAAAGTATAGACCCTATGTAGAAATAAGTCACACTACAGCAGAGTGAGTAGATACACTCATAGAATCCTTTAAACGCGATGTGGTAAAGCAGTCTAAAAGAAACTTGCAAATAAATATGAAAGTTTTAAATGATCAAAGAAATAAAGAAAAGAATAGAAACTGTGTCAAGAAGAGGACCTAGGTTAAAAGGTGGATTTTTTTAAAGGTAGAAATAAGTTCTTTATCAATGCAATTTAAAAAAAACTTTGTTGTTTCAGTTCAAAAGTCACTAGATGGGGCTGAGCAAAGCAGATGTCTATGTGGGGTCAGGAAGTCGAGGTCATATATTTCTCGCCATGCACTAAACTAAAATCAAAATGGATTAAAGATCTAAATATTAAAACCAAAACCCTGGGGCTGGGAGTTTAGCTCAGTGGTTCTACTGTCTGCCTCGAAAGTGCAAGTCCCAAGTTCGATCCCCGGTACCAAAAAAAAACCCAAAAACCAGAAACGCTGAACCGGCTGGAACAGAAGTTAGGTTGAACTCCTGAAGACATTGGTGCAGGAAAAGATTTTATGAATAAAACCTCAGTTGCCCATGAACTAGTACAAAAAATCAACAAGTGGGATCTCTTCTTACTGAAAAGCTTCTGCACAGTGAGAGAAACCACCAGCAGTCTGAAGAGACAACCCACAATGTGGGAAAAAAATCTTCACCTGCTGTCCCTCAGACAAAGGTCTACTATCTAGAAACTATAAAGAACTTAAAAAGATCAGACCTCCCAAATTTATTGACCTAATCCAAAAATGGGCATCTGAAATAAACAGACATTTCTCAGACAAAGAAGTAGAAATAACAAACAAACATATGGAAAAATGTTCAACATCACTGGTCATTCAAGAGATGCAAATGAAAACAACGCTGAGATTCCACCTCACCCCAGAAAGAATGGCTGCTATCATGAAATCAACCAATAACAAATGCTGGCAGGGCTGTGGAGAAAGAGGAACCCTGCTCCACTGCTGGTGGGAGTGTAGACTGGTGCAACCACTGTGGAAATCAGCATGGATATACCTCAAAGAACTAGGACTGGAAGTCCCATTTGACCCAGCTATTCCCCTGCTGGGTATCTTCCCCAAAGAATTAAAAGAATCATACCACAGTGATATATGTGCACCCATGTTCATAGCAGCACAGTTTGTAATAGCTAAAACTTGGAAACAGCCCAAATGCCCATCAACTGGAGACTGGATAAAGAAAATGTGGGTTTTTTTATAAAATGGAGTACTACTCAGCCATAAAGAATGAGAAATTAGAGACATGTGCAGCTAAATGGATGCACCTTGAGGCAATACTCTTAAGTGAAACAAATAGGACACACATGTGTAAATACCAAATAGTTTCTCTAGTGTGAGAAACTGAAAGTGTAAATAAGGACTAAAAGGTATAATGTATAGTGTAAAATGGGAAGAAAAGGGGCAAAGGGGAAGGGGAAGTGGGAGGGGTAGGGGAAAGGAGAGAAGGGAATGGAATTAATATGAAAAAGTGGAAAAATGTAAACAAATTCTTTGTAAATAAGGAGGGATGGAGGGGTTGAAGGGAGGGCAGGGAAATGGGGTAAAATAAGAACAAAGAGAGATTATGTAAAGGTGCAAATTTCCAGTGATGAATGTCATTATATTTTATAACTAAAATGTACCAATGATTAAAATGAATAATTGATAAAGCAAAATAGGAAGAAAAGGTCCAAAGGGGTAGGGGAAGTGGGAGGCATAGGGGAAAGGAAAGAAGGGAAAGGAAAAATGATGAGAAATGGAAAAAATGGAAATAAAGTCTTTGTAAATATGGAAGGGTGGGCTAGGAATGGGGAAAAAATAAGAACCAAGATGCATTATGTAAAGGTACAATTCCCAATGAGAAATGTAATTGTGTTGTATACCTACAATGTACCAATAAAAGAATTTAATAAAAAAAAATAAAAATTAAAATAGATGTTAACAACAATGTAATAAATACATCCATCAAATTCCTAGAAATGGAATTATTGTGTAGAAAGTTATGTACACTTTTTTATTACAGACAATAACTTTTCAGGTCATTAACAAGTAAACTGTGTTTTTGCTATAAAAAAAAATTTTTAACTATATATCTCTTAAACTTCAATCTTTGCCACGCTCCAGCCATATCCCATTCCCACAATGTGTCACCTTTTCCTGTCTTAAAAGCTTGGCAAATGCTCTTCCCTCTGTCTGGCTTGGTCCTTCATTTTCCATTCCCCATTCATAAATTCCTCCTTTTGGTCTTCCGGTGATCCCCTGAGAAGTCCCCTCTGACACTCTTTGGGTAGCCCTTCCTCACCTCCAAAAAACATAGCCACTGAAAACTTCGAACAATTTTCTCTCCTAAAACTCAGAAATACAGTATCACCTACTTATGGTAACTGTTATAGTACGGTCTTTCTCTTTTGACACACTCTATTTGACATTTTTTTTATACATCAAGCTGCTAAGTGCTAATAAAACACATAATAAAACAGTAAATGGGCTTTGTATTAATCTTAAGTACTGCTGCCTGTAATGTGATTTTTAAAGCTATATTGTTAAATTACATAAACCTCATGGGGCTGATTATTAATGTCTTTCATACCTAAGAAAGCCTCATTGTGGCTGTCCTATACTTTATGCCAAGTCTGTATTTTTTTCCTCAGTCTTTAAAAAAGTGAAGATTTCAGTTAGTGCTGGTGAAAAGAGCCACACCAAGAGTACACCTGACCTCAGCTGAACCATAGGAAAAAATTTACTCGTAGCATTGGTGCATTATACACTTACATTGGAAAATCCAATTTTCCTGTAAACAATCATCTGATATTGGTGAAAGTTCTGCCATTTCCAGCGGAAAGTGACCTGGATTCCCACAAACAAATACCTTTAAGAGTCTAGTGACAGCTATTGGACGTGAGCCGGTAAGTCATTAACATTATTAGACGTGTCTGTAGCATTTAGGATTTGCACAGTGTTTTATAATCCCTTTTCTTAGTCACAACTCAAGACTTGTGAAGGAGGCAGCTCCTGTCATTATTGCTTTGCTATTTGAATGCTGATCCACAGAAAGGTTAAATACCGTTTCCAGGGTCAGGGAGAGTTTTCCTGACAGATCCTACTTAAGCATTCATTGCTGCTGACACAGAGCTCTGGGGAGAAGGAAATAGAGGAAAAGCCCTAGGCTATGATGAGACTGTAGCATCACAAGCACATCACTGGAGACAGACTCCCTCAGACGATGCTAAAGACAATTACACAATGAAACTTCCAGTTATGTCCAGTTCTTAATAATACAAAATAACATTATCCTTAGAATTCCTGATGAACAGCAAAGTCATAAACTGACATAGAAGGGTAGGGGCATAAAAGAAAGTGCACTGACACTCGTCACTATGTACCTACCGAGATTTTCCATTTATATTATGTTGATGCTACACATGTAGTTTATGTTTACAAACACTAACAGAGTCCTGCAGCGTATCCTGAAAATACTGGGCGTTTTTTGAGTTTTCTTGCTAAGAGTCAACAGTGGGATTGTATTGTCAAAGGAAGCTTCTCATTTCTCAGAGTAGCAGAACTTTCAGGAAGTTAAGTGACCTGTCAGGCATTGCACAGCCACCCAGTACACCTTGCCTCCAGCTCATCCTCTGTCTTGGCCACCTGATACCCATAAATAAGTGGAAAATTACATCTATGAGGAAATTGTAACTTAGAGAAAAGCATGAGTATAGAGACTCTATTAGCAACAGGAGTTATTAATCAAATACAGATTTGGATCTTATGTTGAAAATACCCAGAAATCACAGGATCTGAAAACCTTTCATCATTGTTCTCTAACCCCCAATCCCAGTTTACTTCTTGTCCTAGGGCACACAGGCAAGAGGAGGATGGAAACCCAGATTAGCTCTGCAGGCCGACTTTGGCTTGGGTTCTAGACTGTCGGTCCTTATAATCATTTGTTTAATAAGAATGTGTCTGCACATGGAAAGACACAGTATTTGCTATTTCTCACTTAGAAAGTAAGGTAATATTGCAAAAATTGGATCTGTAGTCTTCTCTCTCCTTGCTCCAGTTACCGACATATTTCTATTACATTATAGTTCATGGACGCATTTGTCAGGTAAAAGGGCCGAAGACCAAGACCAGACCAGGCCACAACAAGCCTTTATTAGGGGAATAGATCTGCCAGGCTGTCTCTGAACAAAGGAGAGACAAAAGCAATATGGCTGGGGCAGGGACAGTCTTTTATAGAGACTGAGGTGGGGCTTGTAGGGGCAGAGGTGGGGTTGAGTGAGGTAGTGACTAGGGAATGGAGGAGCCCGTGATGTCACTAGGTGGTAGGAGGTGAGCGAGTATTATGTTACTTTCTAGGCAGGAACAGGGGTATGCTGAGAAGAAGGGTTTATTCTTTGGTGGGCACAACCATCTTGGCATGATGTCACACAGGGAAGAGGGCAGCTACTATACATAATAGCTGCTGAGGTGGTGGGAGACCTATCAGCATTGATCATAAAAACTTGGCAGCTCTGGGAAGTTAATGTTCCTAAACTAAAGTAGGGCCTAAGGCTTCTGAACTTCAAGGAATTTCTTTCAGTTGCACGTCTTCTAAGCAAAGGCAAAGCACGGCCCTTTAACTTCCTTCTTCAGCACCAAACTAAAGATTTTTCACTGTGGACTTTGGGGCTTTGGTTTGCTTCCCTTAGCCCTGTGACCATGACTTTCATAGCATGTGATAGAGTTCATTGTCTTTCTTTTGAGTTCCCCAACTAGTCCCCACAGAAAATACTTGGCACCCACAGCAACACAGGCAAACCACAAAGTCTCTAGAATTTTGTTGGAAGTAGTTAATATATTCAGCTGAGCATTCTTCCTGGCAGTGGGAGCTAGAGCCTGATTTGGACCTTTAAATCTTAATAGCATCAACAAACAAGAATTGACCCAGAAAAATCTGCCTCTTCTTAGGCAAAACAAGACAGGTAACATGAAAATAAGTTTGAAATATTTGCAGTATCTCTCTACATTAAAAAAAAAAAAAAAGACCACCCTCCGATACAAGCAACTTTATGGAGTCATTCAGCTCTGCATCCCCTGAGTGTGATCCAGGGCTCTTTGCATCTCTGACTGCCTCCCAGCACCTGAGGGTCAAGTATCCCACTGAGAGCTTGGAAAGGGAAGCCAAGAAGATTTGGAGCTGGTGCGGATGACTGTCGAGCACAGATGGCCAGTTATCGATGTAATCTGTGTATCTAGGAGGCATGTGTTGTAAGGAGGCAGCTGCTAACCCAAATGAATCGAGCCACAGTTTTTAAGAAGGGAGAAAATGTGGATTGGAAAAGGATAGTGGTTTTGAATTTTTGCAGCTGTATAGGGCTATGATCGATGGTTAAAAATCAGTATTGCGATCACTGATTGATTCAGGGTTTCCCCAGTTAGAGAAATAAGTTATGTCACTGGGATGAGAAAGAGACATTTTACAAGGTTATCCTTGACATTGTTTTCCTGGTATGCTGAATATATTATGTTGCTGCTAATTCTCTATTTTGGAATAAAGTAGTGGGTCCAGGTTTGGAAGAAGGTATTGACCTGTCATTTTCTAATGGAAAAAGAGGAGGGAATGCTTTTACTCCTTTTATTGACAATCTGTATGGTTGAATAAATTCTGGATTTTCTATCTATTCATGGTGAAACCCCATAATGTTACTGGAAAATGAACCAACATTACTTTGTTCTGGCTGTGTGTGCAGCACTGAATTCTAATTGTGTTTCTCTATCTAAGTCCCAGAATGGAAACTGCCAAGATCCATTCATTTTGATAAATCAACTGTTTCAGATGGCTATCTACACTCGACTGCAGCTGCTGTGCTTTTTTTTCCTAGCAAAATGATTATAAAGTAAATGTGCTCCAACTATTGCTCACATTGTTTTATAGAACTAATGAATTGCTCTGGGAATCCTGTTATGAAGAGTTTTGATCAATTATTGTATACACATTGTTTAAAAGAAAATATATCATAATTAGGCTCACAAATCTGCTGTGAGGCTGCCTCTCCTGATGAATGAATTCCTTGAGGGTGGGTGGGGAGTGGTAGGTACATAGGGGTGCTTTGAATTTTTCTGGTTATTGATTTTTTTTATACATTATAATATGATGCCTTAACCAACATTGGCTGACAATTGCTCTTTGTCCAGAGTTTAATGCAGGAAAAAATACCTTTTGGTCCCTTTAAAAAATGTTTTCAAAGTGTGGGAAGGAAAAGCATATGGTCATCAAGCAAGGCTATGGAGAACATTCACCTAGATCAAAATAAGAAAATGTATTTCAGGGCCAGGGATTTAGCTCAGTGGTTCCACCGCCTGCCTCTCAAGCGCAAGGACCCAAGTTTGATCCCCAGTACCAAAAAAAAAAAAAAAGAAAGAAAATGTATTTCAGCTGTTACTACCATGGTGTTACAGCCCTTCCTCAATCACATTTATGTTGCCAACGAGAATCCTCACCAGATCAAAATGATTGGAATCAGGCTCAAGACAGCTGTGGCCTAGATAAAGAAAACCCAATGATTCTCGGTCTCCTGGAAACCAAGATATAGGATATGGCTCTGATAGCCAATTAGTGATCTGTTCTACCCTCACTACTACTCATCTGTGTGTGAAACTTTCTGCATAGTCATTGAACCATCATTGCTTGTTACAGTTTAAAAAGAAATAGGGCCAGGGATTTAACTCAATGCTTCCACCGCCTGCCTCGCAGGCTCAAGGTCCCGCCTTTGATCCCTGGTACCAAATTAAAAAAAAAAAAAAATGGATTCCATTTTCTTCAAAGCTTTCTACTGCACAGTCTGGGACTCCTACACAAAGTGATAACAAAGTCAGAGACAATTTGAGTAGTGTATAAAAGGAATCATCAATCCAATTAATACAATGCCTTTTCCCCATTAACTTTTTTCTAGTAATTTCATTGTTCAAACACTGAAGAGAAATCTGCATGTAAATATATTCTATACAAGAGACTAACAAATAACAGTGTGATTCTAGATTTATTAAAATGTGAACTTATATAAAAGGAGAGAAATAAGATAATGAAGAGAAAGTCTTTAGCTCCTCACAAGTTTTGCACATTGATCAGAAATTAGCCCTTTATACCTACCTATAAACATTAAAGACATGATGATATACTCTAGGAAGTGAAACTTAAGGAATTAAGAACTGTATGAGGCAGATAAGTGTTGGTATGATCAAAATCATTTGGACTTTGTGTTCAAATCAGAGAGTCTCTGGGACTCAGGAAAGAATCTTTGTAACATCTTCCTCTGTCCTATAAAAGAAGCCGAAAAGAGACCCTTAAATGAGATTCCTTTTCTTTGGCAAGGGAGTGCTCTGGTTCTTATCAAAAGGGCTATCCCTCAGGAACTCTCAAGTCTCCTGGAGCTTCCTGTTGATCTAAATTCACATCGCTTTCTGTAATAAAGCTTCTCTCTCCCCAAAACAAAGATAAGAACACCATGGACAAAGAGAATTTGAAAAAAGGTAGTGTCCATGGGAGACCAATGTTCGGAGAGTTAAACCACTAGTAACAGTTTAGATTTTAAAGCGGTGTTCCCAAACTCTTTCATCTCATAGAGCACGTGAAGTTCATGTTTGTACAGATGAGGCTATTTGAAGTGCAAACCTCAGGCTCCACACCTCTGAGGACCAAAAATAAATTTCTGAGGTACACTGTAAGCCATTCATGCAGGAAGCTCTGCTACCCAGCAGAAACAGCTGGCCTTTTTCGTTACATTGACCTCTTTTTCTGTCTGGTGAAACCTATGAACTTCTCAAAATATTTTTAAATGCACAAAATAAAATTCATGTGATTGACAAAGAAACTGATTATACTGAAATATTGTTCATAAATTCATTAAATGTACAACAATATATGTGTTTATTAAAGCAATAAGTGAGATCAATGTTAATTTCAAAATCATGGTTGTTGCCAGTAGTGTGGAGGTTCATAACCTATGCACATAATTAAACGCCAAATTTTAGGCAAAAATGAGCGAAAATTAGGATGTAATTTTTTCAAATCCCAATTTATAGATCCACTGAATTTTTCCAGGGATCCAAGGTTAACAACCTGCTTTGGAGAAAAAAGAAACCTAAAGGAAAATTCTTCTCTGTTGTTTTCTATTCTTCCCTTTCCCCAGACTTTTCCTGAATCACTCATAACCCCTTCCCATTATCCCCTCATTCTGCAGTTTTATTTTCTCTCTATACTTATCTGGCCTTCCTTCTTGCTTTGTTTCTCCCTTCATTCTCTTACTTTTCACTTAATTTTCTTCTTTCCCTTCTCACCGTCTACTTCTTAGTGCACTCAGCACGTGAGCAGGCCCATCAGGGACAAGCCTTGAGTCAGTGTGTTTAGAGCCAACAGTGGAAGTTTGAGCAAAGAGGGAAATCCCAGTTTCTTCAAATAATACAGGAGCAATTCATAAAGCAATTAGGAAAACTAAGTTAGACAATGCATGTTTTTAGTACTAAGTCTGACACAGAGTGAGTTCTCAGTGAGTATAGTGATGATACTTAGCTGATTCAGTCAACTGAGCAAATACTACCTAGAACTCTAGGAAGAAAGTACAGTTGAATTTTGTGTAATATGGAATTCCTTTTTGCTACTTAGAAACCTATTTTGTTCTTAAATGTTGTGCAATACACATCAATGGTGTGCTAATGCTATGGTATTTTCCACGCACCAAATTTAGTGGATGCATATTTTAATTTCAAATGGTGAGTTGCTTATGCTTTGGACCATGTCACCTACCTTGATATTGTACACAGAAAAAAAAACCTGGGTAATAAGAAGATAGCTATCATAGTATTTCTATTCAGGACAATAAGTCAAAGCTTTCTGATTTGTTTACTTTGAAATCCAAAGTACATTGGCTATACCTGGATATATCCAAAATGAATCTGTTTAAACAAGGAAAATTACTAGTTAAAAATATACCTCATGTATTCAGCACACTCAAACACAGATCTATAAAAATTTTGTTTTGACAATAATTCCTTATCTATCTATCTGTCTGTCTCTCTCTCTACCTCCCCCTGCCCCTCTCCACCATCTTTTCATTTATTCATTCCTCATTAACCATAAAATTGAAATAAAAAGAGAATGAATTTTTTAAAGTCACTTTCCATTCTGGAGCTTTGTTAATTTCTTCTAAGTGCACTTTAGTGCTGTTTAATTTGTATCTAGGGGTAGCACGCTGTTACTGCACTATTGCTCATTCCTCCAGATAAAAGCAATTAGTTGGAGTAGCCAAATCCTCCACCTGGCCACCATCAGCATATGCATAGCACCAGGAGAAAACAGAAAGCTGAGTGTTCCTCAGGGCCTATTTCCTTTAGTATTCAAATTCTTCACTTTCTTCGGTGGACTACAGTAGTGAGAACATATTTATGGAACACAGACCATCTCTGATTTTAATTCTGGCAGACAAGGAACATAGCTATGTTTCCATTCTGGTATTTTAGTACCAAACTAAGCCCTTTCTATCTAAAAGCTATTGCACTGAAAAATAAGGAATCTCTAAAGTGCACCTGCTAATGTGGCGCTGGTTGATACCGGAACTCACAATTCTGTTAATGTTATGTAAGAAAAGTCTAGAAAGAGATTAGAGTGATTCTGATGTAGAATTGTAGATAATTAGACTTTTGAAAATGAACAGTCATTGTACTGTGATGATTTCTTTTTAGGATCACTGAACAACTCTAAAGCCCTAGGAGTTAGAATCTAATAATTTAGGGGTAACTTGATATATATCCATGTATATATCACTCCATAGATATCACCGGATTGGTGGTCATGCAGATAAGTCTGAATTTAAAAATCAAATCTTATCACTTCTCGGCCTTTTGGTTAAGATCAAGTGTAAAAATAAAAGCTTAATTTATCTGGGAATCTGATACCCAAGAACAGCTATTTTCAACTAAGGACCTATTATGCTGTATTCAACTAAAGCATGTGCTAAGCATCTTATACAAGATCAGTAGAGTCAGGAAGTGTGTAAGAATTTTAGATAAATAAGACATACTACAATATTTTCATTCTATATGAAGTGCTTGTAATTAACTTTACATTTTTACTTTTGAACAATATTTATAATTTTCCTTTAAGTTAGATTTCAACAAGAAATGTAGGGTTCATAAGAACTAATATTAGAAGGAACTCCATAAATATTTTTTGAATTTAAAAAAGGCTAGTTTAGTGAATTAATTAAGACTACATTGTAACTCTTAATCTATCAGTGACAATTTAGCAGAAATTTCCTGAGAAATGTTCTTATTGACATTATTTTCATATTCATTATCATCACACTATTGACACTTTTTAAAATGTGCAAGTGTAGAATTGTACTGTAGATTTCTCTGCATCAGAGGAAATAAGAAAACAGACCCAATCAAGGCAGGAAATTCTCCAATCTTAGCAATTTGCTAAACAAATCTATCTTGCATATTGTTCTAGATTTGAAATGATTTTAAAACAATCAACTTTTTTCTCTTGGCCCATTCAAGAACCAACCTAAATCCCAGTTTTCAAATGTGAAAAGGACAAAAAAGGGTGGGGATGAAACAATATATTCAAAGACATGGTTTTAAAGAATTAGATTGCTATATCGTTTCACAGCAGACAGTCTAGAAAGGACAATTGCTAAGCTTTTTGGTGGTATTAGCAGAATAGTAATATATATGTCATTTTTATTTCATACAAGAAGACTAGAGGTGAATGACAATAAATTCTACCAAATGCCAGTAAATTTTAATATTCTTTTAGATGTAATTCTAATATTCCAATTCTTGTTAGTATTTTAATTTTTAGATATATAATTCAAGGTTTCAATGCAACACCACATAAAAAAGAAAATTTCAAAGTTGTCTGCCAAACACCATCCTTCTCTTGGGAAAAGTATCCATAGTTTATCAAGAAATTATTCTATATCTACCCAAGAGAAGTGTAAACCCATATCCATACAAATACTTACTTGTAAATGATCATAACACCATTGCTCATAATAATAAAAACGTTTTTTTAAAAAACTTCAAATGCCCATGAACTGCTTAATAAATAAACATGAAGTGGTCCATCCAGTATATTATTCAGAAATAAAAAGATGTGCATTACTGATAACTGCTATAGTCAGAAAGAATGACAAAAAATCATGATAAATGAAATAAGCCAGATACAAAAGCCGTACACTATACTGTTCCATTTATATGAAATGTCCAGGAAATAAAAATCTATAGAGATAAAAAGCAGGCCAATCATTACCTGGAGCTGAGGATGGCAGCAAAGAAGCATGAGGGGTAAATTTTTAAAAGGAGGCTGTAAAATCAGAATTTGGTGCTAGTACCATGACATATACATTTTCTTAAAAATCTTTGAAGTCTACACTTAAATAAATAAATTTCATGATATGCAGACAACTCAATAAAGATATTACTAATACCAAACACAAAATGTGAATAGATTTACCATGCAAAAAAATCATCTATGAGACATAAAATATGTTTTTACTAACGTCCAAAGCAATTATCAATCAGAACTGATAAATTTTTCTTCTGGAAAAAAGTGATGAAAATATGAGAATAGGCATTCCCTAAACTGCCCTACCTTCCAACATTCTCTCTCTCTCAACAATGACATTGCTCAGAGAGTACTAGGGGATTCCTATGTACCGAGCATCACAACTTTAATAGAAGAAAAAATAGTAGTGCTGCTTCAAACCAATCAAGACACTGTTTTGCTAGCCTTTGTTTTTCTAGAACTTCTTTGCTGTCACTGAACTAGAGATTGTTCCACAAATACTGATGACACACCTCTGTAATTCTATGGTTCCCCGGATCAACAGAGCCATTTGCACTAACTCTGAATCAGTGTAGACCCTTTTCCCTGCCGCAAGCCCCACTTTCTTCAAACTCTCTTCCAGCCATATCCCCCATCACCTGCAGATTCCCTTGCTTCTATTTCAAAGAGAAAATCAATCCCACTCTGAAGAAAATCACTTAGGTCCTATTCCCATTTAACCACTGACAATGCCATTTCCATTCCCTCAGATGTCAACACAGAGCTATCTCCCACACATTCAAGCTCTTCTTACTTTTCCCTTATAGTACAAACATGTACAAGGTCTTTCACCATTTTAAAATTAATCCTCAAACATGCATACCCGGCCACTTCTGCCCTGCCTCTATCCCTTCACTTCTTTGAAATATCCAAGACTCCTGCTTCCTCTTCCTGAGCTCTATGTTAGCTCAGCAATGACATGCTGGTTGCTACATCACTGGTTTCTCAACAATCCTTAGTTTCTTGTTCTCTCAGTAGTAGGCTTTTGAGGCCTTAGAGTGAGTCCCTGGAGCGTGTTGGATTTCCCAATACCCAGACCATTGTTTCAAAATGCCTCCTGCACATTTCAACTTGGATTGCACATTGACAGTCAGTGCAGACTCATATATTGTATTTCATCAAAACTGCCACCAATCATAAAATATATATATCTATAGATAGATATAGCTAGCCAAAAATACATACACTTCAGGAAAAAAAAGACTTTTATAAATATTTTAATACTAAATTGATTGAGACGTATCAACTGGAGACTGCATAAAGAAAATGTAATTTTTTTAATAAAATGGAGTACTACTCAGCCATGAAAAATGCGGAATTAGAGACATTTATTGCTAAATGGATCCACATTGAAGCGATACTCTTAAGTGAAATAAATAGGACACATGTGTGTAAATACTGAATAGTTTCTCTAGTGTGAGAAACTGAATGTGTACATAAGTACTAAAAGGTATAATAGATAATATAAAATAGGAAGAAAAGGAGCAAAAGGGAAGGGGAAGTGGAAGGGGAAAAGAAAGAAGGGAATAGAATTGATATGAGAAAATGAAAAAATGGAAACAAAATCTTTGTAATTAGGGAGGGATGGAGGGGTTGAAGGGAGGGCAGGGGAATGGGGAAAAAATAAGAACAGAGATTATATAAAGATGCAAATTTCCAATGATGAATGTCATTATATTGTATACCTAAAATGTACCAATAAAACTAATTTTTAAAAATAATAATAATAAATTGATTGTGACATCATGAGATTAATACAAGTTACCTTTGGCATCTACAATTACACAAGATGCTCAAAGTGGTGGCCATTAGCTTCCAGGCATTTATTAATACAGTGAACAGCTGCTTGGGTAACCTTGGTCATTGAGTTTGCTGCACATGCATCTTCAATTTCTTCTCTAAGGGCCAGCAGTGTAGTAGGTTTTCTGCGATATACAATATCCTCTAGAGTCGCCCATTCAAAGGTAACACCATGTGTTGAAAAACCATCATACTATCATACTATTTTTCTCATTTTTCTGAAGTGGGTATACATTATGTATACATAAGATATAGATAGATAGATAGATAGATAGATAGATAGATAGATAGATAGATAACTTAAAAATGAGCCTTAGCAAATTGAGAGCTATTTAGGTGTGGGAGAAACAAAAACAAAATACATTGTCTTACATTTCTTACATTCAGTGAACTATGGTAAAGAAATGGATAATTTCATCAGCTGCACTTCAGAACAAAAGGTGTTCCGGCAGCTGACAAAGCATGAGAAAATACACAGATGTTTGAAAATTCCCAGTCCATTTGAGTAACTGTGGCATTTGGAAAGGCCAAGGCCAACTTGAGACACTCTGTTATCAAAAATGTCTGAGCAATCAAGCTACCTTTAAGCTGTAGGGTAAATAAAATAACTTCATCAGTTCTTGGTTGGAACAGACACATTACAAAAGAGAGATGAAGAGAAAAAGAAATAGAAATTTATTAACACAGGGAATGAATTTTAAAAGACATAACTTTGAATTCTAGCTTCTATAGCATCTTCAACAAAGAACACTAATTTTTAAAGAAGTAATAAGACAATGGAAAAGCACTTGGAGCCTCTGGAGTGACAAATGCCTTGGGGGAAGGCAAATAACTACAGACAAAGATTACTTAGTTATCAAAGCTGATACTATCTTCAGACTTCTAAGAATCTAAACAACAACGTGATGAAAGTTCATTTATAATAATGATGCAATTAACAAGGATATTTGGTTATTTCTGAGGCAACATTTTTAAATAATAACTAGAATTATGACTGATAATGTTATACCAGGGCCATCAGATTTCTAGGAATTTCATACAATTTCTGGAACACATATTAATGGCATATTCATATAACTCAAAAAACCTAAACATTATTTCTTATTTGACAATAATTCCTGTACAAATTTAACATTTCAAATAAGTCTGATTAGTTTAATATTTTTCCTTTTATAAAGCCAAAGAACAAATTCTTCAAGATATTCCAGGGATCCATCTAGAAAATTCCAAAGTTAATTTGAGGTTCAAAAGATTTAATTTAGGAACTGATTTGGGAAAGTTGTCAAAATATTTAAAATACTTGAACACATATGACCACAGATCACTATGAAAAATGATCATTCAATTAACCAGAGTGAGAATTAAAAGATTCAATGAAAATACAGAAAGTTATACAGTAACCTAGTTACTAAAATAATTGTTAAAAGATTAGGTCTGGTCATAGAAAGGACTAATCTTTCTTACACAATCAAAGACCTGATAAATAAGAACATGAAGTTCAAGAAATTTTTCACAAGACACAAAACTCTTGTTTTCTAGTTAGATAATTCTAAAGGTAAAAATCTTTCATTATCTTTTATCAAAAGCAAACAAAATCACCAAGAAAACTTTTTTTAACAGAAAGAAATTCAAATTCTAGTTTTGTTCTAATGCATTTTTATATTAAAGCTCATTTTCAAATTTATATAATAAATTCATTCATTGTAGCCAGCTTAGGCACATCAGACTTATATTGTCTCACCAGGCTCTCTCTCTTTCTCTCTCTCTCTCTGTCTCTCTCCTCATTCTCTATCTTTCCCTTTCTGTCTGTCCCTTCTCCCCTTTTCCTCTTCCCCTCTCTCTCACCTTCATTCCTCTATCCCTACCCCTCTCCACCCCTACATTTTCTATATCCCTTTAGTTTTTGTCCCATATTTTCATTTTAAAGCAACTTTTTATTTTACTTTAGTACAGAATTAATTGCTATCTTTTTCCTTTAGGAAAAAGACATTTTTATTTATACCTGAAAACTTTCCTTACTAAAAATATATTTTATTTTCCTCATATACTTTGCATAGAGTTGTTTCCCTTGTTATTTCTAGGAATTTTAATTATATATATATTAATCAGAATTCTTAACTCTTAATAACTTTAATTTCTAGAAGCATGTACTTCTTCATAACAAAATTTTTCAATATGGCACAAGACATGCTTGCTGATAAACCCAAATGTGTCTAACTTCTCTATGCCATATAAAAACATGATGTCAAGAATGCGTAGACTTTGCTTACTAATTAATGTTTCAGTATTTAATCTTATTTGGAAATGATCTACCTATTCAATAAGTATCTATTTTTTAGCTTAATTTAGCAAAACCTAAAGGTGTTAGTTAACAGAGATTTGGGAAGCGGTTTGTAAGTAGCTATATTATCAACCATAATTATTCTTTAAATGTCCACTTATAAACTTTTCACTTGATTTTAGCAATTATGCTTAGATTACTTACGAAAATTTAATGAGCCGTTAAACAAAGCTAGCCATCACCTCAAGTGCTTCTCTGAAGTATTTTTATAGCACATGCAGGTTAGGCTGTCATCGCCATAGCAAGAACCTAAAAGTTAAAATACAGGTTTTGTTCGTTTGTTTTTATAAAATTAATAGGCCTAAACCAATTTTACTTACTAAAAGTTTATCTAAGTAACATGTGATGGTTTATACTTGGATGTCCCCACTCCCAAAGCCTCACACTTTCATAGGTGGGGCTTTGAGGAGGTGATTGGACAACCGGGTTAAATGTGGTGTTGGGAGGTGAAGCCTTGTGGGAGCAGGTGGGCCACTGGGGTTGTGATCTGGAAAAGTCTCTCTCTCCTTCTGCCCTGTATCTCTCTTTTGCCTCCTCACTGCCATACCTTGAGCAAGCCTCCTCTGCGATGCCCTCTGTCATGCCACCCTGCCTTGGAACCACTTGACTATGGACTGAAACCTCTACAAACTGTGAGCCAAAATAAACCTTTTCTCTTTCAAGTTGTGAGTGCTGGGAATATAACAAAATCTCAGCAATGAGAAAGTAACTAAGACATCACATGAACTTGAAAAGCATTTGAATGAATTCCTATACCTCCTCAAGCAGTTTTAGGAATATTTCATTTACATAAGTACAAATTGTTCTTTAAGCCAATTAGAGCTCTTTTACAAATTAATTTTGACAGTACCATCCAGAGATAGGAAAATAACCTGTATGTATAACATACATACATAAACATACAGACACAAGCAGATTTTACAGCTCTCTTTTTAAAACTTCAGCCACCTGCCAGGTACTATAATACAAAACTCACTAATTTATAAAAGAAGAGCTGAATCCAAATTATTTCTGGCAAACGAAATAAGCCAGGGTGACCTACTCAAATAGCCAAATCTTTCTACCAATATTAGTGGAACAGACTTAAGATTTTCCATTTGCCCAATTTCTAAATAGCCTTTTGAAGTTTTCCCTTTTGATGAGTCATCTCTCTGAAGTTTTCATTTCAAAAGTTATGTCTCTCAATAAAGAACAAGGAACTAGACATTTATAGCAAAGTGGATGCACATTGAGGCCATACTCTTAAGTGAAATAAATAGGACACACATGGGTAAATACTGAATAGTTTCTCTGGTGTGAAAAACTAAAAGTGTGAATAAGGATCAAAATGTATAATTGATATTGTGAAATAGGAAGAAAAGGTCTAAAGGAGCAGGGGAAGGGGGGGTAGGGGAAAGGAAAGAAAAAAAAAGAAAAAATATGAGAAAAGGAGAAAAATGGAAACAAAGTCTTAGTAAATAGGGAGGGGGGGAGGGGACGAAGGGAGGGCAGGGGAATAGGGAAAAAATAAGAACCAAGATCATGTACATCATGTAAAGGTTCAAGTTCCCAATGATGAATGTAACTGTACTGTATACCTAAAATGTACCAATAAACTTAATGGGAAAAAAGGTTATGTCTCTCAAATTTATATCTCAAAGGTGATGTTATAGTTGGGAATCCAAAGTATCTTCCTAAAACCTCATTGTATTGAAGGCTTGGTTGCCAGCTGGTGGGAATTGAGAAACTGGATGGTCATGAGGGCTCTAACTTCTCCAAAGGGATTAATCCACTGACCAGTTCATAGTTCAGTGGGTTTGTTGGGAGGTGCCACCTAATTGGATGAGATGGGTCACCAGGTGTGTCTTTGAAGGGTGTATCTTGTCCCTGGTCCCTTCTTCTCAGCCTCTCTTCCTGCTCCCTCTGTTTTCTGGTTACCACGAGGTGAGCAGCTTTCCTCCACCACACCCATCTGCCGTGACGCTTCTCAGTACAGGTCTAAAAACAATGGAGCCAGCTGACCATGGTCTGAAACCTTTGAAACTGTGGGGTAAAAGAAAATTTTCCTCCTTTATGCAGTATATGTCAGGAATTTTGTCACAGCAATGCAAAACTAACACAGGCACAGAAAAAAGAATGCAAGTTTTTCTCCATGAAGAAGTCTGGGTCACATTTGCCTACCATCAGAGGTGAAATAATTTTAGGTGCTGGTCTACTTCTAATTAACCTTTTTCCTTTTCAGCATCGGGTAGCTATTTTTAGTGACCCAGAATCCCATGAAAGCAGGGTCCCATGTTCAAGTGCAGAGGGACAGAAATAGGAATGAAAAAGGTCTAGCAGAGGTAGAGGGACAGAGAAGGCAGGAGCCATATGAAGGGTATAAAGGGAACAAAATGAAAGATGGAAGGCAGCAAATGAAGGATGAAGGAGGATTAAAAGCAACATGAAAGAAGAGACCTTCCAGGAGCCAATTTGGGGAGATCTGCAGTTTCTTAAAGGTGCCAATCAAGCACCTGTAGGGATTCAAGCTGACCCAACCGCAGACATCTTGAGTTGTAACCTCCAAGTTTGTCCTGAGTGATCGTAGTCTGTTTTCCCCCAAAGAATTTTCCAGCCTGCTATAGTAGACAAAACCTTTTCAGTGATATTCAGAGCTCAATGATCAGTCCCTGGCATTGTTAAGTACCAGCAACATGCATTTTTGATTTTAGCTTGAGCTAAACCAGGTACATTCTGGTTTGGATGAAATCACTCTTTTCCTGAGCATAATATAAGGACTCTTCTTCTGACCCAAATCACAGAGATCCATTGGTCTTAATGCCACTTAGGATTCAGGATGCTTCTGTCCCTAAGTCCTCCAGCAAATTGTACTGTGTGCAAACCTATATCTACCTGCCTCTGTCCTACAAGGCCCCTTGGAGAGCCAGTTCTGCCAAAAGATGACTAAATTTTTCCAGAGCAAATTTCTACATCGTCCTTAATTTAAAAAAAAAAAAAAAAGGAATCATGCCAACAAGAAAGGAAGGAAGTTGACAGACCAGGTGGAGGATATAGTCAACAAAGGTTTGAAGAGTTTCCCATGGGAGAAGTTCCCACAGAAGAACAAAATCAAATAGAACAGAGAAGACTTTAAGAAAAATATTGCCAAACTTTTTGAAAGAAATGTATCCCAACAAGTGACTCCAGCCAAAAGCCAATAATCCCTTTACACATTAACCACAGATGTACTAGGCATCTCCAAAGGGTACAGGGATACAGCCCTCATAGTCTGAGCATTCATTCCCAGAGGCAGCCTAGAAAAGCAAAGATCTTTATCATCACCAGTGGTCAGGGATAGTGTTTATGTAGGTCTTCCATAGAACAGAGAATGACTCCAGTCACATACCTGCTGATCTGTGATGCCAGGCACTGGTATCAAATTTTCCCAGTACTAACCAAGAGCAAAGAAGCTTGAATTGAAAAAAGCCATCTACGGACTGGAACCTCTTAAGGCAAACTCCTATAAGAGCTGACACAGAGCACTCTATGTCAGGTTTCCACCCTGTCAGGTTGGCTGCCTGACACAAGCCAACACTTAACCAGCAGGAAGAGACCAGAGAGAATATTTTCACTGGTCACAGAGACAAGCTATCAGAACATAAACAGGAATCAATTTCTGGTCATAGAAGGAAAATAGTTAACAACGAATGGTACCCAAGATTAAGAGTCACAATTCAAATTAATTCTCACAATTATTTTTCTCCTGTTAATCTCAGTTTGGAAATTCAGGGACAGAGAAATTTTTACTTTCTTACCATAACTGGGCATTACAGAGATCTGGGAGATATATATACATATATTGTCATATTCTTACCCTTTTGCTGGATTCTGCCAGTTTTTTTTCAGGACCCCATCTGCAGGCTGTGGAAAATGTAGAACATTCCAGAAAAATCTCACCTGCCAGTCACCAGAACTACAGAAGAAAGAAAATAACCCCACAGGTTCTTAGTTGGAACAACTGAAACAGACATTACAAAAGGCAAATTAACAGGAGGAAAACAAGTATATGCGTTTCATATGTACATGGGAAAAACACTGGGAATGAGTAGTTTTCAAAGAAGTGGTTTGGATTCCCATTCATGTAGCATCTTCAACCAAGAATGACAAATTTTTAGAGAGTAACAAGACAAAGGAAAAGGACTTGGGGCTCTAGGGGTGACAATTTGGGGAAAGGTAATATCTGGCAAGGTCACAGTTCATTAGTAAAACTTGCTAATGTCTATCCCTCTGGTACCATCTCTGATACCAGGCTAAGAAAGATCTAAAGTTATTCTCTGTGGTTACTCTTTGTCCTCCCCAGTAAAAACAGCAAGGTATCTTTTGTCTTTGTAAGTCTATGTCCTGCCTTTAGGAAAATAGAGGAAGGTCTCAGAGTTTCCTATATCTGATCTTCTTTACTGTCCTCAACAACCCTTCATATTTTGGAGTGGCATATTCTGTTTCCCTGCACAAGTATTCATAGCTCTTTGGCTCTGAAATTCACCTTGTTCTCCACGTTCAAACTCACTGAAAGACAGTCTCTTTTTAAACAAAAGTGCACCACTTACTTCAGTCTTGAAACTATACTCCTTTTAGTGAACAATTACACATTTTTAAGAATTCTGTAACTCAAAAATTAGCAAGTCACGTGAGATCCTTATGCTTCTATACAAACTGTTTTTTAAAAAAATATGCATTAAAGGTGAAAGGAAAAGCATCAACAAAGGAGAATGTTTCATTTTTGCACAGATATTTACTAACAGTCTTAGGTAGAAAAGTCCAAAATATGCTAAGGTCTATGGGAAAATATTAACGTTAGTCAAAAAGCATTTAATTGGATCACAAAGACACAGAACTAGTTAGAAATGGCTCTCATCTTCATTTCATTTTGGAGATATAGTACCATAAATAAAATATGGAGAAAATAGAAATCAGCACAACTCCTAATTTTCTCTGCCCCAGCTTATCTTTACCTGGAAAGGGTGAAGGTAATTTAGTTTAAGGGAGATGAGGAATAGTAAGACAGCATTCAGCACCATTAACTATGGTCACAGCTTCTAAGCTCAGCTGGACTGTGCAAGAAACTCCATTTTCCTAAGAGACTAGAAGCACTTGCAGATGTTCAGAGGGAACAAATGCCAAGGAACTTTAAAGAAATCAAGTTACCTCTATTCAAGAAAAGCCTCCCACTCAGTAATTGCTGCCTTCTTTTAGTAGACCAACTGCTGTTGCTTTCCAGCTAGTCACATCTCAGCCTTGACTTCTCAGCCATGCTTCAAGGGCTTCTGTTGCCCTGGGTGTAGTTGCTCCACTTCACCTCACAAAACTGTCACCACCTCTAAGGCTACCAACCTCTTTGCTCTGCACAGTTCCAGAGAAGAATCTATTGTGCCAAGCATTGTTTGTGTGCTGGCATTTAAGTGCCTTATTGTTTCTGACATTGTCTTGTAATTTAAGCTTTAGTGTATTCTCAGGGACAATAATGGAGTCCTTCAGAGTTGCAGAAAATATCTATGCTAAATATATACCATGTACCTTTTTTCCTAATTTGCCTTTCCATCTATGTCCATAGTCTCACTAAAGTTCATGGAAGCAGTAATGCTACTTGGAAGCAAGATAATCATATCAGTGGACCAGTGGTTCTCAATAGGGAAGATTTAACCTCAAAGGAACATTTGACAATGTCTGAAGACATTATTGGTGATTAAACTCGAAGTGAGGAAGCAGGATTTGGGTAGGGATATTTACATCTTACTGCTAGAGACCACGGATGTTGCTAACCTATCTACAGTGCACGGGGAAGCCCCACAACAACAAAAAATTATCCAACGAAAAATGTCAACAGTGCTAAGATTGAGAAGCTTGAAGAGGTCTAAAACATGTTTACAATTCTGATTATGATCTAATTTCTAATTTTTCATGTATTCTTGATATACACAGTTGCACTAACTTTATTTTTATTTTAACAATATAAAAGAACCAAATGGGCAAGCTGGCACACACCTGTAATCCCAGCACTCTAAAAAATAGAGGCAGAGGGATAGAAAGTTTGACCCCAACCTTGGTAAAAATCTGTCTGAAAATAAAAATGCTAAGGGTTTGTGATGTAGCTCAGTGGAAAGGCCCTGGACTAATTTCTTAGTGCTGAAAAAGAAAAAGCATCAGAGTATGAACCTATTCTGTATAACCTGCCATGCATACATCAACCATATTCAGAGTTAACTAGCATCAGACAAAAACATGCATGTCAGAAAACATCACTGATTCTTTTTTGTTTAATTCCTCAAATGCATGTAAGCCATTAATATGTGTAAGTCACTGACAACTCATTTTTTAAGTGCACGAAACATCACTAAGAGCTTCTATTCATAATTTTCGCTTGTGAACCTGTCTCCAGACCATTTCTCAGACCCATTAAAGCCTCATAATCATAAACATAATTTTCCTTCACTATAACCAGGGAGGATGTAGGAGTCACTCTTACAACTCAGGTGATCTTAGCCATTTACCTGACCCTACATGGCCTGAGTGGACAGTTTATTCCAGATCTTCCTGGTACCCCTTATGATTTTTCCCACACCACAGTAGTAATTCTTGTGAATATTTGTTTTTTGTGATATTCATTAAACAAAGTACTAAAAGGAAATATCAAAAGCAGGTATAATACTGGAGTAAGACAGTGGAAAAGGAAGAAGACTAGAGAGAGAAAAGAGAGAGAAAGAGTTTTTTAAATCATCAACCCATCATTCTGTCAGTTAAAATTTGTCATCAAACACAACTTTTACAAACTGCTACCCTTATGCCCATTGGATTTAAACCAGCTACTCTTCCCAACATTTTATACTCTGAACTAAATCATGTGTGAAAATTACCTTTTATTGACTTTAGTGAGAGCTTTATACAAACAACTAAGGGCTGATTTCAACTGCCCACTGCCAGAATAGCCCTCTGTCCCATCTGTTGGGTGTACATATCATTAAGACTTTTATTAGCCTCAGAAATAGAGAAGTCATTTTATAGTGTTAGTTAAAAACCTACAAAAGTCCTTGAAAAGCAGCTCTGCTAGACCTAGTAATCACTGTGTCTGAGAAAATGTTACTGAATATTGGCATCAATATTAAAAGAAAATTGCTCCCAAATGATAGCACCAAAATATAATTCTTTATCTGTAAATAATTTACATTAAACTGTTCAATGACAATATATCTGTTGCTCCTTCAATTTAATGGACTTTTTAAAAATATAAGTTTTGAAACAATAAGAAAATTTCTTCTGTTTATCCTGATTTAATAAAAGAAGTTGGTCAAGGAACACAAAAGTTCAGTTAGACAGCAGGAATAAGTTCAGGTAATTTATTGTACAGTGTAGTGAAAATAACTAAGCTAATAACAATATAATAAAGACTTGGAAGTTGCTGAGAGTACCTTTTAAGTGATCTCACTACAAAAAAATGATAAGTATGTGATGCATATGTTAAATGGCTTGATCCACCCATTCTATAATGTGCCTCTATCAAACTATCATATAGTATACCATATACTGCTATTTGTGAATTAAAAATAAATGAAGAGAAAAAATTCCTCAAAAACTTGTGGAAAACATGGCATTAAGAGTCACCATCAGAAGAAATCAAGAACATCCTTGGAAATGGAAAAGTTATAAAAGGCTTAACCATTAAGAGCCCAGGGAGAAGTAATGACCTTTTACCAGAAGAAGAGAATAAAATCATGGAAGTCTAATATGGTTTGTTACAGTTCTGCTTACAATTATGCATTAAACAATTTACCCCTTGTGGATGAGTTCCTAAAGCCTGCTGAGATGTTGCACTTGGAGAAATGAGTACATGCTGGCTTTTCTTCTGTTGTGTTTTATTTTTATTAAAACAGAAAACTAAAACAACTAAAAAAGATTCTCTTTTGTTAAAATTTACTCTTTCTAGGAAGGACAACAGCATGGATGAACATTTGTCCAAAGTTTGTAGTTAAGTCCAGCAATAAAAGACAACGGCTTATACATTCATGCCCAGTAAGTGTCCTGTGGGCTGGAATTCATAAACTAAAGGCAGCAGATGGCATACCTAAATTTAATTTGCTATTTGATTTATCCTTGTGTTACCACTCTGAAATGCAGATACTCAATGTTTATCTATCACTGTTAGAAAACACAAGACCATGCTTCTAGCAAGTTTATCACATACTCTGATGCTTAGCCATCCATCCTGAGAATGACAACTATAGCCCATCCACAGTCAATACTCCGTGTATCTGCGATGGCATTACATGTGGTTTGGAATCACTACACATAGCAAGAAAGCAATACCAGAAACCATCAGAGAGAACTGTGTGACTTTGATTTTGTTGTTCTAAATTGAAACTCGAGCAGATATTTTTGGTTTTGTTTTTTGTTTTTTTGTCAGCCTTATCCCTCAATGCTCCCTGAGAATACTGATGCTTTCTTTAATTGTCATAATCACTTTTCCTTGTGGGTTCTTCTCATAGACACTGCATCTTTGCCCATTAATATGTATCTAATTAGTATCAGACCAATATTCTGGACCACCACATTCTAAAATGCAAACTTCTTCAGTCTTTTTTTACTGCTTCTGGCAGCTGTCAAAATAATTCCTGCTGATACCATATTTAAGAGACTTGCCTCTGAGTCAGATCAATGTTAGGGAGGAGGACACAGTGCTGCAAACTTAAGTCATTAATTGTGAAGAGAGCATAGCTATCCTTGCCTATAAAAACAGAACTCTGGGCCGGGGATTTAGGTCAGTGGTTCTGCCATCTGCCCCGAAAGTGCAAGGACCCAAATTCAATCCCCAGGACCCAAAAAAAACCAAAACTCTGAGGTAAAAGGAAATTGAACAAGATTCTTGAATCATCTTGGAAATCTCAAACAAAGTGTCAATTTAGCAATCTATTTCTGAGTTCTTTCAATAGATTTTATTGCTTAAAAATGTAATAACTAGTCTTCCAACATTTGCATATCTTATAAAACAGCCCAACATTAAAATGTTTTACTTCTTTTTATTTTTTTGGTACTGGGACTTGAACTCGGGACCTTGCACTTGAGAGACAGGTGGTAGAACCCTGAGCTAAATCCCCAGTCCCAAAATATTTTACTTCTAAATGGTGAAAATCCAAGACCTCATATCTATTGTACTAACTATCTCTTGGAGCACTCAAATGTCAACCTTTCCAAATGACTACAGAATATAATGGCAATCTATTTCTCTCTAGTGTTAAGCCATGAGGTCATCATAAGTTTAGCCTATAAAACTAGCCCATGACAAGTTAGTAGAAAGAAACATGAGAGTCTCAGTGACTTAGAATCTGAAAACAGAAAAAAAAATCAATCTGGTAGTTAGAACAAGATTGCCAAGTGACAGCATCAGTTGCATTGTCTATGTACCTGGGGGTTACCTTTCCCAACTAATGTTACAAATAAATTGCAACTGAACTGGAGCACAGACCTTTTTGAAGATTCATATCAGGTAAACAGTACACAGGTTATCAGAAAATATCAATATTTAAGTTAATTTTATAGGGCTGGGGATTTAGCTCAGTGGCACTATGCCTGCCTTGCAAGCACAAGGTCCTGAGTTCAATTCCCAGTACTGGACCAAAAAACAAAAAAATATTAAGTTGATTTTATGATTTTATGTCCTATCCATTATAACATTGTGTTATTAACATTTATTAAAACCCTGCATTTTCCTCAAAAGGATTTAAGGAGCTTTCATGTTTTATTATATCATTCTATGAATAAAAATAATTACCTATTATTTACAAACTAGAATAAAACAGATATTTTTCATATTTTAAATATTAAAATAAAAATCTTACAATTTGTTTCCAATAAAGATGTTAATATGGAAATAAATGTAAATTATTATTTAATAATTCAAAATATTTGGGAATTTTTCACTAAAATATATCACTTAATAAACAAGTCAAAAATCAAAATATTAAACCATATGAGAATCAACAAAGATAAATGTAGAAACTCAAACAGGTTGATTTATTTGGTACCATTCCAATTCACCTCCCCACTGTTCTGTTCTGATTAATTGCCCTCAGCAAGGAGCTGGAGACTTGTTATGCTATTTTCTTAATTCCTGTTGATGGAGTGTTGATATAAGGATAGACGAGAACCAACAGCCTTTTACTAGTCCATTCTTCATGTGTTAATCAATCATAACTTGTCCATTTTAATTATCTCCCAAATTCCAAATAGTGATACTCTTGCAGTTTCCAAATGTTTGCATGGTTAAAGATGTTTTCCTTGTTTCAATAAGGAACATCAAATTGATGACTCAGGTAGCAAGATTTATGGGATGAAATAGTGTTTACATCCAGCTTTCAAAACTACTGGCCTGCAACTCAGTAACAAATAAGATTTCCACCAGAGATATGCAGACTCTGCCCATTACCAATGATGATCATGTTTAAAAAATACATATACCAACATTAGTAGATACCAGAGAGAAAACCAGCCAAGAAAATGTTTACTAGCCTCCCTCTTCATTTCCATAAAAAGGCAGTTTGTTTGAATATTAAATATAAATACATGAAGTTAATAGGCCAGAGGTGCACCTGTGTAACATTTGCAAGTAGTTTTTGCCCTCCCCGGAGCAATAGCAGCAGATTGAGTCATCAGTCAATTAGATCCATCAAGTTTTAAGAAAATTCTGGCTGACTCACAAACAACTGGATCATCAGGTCAGAAAAGGTTGTTAAGCAGTGAGGTAGATTCTGTGGATATGGAAAGGGAATCTAGGAAAGGAGAGAGGGATAGGATGGGAGGAGATGGTGAAGAGCAAAAATGATCAAGATGTGTTAATAATGTACCAATTCCCCAAGATGAATGTAACTATTATGTATTGAAAACATATACTAATAAAAAATGTTTTAAGTAGAATTTTCTTTGAATTGTCTGAACAGATAATTATTTTGGTTAGATGCTAACAAAAACAATAGCTAACTCTTTTCTGAAATAACTCCTCATTTAGGAACTTCCCTTCCCTAACACATAAAATTCTATTGCATTTTAAATATCAAAATTGAAGCAATAATTTTCTCTTTTCATAGTCAAGGAATTGATAATAGAATATGATGTAGGGGAAGAAAAATAATTCTCCGTCCTTTTGGAGTTTTTAGTGGGAACAAATCTTCACAACAAAAGACATTAGTCAGAGAAAAACAAGTAGAAGTCTATTGATTGGTATTCCTCACATATACATGAGACATACCCAGATAAAATGAGTAAAACTCAAGAGTAAATCTCTGAAAGATAGCTTAAAGACCATCATTTGCTGAAACAAACAAAGAGGGCTGTTGGGGAGACCCAGTTAAGATAAAATGCAGGAAAACACTACAAAGGGTAAGATGTATTATGCAGACTTAAGTCTATGCCCTCTCTGTTAATAAGAGTTGCTAGCGTTGTAGTTAGGATCATCCTTCTTCTGGAACAGACAGAAGCAATCAGCCTTACAAATGGAGATTTCCTTTGGGAAAGTAACTTTCTCTTACAAAACAGTAAATTTTACTGTTTTCAGAGCTTCTCCTATCTCTGCTGTTTCTCAAAATAATCCTTATATTAATGAGGTATATTTTAAGGCAGATATTCTGGTATCCTACCATCCTATTTTGGGGGTAATGTGTTTTGAATGCTACCAGATAATGATGGTACAGGGTTTCTAAGGAAATAACTTTTTGTAAAAATGTTTTTCAGTACTCAACAGACAAAAATACAGGCACAAAGTATCTGAATTTCTCCAAGTAATTACAACTGGCTTATCATCTTTAACAAAAATTTCACATTTTCTGATTTATCCCTCTTCCCTGGTTATCATCCAGTCCCTTAGAAGACCCTGGGTGAAAGGGCCTTTTAGTTATTTCTCGTCCATTAGTTCCAGGTAACACTCAACCTGAAAGAATACATTACCCACAATTACTATTAGACTCAATTGTTAGACCCATACTCTAAAGCAGGATTGTTTAACCTAAGGCCTACTGATTGAACATGCCTGTGTTACAATAAAAATATTTTAAAATAAAGGAAGTTTTATTACTTGCATTGATTAACTATATTAAATAATTTATATGCAGCCCAAGACCATTCCTCTCCACTCAGTGTGGCCCAGGAAACCTGAGTATGTCCAACCCACAGACCACCGGATGGACACACCTGCAAACTAAGGAGAAGAATGTCAAGGAAACTCCTCCCTTCACACTGCATACCTGGAACAGCAGACCTAACAAGCAAAAATCAAACCCATTTCATTTCTGAATCTCCCATACTACTTAGCCCAATGACATTAACATCTAAATCAAAATCAATTCTTTGATGTTAAACAAAACAGACCAGAGGTGCACAGGCTCAAACCTTTAAGATAATGTAATTCCAGTAATGAGCTCAGTCTAGAACTTCTCTAAATATGTTTCCAAAATCACTGATCCTAAGTAATGATTTTGAAGAAAATATTCCAGCCAAACACATTGGAATAGTAAGAATGGTCCCAAGTCTTCTAATTTTAGCTGGATTTGCCCAGCTCGAGCCTCTACTGTGAGATATGTTTGGGAAATGCTATAAGCTAGAGTCTTCTTTTAATAATTGACAATCGATATTAAATACCCCAAGAAGCCCTACTCTAAAGGAGCATTCTTGTTTCAGTTTAACACAAACATATTTAACCTTAGAATCCCTTTCTACTTAATAACATGCAACAAGAAAAAGGAAATGCTCTTCCAGAAATTAGGACCCCACACATGATTAGCTATAAAACCATGAATCAATTTGAAGAATCTCCAAAACCTCATACTGTTTCACAAAACACAGATACAAAAGTATTCCTTGTGTTACTAATCACCAAAGCTGCACGCGCGCATGCACACATGCACACGCGCGCAAAGAATTTAAAAATATAAACATGAGACAGAAGGCAGAAATTTCAAATTTTAAGGAAAATTTTTACACCTAACAAAAATAAATTTTAATTACTAATTAAAAATCTAATTGACCTCCACTTGGATTCACAAGACATCAATTAAGAATTCTCTAGAATGTTTATATTTCCAAATATAGCACCACAAGTCATCCACAAATGATTGTGTCCTTCTTTTGCAGATTTTTTTTATTCTTCTTTTTACCATCCAGATCTTCTCTAAATTTGGAGAATCTTCTAGCAAAAGACCCATAGGAAATAGTAACCCTTCCCTCTATAAAGTTGAAAGCCAGATACTTACTTTCCGAGCAAAGGCATTGACCTGTGGCCTTGACTTTGATTTGGGAGCTGGTGACAAACAAAAGTAAAGACTCTCAAGATCTGTCCTAGAAAGGATAGCACAGCAGCTGTAGCAGTTGCATTAAATATTTTGTGTGGGGCTTATACCGAAGTAAGACTTGACCACTCATCTCATCCCATCATTCTGACCACATGAATTGGTTCAAGGATAGATAGGTAGATGTCATAAGTTAGTCCAAATCTGGAGATTTGGGCTAGAACTTTGGGGAAGAATAAACTGTCTTTCCAAATGGGTAATTCAGATGCAAAACTGTACCTAACGTCAGAGTTAACCAAAAACAGAGATCTAGGCTTAACAAACATTGTTTACTGAGCCTGTGAAGCTAGCATTATTGCCAAATGTTACCTATATGAATAACAAGTTTCCACTTTCATTTGCTACTTTAGTTTAATTTTTAGATGTAACCAAGATAGAATTTAGGGCAATTTAAGAAAGTAAGTGATGAAAGAACCCAAATCAGGATTGATGGACTACAAAGGTTGAGGCTAGGAAGACATTTACAAAAAACTAAATCCCAAAGTAAAGGCAAAGTGGAAGGGGAAAAAAAAAAGAACAATGAGTCATGAGGTCACAATATGGAAGGATTAGCACAACAATTTAGAGTAAATCTCAGTCCATGAATAATGAGAAAATGAAGATTTTCCACATATATGGGGCCCAGATCATAGTGTAAGATAGGTCTGGTAATCTAAACACATCCTGTGTGGACATCACCTGATATTAATTCTAAATATAGAAGAGATGCTAAGAAGAACCCCTCCAAGGAAACTGACAATTCTAGGAATATAGTAATGGTTAGGAAGTGGTTTTATGACTTCAGGTAAGTTTATAACTTTCTTTTGATATGATTTTTTATGTAGTCATAAAACCAAAAAGAAATTCTAGAAAGTTTTCATAAATAATCCAAGAGAAGAACAAAATGTGACCTTCCTAAGGAAGCAATATCTGTCTTACTAACCTCTCTATAATGTGGTTACTTGGCAATGCCAAAATAACTTGCAATTTTTGTGAAAATATCAGATTGTCATTATTTCTTCATTCCTTCATTTAAACAAAGAACCCTGCACCTGCTACAAAACAAATTAAAATGAATAAGATACAGTTTGATCTCTCACAAAGCTTGCAATCCTAGTGAAAGGAAAAGATCCACAAATATTCATCCAGAGTACAAAAATAAACAAACAATATGCAGAGATAATGGCAAAGCATTATAATAGCAGAGAGGCAGAGAAGGACATAATAATACATGCGAAAGAGGCAGGCTTTCAAAGTCAATGAATCTCCTTAAATTTTGAACATCTTACTAGTTGTATTGATGAAGTTATGCAACTGGAATTTAACTTTTTAATTTGTCAATGGAATCATGAGAAACATGAAGAAGGACCAAACTGAAGGACACTGAACATAATAACTGACTTATGCTTTTTGAAAATGTCATTAGTAAAGATAAAAGTTGAAGCTATAGTCCAGATTAAAGGAGACTAAAGAGACATAACAATTAAATGCAATCATGAATTGGAGCCTAGGACATACACACAAAACGCAATAAACAACACCTTATCCCTGAAAGACACATTACAGTCAGTCCCAAAGCAGTGCCCAAGGTTATTGTAGATGACAGAATTGCCCTAGACTACCTCCTAACAGGCTATTGTGGAGTTCATGAAATAGTTAATAGATCCTCTTTTACCCAAATTATTACCTAAAGAGAAATCGGTCAATGCTAAAATTTAAGGAAGAAGTTGCCTGCCTCTTTCTAAGGCAGATACTGATTGTTCATGCAATTTGTTCCACTTTTTAGGTCCCTGAGGAGGCATGGTTGAGCTTTGCAGATTACCCTCATCATATCATTTGAAGTCCTATTGATATTAACCTTAGTTAAATGCCACATTAGACAAATTGAATGGATTTGGTTCCAGCCTGTGTCACTCAAATACAGAGTAACCAACCAAGTAGCATATTCATGGAAAAGTTCATTAAAGAAAGTGTAGAAAGCAGTCAATAGGTACTGCTGAGAACTTATTCACCATGAGTCCCTGTGTTTCTCTGTCTTGGGACAGATTTTATTCTGAACTGTCTTTTCAAGGATATTTTCATAACAGGCAGATTGGAAGATAGAGATGCTGCCTCCCTCCAGGGAAAAGGAAAGATCTGTTTGTTATCCAAGATAATAAAGCTAGTATCTCTTCTAAGGCAAAGGTTGGGTAGATTTTGCATAGACTGGGAATTTCCAAAGCTCAGTATACAACAGTGACACAGACCTATATACACAGGACCCGTGAGGCCCACCTTCACATCATACCCATGGGACCGGGGAGTAAAATAACTGACACAAACATGAAGTTTGTTCTGCATGCCTTGCCAGGAATAAAAGCTCTTCATTTCTAACCTGGAAGTTTCTTATCTTCCACCAATATCTATGATATTGTGATAACTTGTCACCTTGCAGATAGGATAAAATCTCAGACTCTTCACAGTTTTTGACTAATACAATGCTCAATACTGTAATGATATCATTCTCTTCAAATTGATCCATAGATATAATGCAATCTCAATCAAAGTTCCAGTAAGATTTTTTGACAAATTTATTCTAAAATATATATGTAAATATAAAATACTTAGAATAGCCAAAACAATTTTAGAAAAAGAATAGTTAGAAGACTTAGATGATCTCTGATCTTAAGAATTATTATGAAGTGGGCTGGGGATTTAGCTCAGTGGTGCCACTGCCTGTCTCGCAAGCGCAAGGTCCTGAGTTTGATACCCGGTACAAAAAAAAAAGAAAAAAGAAAAAGAATTATTACGAAGTATAATAATCAAGACATTATGGTAGTCATATAAAATTAGACAACCCTATCAATGGACCAAAACAAAAGTCCAGAAATTGCCCCACGTATATATGACAAATGAATTTTGACAAAGAAACCAATGCAATTCAATGGGGAAATAAAACTGGATCTAGTGGATATCCATAGGTTTAAAAAGGCATGGACACCGACTTTACTCCATATACAAAGACATACAGCTACAAAGTTTCTATAAGAAAACATGCATGAATGTTGGGATAGACAAAGATTTGTGGAAAGGATTTGTGGTGGTTGATTAATTGATGGTCAACTTGAGTGGGCTGAGTTAGTGTGGTTCTGGGGAACAGTATGAAAGAACAGAAGGGGAGGATTTTACTTTGATTTCCCTCAGGGAAGCTTCTGCTCTTCTCTACCGCTGAACTCCAGTCTTCGCCAAAGATGGCTGTTGTTCTCCCAGGAGGAGCTCTGGTCCTCACCCTCCCTTTCAGAGTCCTTTGGCACAGACACTTGGGCTGTGAGCTCTGGTTTTCGCCTTTTCCGTGGGCATCGAGTCCTAGTTCTCAGCGCAGATTCTTTGACTTCCATCGCGGACTCTGCAGCCTCCAGCGCGGGCCATGGACTTTTCCAGACCCTTCAGTCTTCTCTCGCGTGTTGCTCGGCCTCCTCGTGCAGACTTGCCCTGGACTTTGCCGTGGGCTCCAGGCCCTCAGCTGGATTCTTTGGGTTGCTAGCGTGGGGCAGATCTCTTGCACTCTTCTGCATCTGTCTCTAGTAAGCATTGATTAATACAGGATATAAAGGCATTAATTGTAAAGAAAACCATAGATAAAATGAAACTAACAAAATTTAAAATCCCTTCTCATCAAAAGATAATATTGAGGAAATGAAAATGCAAGGAGAGAAATATTTGCAATATAGATTTCTAAGAGAACTATATTCGAACTGTAGTTTGACTAATACAAAACTGTAGTTTGAAGTGCTACAAAACAAAAAGAAAAAGACAAACGACCAATCTCTTAAAAACAAAAAAAACTTGAATACATCATTCACAAAAGGACATTAACAGATGGTCAATAAATACATGAAAAGAATTCAATATTTTTAATCATCACAGAAGTGTAAATTAAAATCATAATTAAATACTACTTCACACTCATTAGAATTATCAAAATTAAAGAATACAGAATTAAAGTTGGAGAGAATTCGAAACAACTGGATGGGGGGAAGCACTTAAAATGATTAAACCACTATGGAAAAAATGTCTGGCAGAATCTTGTAATGTTAAACCCACATCTACATTACTGTTTAGCAATTCCACTAAATATTTACTCTCCTTCAAATGAAAATATATGTCAACAAAAAGACTTGTTGAAAAATGTTTATTGCAACTTTATTCATAATGACAAAATTGGGAACAACATAAGTATCTACCAACAGGAAAATAGCTGAGCAAATTATAGTATATCCTGCCAATGAAATATTACTTATTAATAAAAAGGAACAGCCTAATAATATAAACAAAATACTGATAAATATATAAATGTATATACATTGATAAAACTCATCAAACTGTATACTTAAATTCTATAGAATCATTGTGTGTAATCGCAATTTAAATTTTGAAAAAGCCTGAAACTTAGATTTTATTTAAAACTCAATTTTCCTCTACACTATTCAAGGTCTACTATTCATCTTCAATAAACTAAGTAAGATTACTTCCTCTATTTCCACAGGTGTTGCAAGAGAGATCTTCTCAGACTTTACACAGGTTCCAAGTGACAATGCCAAGAAAACCACTAATCAAAATCTGATAGTGTCTATTTGTAATCTGGACAAGAAAAGAACACTCCGGAGTACAAAAGCAGGTGAGACTCTGGGTCTTCCAATTGACCCACTCAGGCACAATGTTGGTATCCTTGATTCTAGTGACAGTGGCTGTGGCATCTGCTCATCATTCTGGTGAGGTCTTTGAAGGGTAGGTGAGCAATTCATTAAAGAATAAATTCTTCCTTGCCTAAAAGTTTGGACATACCTCTCAGTTTCAAATTTTTTATTTTTCTGCTATTTCACTATTTAGCCATAAGGTTTTCCGTGTCAGTGTTGAAGATGAAAATCATATCAACTTAATGCATGAGTTGGCCAGCACCAGCCAGGTAAGTAACAATTCTATACTTTAGGTTTGTTTCACACCTAGTTTGAAAGCTGATTATGCTGAATATCGTGAAATAATAGCTATAGCATTTTTGGTAGCAAGAAATAAAAATTTGGTAAGTTATTTAATGTAACAATACTTTCTTTCTGCTAAATTAGATTACTGTACACCTAATAGTATTATAGATCCATGCATACTTTTAAAAGATTTGGGAGTGCAGTAACTGAAAGACTTGGAACTGTCTTGAAGATTATAAAACATCTTATCTGCAATCACCTTCTAAGGCAAAAGAGAAAAATGATCAACTTGGATATTTCCAAAAAACTGGGCTTTTGTCCAACTTCAAATTCATTTCCACAACCCATGTATCATCTGTTCTCTTTGATTTTCCTTCATTCCAAATCAAACTGCTTGAGTTTTCATTACCTTGATTTTGGTTTCCTTAATGACAGAATGTAAAGAAAGAAGGTTAAAAAAACCTTCCTTACTTTTCTTTTGCTTTCAAGAAACTGAAATCTCTATACTACTTTTTAAAATCCAGTGTATCTGGCACAAGAATCAACATTTTTAATTATATGCATATAATTATATGTGTGTGTATATATATATTTTGTTTGTTTGTTTGTTTGTTTGTACCAGGGATTGAACTTGGGACCTTGCACTTTCGAGGCAGGTGGCGGCACCACTGAGCTAAATCCCCGGCCTTTAATTACATACGTATTGTGCCAGGAAGCTGTTGTTGACAAATATTTCTACTTGGGCCAATGCTGTTGCTTCATGAGTATATAAAATAAAAAAACCTCCTAGCTCCTAAATATCTATCTCGCATCTATCTGTCCATCTGTCTTTCAGTTTTTAGCTTTTCAGGTGTAGAGGAAGGAAGAAGTAGACAATGTCACAGTCATGAAATCAGAAGATTAGAATTGAAAGAGAATATAAAGTTATCTATTCCATCTTTTCACTTATATCTAGAATTTCCTCCCAAGAAATAATATCAGGTACTTCCAGGAACAATAGATTCACTACTTATGTAGTCTCCCATTTCCCTTAAAACTCACCTTATTTGTTTTGTTCCCTATATTGAGCTAAAATCTATTTTCTCTAATTTGACCCATTAGACCTAGGTAAGTCAAATACTGTGTTACTTCTAAGAGTTATCTTTTCCAGGCTTTCTTTCCATCATTCTTTTAGCACTGCTTTATAGTCTATTGAGCATTCTGGTCTCCTCTGATCATAGCTCAGTCTTTCTGTCTATATTTCTTTTTTAAAATGTAGCTACCAGAATTGACAATGGGCCTCCAAGAGTCTTCTGATTAATACTTACTACAGGAACATTGCCTGCCTTCATTTATAAAGAAGACATTTATTAATGGGGCCTAAGATTCTTTTTAGCATCTTAAACAGCCATAGAACACTCTTGGCCTCTATTAAACCTGTGTTCAATCAAAACCATTAAGGTTTTTTTCTCACATGCATCATCCTCAAACAAGGTATCCCTCCTTCTGTGCTTGCCTAATTGATTTTTTACCTAAATGTGGGATTTTAGATTTATGGTGCTAAAATGTATCTTGATAGCTTGCTTTCAACAATGTTTTATCTTTTTTAAAATAAATTCAGATATCCAAGGAAATAATTCTTCCCCCTAACTTTGCATTACCAGCAAGTTCTGTAAGTATACTTCTTGACTTTTATCTTTCTCACTGAAGAAAAGTATTAAGGGGGTCAGGAATATGCACAGAATTGATGCCTCCTTTATGTTTTACACATTCAATACATGTTTACCATGACTCTCCAATGTGCCAAACACCACATTAAGTACTAAAAGTGATTCATTAACCTACTCTCCTTGTATAAATTTGCTCAACCACCCTGAGTTAGTGGATTGTTTATCTAGAGCTAACACTGTGCCACTTTCCAGCTTGTAAAAAGGATATCAATGCTGAGACTTCATCAAATGCTTTATTGAGATCAAGATTCAGTATTCTACCAGCTTAGTAGTCTCTTCCAATAATAAGATGACATTAATTGAGCCTGACTTATTCTTGCTTTAAACCACGTTTGCTCCTAGAGATCATAGCTTCCTTTTCTGAGCATTCACAGTCCATCTGCTTCCAGTTTACTTGGCAGCTTTGCCAGAATCCATGCCAGGCCCCAGGAGCTCCTGCTTCTGGGCTTCACCTGTTTTCCTGTTTATAAAATCCAAGCCTATCCTCCTCTACTCCCTAGTGAGCCCTTTAAGCTCTAATTCTTGCAATATTGCTGAGAAAGTTCTATAATCGCATCTGTAGTATTTTTTAAATTATCTAAAATTCAGCATTTTTATGGTGGTCAATAGTAGAAAATCTGGTCTCAGACTGCCTGGGATCAATTCCTGGCCCTACCACTTGCTGGTTGGGCCTTGGACACCTGTCTGAGTCTTACTTTTCTCATTTGTAAAATCATGATAATACTATTTGCCTTAGAGGATTGTTGTGAGCATTAAAAGAGTATAAGTGAAGCACTTAGAAATAACTTTAAAAGGAAGAGCTATGCAAGTGTTTGATTATTACTATCATTAGATCTAGGATTCTGAATACAATTTACATGCCAGTATAATTACCCATCTCCTCATCTACCTTGGGCTCTTCTACCAGAGACAGAATTGATGCTTAAAATAACATATGAAAAATTCTTTGCTTATCTTGGTGGTAATTTCATCATTAGAAAGAAAAAATAAAGAATAGTGTTAGTTCTTTCTTAGACAATACAGAAGCCAAAAAAGAAACAAAGAGGGCTACTTTCTTGCCTTCAATCAAAAACATATGTTTCTGTTTCAACAGTAGGGCACATGTTTTGTGTTTTGTTTTGCTTTGTTTTGTTTTGTTTCCAACATAAAATAAAGAGATTTTTATTCTGCTTAGCAGTCATGTGGATGAGTATATTCTGGGCTGTAGCCTTCCTGATAAGATCATTACAAGGGCATCAGTCTCTGTATTCATCCTTGGATATATGTCCTTCCTCCCAGCTTTTGAACATGTCCTTTTAAAAGCTGAATGTGTTGAAGAAATCTGTGACCACACTATGCTTCAGTAGCCTCTCCTTTTTCACTTGTAATTGTATAGTAAGAATTTTATTTTATCTCCTTGCAATCAAAGTTGTACTGGTTCCTTTTAGTGACAGTCACTATAAAACCTAATCTCTTTTCCTCTGGACTTCCTTGAATTCTGTTTTCCCTGAATTTAAGGTGTGTTTTTCTCAATGTTTTTAGTAATACAGTTATGGTCTTCTTGTGTTCTCATCATTGCTGTTGTATCAGAAGTTTCCTCCTTGCTATCTGAAACTAGGCCTAGAATAGAAGTTGTTTCTTTTTCTAAGAAGAAAGAAAAATGTCTGTTAGACAAATTAAGGATCTGTGAGACTCTTGACTTACAATCAAATACAATATGAAAAACATAAATTTGTGAAGAACCAATGTTTTTCAACACCAATTTTTTTTTATGTTCCAATCTTATTCCTGAAAGAACTTAAATTTTTTATGCTACTTTACCTTACTTTTGTGCTAGTTTTGTGATATAGTTTAGGAAGAACTCTTTAGTTGTTACCCAGCCGGCTGAGTAAGTTGATATTCTCACAGTTATCACTTAAAGATAACCCCTTATCATCCAATAAATGCTCTGTATGGTTCTCTACCACTCAGTTTCCTATGTTTATCGTTTACAACTTCAATTTTGTAACTTCTTAACATATAATTCAATCCTCTGCTTCTTATATGTTTTACCACATTTCTAAATTTTCGGCCTTAATCTCACTCAAATTCTTGGTAGTTCCTGAAATTCATATTATTTTCTTGTGATATTACTTTGAGTTTATTTGTGTCCATACCTGGTTGCTCCTGATGTCTAGCTACGTTTCCCCTGCATAGTTCTGGAGACTACAGGATAGTGAGTCTGTATCACACTTGCAACACTCCACACTGCTGGAGGTTGGCAGATTGGCTGACCCATTATAGCTACGTCAAACTGAAATTTTTAAGCAACCTCAGATTAGGTCTGCAAGTTTTCATCAAACATATTTACAACATATCCTGTTAAAGAATCCATTCTCACAGCAGAATCTTACCGTGTTCCAATATTTGGCAAAGCTAGGGCCAATGGGCAAGAGCTTAGGATGTTAGAGAAGGAAATTTTCAGTTTAACATCAGAAAGAGAATCATATTCGAGGTTGCATTAGAGCTACCACCAATGACATCATACAGAGTAGAAAGCTAGTATCCTCACAGGAGTCCGTTCTGAGCAAACCCAGAGACAAAGATTTGATAGAAAGGATTTTGTTTGAGAGTGCAGGTAGCACTGGTAAGAAAATGTTTAAGTGAGGAATGACACAGAGAAGGGAAGGCAACCAGTGAAGGGGCAGCATTTTTAAGCTGCTACTACAGAGGCTTTAGCTGGAACTCAGCCCACAGAGAAACTTTACAAAAGAGTACAAACCACACCTTTCAAAATTATTCCACCTGGCAAGTTAGGGAGTTGGAGAACCTAGACAACTACTCAGAGTCACTGGTTGCATAGTTCTACAGAAAGTTATATCCTCAGCACCTCCTCCCAAACTGGAGCTGATTTTTGGCTTTCCTCAGTTCTGGGAGAAAGAGTTCTCAGAAATAGAGATGTGGATCTTGGAAACAAAGAGTACCCTGAGCACATGAAAAGTCCTAGCAATTATGTGTGAGTGAGTAGGTACTGTCTAGGTAGGCTACCGATACCTTGGGACTTTATGTGCTTTACAAGTGCCTAACCTCTGTATCAATAATAAAGGCATACCTCCCTTTGCTATATCACCATGGACTGAGAGGCACATATTAGGAACACAAATGCAGAGCTAGCTTTCAAAAATATACTTCGTCTATACTCTTCTCTTCCCAGCATTGCCTAACCAGAATTTATCACCAGCCTCCTGCTTTCTGTGCTCTTATCATGGCATGCCTTTCTACTTCCTCCTCTGTCATTTAACCTCTCATCTTTGTCCTGTAACCCCTGGCTCACTGGGCTATAACTAATCCTTATTGAACCATCAATACCCTCTCCTTTCAACCCCTTTGGTGATAACCACATTCACACCTTTTCTTCTGGAATCCTTTTGGATGGACTCTCAGTTCCTGCCTCCCATTGCCATGGCATTCTCTTTAGGCATAACCCATGACTCAGAACCCATTGGACTCCCACAGTGGTTTGAAGACAATCAAGACAAGATATAGGTTATTGGATTCCCCACAGGTATACCTTAAATCAAATAATCTTAAAACCTTACCTCCTCAGTTTCTTCTGTAGTCTCTAAGTCTGCCTAAACTTTCTTTTCAGTCTGCAAATAATGGTTCTAAATATCACCATCACTCACATATCAAGCCTAAGACTAATTCACAGTCATCCAGCCAGGAACTGGATGAGACACAGAGGCAAAGAAAGACCTAATGTCAGGCACACCCTAGGTTTCTGGACCTCTACTCAGTACAAGGGAGAAACAAGAAAATATACACCTACACTTGACAGTACACTCTAGTTAATAGTTTTCTGGGGACGATGGATATTTAAAACCACACATCCACTAATAAATGCTTTAGAATCATCAAATATATCGTATTGTTATCTTGTACTAAATTTTCTCTAAAATCTTACCCATGGAGAGAGGTCATACTCCACTTGCCTACTAGGATATCCATAATCTCAGGTACAGAGCCCATTGTATAATAAGTCCTCAATAATAGCTGATAAATAACAAGAAATGAAATTGTCAATATATTACTAGATGCCCACGTGTATTTTCTTTGCAACCATAGTGCCCAGACACTTGCTGTGAAAAGATACCATGTTTCTTCCTATATACCCTCCACAGGTCAAAGATGATCCTGGTTCTACACATTACTAAGACCTGCACAGAATTAAGTTCTAAAATAAACTCATAAAATAAGCTCATTAAAAAGTAAAAGGGAAAACTTATTTTCTTGCCACAAAATTTGCTGGCTGTGGTTAATTCATTATTGCTCATTCAGATACTTATCCATTGTCACAAAGATTGTTACCACAACAAGCAAGTGCTCCAGAAAAATCAATAAATAGAAAAGAGCAATTACAAGATACTGCAATTAACTAATATTCTAGAAAATAGTTACATGCTCTTTGTGCTTGTTGATAATCAATTAAGGTTATATATGTATTTGTAAACATTTTGGTAAACATCTAACTGCTTGGTCCCAAACTTTGTTTATTCAAAAGAGATATTTTTAAGAGATTACATGGGTAATTTTATTTCTAAAATAACTCAGTGAAATAGCATAACAGTGTGCTATCAGATTATCCCTGTATTGAATTATATAAATCTAATAGAGTATACCTTGATTTTTATTTAGATTGACTTCTGGAAACCAGATTCCATCTCACAAATCAAACTTCACAGTACAGTTGACTTCCATGTTAAAGCAGAAGATGTTGACACTGTGGAAGACTTCCTGGAGCAGAATGAACTGTATTATGAGTAAGTTTATGTTTTGTATCCATCAATTCCCTCCCATGCATGCTCTTATCTGAGCCTTTGAATAATCCTGTGAAGTTAAAACTGAACCAAAACCAGGCCTTCCTCATGGCCTTAATAAGAGGTAATGACAGCGCTAGTCTTGGATCACTTAAGATTTCAGTCTTGGTTGGTAGATTTTGTTTGATTATTGCTCTAATGAAAATAGTTTTGATTCTTGAATCCCAACTCTTCAGCTGGAAATCTAATCTGTTACTACCTTAAAAGAATACAGGCTAAACTGACATTCTATTATCAACTACACGTAAATGTTTTTTTTGTTTTACTTTGTTTCATTTTGTTTGTGGTACTGGGGGGTTGAACCCTGGGCCTTCACACTGAACTAAATACCTAGGTGTGTGTGTGTGCATGTGTGTGTGTGTGTGCACACGCATGTGTGTGTGTGTTTTGAAACAGGATCTTGCAAAGTCACTAAATTACCCGTGCTGCACTTGAATCTTCAGTCCTCCTTCCTAGGCCTTGCACAGTGCTGAGATTACAGGTGCATGCCACCACATCTGGCCTATACACAACTTTAACCCCAAATATTATCAAATATCTTTTCTGGGTAATCAGTCCTACCAGTTGTAAGTCAAGAAGGCTCTGTCTGCTTCTTTAGTTTAAAAACAAGATTAGAGACAGTCTGGGTGACCTATCTGTCCTTTTCCCACCACTATCTGTTCTGGTAGGAGAAAAGAGAGAGAGAGAGAAGGACCCAAAGAAAGAAAACTGGTTCCCTGAAGATCTACAGTAGAGGTGACTAAACTGATTACTGATGTCTACTCTCCCCAAATCCAGACTGGTCCATCTAGGTCTTTCTTTCAAGATGACAGTGCCTTCCTAAGAAGAGACAGTTATCCATTGTTGATCCAACAAATACATGTTTTGTGCCTACATGTACAAATACTAAAAAGGCTGGATATGGCTCCACCTCCTGTAGGAAAAGGGAGGCCTTAAGTAAGAAATTTCAGTAGTATATAATGGATGTTAGGAATGGCAGAGAGATAAAGATTGAAAGGAACAACCAAGCCCAGGAGTCAAAGAAGGCTGCCTTGTGAAATGAAGCTGTAGCTGAGAACTGAACAATGAGTAGGGGTTAGCCAGACAAAGACAAAGAAAAACCACACTAGGTGGAGAATGGACCATAGGATAAGACTTAGAGGTGGTAGAAAACCAGAAGGCATTTACAGAAAGGAAAGGAAGAAATAAGTCCTTGGTAAAAAGTAGAGCTCTTCCTCCAAAACTGGACCAGGGAGGAGCAAAGGGAAATTCTTAAGCTCCAGTTCTGAATGTTCAAATGTTTATCCAACAAACCCCTACCGCATTCTCAGGTTTTCATTATGTTTCAAGAAAATATGACCTATGTAATTTCACACTAGGAATTTTCTTTTATTTTTTACATCTTAATAATATAGAAAAACAGTATTTGTACCAGTGAAGATGTCAGAATCATCACCTGTAAAATCTGTACCACCATCAGAAGTTGTGTAGCATAGCACATTGAGTAAAGGCTTTAGAAAAAATAGACCGGATTCGGATCTCAGCCCTCCAGCTTCCTGGCTGTGAGACATTGGGTAATTTGCTTACGATTTCTGAACTTCAGCTTCCTTATCCAAAATGAAGATATAATGCTACTCTCAAAGGGCTGCTGTGGAAATGAAAACACTATGTGAATTAGTTGCAACTAGTATTACTATCACTGAGAATGATGCTATGGCTTACTACTATAAAAAGAGGGAAAATGCATTACCCTTTTTTAAGGATCAACAAAACTGTTACGTTTGACCCCATTATCGTGCCTCATATAGCTTCACTATCTGCTTCTGCCTGAGGGAAGTGTCAAAATGTAACCTTTAGAATCAACTGTCTTTTTAAAACAAATTATAACCTAGTAAGTTTCAAAATGTGATTAAGATTCATGTCTATGACATTTTACTCTTCTGATTAGATAGGAAAGAATTCTAAAATCCTAGCCTTTAAGAACCTCAGTAACATTCAAAAAGATGAGGTTTCTTTGAACTTTTTAAGAAAAACAAAGGAAAGATCAGCAACCACAGACTAATACTAGCTACCCGAATGATGTCCCAATTCTACTCATACCACAAAGAGTGAAAGAGCTTCCCATCCCACCTCAATTTCCATTTACTATATCAGATAGAACATTTACTTCCTTTTTTTAGTGGTAAACTTTTGGGACTTATGGATCAATGCTGTCTTACCTAAAACATAGGGTGTTCCTTGAGGGCTAAGATCTTGTTATTTTTTGTTTCTCTGTTCACTGCTGAGCACAATCATAGCATATAATTTTCTAAATATTAAGTAATAATAAGTCCCTGGAAATTCTGGTGAAGCACACCAGCAATATCCTTGCTCGGTTGCGAGCAGTCCCTGTGCATCCCATTATTACTTCACATGGTAACTAATGTGTATTTAGATGGTTTCCTGCTGGCAAGGACTTGCAGTTGTGTTTGTATATAACTGCATGCGTGCACTCCACACGTTACACTAAAATAGCTTTTCAGATTTTTTGATAGCTCCTACTCTTTTCAGCAAGACTTGCATCATTTGGCAGTTTTAGTCAAATCCTGAAATATCATGGAAAAAATCAAAATATGTGCAAGAAGAAAACTGTAGTTTTATACACCTGGGTTGCACCCTTAGTTAGGGGAAGCCTAGAAATTAGATAATGTGAATCTCAACTTACGATTTGAAGCTAAGTTAACAGAACCCATTGGTGGGTAGCTCTTCACAGAATTCCTTCCTACAAATTCAAGAAGTTTGTCTTTTCCCTGTGTAATCCAGAGATACACTAGTTGTTGCTAACTGCCTATAAGATTATTTTTCTGCACATTTCAGAGTCAGACAGGGAAGTGTTCTTGGATGGAAACGGGCACATAGTTGTCTCTTCAGTAGCAATGAGCACAGAGTCCAGGAACTTAACAAATGTCCTGTTCTCCAGAATCTGAAGGAGAGATAAAATTGAGTCATCTCTTCCTTTCCTTCTCAGACATCGTGTTACTTGCTTTGTTAGGAGTCACAGTTACCTAATTTTCCTGAATATTTTAAAAAACGATAAAAAGAAGTTGGATGGCACTATAAAAGGTGCATATAAAAGTAAAAAATAGTGTACATGATTCTATTTTTTGGAGCTGTAATGTGGTCCCTATTATATTAAGAGGCATTGTTTTAATCTTCTACAATGGTAGCTCAGGATTTAGTAATAATATTTTGTAATACAGCTAAAGTAGTGCTGTGTCCTAAATCTAATAAAATCAAATAATCATGAGGCTGGAAAAGATCATTTGCCCCTGTCTTCAGGTGAAAGTCAGCACCACATTTTAACCTCATTTTGATGCTCTTTCACAAGTTACTAAAGAATACTTTCACTCTTGGGTGTCATCTTAAATTTAACTGTTTTTTAATGCTTCTTTGTTCTGGTTATTGATGCAAATGTTCAATATTTAGCACAATAATAACTCTAACAGAATGTATCTGCTTAGTACCAAGCAACAACATTGGCCCCTGCATAGACACTGATTATTCTAATACTGTGTTAGTGAGAGTTGCAATGAAAGAGCAGATCTATGTTCTGGAAGATTTGCTCTCTACCCGTCTCCACTGGTTCCTGATAAATCAGAAATAGCCACGGATATAGTCTTAGATACAGGTCTCTACTGAAAGTTTTAAGCCTGTGAATGCCTGGCAGCAACTGATATCTTTTCTCTGAGCACCCACAAAGAAGCCATATGACCTAGATGCTATTTTGCTTGATCATTGACAAGGGAAAATCTAGTTAAAGTGAAAGTGTATGTTCTCTCTCTCTCTCTCTCTCTCTCTCTCTCCTTTCTTCTTTTGTCATTCAGTCAGAAAAGTTCATACTTGTTAGGATGATATTTCAAATTGATGATAATGGAATAAATACAATTGTTTTCTTCCATTTGATTTTTTTTTAAGTCTCCAGGTTTTCATTCTGCTTGCTTTCTTTTTGTGTACTTTTAGGTTCTAGTTATCCCTAAAAATTATTTCCCTAAACTATCTCTATTCTAGCCTTTAATTTCCTACATCTTTTCTTTGAGTAGATAAAGGTAGCAATTGGCCAAAAAGAAATTTATATCTTGGAAGACATCTGCGTAAATAACTAAGCCCTGTGCGTTGAGTCACATCACTGCATTTTAGAATTCAAAAGGACATTGAGTATCCATTAACCAAATATCCCCATTCTAAAACTCATTAAGTTAAAGCCCAAAGATTAAGTGACTTTTCTAAGGTCAATTAATGAATTCAGCCAAACTATAACATTGTTCTTTTTATTCCTAATTCAGGATTCCTTCTACTTCCACCCTATTTCCTCACCATCTAATTTGCTTATAAAATATAATTAGGGCACTTACCATAATCATTGTTCCTAACTGTAATAGGTAGAATGATAGTCCCCCCAAGATATCTACATCTTAATGCCCAATATGTCTGAATATGTTACATTACCTTACTAAGAGAAATTAAGGTAATAGATGACTTAAGGTTCCTAACAGGTTGACTTAAAATAGGAAGACTATCGTGAGTGGGCCAGATACTCCAGTGTAACCATATAAGTCCTTAAAAGTCCCAAAAGTCCTTAAAAGAAAGCAGAAGAGGAAGCAAGAATGGGCATGACAGTTTGATTCACTGTTGCTACCTCTGAAGATGGAGGAAGAGGACCACAGCCAGGAAATGCAAGGAGCTTCCAGGAGCTGCAAAGGGCTCCAACAAACCAGATTCTCCCTAGAGCCCCCAGAAAGGAACACATTCTTGTTAACAGCTTGCTTAAAGCCCAGTGAGACCAGCATTGGACTTCTAACCTACAGAACTGTAGAATAATAAATGTGTGTTGCCTTAAGCCTCTAAGTTTGTGGTAATTTACGAAGCCATAGAAAACAAATACACAAATAAAATGTTGATGACTATCCAAAAGAAAATTTACTTTCCATAGAATAAATTTTAAGGTCTGATTCTTTTCATTTTTTAATACAGTACTACCTTAAGAAGTTAAGTTCTTAAGACAATATTTGCAATAAAGCAGATACCATTTAGAATTAATTGATTGCATTTTCCATAAACAGACACAGTTCATACCCAAGTTCACCAAAGAAGGGACAACTAAGAGGGAGGTTCAGAGGAAGTCCCTGACAGACTTCATCAGAATGCCCTTGGGACAGCAGAAGAAAAGCAGACTTTTGATGTGTGTCTACAATTCTCTGTCTGTCAGATAAAACCATCTCAAGGCTTGACTAGGGATAATGGAAGGTTCTGTAAACTGGTATCTGTCTGTTTATAATATTCATAGGTTTGTGATCAAAGACATTCAAGCCCATAAAATTTTATTCCTTCCAAACCCACTTTCCACTCACAGTAGCAAAGGGAAATGAACACACACACATACACACATGCGCATGCACACACACACACACACACACACACGCACCTACCTACCTACCTTCAGGCCTGCCTCTTTGAATAGCAACTTTCAACAGCACCATGCATTTATAAGAATAGGCCAGCCTCAAAGATTGTGGCCAATTTTCATATTACCTTGATACCAAACTACTATTAAATTGCTCAAATCAGCCAAAAATCCAAGTAGAAGTTGGTTATTTAAACTTAGTATTTTTTTGCCTAATTAATTTTAAACTGGTTAATATTTCTTAATTTCCTGGCACAAAAAATGTTTTTCTCAAAACCTGGAGAAATCAACTGTCTCTGTTTCCCTGGGACTGAGTAGGTTTCTAGGGCATGGGACTTGTAGTGCTAAAACCAGGAAGGTCATGAGAATCACATAGATAGACTTCAAGTACATATTGATATTTGGACACTCAACACCCTGACCCAGAAAGCTCAGATAACAGGGGAAACCATTGCTGAGTTAAGGGACTAAAGACACCCAAAAATGTGAAGTCTGAGCTGAGAGAGCCAGCCTAGTTCACACCCTACAGTGTCCTTCTCAGTGACCTACTCTTTATGACCAGTTACAGAATCTCCCTGTCCAGCTCCAATTAAAGACCAACAGGAGCAATCAAAGGGCAACATGTGAATCCTTGGAGAATGCATGGTACTATCTACTTAAGCAGTGACTCTGTCCTTTCACATGTGATGACTGGGGAAAAATATATTCTCATGTCCTTAGGAGCGTGCACTTTGGTTCATTGCAGGGTATTGATAAGCAACCTGAGAAGTATGATGGAGGCTCAGTTTGATAGCCATGGCCGTGCAACTGGACACAGTTATACGAAGTACAACAGCTGGGAAACAGTATGTTGTGTGCATGGTTTTGACAGATACTGCTTTGGGAATTGAACCATGAATATCATATTAATCCACAAATGATTCCCTTTGGTAGATAGAGGCCTGGACTCAACAAGTTGCTGCTCAGAATCCAGATCTCATTTCTCGAAGTGTCATTGGAACCACATTTGAAGGACGTTCAATGTACCTCCTCAAGGTAATTATTTTTAATCATGACCTTGCTGTGTCTGAAGGCTTTAAATCAATGAATTCTAATGCATTAACATCTGTTTCACAGACAACATGCTTATCCCAAACACTGTTATAACTCTTTTCCTGCCTATATCCCCAAGGGAGTCAAACAAATTCCCCAGCTTCTTTTATCATATGTGAAATTTTAAATCATTATTTTGATTTATTCAAAAGGAAAATTCAATAAAATAGTGGAAGTACTATAAATTTAACCACATTCCTGTAAGCAACGTAAATGATCATCTACCTTGATGAAATTCTTCTCTCCCAGCTGTTGTTTGCAAATCCATTTGCTAAAGAGGTTCATAAACTTCACGTCTATCAGGCAACATTACACAGAGTATCAACAATTTGTTTTTGTCAGCCTCTGGTGCCATTTCTGTCATGTAATTCTAATGAAGGAAAGAAAAGAAAGAAATGGAGAGAAGGAAAAATTCTTCCAAGATTAACAAGAATCATGATTACTTCTAATTACTCATCCAGTTGTCTTGGTCATGTCACCTAATAATAGCAGCTGAAAATAACCTCCACATGAGTACAATTAAGCAGGGTAATCAAGCATCTTCTAGAAATATGAGCTTGTCAAACTTAATAAAAATAATAAACAGCCATGTAAGCTTTCAGCTCAAACATTGTCAGTGTCTAGAGGCAAGAACATACTGTGCTAGTATTGTGCTTTAATTTAATCATAGGATATATCACTTGCTGCTGTCTGGTTTGACCTGTTGAGTCCAAATCCCAAACAGGCAATGAATGTTACCCCTTAATGCCATGTAATGGATCACAATTTCCCTTTTCCTTTTGTTCACTATAGGTTGGCAAAGCTAAGCCAAATAAACCTGCTATCTTCATAGACTGTGGTTTCCATGCGAGAGAGTGGATTTCTCCTGCTTTTTGCCAGTGGTTTGTGAGAGAGGTCAGTTTGTACAATAATTTTTGGCAAAAGGAAGTATTTTTAATTTTCATTAATTCCTTATAACCTATAGTAAGAGAAAATAATGCAGAAAAAAATCGTAATTCCAAGTTCTTATATTTGGAAATTAGTTTCAACTTTTACCAGCACATTTTGTAAAGCAAGATTTTAAGTTTTAAAAAATTATATTTATCTGAATTTCACTCATCTAAATCTTTAAACTCACCTTTGGTAGACAGGCTAACATCTAGTATAGTGGTCTGGTTGTTTAAAAATTAATGGTTGTAGATAAACTACCAAGTTAAACATTATCTCCTAATAAACTTTAAAGTTTCTAAATATGTATTAGTACATACTTGTATAAATAGATAATTTAATAAATAGGAAAGTAGAAATAGCTACTTGCAGAAAAATATGACTAATATATGTAGAAAGAATGAACAAATTATAGGATCATCTTTAAAACTCTGTTTCAGGGCCGGGGACTTAGCTCAGTGGTGCCGACACCTGCCTCGCAACCACAAGGTCCTGAGTTCAATCCCCAGTACCAAAAAAAAAAAACTTTGTTTCAGAAAAATCAATACAGTAATGCAAAAATAAGTCAAGGTTTAAGAAGAAACAAGACATTTGTACAGTTACAAAGTATTTTCCTCCAAAATATATTAATTGAAAGGGAAAACTTACAGAGGAGGGAGTAGACTCTATGTAGAAAGTCAAAAGTTCATAAAAATCATTCACATAAAGAAACTATATATATTTTCAAGTTTATTCAAGAAAGCTTAAGAAAAGGTTGAATTAAATTTAATATAATGCTAAGGCAGAGGGCCTGTAACTAAGAGAATATATTAAATGAGCATAATGTCCTTCATTCATAGATAAGGGTCCATGTTGCTTAACATGGAGAACTGGTTCCTCAGTGGGATTCCCCTCCCTAGAAAGAGGATGAAGAAGAGATTTTCATCATTACACACTTTGGAAGATGTGTGACAGCCTCCGCAAAGTCCATTAATGGTTTTTTAACAAGAGGCATTCTCATTTTCCTTCTATACTTTCCTCTAATAAACTTCTATAGGAAGTTTCATAGGTAATAAATAAATTTCTACATGAGACTATAAGGAACATGCACAGTCATCTACTTGCTAGGAGTAGGTCTTACTCTCATATCCTATTAACTTTGATAAAAAAAATTATTGCAGTTGCTATCCCAAAAGAAATTTTTTAAGTCTTTAATTTCATTAAATCTTTCAAGGGAAAAGTTAAAATGAAACTAATAATTATGTGAGTTATATATGAATGAAATAGAAGTATCCTAGAAGCAGAGAATGAGAAACAGTAATTTTAAACAAACAAACCAAAAGAAAACCCCTAGAAATTTGTCAATTGTTTTATAAATGTTAGTTTTCACCACATCATTAGGGAATACTGCTTTCATTGTCAAAGTCAGCATTTATCCAATCCGTGTAAATTTTATCAGCATTAAATTGCATTTTGGCATGAAATTCTGCTTTGTAATTCACATACAGGCTGTACGCACCTATGGACAAGAGATCCAAATGACAGAGCTACTCGATAAATCATACTTTTATATCCTTCCTGTGTTCAATATTGATGGCTACGTCTACACCTGGACCAAGGTATATGAGCCAATACTGACAGGAAGTGATGAAATTAAAACCATACCTGTTCCAATCATATCATCCACTTGCAGGATCGAATGTGGAGAAAGACCCGCTCTACCCAGGCTGGAACTTCCTGTATTGGTACAGACCCCAACAGAAATTTTAATGCTGGTTGGTGTGGTAGGTATCTGGCTGACCATTTTACATACATCACTTCAAAAACATAAGAGGAAAAGTAACATAAGAAAACCTAACAGTGTCTAAAACAAGAAAAATGATAAAAATTTATATTTTAGAGTTCTAACTTTCTAAAACCACAGACAATAAGCAGTTTATTAATTTATTTGAGAAAAATACATTGAGCACTTTTTTGTGTTCCTGTCTGTGTTAGATGCTAGAGTTGTAATATTGAAAAAATCAGACTATTAACATTGGAATGTCCGGTCTATAGAGTCTAGTCTAGTGAATTTCTACAAGCCATATTCTGCCATAAAGAAGGATGAATTTGAGTCCCTTGTATGAAAATGGATGTACCTTGAGACCAAAATGTAAAGTGAAACAAATCAGACATGCAGGCTTAACTAACGTATTGATTTCTTTTATATGAGAAACCAAAATATAAATAAAGAGCAAAATAAAAGATAGCAGGAAGCAGGGACATAGATCTTTTTCAAAGGGGAAGAGGATCATGAGGTAGAGGGAGGGGTGGGGGGACAGGGGATGCAAAAAGAATGAAGATGTGTTACGTACATGCACCAACTCCACACAAGAAATGTAAACATTATGTACTGCAAACATGTACTAATAAAAACATAAAAACTAAAAGAAAAAATTATTTAAATAAAAGTGTTATGTAATGAATAATGATCATGACAATATCGATTTTTATAGATATTAGTTTTGACCTTATTAATTTTCTTATACTATATTGATCTCACTGTGTAGTACTGCACAGGGACACATTGGTGATTTCACCCATAATTTCTCATCGTGTCAGCTTAAAAAATACCATCCTAATCATGAGGCTAAATATGTACAGTGGAGGATAGTTACAAGGACTCCTATGAGAACAATTTATATTTAACTTCCTATTTTGAAATTTTGAAACATCAAAACATCCCCTGTGAGAACTTCAGTAGATAATCATTGGTCATTAACAGCAATTATTTTTTTACCCAGAAAATGGAGCTTCTACCAGCCCCTGTTCTGACACTTATTGCGGATCCGCCCCAGAGTCTGAAAAAGAGACCAAAGCCCTGGCTAATTTCATCCAAAAAAATCTCTCTTCCATCAAGGCATATTTGACAATTCACTCATACTCCCAGCTGCTGCTCTACCCCTACTCCTATTCCTACAAACTGCCTCAGAACAATGCAGAGTTGGTAAGTAGACATTGAGAGTTGGCAGTAGACAGTGCATTTCACTGTTGAGATTGTTTCTTCATTCTAATCCTGAAAAGAGAAATTACAGTAACAATTTCTGGAAGTTCCTTTATTGGTTTTAGGTAGTAGAAGTGGGAAAAATTATAAATTTCTAAGGAATCTGGAGTTGGCTAAATAAGTCAGCTAACAGCAGTCTGCTACATGTGGTTTTTTCACTTGTCTTCAGAGTGGCAATTGTTCCACTTTCCCCATCTTCATCACAATGTGACTCAGATATATTTGGGATAATCAACAAAGTGACCCTATGTATAACCTTTGTCAGAATCAATTTGGTCAAGTTGCCTTCAGCTGGATTTGACAGAGGAAGAACATGGCAGATGTCATTAGGAATTTGCCACATTTGGTTGATACCAGGCTTAGCAATGAGATCCTAAAATTGCTTATTTCACCATTTGATTAAATGAGACACAGAAGTAATCAATCAATGAATAAATCATCTGAATGAGTCTTTCCAGATGTGGGGAATAATGCCAAAAAAAATTAAATATCCTTCAATCAAAAAACTAGCAGTCTTGTTGGACAATTAAGATATAATCACATGAGCAATTAAATACTATGGTTTTATAAGAATTCATATTAATAAATATTATACATCAATGCATAAGCTTTTTAAAATCCAAGTTTGAATCCTTCAAACAACTTTTTTAAATCTATGAAACATCTGGCTGCCAGAAGGTGAGACAAATGATCCAAAAGAGCAAGTATAAGATTTAAAGCATTTGAATTGCACCATAAAAAAAAAAAAAGTATTCCACTTAGACAATGACATAGATATTTGGCTTACCTAAATCTGAAGACCCAGTACCTTTAAAAACTGGAAATTGTTATTTTGCACTTTCATATTCAGTCTCTCAGAGACCAAATAAAATATGCAATGCTGTAAATATGTTGCCCAAAAAGCAAAACAGAAAAACAACCAAATCTCCTAGAAAACTGAAAGCTAATAGTTGACCACATCTTTTAAAAAATTTCAAAAAGCTTTCAATTTTCCCTATCTGTAGTCAAAAAATAAAACAAAATATCATTATTTAGAACCCTAAATATTCAGTTTTCCAATTATACCCCCTCTTCAAATATTGCCAGTGGAAGCTAATACTACTGTCCCTGGTTTCTGTCCTAGATTTCTGGCCACCAGAAAAAACAAGGTCAGTGTATGTGGTTTTCTTAATTCATGTGAATATATTTAAATTATACCACATCAGAAGAGAAAACAAAATCCTAATATCTAAACACTAATGAATTATTAAAATATAAAACTGAAAGAATAAAACACTAAATGTATCAGTAATAAATATTTCCAATTTGCTCAATATCTACTCCTCTTAGCTATAAAAGTACCAAAAGACTAAATATTAACTGAAAATTTTAAAGTGTTCTTTGGAATTGACCTGCTTCCACAAAGGTTCAGTGCCTTTTCTTATTTGTAGAATATGTTTAAGCCCTTTTAGTCATGAAATAGTTTTCTGTCCACTGCTGTGTACAATAACCTAGAATCTGGGCTCCTTCAAAAGTCTCCAAACTACAGTTAAAGAAGAATCAAGTAAGTTTTGTCTTTGGAATCTTGTGAATAATTTTTGTTACTTCCTATGGGAATTTTATCCAGGAAAATTTCCAACACTCAGGATTAATGAGTTTAATGGACCCATTTGCCCCAAGTAGTGGGAAAATGCTCCAGCAGTTTGTAAACCATGGATGGATGCTCTTCCCTGAGAATCATTTCTCCATTTAAAGTAAGAGCAATACAAAAAGCTGTAATATTCAAACTTCTGTCCTCCAAAATTATTTTAAAAGTCTAATTAACAAAGAAGTGGAATAAACGATTCTATTGAGGCAAAATATTCATAATTTATTCTTCAAAGAAAAAAGTGTAAGTCTCAAAATAATTTTATCTTGAATACTTATTTTAATACTCATAAAACAAATAAATTTAGAAAAAGTAATGCCACTTCTTACATTTTCCAGAGCATAAGACAAGTGACTAAAATATAAAACTTAATTAGAATTATATCACACTCATTGACTTAAAAGTTACTTCCATTTCCAATACTTTACTATGATTAAACTTTTGCTTACTATCTTGAAATAAACACTTAACTGACATTAATAAAGCCTAGAATGAATGCTATTTGATTTGATTCATTCAATATCTGAATTTATTTTGACACCCCAAAGCACCTTTAATCTTCTGAGTAGCTATAAGTTCTTTCAACTTTTTGTATCATTTTAATTCAATTTATGTAATTCAATTTAATTACGTAAAAGCACATTTTTCTGGAACAAACGTGAACTTTAGTTCGAGTATAATTTATAATATAATTTCCGATATATGTGTAACCAAGAGAGAACTTGACTATATATATATTCATATAGATATATATGAATATATTTTTATATATCATATATATTCATATATATCATATATATATTCATATATATCTATAGAGAGAGAGACAGACAGACAGACAGACGGAGAGGCATTTTCATAGTTTTTATTTGTGACAAGGATTCCCAGAAGGGGAAAATATTGTCTGATCTAGAATGTGAGTGCCTCTATATTAATTCATAGATAGAGAAAAGTGATTCTGGCCCATTCTTTTGATGAATGTATTTTCATTAGCCAAGAGAAAGATAGCAGTAACTAGAACATATTGAACACTCTTTCTGCAAAATTATTAAACATAGTCAAAACAGAAATCTGCTTCTAAAGTCTAACACCTTCCAGTCAGTGGCAGTCACTCAGTGTGTTTTAATTAAAGTGTTAGTTAATGAGACCCCAAGATAGAAACCAGTTACTCTACCCAAGCATATGAATATAAGACAAAGCCATGCTTAGAGATAAATATAAAAATCAGAGAGAAGAAATATCATGATTAGGAGGACAATTGCAGGACATGTGCATACCCACCACAGCTCTCACCCTGTCCCTGCCCAAGAGCTAGTATAGCAAACCCAGTCACCTTGACAAGCAAACTATCAGCCACAAGATAAAACAGGCTTAAAACACAAAATATCTGCTTGAGGAGTTTTCTTATCATTTATAATTTCATGTAAAAGACAAGTTTGAAGTGAATCAGCAGATGCCTTTGATTAAAGAAACTAGTTGCTGACGTACCATTATATACTCTAACTGACCTCTGCCCCTGATAGAATTCTCCTGCTAAGCCTGGCCTGTGCAGTGTTTATCAGGCAATCATCAGATATGTCACTGCGTATCTATTAAATGCTCATCATAAACTATGGCTCCTACCACTGAGAACTTAAGATCTTATGGAAATTATAAAATTCAGATACCAAAAACTATGCAAGAAAAATAGAGATGGAGTTTTTAATTATACACAGTTGTAGGAATTCAGCATAGGGAAATGGCTACGTGTGCTGAAGCTATCCAAAGAAGGTTACATAGAGGAGATGCAATTTGTTCTAAGCCTTGATGTCTGGGCAGGATTTGGATGGCAGAGAAAGGAATAGGGCACATTGGGCTGAGAAAAGAGCAAACAAATATACAACAGCAAGACTCAAACATGGACTTGAGGAGGGCAGAAAAAAGGGGTCAGCCTGCTTTGTATCTTCTGGTGAGGAAGGGTAGAGGTAAGATTTGGTCAATAAGATGACAGGCTATAAAGGGGCTTGAATATCAGTCACAGCAGCTCCTAGAGCCAGTAACAGGCACACAGAATGGTCTGGTTCAATGCAGGACTCCCGGTTTAATTTTGATTTCAGACAAATAAGTAATTTTTCCTGTGAGTATGTCCCAAATATTTCATGGAGCAAACTTATGCTGAAAAAAATATTAACTGTGTACCTAAATTTAAATGTAGCCCTTTCCCTAAATTTAGGCATCTTGTTTTTGGTGTTTGGCTTTTGTTCTTGCTAAATCTGGCAACACTACTGGTAAAGTTCATTTTAGCAAGATTGGCTAGCAGAGGTGCCTAAGAGACACTATAATGTCATTAACAGAGGAACAGGCATTCTGAGCACCTTTAAAAACCAGTTGCCTTCCTTTTAAACATTTTCCCTAAAATAAACTCGTATTTTTCATAATATCTTTTATTTTACTTTCTTTTCAACTAATTTTGCCCCCCTCCCCCCGCCGCCTCCTGCCACCTCACCCAGAGGATAGTTCCCAGTGTTTGGGAAACACTTTTGATTGATGTAGCTGTAGGAGTTCTGCTGGTGCCGATTGGGTAGAGACCAGGGAATTTGATAAACACCCAACAGTGCACAGGACAGACCCACAGACAACAAGGAATCATCCAGCCCGAAACATCAAGAGTGCTGAGGTTGAGAAACCCTGCTTGAAACAAAGATAAGAGCCATCATATTCCCAGCCAAAGGCTCTTGGCTTTCAAAGATCTTACAACCTCCTCAAAAATAGTATGCATTGTTCTGAAAATCTCAAGTGCCAGAAACTGGCACATCCCTATTACACAGTATTTATTTTTTAAGTTTATTTGGGAGAAGCACAACTTCTACCAAAACCAAAATTGTCTGGACTACAAGTTCAGCTGACTCATGCTTCACATTTCCCTTGAATTTTAAAGAGCTGAAAAATATGTCTGCGGATCAGCCAAGGAAAAAATTTGGTTTATATCAGCTAAAGCATTCCCCCACTCCTCATGGGCTCTGCAGAAAGCTCTAATTCCTTTTCCTTTTCTAATCACAGGCCTCCTTTTTGCTCAGAAACATGTTTGTTTTTTCCAGTCCCAAGGGCTTCCTTCTCAGTGCCTGCTTGTAGACCTTAAGAGCTGCTCCCTTTGCACCAAAATTATGAAAGTGAAATTTCTCATTGGTCCCTTGGTGTAAGTTACACATTATCACAGGACAGAAGGAAGGAAACTGCAGTTAAAGATCATTCTGAGGCTTCCATTATCACATGCATTCACGCTCAGGGATGGTTAAACTCAGTACTTCAAGTTAGAAACAAACTTCTGAAGAAAATTTCCTTTAAACGGTGCAAGGCCTCATAGTGGGTTTGAGGCTTTTTTTTTTTCACAATATGGTAATAATGGATAGCTAGAAGATTAGAAAGGGCAGCTCCCTATCATGGGGCAGGCAGTGTGTATGGAGGGTGGAATGAAGACTATATGCACCATCATGAGACAGGGCTGTGTTAGTTCATGGTACCTGGCAACACAGGTCAGCAGAACAACACCCTCTGCTTATTCATCTCACCAGGCCCCTGGAGCTTGGGCCTGGGAGACATTACGTGCCTTGTCCTTTGTCTCTTGTGCTTTGAGCTAGATGTGACATTTTAGATTCTCTCTGTCTTTTGCTCTAGGACTAAGGCCTCTTTTTAAGGAAACAGATAACAAAAGAGAACATGCATAAGATGTGGTAGGAAATTCATATCTAAGGATTAATAAAGGCTGGCCATGTTTGGCCTTGACTGAAAGCAAAGTTTGCTCTGAGGCTGATTTATATTTAGCTTCTTTCTGTTCTTTACAATTGGTAAAACCAGCTCCAGCAACACATCTTTTGAAGTATTTGAAGGCCACAAGGAGAAGTGAAAAAGAGCACAGAATTTAAAAGAAGAACCTAGCTAAAGTCAGCCACTTATAGGGCTATGTGCCCTTGGGCGAGATCTTTTATGGTCTCTGAGTTCTGATTCTTTTATCTGTAAAATGGGGATAAAAATATCTAGTGCTTATCAAGAGCTCTTTATAAAGTATAAGGTTTTATGTAAATGTTAGTTCTTATTTCGAACAGACGGAACAAGAATGTAAGATTTGTTCCTCAAGCGGTATTTCCAGAGCAAGTGCCATAAGCTGGAGTTTCAAGTGTGCCCCATGCTCTCTGCCATGTTGTTGCTCCTTGAGTCCTCTTTCATTTTAGTCCCTTTTTACAGAAATGTTCAGGGGAAGGAATTACCACTCTAACACTTTAGCAATGAAAGCATCACCCTTCTCTCTGGTTTCTGGCAGGGGTTGGTCATGCAGCTTGATAGGAACATTCCTGCTGAGCGGGCTGCCCTACGTGGCATTCCATTCTGCTAGAAAATTCTGTGGTGATGAAATGTGGACAGATAATGTTGGGAAGATAAATGAATAACATTTGTGAAATTATTTAAACTCTTCAAAAGAATAGACCCACACTGATTCCAGGGATTTTTGTTAAGATAATTGGAATTTAAAATAGGATATTTTAGTTTATTAATGTCTGTTCTTTTTGGTCTCTTGGCTTTGGAGAGGCTCAGAGAAGGACTTTTTTAATTAATAGAAATAAGTAAAGTGCACAGAATAAGAAGTGTCTAAATGTAGTGACCCATCAACAATCATCACTACCCTCCTTGGTAGCATCTCTAGTCTCCACTCAGGTGGGCCACACCTCGGCCTTTGTGATGCTCATCACTCTGCACCCTCATCCAAATCTTGCCCCTTTATAAGGGCCCTAAACCCCAGAATAGGGCTCAGTCAACCAACCACTGCTAGATGCTGAGCAATTTCCTTCGTATACAAAGTGAGTAGCCAAGATTCCCTTCCCGCAAGGAGCTCCCTTAGGGAATGTAGATGCACAAACAACTGCTTACAACAGAGTGAGACCCTTCACAAAGGAAGAGGCTTCTGTGCTTTTAAAGAGAGTTAGGGACAGATTCACAAAGAAGATAGTGCTATAAACGAATCTGAAAGACAAAAGAAATCTTCCATATAATCAGAGAGGAAAAGATGATTCTAGTGAAAGAAGAGGGGCTCCCAAAGTAATGGAGGTAAGGGAAAAGGGATGAGTGTGCAGGGAAGGAGTTTAAGAAAATCTACCTTGGAAGGAATATGAGAATACATAAGGGGTGTGGCTTGAGAGAGAAGGCTGCTTTCACTGGAAGAGGAGAAAGCCCCATTTCTGGTGGAAGAGCCATTGAAGATGAGGTGGGGAGGTGACCCTCAGAAGATGAGCAACGGGTAGATGTCAAGATGAGAGAGATTGAGGAGAAGGGAGCAGACAGTGAGGAACAAACTAAAGGTCCCTTTATTGTGTACCAGTGACAGGAATAAAATTATAGCCTTTTAAAGCTAGCATCAATCTTTGATTTTACTTCAGCATCAAAGACAGAGCAACTGTTTGCAAAAGATAGATATGTCTGAGGGCTTAGAAAGCACTTGGGGTCACTTCATATGCCCAGAGCATGATTTGAAGAAAAACCCAACGGAATTTTTTTGTGCAGCTCTAATGGCAGCCATGACCACATTGATAAATTGATAAGCCAAAGGAGATAATATAACACGAGCAGGTCCTTCAGTTTGGACTAAAAATTCAGTTGTTACATGACAACAGTAAATGTGTTGAGAGACTTGAAGGACAATTTAGGTATAAGTTTAATACATAATGACAATGACTAGTAAATCTTTCACAAAACTTTTCTTTATAACTTTTTACCTTTGAAACTGTTCACATTTGGAACTAATCCTAAAGAATTGTATTTCAACTAGCTAAAATAATAATTCTAAATTAAACAAAAAGAAGTAAAATCTGAAGAAGGCATCTAGAGAAGGAATAGGAGTTGTTTGAGACCAGAGATTTTGTCATACAGAAAAATAACTAGAAATGTCCTTTGACAAATGCTAGAAATTATAGACTAATAAAAAACATGCTGTTCATCAACCAAAAGAACTGCTACCTCACCCTCCTTCACATCTCTAAAAGATGGTTTTACATCTATTCTGAGCATTATGCAATCTTTGTAGATTTTTCTGATTTCAGTCAATAATAGGGCTTATACCAGATTCAAGAAAAGATCCAAAGCTACTGTCTTGGTTACAATAAGGTGAAACAGGAGTGATATATGTACATCACAACAGTAAAGCATGTTTTAGTTTCCCAGCTCAGAAATTGAGAAACAGAACCTTAAAATTTTTCAAATTACTATTACAAAATTGAAAATAAGAAGTTAGTTCCAGGGAGTTATTTTCATCATTTCAGTGGACCAAAACAGAAAATCATGACTTCAATTTTATAACTCTTTTCAAATTTTCTAATGTGCCACCTGGTGGGTAGAGCATTCACACTTTAGGAACTGGAATCTTTGAAATCTTAAAGCTATACTTCATCAGTTTGACATAAGGCTCTACTAAACTGGTTTTAATATTAGAATAAGGGGTAAAAGAAGTTTCTACTTTGTACAACTTGGATTATTCTATTTCATCACCAACCTCACAGTCTTCCAAATATATGTACAAGAAATTATTATGATGCCTAAAGTATGAAATACAGTGAGTTTCATAACTAAAATGAATTATAGCTACTTCTGCTGTGGTAAAAAATCAGTTTTCAAATCTGTGTGTCCTCGGCAGTGAAGCTCAGCCAGTCCCAGCACCCAGAAGGAAGCCCCCTGCCTCCATCCCAGGCTCCTAGGACAGAGAGAGTGAGCCGGTCCCAGCACCCGGAAGGAAGCTCCCCCATTGCCATCCCAGGCTCCTAGGGCAGTGAAGCTCAGCCGGTCCCAGCACCCAGAAGGAAGCTCCCCGCCTCCATCCCAGTCTCCTAGGGCAGAGAAGCTGAGCTGGTCCCAGCACCCAGAAGGAAGCTCCCCCGCTGCAATCCCAAGCTCCTAGGGCAGAGAAGGTGAACCGCGTGGGTGCTAGAAGCACCCCACCCCCATGAAAATGAGAAGACACATAAACAAGCCTCAAAAACAGACTTCTGGATCACCTACAGCAACCCCAAAGGGAAAAGAGATGGAACAAACTGATACTCAACAACCTGGACTCTCTGAACTGGCAACAAAAGAGGATCTGGGAAAAATGAAATCAGAAATAATTACTCAGATAACAGCAAAGATTGTGCTCATGGTGCA
>NW_004624730.1:26089127-26124226 GCF_000247695.1 Heterocephalus glaber
TAGGAATATACTTTCTTTAATAGGTGCTATTCAAATTTTATATTTCCTCCAGAGTTAGTTTCATTAATTTGTCTTCTAAGTTACTTCTTAGAAGTTGTCAAATTTATTTCAAAAAAAGATTTTTGTAATATGCTTTCTATGTCCTTTTAAATTCTGTAAAATCTATGGTAATGTCTCCTAGATCTTAACATTGTAATTTTAAAAATGTATAACTGATATTGTGTAACAGGAAGAAAAAGTCTAAAAGAGCAGGGGAATTGGGAGGGGTAGGGAAGGGAAAAAAGGGAAAGGAAAAAATATGAGAAGAGGAAAAAAATGGAAACAAGGCCTTTGCAAATAGGGAAGGGTGGAGGGGGTGAAGGGAGGGCAAGGCAAGGGGAAAGAAAATAAGAACCAAGAGATTCATGTAATGGTACAAGATCCCAGTGATGAATGTAACTGTATTGTATACCTAAAATGTACCAATAAAGTTAACGGGGAAAAAAAGAAAAAAATCTGTGTGTTCTCCAGAAAGCTAAGTCAGGTCTTGCTTTTTAAGTGCTTCTTTAAACAAGTAGAAAAGAATGTCAGTGAAGTTATTTCCAGGTTCAGAAAGCCCATCTCATCGAAGAGTCCCATGCAGGATGCTGGGGGCAATGTTCTTGTGAGAAAGTGATGCCCCTGTTAAGAAAAATGAATATGCACAAGCTAATACTACTTTTTTATTATCCTGGAATTCGAATGTTCAGCATTTTGAAATAGAATAAATGTTCTCTAATTTTTCAATCTAAAAATCTACCAAGCTGGAACTCTCTCTCATCATTGGAACTGCCAACTCTTGAGCATTTCCAGGCTGGCACTGAACATTACATTGACTCCATCATTCATATGTGTAGTTTCTCATGCTGTTGCCCTAATTCATTCCATCCAATCATGACTCAGAACTGGCTTTATACCTACCACATTGCCAAGTGGTTTTTGTCTTGTTTGGGTTTGTGTGTGTGTGTGTGTGTGTGTGTGTCAGTAAGACAAAATCTGGGCATAACCATAAAGATTTCCTTGACTTCCATTTTTTCTCTTACAAGGTCCAGAGACAAGACAGAAATTTCAGACTGAGTATTTGAGGAGGGCCTTCCAGAATACATTCTTTAGCAAGAGTTACTTGTATCATATGACTAAGGTAGCTAGAAAAATTAAAATGAGCACTGCATTGGTATAAGACACTAATTTAAATGTGAAATAGACACCTTCAAAGTCTCAAAATTAATGAATAAGATGTGTGTTTTTTGGCAGTATGTGCGTCTATGTATTTATTTATTTATTTATTTATTGCTGTTTCTTGTTCAGAATGCCCTGGCTAAAGCTGCTGTGAAAGAACTTGCCTCTCTGCATGGGACCAAGTACACATACGGCCCAGGAGCCACAACAATCTGTGAGTCTTGGCTTCAGGACTGTGAAAAGTAACCTGTGCCTAAAAATCCACACCAAATGGTTCCTAGCACCTTTCTTTTCTAATTGTTTAGAGCATATGGATTTTGCCTTACAGTGATGCTTTTAAGAAATATGTGATCATCTTTCTCTTCAAAAAGAGAAAGAAAAATTTCCTTTTCAACCCCAGAAACATTTGCTGTCTGTGTACATCTACTGAACATCAACTGTGTGCCAGGCTCTGAGTAGGTGATAAGAGAAAAAGAAAGGAAGGGTAAAGAGAAGGGGAGCAGTAGAGAAGAAGGGGGAAGGAGACCAGAGCAACCTTCGAAGTACCCACAGTATGGAAGCAAGAAAAGCAATACAGTTGCTAAGCGCTGTGACATTAGGATGCACAAGGAATGAACACACCCAACCAACCCACCTGCCACGTCAGGAATCAGTTCCTAAGAGACAACACAGCAGCTGATTAGAGGACCATTGCTGGAACAAAGCATATCAGGGAGCCTTCTCAGCTAAATGGACTTCAGGTGTGAGGGCTCTTTGAGGCACAAGCCACCTTCAAGGGGTGGACATCAGCCATCTAATCAGTCCCTCAGTATGTGCACGGGAGTGGAAGAGGCCTATGGTGAGAGGGTTAGGGCTTGACACCAAGCCATGAATGCTTCAGAGTTTGGATTTCTCTGCAGAGGCACATACCACAGATGCCATTTTCAATTTCTATTTTCCTTGGTCTTCAAATGATTCCTTTTTCCTTGAGGTATGAAAGGAATAGAAATACACACAAGAAAAAAGACCCAGTCCTGTCACCAAGAGGCCTTCATTGCATTTGGGGAGGCTCTTATCCTGAGTTGTTGGAATTTTTTTAGCTTTCTATAAAATACTTTTCTGTATTCTCATTTTTTAAAAGCTACTCTGAATAAGAGGTAGTATATTTTCTTCTTAAGCAGTTTCCAGCAAAAATAACTCACTTATTCATATATTGTGAACTTTGTGTATGCTTATTTAGCCTAGTTCAATTAGATGTTGTTTTTCCATTATACTATAAGCCCTTTAGGGATAGAGCTGAACACATGGCCTGCAGTTTAGTGAGGTTGTACAGTTGTTGGGTGAATAGATAAATGGATAAACAATGAATACATACATTCTGTGTTAGTGACAGCATAATTCCTATTGAATGAATTAATGACTAAATGAATGCTGACTTTTTGCCAGGCCCTATGTTCCACACTGAAGATAAAAAGAATGAAGGCCTAGCTCAAATTGCTCCAATTTCATTATTCAGACTCAGCACACTTCCTGCAGGGTTTCGAGTCCTGTCCTCTTACCACTCATCATACAGTTTCCGTTACTTTCCTGAGAGGAGATACACATTCATATAGAAATTTTCAGTGTGCGTACATACTATGGGAAATTAAGCTATATAGTACGTAGTTTGATATGCTAGTTTGATATATACTACATACTACACATACAGCTTAATTTACTACAGTGTATAAGCACAGTGAAAAATTTATATTGCCGATTATATTATTTCTGGGGTATTAAACATACCAATCCCGTCAGATAGATCTAGAGGTAAGATTAGACTAAGTTTTACAACAGTCTCCAAATTGTAAATGTACAATCCATTTTACTAGAAAGTTGGCCTATTCATATTTTACACAGTGAAATGTTTGTAATTATAAAAGATAGGTGACAATTTTTTAACCTCCTTCCTAGATTTACAAGGTTTTTTTTTCTCCTGCTACTTGCTCCTTTCAGATCTTGCTGCTGGGGGCTCTGATGACTGGGCTTATGACCAAGGAATCAAATATTCCTTCACCTTTGAACTCCGGGATACAGGCAAATACGGCTTTCTGCTTCCTGAATCCCAAATCCGTGCAACCTGTGAGGAGACAATACTGGCAGTCAAACACATTGCCAGCTACGTCCTGGGACATCTGTACTAGTCAATAATGCCAGGAGCCTTCTTTCAGAATGCTCGCTGTTCATTTCTTGTCTATCTCAAATCCTTATTTTTCTTTGTTTGGAGGTTTTTCAGTCTTCCCTAGTCTTCCCTAGTCTTCCTTAGTCTTTCTTAGTTTTTCACATAAGCTTGGATCTTTTAAAATTAAGCATAATAAAAGTGAATCATTATAATTGCAAACCATGATGGGTTGTCTACTCTGGAGAAAGAAATGTTGTGAGCAAATGAGTAAGCAAACTGTGCACATATGATGATGTGGGCAGTCATAAAGGAATAAAGTTCTTGGGGGCTTGACCGACACCTTCCAGGTGTACAGGTTATAATGGGAGGCTCGTGAGTAAAAAGAAACATAAAGAGAAATGGAGGTATAGATGAGAAGATGACATCTTGTTTTAGCTTTTATCTCAACTCTTGTTATATAATGAGCTATCAACTACATGCCAAGAATTTTGCTAAGCAACTGAAGACAGAACAACGAAAAATAAAGATAACACTTCCACCCTTATTGGGTATACAGACCATTAAAAAAGACAGATGTTAACCAAATAATTAGCTAATTACCTAATAATGAGTTGCATAATTTACAAGAAACCAGTAAATGCTAGATGGACTGCACACAAAGAATGTACGAAATCTACTTGATGTGGGAAGGAGGCTTTCTCAGGAAGTGCTGCTGGACAAAGTGAGAGACCTTCTGAGCCAGTGACCCTTCAAAAGCCAGGGAGGGTAGAACTTGGAGAGTTGACAGAGAAGAGGTCTGTGTGGGCCTGGGGAGGATGGTGGGGACCACATCAGGCAGAGATTAGAGGTCCTGTTCAGGACTTGGCACAGCAGCCTAGGAACAATGGAAAGCCACTGAAGATGTCAAGCTGTAAATGGTCCCCAGAGTCTTTTTTTACACATGAAGGTGTGGAAAACAGATTAGAGTGAAACAAAAGACTTCCAGGTACCTTGGCTGGACCAGTTGCACAAATAAGAAAGGAAAAAATCACTCTATGACCCATATATCACATGTGACTTGGTGTTTTCCAGAAGTATTGTGCCAAGTTTAATTTTTAAAATAGAATATATATAGCTTAAAATTTGGAGGCATCTCCTTAAAATCAGAAAACAAAATTTTAATTCATTATTTCCTATGTGCATTCAAGGAAAATACTATTCCATATTGAACATAATGTGATAAAATATTCATAGCTGTGTTATATCAAGAATCATTTGAAATCACAAATTTGGAAGCTATCAAGCAAAAGAATGATTAATTGCATTAATTGTCCACTAGATGGTACCAGTGCGGCTGCTACTATTTGTCAATCACCTTCAAATAATTTAGTGCTATATCATTTAAGTAGAGAGATCTTTAAGTACAAAAAATTTTCTTAAATTTTAGTAGTATTGAGAATAATAAAATGGTAAAATTTAGCCAAATTATCTTTCCCTTCCTGTATTTCAATTATATCCATGTTACGAACTGTAACTAACTCATAGTTACCTAAATAAAATTATCTTGCTGAAAGTGTATAATTTAATTCCTGTTCCACAGTATACTCCCTTCTTTTGCATCTTCTGGTAACATGAACTCATAAATAAGGGATGCTGTGGTTAAAAACATCCATTTCCAAAATATGGAAATCATGTAGATTAACCATAATGAAGCCTCCAGTGTCCTAAATTGAGTGCTTAAACATAGAAATTAGGAATACATTATGGATTCACTAAAAATTCTAAGATATTTCAAGGAGAAGACTAAGGAATAGAAAAGTAGTATATATAAATATTCTTATTTAGAATCCCATGTATCAGAGATTTCCTGTACCTGAGGTATTTTTGCCCTTTAACTTCTCTCTACCAAAGGTTAACAGCACCTGGCTGGCTAGAAGTTCCACATATTTAAGCTACATCAAGAGAAAAAGAAAGAGAGGAAGTCTGCCTGAGACCTTCCCAATGAGATAGAGTCTGGCTCTCTCCTGCCCTGCTGACCAGAGATTGCTGAAAGTCCCCACCCAAGAGCCCCAAGCTGGGAGGGCATGTCTTCTTCCTCCTCGCCCTGCTCCCACTCTGAGAGCCCAGGACAACCTCTGAGGCCTTCCTTCAGCTCTCTCCTCCCAACAGCAGCAGGTAATCAGGTAACCAGCACAGAAACAGCCACTTGAATCTTTCTAGAGAACAAGAGTGATTTCCAGTTTAATTTATGGAATGCCTGTGCATCTAGAAATGAAGTTCATGTTTATCTGCTTTTTGCAAGCTGACTTATCTGGAAGCTGACTCACCTGAATTGGTCAAAGACATAATTTCTAGAAGGTAGAAGGATCCATAACAAGTTAACAAGTTAATAGAGAGGCCAAACGGGGTTCTGACAAGCCTCTTAGGCCATGTTATTGGAGTAGATAGACACTCCCCTTCAAACCGTCCTGAATCAAGCATTCACACATTGTTCTGGAAATTCCACCTTTACTACAGCTAATGAAGACAAATTTCTCTGTAACATTTACAGGATAGTTTTGTTCAAATGTTAAGAATCCAACTTCACTGGGGATTTAGCTCAGCTCAGTGGTTCCACTGCCTGCCTCACAAGTGGAATTGGTCCCGAGTTCGATCCCAGGTACCAAAAAAAAGAATCTAACCTCTACAGCTAAAAGCAACAAAATTGTCTTTCAACATACCTGTGATGAGAGTTATCTAGAGGTATTCCAGCAATTTATTGGGTTAGATTTGAAGATGGACAACTGTATGAAAGATCCTGTTAAATTATAAGAAAATTTTTCACTTCCATTTGCTAGGACATTTCTATATGTTTGAAAATATACAGAAATACAAGTAACCATTACTACAAAAATCCTAGCAAGGCAAAGCTCCAGAAAGATGGAAAATTATTGCTGTGTGAAGCAGTCATCTTTAAATTGTTTTTTAAAGAGATTAGTCTAACCTATGAAATATCACAGTCTTACATAGTCCATCCTAAAATAATATGGTAACAACAACTATTCATCCTGCTCCTTACATATGCCAAGACCTTCTATAAATCTTGATGCAATAATAAAAGGCAAACTATGCCTGCCAAAAAAATAGCACACATTCTGAGGAAATGCTCCAGAACACTGTTTTATTCATTATTCATTAATTTTATTGGTACATTTTAGGTATACAATATGCTAACATTCATCATTGGGAATTTGTACCTTTACATAATATATCTTATATATAATTATATAATATATAATAATATTTTTTCCACATTTCCCTGCCCTGCCTTCAATCCCTCCATCCCTTCCTATTTACAAAACCTTTGTTTCCTTTTCTCATAATTATTCCTTTCCCTTCTTTCCTTTCCCCTACCCTCCCAGTTCCCCTTCCCCTTTGGTCCTTTTCTTCCTATTTCACATTTATTATTATACATTTTGACCCTTATTTACACTTTCAGTAATACTCTTGAAATCTACTTACTATACTTTTCCTTGAGGCTGAATGGATTGGAGGAATGTGTAATATGTCTGCATTCTATTCAGAAACAGAACTATGAATATGCAACAGATACTATTAATCCAGAGATGTACATTTACTATCATCAGAATCTTATCCAAAAAGATATCAGAACCCTCAAAACACCCATTTATATATCCAAATAAAATAGGAGGCTTTAAAAAAATCAGACACTGAAGCCTTCTCTATATAGCTTTAAAACCAATCACACAAGAAATGGTTCCAGAGATTCCTATGTTAAGACTAGGGGATATTTCAATTTTTCTTCTTCCAACATCTCTTACGTTGCAAAATTATATTCAATGGAATTTTTAACTTTTAAATCTGAAAATAGACCTCAAAAAAGCAAAATTGTAACAAAAAGATTTATTGCTAGTCTTCATTAAAATGAATAAAGAGGCTGCATCCTTCAAGGTCACAGACACCACTGTAATCTACCACGTGGTATGTGCTGATTTTCCTCCGTTCTACACAGCCTGGCAGTGTCGAGCTCTATGTCTCTGCTTGCATAACATATGATAACTGTCTGGAGGGCAAACTCGTGTTTTCAGCTCCCACCATACACCTGTGCATGTTATCCTCATCAGGCCTCACAGCCACCTGAGAGTCAGATTAGCATCCCCATTTTACAGATAAGGAATCCAAGGCTCGAAATGACAAAATGCTAAAAATGATAGTTAGTGCTTGGGAGCCATTTCTGAGGTTATATCTGTCTAAATCCTTCTTTTTCAACCTCATTCTTTTTCGCTGTGCCCAGATCAAAACACCTTTAGTCCAAAATGGTTGAGCAAGCATGGGGGGCGGGGGGGGTTCCTACTGCTGATGAGCCTGATCAATGTCAAGAACATGAAGGTGCTTGTGAATCTCTCCTCTTCCTTATCTTTGGGACTGAGGCAAGGAGATACTTTTGGGGGATTGTAAATTATATACCACAACCATCAGATGAAGAGGAATGGAGTTTTTGTTACTGTACATGTAGCAGGGATATCTACTCAGCAATATTAGTTTGATAATTAAAATGTATAAGCATAACTCCAAGAACTTTCATATATGACCATCTATACTTTTGCCAAAGTGAGGAGATAGTTTTTAAAAAGAAATGCCAAGTCATCTGATTTTAAAAATTCATTTCAGGCCCTGGAATTAGCTCAGTGGTGCTGCCACCTGCCTCACAAGCACAAGGACCTGAGTTCGATCCCTGGCACACACACACAAAAAAATCATTTCACTCTATTAAGTTATCTATGATTCTAGGTGATGGTATTATTCTCCCAAACAATCCATAATTAACTGAATTGTATTCAAAACTAGAGATGTCTCTGGAGCCGGGGATTTAGCTCAATGGTTCCACCACCCACTTCAAAAGCACAAGGTCCCAAGTTCCATCCCCGGTACCAAAAGAAAAAAAAACTAAAGATGTCTCCATATACTTTTTACATAGTAAACCAATGTATTTCATTAATTCAATTTCCAAAGACATTTTGTGGCACCCACAGAACCCAGATTCTGAAGACAATGTCCAATATTTTCTTTTCCTCAAGTAGTCCTCAACCTGTTTTAGAAATAGTGTTTGTCTCTAACGATAGGATGAAGAGAAGTGGAGAAGAGTTGAGATTTAGAGCAAAATAAAAGACAGATGATAGCTAACAGAAAGCTCTCTTTGTGGAGATGGGAAGGGGATCCAGGGATGAGGGGAGATGAAGGAAGAGGAGAAGAAAGGTAAGTAAAAAGGATTAAATTGCAATATGTATATGTACCAACTTCCCACAATGAATATATTTATTATGTATCACAAACATGTACTAATACAAAATAAAATGAGAGCAAATATAGCAAAAGTTTTACTATCTTAAAATCTAGATAGTGAACACATTTTCCATAGCACTTGCCTTTTTAGGATATTAAAAATATCTTGAAATTTAAATGTTTTTAATTTAACAAATTACAGTCAAGCTTCAAACATATTTTATGTTATTGAGGACCATCCACAAAGGTTCTGTATCCAGAAACCCAGATTCATCTCAAGTTGCAAGTGCAAATTTAAAACAAATATCTTCCTTCATTCAATAGAAGTATAGTGAAACAATAGTATTTTTGAACAAACAGAACTGGGTTCCAATCCCAGATTTGTGAACATAGAAGCTGCATTACCTTGGGTAATGTATGTGGTAAAGTAATTTGCCTCTGTCCGTTTTCTGTGAAATGGGCATTCTCTAGTATGAAAGGTAGAGTGGCATGGGTATTTGGTGTTCGTAGTCTTCCTTCTCCCCACTAAAGGAAACAGCATGGGGAGGGAGGACAGTTCATGCTATGAAACCCCAAGAGGAAATCAGCTGCTCCTCCAGATAAAGGTTGAGGCATAAAATTGGCAGAGGGTCTCACTTCAAGCAAAGAAGAACCATGAGGTTCATCTTGACCTTGAGTTTGATCACTACAGCCCTTGGAGTTGTTCCTGTTTTCTTTGACAGGTAAATCTCACTACCCTCTGTGCCAGTCTCTGGGTGAGAAGGGAATGAAGGAATATTTCTTTATAGTTCACATTTCTGTCATTTGTCTTCTTGAAGAGACAAGGTGTTCCGTGTGAAGCCCCAGGATGAAAAACAAGCAAACATCATAAAGGACTTGGCCAAAACCAATGAGGTAAAGCATTTGGGAATATTATATATGTTCTTTCTGTTTTCTAAAAGGTGCTTCTTTTTTATTTTATTCTTAACACCCACAGGGTGACCAAAGACTATCAAACATAAGGGGAAATATCAAGAGCCACTTGGATGATTCAGCCAGTGGCCAATACTTCATTTGTTTTTGGTTTTGTTTTCATAGAATACTGGGGTTTTTTCCTCCACAAATCTTTGCAAGCAACAGCTTTTTCTAAGTGAAACTGTAAAATAGTGGGATATTCTTGGCATCTTTACCAGGTCCTCTTTTCTCTCCTCACCCAGTGCTGTCAAATCTCCCCACTTCCGCTTCAATCTTTGGTGACACACTTTCCGTTACAGTACAGACTGATAATGTCAAAGTCCTGGCTGATATCAAGGTGTGGCCTCCTCCAGGAGCAGTTGTACTTTAAAAGGAGACCTTTGAAGTTAGATCAGTCCTTTAAAATCCAACAGGCCAAAATAACCACTTTATCATTTTTGGAACTGCTCCTGTACACAGAGTTCATTGTGCCAGCCACCTTTCTTAGATTATTTCAGATTTTCCAATAGATTTGCAGCGTCATGGTCATAATTTAACGTATTTAAGAGAGAGGAACTAAAGTTAAAAGATGTAAATTAAATGACCAAGATTATGTATCAGATTTAAACACACAAACAAACCTGGTAGTAATTCTAGCCTCACTCTACTATCTCTACATCAAAACAATCAAAAGTTCTGCTTATTCTAATTCCCAAAAATTTCCCATATCTACACATTCCTCTCCACTGCACTGCCACTGTTCTTCCTGCCTATTACTGGGACAATTGCAATAATACCTTAATTAGCATTCAGGGTTCTGGTCTTGTCTGCGCTGCAATCTGATTGCATTCTCTAAAACCTGACAACTGCATTTTTCCATTTCAAGCTCTTTATTGAAATGCAGCCTCATATGGAAAAAGTGTGCTCCTCAGAGCCAAATTCTGAGGTTCAGCTCCCAGCTCTACACTAGCTCTGTGACCATAGGCAAATTACTGAACCTTACAAGATCTCAATTTCTTCTTCTGTAAAAATAGCTAATTATGATACCTGCTCTCCAAGGTTCTTATATAGACTAGGTAGGCTTTGAATAGTTCTCAAAAGCTGGCTGGCCATGATAATCACTGTAGTAGCATTTTCTGTATTTTCTATTGCTGTTGTAGTATTCAAAGTTCTTTGTGATCTGTCAAACTGCCATCCTCTTTATTCTCTTGCTCCTACCCTCTCTTGCTTTTTCAGCTCCATGGACATCACTCATCTTACACCCCTTTTCTCATAAAGAATATGCTTCTCTTCTCACTTGGCTAAGTCTTACTTTACAAGATGCAACTCTGCCAATGTCTCCTGCAGAAGGACTTCTCTGTCCATTGACTCTCATGACACAAGTTGGCTTGTTCCTTGTTTTCGTGGAACACTCTGTTCCTTCCTCTGGTGTTGGTTAACATGTTGGAAATATGTAATGGATTCATCTCCCACACAAAAATTCTCATAACTTCCCTTATTCGTTTCCTCAACTGTGATATACAGCTCTGTGCCTGGTGTTCAATAAAACTTGCACTTCATTTGGTTTCACAATGGAGTATGAGTTCGCACAGCCACAAGAATTGAAATCCTTTCATAGCTATTTTAACCTGAATGTTATCCTTCTAGGCCCATTCACTAAATTTCTGAAAATCTCAGCTAGGGGAACATAGAGAGAAGGAATCAGCACTTATTAAATCCCTGCATGTCCCAGACCTTGTACTCATTTTGCAGTCTTCAATACACTCTCCAGGGAGTCCTATTAGCCCCTTTTTTTAGGGAAGAGGACTGAAACTCGGAGTTTTAGTAACTTGTCCACAGATATATTGCTTTAAAAAGTGACAGGGCTGGGAGATTGTGTCTCTTCATTATATACAAACCTGCCAGGAATTCCAGAATTTACAGAGACATCTGGTTTTGAGGCCTGATAGTGGAGGGAGCAGATATTTAATATAAATGCCCAATCAAACCAGTGCTATGGCTAAATCAATTATGGAACAATCTTATTAAACTCCAAAACAGGAGAAGCAACAGGATTAACCAAAAGAGCCATCCATCCTTTTTACATTGATAGCTACAATGTCTTGAAATAGTAATCAAAATAAATTTTTTTCTCACTCCTTAATATTCAATATTTCTTAAATGCATTTGCAAAAAAAAAAAAAACCCTTCATTATTTCATTAAAAGAGGAGCCTATACCTTAGTTACACTGAATGCCAAATTCCTTTCGTGGTGTAAGGCTCATGGCCATTTCTTAGTACCTATGTGTCAGTGATCACCTAAACAACTGTGGCTAATGGTGAACTCATCTCTGCAGCTCGACTTCTGGTATCCAGACGCCACACACCATGTAGCTGCTAACATGACGGTGGATTTCCGAATTAGCGAGAAGGAATCCAAATCTGTCCAGTCTGTCTTGGATCAAAATAAAATGCACTATGAGTAAGTCCTTTTTGAATATTCAGATGTGTCAGATACTCAAACTCTTGAGATCCTTGAAATTGAGGTACTATTGTAGAAATGTTTTTAAATTGGGGCCCACTAAAATTAAATCTCTATCTGTAAGATAAAGTTCATACTTACTTCCAAACAGACTACTGAAGCATGTTTGTAGAGGTGATACGATCATAGGCAGCTCATGTGCTATCTTACATTTGCTCTGATCTGCAAGAATGACAATTCTCTACATCTACTAACTCCAGAAGCAGCCTCTCATAAGCACAGATCCCACGTGAGTAGACACAGACAGATTAGCCACACTGTTTCACCACTGATAGGTGTCACTTCAGAGCTGATGAGCTAAGGGTGGTGACCATGTTCTTGTATTTGAATTCTCCTGACACATAAGAGGAAACCAAAAAAAGTTCCCCTGTATAAGTCTGAGATATTATAATGTAAAAATATACAATAAATAAACCAATTTTCATGAGAGAAATTTTTTCTCAGAGAAAACAAAAAAGCAAAGCAGTAGAACAAGACAAACCAAAAAAGAGAAACTTTCAAAGAGACAAAGATGTGGAAATGAATCATTCTGGTCCTACAGAGAAATAAGAAAAAATTAGAGTTTATTGAGCACCAACCGTGGACCACATAGTCTGGTCCCTGAAACCATGAATCAAAAAAGAACATAGCAGTGAATATCAAAATTAAATGCAAAATTTGGAAAACAACATGTCTTTGTACTGTCAAATATTCATCAGTTTGATATACTGAAAGGTCCAACTGTAATTTCCCTGGGTCTTGCCATTCCAGGATTTCCCTTTATTGAAACTCTTACTGTCCAAACAAGCTGAGCATTAGTTCTTTCCTTTTTAATTCACTATTTCATTCATTCTTCACCTAACTTAGTGCTTTAACCCATTTATGCCAGAGACTGAAATTTTTGAATTTTGCATGAAATTTATATATGTTAGCTAGAAAAATTTTAAGGAAGAAGAATTTGAAGGGGCTGGAGATTTAGCTCTGTGGTTCCACTACCTGCCTCACAAGTGCAAGGTTCCGAGCTCAATTTCCAGTACCAAAAAAAAAAAAAAAAAGAATTTGAAGAGTACACATTTCATGGGTTTCCAAGCATTGAAGGGTTAATTCAAAAGTTCTTCTGCTAGCTAAGAAAGCATTCTATTGATGTCTGTAATCGTATTACAAAGTAGAATTGACTGCTACTGCTGACTCGATTGTATTTATGATATTCAATACCACAAATAAATATAAAGGCTATTAAATTAAGAAAAGACATACATAAGACAAGTAAACAACAAACATTTTGTTCGTGATTTAAAATGTAGCACACTATTATTTGTGGTGATTATTGATCACTGTTTTGTTTTTTCCTATTGTTACAAGAGGACTGTGATACAAATGTAGAAGTTAACAGATTGGGTAAATGTAACTCAAAATTAATCTATAACAGCATAAACCATTTTCCTTTAATATATTGACCTTTATGTTTCTGTAAATTGCCCCACTAAAATTAGAACTAGACATTTCATAAATATGCCTCCAAGACTGCAGAAACTTACAGTATATTCTAGAATATATGTTTACAATAAGTTCGGATACCATCTTGATTCTTTTCATCTGAAAGAAATCACCCTTCCACCCTACGTACAATTTGGTTTGAATGACAGGGTAAAAAATCAGGTATTGTGTTCTCCTTTCATCCTTGTGACGTTGTCAAAAGACTAGTTCCTTGACATGACAGTGGAAAGTGAAGTAATCAGTGGAAGATACATAGGCAGGTGCCTGGCATCTTCCATTTTATCAAATGACTCACATGTACCCTTTTTCCTCTTCATTCCTCTAAGCCCCTGCTGGCAAGAAATGATTCTGACCCAACTAGAGGTCTAACATAGATCCTCATGTTTTTTCACTTTATCTTGGGCCAAGATAGCTTCTTGATAGCTACATCAAGAAGCAAAGTGTTAAACTACCTCTAAAAATTATCTTTATCTAATTAAGACATAATTTCTAGAAATTGTCCCAAATTAGCCACAGTTGTGGGAAAGCCACATAATTAGTTACCTTCCTCAAAAATATAAATATGTAAAGTGATCTGTGCAGACAAGAATTATTTAAAATCTTGTCTCCAAGCACTAATTATATAGATAATTTTATTTGCATATTAATTATATGTGTTACTTGGTGTCAGTCAGTAACAGAAGAGGGTTCTAAGAACAGAAACATCTGGTTGGGCCCAAGCACTGGGCTGAATAAAACCATATTAAGATGCTGGTTTGACACAATGATTTACTTAGACACCCTTCATTAGACAATGCATATAAACCACTATTTAGTTTAAAGCATCTGTGTGTGATTCTTTTTTAATTTTCAGAAAATTAAATTACTAAGCCATATTTGATTTCAAAGTAGCATCCCTACTTCCTTTTTACTTACATTTTTACAAAATCACAAAAGGCCAAGTCCAATAAACAAATAATACAGACAGACCAGTGAACAAATGTTGAAAGGAAAACACAACCATTGGACTAATCCTTGGGGGCAGATACCATATTTAGAGTTGGCAGTTTAAAACCCTAGTGACTTTACTAAATATTACTACATTTAGATAGTCCTTAATATGGCCCTTTCTTCAGTCAAAAATTAAAATTAGAAAATAGAGTACTACTGAAAGGTAATTCAGAAAGCAAATATTAATAAAATAACAAAACTCAAATGGTATAATTAGGTAAAACCTTACTAAGATTCACATAAGATTATAGTGGGGAATACAAAATAGATACATACCAGTCTTCCAGAGTGATAATCACCACTCAGATCAATGTCTGATTACCTAATAATGTTCAGCCAAACAAAAATTCATATTCCAAGTACATACACAGTCTTATCAAATAAGTGTCTTAATCAAATAATCATTCTAATGACTGATCTAATGTGTCATCCATTCATTTTCTCTTCTGCTCCACATTTTTACATATTTGCCCAAGAGTATAACATGTATATGAGGCTTGCTACAAATGTTGAAGAGAATTGGTCATGGTGCAAAATAGGAGTATGGTAGGTAAGGAAATGGATTCTGAAGCAAAGTTGCCTATGTCTAGTATCAGTAAAACCATAGGTATTTCACTCTGAAAATTTATTTAGCTTCTCATTACCTCATTTACCTCATCTCTAAAATGGTGATAATAATGGAAACTATTTCATGGGAGGATTGCATGGAGACTGGGAGCATAAAAATCCCTCGATGACTGGATCCTTTACTTATTAATTAAGGTAGAGGAAACACCACTTATACATGTGCTTATCTGAGTGTACACATGCACAAACACCACGCACATAACACCCATCACACACACACACACACACACATAAATAGTGTAACAATAACTGGAGGGTCACACCAGATGCTCTTTTCCTTTCATAGCGAATGAATTAGTGCCTTAAACTTCATTATTTAACACATGGTAATATACGGTTGGAAAATTGTAAGTGCAGTTTGATGCACAGTAACCCAAATTGGGAGTTACGAAATTGAATTTTGTGGAAACCTAAAACCCTACTTTATAAATGGCTCCTATCCTGGTATAATGTAGGTACCAGTAAAGTCCGATCCAGTAAAAGGCACCCTAACAATGATTCTGCCTTCCTCACCGCATACACACACACACACACACACACACACACACACACACACACATTAGAGCCCATGGCACAATTCTCCAGCCCTTTGCTCTCTAAAAGTAGCCTTGAAATTGTCGCAGTCTGATTCATCTTGCTTCTTCTCTGAACCTCTTACCTGCTCCCTAACTTTGGTGACAAGCTTCCAATGGGGCTAGACAATTAAGTAAACCTTGCCTCTGAAGACTGGGGGAATACAGATCCCATGACAGTTCCCAGAGATTCCACCCTTGTGGTGAAGACACTCTTGTCTAATGGTTCCAGCTAGAATACTGGAGACAGACACTTTGAGGTTCAAAATCCCATCTCCTGTATTTTAACAGTTGAAAACTGACAATTTTGAAAACATACTTAATCTTCATAAAAATGGGGGTAATAATACTTCCCAATTACCATTGTTGACAGGACAGTACTAACATGATAAAATGTAAATTCAGAGCTTAGCAGAATGCCTGGCACACAAGAATGCCTCAATTAACATCAGCCATTTGTATTATTAAATCCCCAGGGATAATTGTTTATCCTTTCATCCACATTTAGGGAATTTTTTCACATAGTAAGCAAATCTTGGAGCACTAAAATAATATTTTGGAGAAAGTAATTCGGTTTCATCTGCTTAAGCCTGGCTGCTGGTTAGTGAAAGGGCTCATGAAGATAACATCTGGCCCTAGTTCTTAATTTCCAGCCTTAGGCTTAATTTCTATTGCCTATCAGCAACAATCTGGCACCCTTCTGATGTCCTCTGCAGCTGCATTTATGGAAAGGTCGTATTTTAGCTCACATGATTTTATTTCTGCTGCTGCTTTCACAAGACCTAAATTGATGTGTGTAAGTCTAAAAATATTCTTAGATCCGAGCTTCCTATGACTACTTAATATTGCTGTACATTATGAATCAGCCTCTGGGATCACAAAATTTCTGTCTTGCCTGATTCCTCTACTTTCTATTAATGGAGGTGGGGCAAAAGCTATTTTCTCTCTTTAGCTGTGTTCTCCCTTACAACCATTAATGATATCTATAGCAACCACCCAAAATATAATTTCAAACTTCCTCAGGCTTCCTCTGAGTTTTAGTGCAACATACCCCACCTGATCTCCAAATACACATTTACTTTCTCAGAAATCCCAGATTCGTAGGTCAAAAGTAAAGTATACAGTGAGTTACATGTAATGTGCATAATAATGTGCTTGTCAATGCTGTTAATGGGAATCAATATTCATGAGCAGTACTTGGTCCCATGTGTTAAATAAACTCTAATTAGGAGTGTACCGCATTTGTGTTCCACATCAGACCTCAGATCAGTCAATCTGTAAGAAGAAGCCAAGTAGAAAGAAGCTCTGCAGTGTTATAATTTATTTTGATAAGAAATTGAAAATTTCAGAAACAAACAAAGGCATACTGTTAAATTTGAGTTTAAAATGTGTTAATCTTGGGCTGGGGATTTAGCTCAGTGGTTCTGGCACCTGCCTTGCAAGCGCAAGGTCCCAAGTTTGATCCCTGGTACCAAAAAAAAAAAAAAATGTGTTAATCCTATGAAGTGGTTGTTAATTTTGTAAGTCAGCTTCATTATTCTGAAATTCACTGGATGCCTAAGGCATGCCAAGCTCCTCTCATATTTCTCTTTATTTCATCCTCATCACCATCCTCCATGGTGTATTTGGTCTTACTGTAAAACTGAGAAAACTGAAGCTCAGAGAAATACTTAAGCTGCCCACATTACGTAGGAAGAGGCAGAACTGGGGTTGAAACTTAAGAACACTTGAGTACCAGTTACTGCTTCCTACTTAGGCAAATAACTAGACTACAAAGTGACTAGGATGAATGTTTAAAAATAGCACCGTCCTGTACTCAGGAGTCATTGCTATCAAAAGAAAAATATATGTGCATTTCATATCAAAAGTAGGGTAATACCTCTATTTATTGGAGTCAGTAGGGGATTAGATAATCCAAATAAGGAAACTGAGTAAACAGTTTCAAACACTCTTTTCTTAAAATGTTTTCATTGAAATATTTCCATCATAGGCCACAGTGCTCTGCACTAAAAAATAGCATAACTTTGCATAAAGAATGATCAATGCAAATATGATTTTCTTACTGTGTTATAAGAGAATAATATTCTCAAGGACTATGGAAGCTAAAAAAATGTATGTCAGGCTACATGGACCACCAGCAAGGAACCACTTACCCTGTGCTTGCTTATCCTTCTGTCTAGGTAATTTCATTCTTATTTTATTTTTCTATCTATCATTTTACACCTGCTGATACCAGTGTCCTCACTTTCAGCAAGTCTTTTCCCCAACATCTAATGAATTTCTTCTAGGTTAAACAAGACTTTTAGAACTCTATGCACAAGAAGAACAGCTCTTTGTGAGGCTGTTTGTAAATATCCTACATCTGTAGCACAATATTCAACCTATTAAGAAACCTAGTAAGAGATTTCAATACAATCTTGCCCCAGTGAACAGTGATAATCACATCACATAAATAGATGCTGCTGTATTAATCTCAAGTGGCATACAATATCATATTTAATTCTGAAAAACAAGTTTGCCTATCAAAAGCAGAAAAAAGGAATGGTTTTTTTCACTATTATTATATGTCATCATTCAGAGAGTTTAACCAATGCAATAAAGCAAGGAAAAATTGGAGGAAAATGGAAATTTGCAGAACAAAAAAGTTATTTGCAGAAAGAAATAAATAACAATTGGAGAAAGTAATAACAAAAGTAATAACTGCATATAAAACACTGAAGACAAAGGGTGGAAGGGGTGAAGGGAGCACAAGGAATGAGGAAAAAATAAGAACCAAGATACATCATGTACAGGTACAAGCACCCAATGATAAATGTAAACATATTGTATGCCTAAAATGTACCAATAAAAGAATTTAAGCAAAAAAAACCACTGAAGACAAAATTAATATGTCTTAAAACTAAAAAGATTTTTTAAAAGGTTTTTTTAATATAATAAAGGGACTAGTAGATAAATATAACCAAAGTAATTTGTTTTTTAAAATATAAATAATAACCAATTCAAAATTTGAGGGGGGAACCACTCACAAGGTTAATTTTTAAATTTACATATACAAAATGTTACTGAAGAATCAAAAAGAAGCAACTATATTATGGTCCAATATTAACAATAAAATTCATCTCAAACTTATCATTTAATATAATTCCTATCAAAAGCCCAGTTTTTCTAATTATTCTAATAATTTCCAAAATTATTCTTACAAAACAAAAAATTTAAAAACAAGAATAAGGAGACTATTCAATATTAAATTTTACTACATTTAAATATGGCTTGTTCTTACATGAGAATTGCAGAACATATTAATAGATCTGAATAGAAAATTTCAAAACAGATAAAATACAAAAAACGAGTGTCTGTATGATAACGACAGCATTTTTGAAACAAATCTTAAAGTTAAGTATTTTGGATTCAAATTCCCAACTCCATGACATATACCCTGTGTATCTGTAAACTTTCTGGAGCAATAATTTCCTCATCTATCAAATGGCAATAATACTGGCAAGATTAAGATTAAATAATGTGAGTAGAGCAGTGGCTGGCTCATATCAAAGTAAAGCAGTCCAAGAAGATGTAGAGGAGGCAGCTGGGTTTGCTTGTCTGGAATTCAGGGGAGAACCCAGAGCTGGAGACTCAAGGACAGCTGAACATCAGCAACCAATCGTTAGAGCTGAGGGACTGAAAGATGTCGTGGTGAGATGGGATGATTCAGAAAGAGATAAAAACTGGCAGATGGCAGAGGCAGAATCCTTCTTTTAAAAAAAACAAACAGTGGTATACGTTTGCAGTACATAATGATCACATTTACTGTAGGAAATTGGTACATGTATATAATACATTTCAACGCTGTTTTTCATCTTCCCTCTACCCCCCCTTTTATTTTTATTTTTCCAGCATTGGATTCATTTATTTACCTTATAAAACCTTATAAAGTTAATGATCATATACACAGAATGGAAACCAGATTAATAGTTCAAAGAACATAAAAAACATGTAAGATAATTGTGCTGAATCAAGATACACTTTTAGATATATTGTCTGCACTGGATTACAATCTCTTTTTTTCTGTCTCTTTTATCCTACTATTTGTCTTTTATTTCATAATTTAGATATACTGATTTTTTCATATAAGAGAAACCATGAGATATTTGTGTGTCTGAGTTAGTTCATTTAACATTACAGTGACCTCCAACATTAGCCTCCTAATGATTTTTCTTGCCCCTTTTTTCCACCCTTTCCAAACCACACCCCTCAGCCATTTTCTAGCTTTATTAAGTACAGGCAAGTCATGTAAATACCTTGTGCCTCAGTGTCATCATCAGTAAAATGAAGATCATAATCTGATGTGGGGATAAAATGAGTTAATACGCATAAAGAGGTTAGATCAATGCTTGGCACATGGTAAGAGCTAAGTACCTGTTTACTAATATCATTATCATCATTGTTATTCAACTTTCTCCCAGCTCTCAAAGTATGAAACAAGAAGACATGATTTGTAAATTGATGCATAAAAATATCCATTTTTGGCTGTGTTGCATGTATATGCGTGTGTGTGTGTGCTGTAGAGAAGGATGGGGGTACTGTAACAGTATAACAAAAGCCAGGTGTGCAATTTTAAATATTCTAGTAGCCGTTAAAAAATAAAAAGTAATAGGTAAAATTGAGGGGCCAAGGATTTAGCTCAGTGGCAGCATGCCTGTCTCACAAGTGCAAGGTCCTGAGTTCAATCCCCGGGACAGCAACAACAAAAAAATTAGGTAAAATTGATTTCAGCAGTAAATTTTATTTCACCAAATATTTTTAAAATATCATTATTTCAACATATAATCAATAAAAAACTTATCCTGGGTGTTTTTCATAATTTTTATACTAATAACTTCAAATTTTAGACTATACTTTAAAAGTACAGGAATCTCTACTTTTGGACAAGCCTCATGTTAAATGGGGAAATGTGAAGCCACACACAAGACATGTTCAAAGGAAATGGCTAGAGAAGAATAATGAAGAAAAAAAACAAAGTGGATTTAAAATAGAGAAGGAAGAAAATTTTTTTGCAAAAGAAAGATAACTTTTTCTTTCCCATGATAAAATGTGTACTTTATCACTCTCGTGTCAAACAGAATCCTAATACATGATCTACAAGAAGAGATTGAGAAACAGTTTGATGTTGAAGAAGATATCTCTGGCAGACACAGTTATGCAAAATATAATAACTGGGACAAGGTACAGTATAAAATTCTTTTTAAAAAGTGATCTTCATCATTTGTTGTCTATAATTTTACCTTATTTTAATTCCTCAAAATTCATTTTGCTCTTAAGATTGTAGCTTGGACTGAAAAAATGGTGAATAAGTGTCCTGAAATGGTCTCTCGTATTAAAATTGGGTCAACTGTTGAAGATAATCCACTATATGTTCTCAAGGTAAAAATAATTTAAGAACCACTGGTTCTTATTGTTACTGAAAAGCATTAATTTAAATATTACTTTGTCTTACAACTCAGCCAAGTTGGAGATAGCAAAAAGTCTGATCTTTTGAAGAATATTTACTGTAGACATCAGTGAATGAATAGAAATAACAGATAGCTTTCAGTGGAACCAACAACACTGGTCAGAGATTCCACAGTGGGTAAACTCAGACAAATACCTCATTCCATAGCTTCATAGTAACAGCTTGTGTTGCCTCTGATGGGTAAACTCCTTTTCCATCCATTAAAATTCAATGAAAATAATGAACTAATGTCATGAAGAAAAAATTTAATATCATAGACACAGAGGACCCCAGAATAGTATATAAGGCATTTCAATTTTGTGCTGATGTGAAATTTGCTCCTACCACATCACTGAGCATTGCCTTTCAGCTGCTGCTAGATTGTCATCCACCCAAAGATACAACCCTGGAGCATTAATTACCAGGAAGCCAATCCTTTCCTATCCATCCATTGTCTCTACAACCACTCCAAAATAATTCTAAACTCTTTAAAATGACAGACTGTCAAATGTACGCTACTGTTTCTCCTCCCCACTCCAAACACCACATAAAATCTTCTCTACTTCAGGCTAAACACCCTTCCGTAGTCTATGAAACCAGAAAAACAAAAGGAAACAGATGTAACTTTATGTCTCAAAACATAGGATGTTATCAATAAAGTAAGAAAAACAATAAATTGTATTTTGAAACAAGAAAGCCCAAAGGCAGCTCTGATACTAGGATATTTTTGAAAAATACCATGTACCAGATTATGAATTATGTATAGACACTGAAGGGTCGGTGCCTTATCTTCCCTGAGAAAAAGAGCAAACACAGCTCCTATACAACAAGAGATGGGAAGAATTGCTCTGAGAATATGAATGAGCTGTGGGATGACATAGGATCAATGTCTGAGTTCCTGCAAAACAGTATCTCAAGTTTATTTTTAAGTAGATTGGAAAAGATGAAAGAAGAAAGGCTATTTTTATGGACTGTGGCATCCACGCACGAGAATGGATCTCCCCAGCATTCTGCCAGTGGTTTGTCTATCAGGTAAGTGAATCAGAACACTCATGAACCTCCTTTGACTGTCATGTCTCTGGCACTTTACTGAGAGGTGACACCCCTTTCCAAATGAGCACAGGTCCACTTAACTACAGGGGCCTTCATTTGGTGTTGTCAAGGACATAAATGCTCCAGATTTCATTCATCACTGTAGTTTTTTATAAACTCGACACCATCAAACTTCTTGAATTCCAGCTGAGAATTTATGAAAATAAAAGAAACATTTTTTTCTATAATATAGTTTTCCTAGAGTCAAGTGTGAAAAATCTGAAACTAACTTTATATTATAACTTGCAAATTTGACTTTTCTTCAATGAACTCAAAACACTGACCTTAGTTTCAGACATTTCAATGTCAATGCATGAACTTGGAATTTTCATGTTTAAACTTCCTTTCCAAGTGAGAAATAACTCTTTTTTAAAGGCGAAGTCAGTTTATATGTTGTTTTATTCCTCACACTGTATTGCTAATATAGTCTCCTAAAACCTTTTAACTTTCTTTTTCTCCAGCTTTTGCAGGTAATACATATGCATGACAATGGTTGTCCAGCCATCAATGTGTTCACTAGGAAAGAATCTAGCAATAGAATTGACTCATCCCTGCAGCTATGCTAATTCTCTGGCTAAGGACCAAGAGTTTCCCTCGGTCCATAAAGGAATACACACCATAAGATTACAAGGAATTTCCTAGCTCCAATAATCAAATACCTAGGAGAAATTTTCCAAGAGTGACAAGAGAGATTTTTAGTAGCCACGGAAAGTCCAGATAATTAGAAAAATTTGAGTCAGATATGAGAAAAGCATTGACTGGACTGTTCAATCTCTAAATTCTTCAGATTTTCATTAATAAAATTTTTTCTTGATTCGGGGTGTAGGTCAGTGGTAAAGCATATGCTTAGCATGCATGAGGCTCTGGGTTCCATCCCCAGCACCAAAAGAGAAAAAAATTATTTCTTTAATCCTATTTATAGACATGTTAAGATTCTTCTCCAATATTTCCATATTCCTATGCTTATAGACTCAATCTGTATTTATGTAAAGGATGTAAGGGGAAAATCCATGCAAAACAAGTAGTATCATTAATTTTCTACTTGGCCCTTATGCTTCCCATGAAATGACTCTTGCATGCTACATTTTTGAATGCTTTAAGTCTCAATAATTAATTGATCCATTAAAGAATGTATCTCAATTAGTGTCATTAATATGAATAAGTAGTTTTTCCATAATCTTGATGCATCATTTACTTTTGTGAAGTTCAAGGAAAAATATTTTAAAATCACTTAAATTCAGGCAAACAACTCAAGGAATGGTAATTACAACTATTAGAACCACAGCTTTTCCACATGGCGACTACATTTCACACCCATAGGTTCAATTTTTTTTTTCACTTATACTTACAGGCAACAAAAAGTTATGGAAAAAATAAAATTATGACTAAACTCTTGGACCGAATGAATTTTTATGTTCTTCCTGTGTTCAACGTAGATGGATATATTTGGTCTTGGACACAGGTACTTCTTGGTATTCTCTAATTTGCATTTAAATAAAATATTATTTCTTTGTTTTAATGCATATTTATAGTTATATATTAATATATGATATGGGAAATAATTTAACTCCAACTGAGAAAAGTATACATTTAAAAATTTCAATTTCAAATTAAATCAAGCATAATTTCTTATTGCACAAGTTCTTGAAATAATATGAAATTTTTGCTGCTGAAGATAGTAATACAGAAAAATAAAATAAATCAGTAATTTATAAAGGAAATACATGATTATATGAAATGGCAAAAGCATAGTTTAGCTATGAATAAAAGCCATTAGAAACTTTTATGAACATGTTGATTTCAAAGCAAAAGTCATTTTATTCCATCATTTGGGGACAGGATAGAAGTAGAGTCATAATATCAAGACATAAATAAAGACAATCTTACCAGGATGTTTTATTCTCCTGTTTTTAAAACGATTAATACTGAACTTTCAGACAGTTACTATAACATCAAGTTTTTTCTGAAAACTATGCTCTAATGATCACAATTTGACCTGTATTTTATCTGAATCTATAAATGATAAAAGATGTAATCACAATTTAATTTATACGTAATTCCAGAACATGACAATTTTCTAATACTTAGAACTATGCAAAAGTTTTTAAAACTAACTGAATCATTTCATTATGTCCTAAGATTAGCAACCATGTTTCTAATTATAAATTATAAGAAAATAATATTTTCTTTATAACAAAACCACTCATTTTAACTAGGTAGATTTCAAATGCAGCTGTAGACACCTGAAAAGAGAATCTGAGATGATTAAATTGAAAAGTACAAACTGATCTGATATAAACCCTTCCATGATTCAATCTGGCAGAACCGAATGTGGAGAAAAAATCGTTCCAAGAACAAAAATTCCAGCTGCATTGGCACTGACCTCAATAGGAATTTTGATGTCTCGTGGAACTGTGAGTCATAGACTTGGTTTTGATGAAAACTGCTTGAGCATTTAGAAACTGAATATATATATAGTTATATATAGTTATATATATAATATAGTTATATATATAATATATATATATATATTAGAGAGAGAGAGAGAGATTCTCGTATAAGAAAAACCAGGCAGCAGTATTTAAGCTTGTATGGAACATTAAAATTTAAAAATTAATTTAAAAAAACTGAACTTAACTAAACCATCTACTTATTTTAGCAAAAATATGTATTCCTGAATGGGCATTTATTTTTTCATCTACTAAAGGCAAAATAAACATCACTACCATAGAGCGATGGGGGAGGGCAGAGGAAGTCGTTTATCGAACCATCTCTCACTGAACATATCTAGCTCACTAAAAAACAGTCAAAATAGATATACGAAAATTCAGATAAACTGAAGAGAGACCGCAGGTCCCTCCTGTTCCTACTCTGATAAAAGTTGAGAAATACCAGTGGATGAAACTGAAATACAAGTAATTCTTTAGATTCTTAGTGAAAAAGAACATATTTGGGGCAGGGACCAAAAGCGAAACTATTTAATAGAAACGCAAAATTAGGGGCCTGCTTTATCAGACGATGTTGTTGTTATACAACTAAAACTTTATCATTATAGACTTTTGGGGAGAAATTACCACTGCCCCAATTCATGTATTTCTTCTTCATTTAATTTGGTTAAAAATATCACCTCGGTTTTCAGTTCTTTTAATTCTGAGATAATGAATACAATGATGATTCTAAATATCACTAATTAAGAGCTTCCTACTGAAACAAGTTGAAAAAAGTTCAGGGTCAGAAAAGGTCTTTACCCAGTCCTCAGCAAGTTGGAGCTGGAGTAGAACTGAAATGAATAGCTGTTTGACTCTAAACCCTGGAATGCTTTTGATATGTTTTTCCTATGGCCGTAGGAAAGGAGGGGGAACAGATAAGGTTAAGAATATCCCTACGAACTAAATTTTATAATATGATATATATGTACACTTAGTTTATGTCACAAGACAGGCAGTTCTATAAACGTGAGAGGCCAAAATGTTGAAGACATTTTGGTAATCCACATCAGAAGGGGTAAGGGCTGTACTGATAGACAGCAGATTGTGATCTCATCTGCTCATGTATTCTGCAGCTTCTCCAGGCACTAATAATCCATGCAGTGACATCTACAGAGGCCCTGCACCAGAGTCAGAGAAAGAGACAAAAGCTGTCACTGACTTCATTCGAAGACACCTAAAATCCATCAAAGCTTACATCACCTTTCATTCCTACTCCCAGATGCTATTGTTTCCCTATGGATATACAACAAAACTGCCACCCAACTATGAGGACCTGGTATGTAGAAAAAAAAAATTCATGGTTTATACATTGACGTCACCATTGTTTTCCAGTCCATTCTTTGTTAACTGGTGTTATGTGGAAGGAATTCTATATTTTAATACCAAAGAAAAGGACTAATGAAGTTTGACTTGGAGTTAAAATTATGATCTTTAATTTCCATCTCATAAAAGTATATAGATAAGGAAATCTTTTAATGTGACTGTAAATAGAAAACCCAGAGGAAGAATATCAAAACTATTCAGAGTAGAATTTTACTACTATACAGCTCAGAGAGGCATTTGATATTTACTGTGGGTCATACTACAAAACTACAAACCACAAAAGCCTAATTGAACAGCAAAGCCAGTTGATAATCATATCCTAAGGCACCATATTTAAGGAGATCCATTGTATTTTTATCCTTCTGAAAAAACTGGAAATGACACTAATTCTGTTAGCTTCATCACTAAGAACATGCTATCTTCCCAAAACTTTGATCCATTGAACATTATTTTTCTTTCCATAAAGACTGATTTGATCATATTAACTTTGAAAAAGAATGCTTTACAAATGGATGCCAAAAAAACACAGGAACTGACCAGGTGAATGGGCGAATATAAGAATAAATATCTTGAATTGCTGTAGAAGAAAAGCTATAAAGCAGATAAAGATTAGCATGAATCTCATGCTAGTCAATAAATATGCAGTAAAAACTATGTTTCAAGTACTGCCTCATAAAACTAATTTGAGGGAAAAAGAGATCTCAATTTTCACTTTGACCTCAGTCCATTGTACTCAGCACAATACCACTTGATTTGAGTTAGATCACAGATTTGAAGGAGTCATTAAATCAATCTCTGTATACAGAACAAACAAAATATACAAGCAATATGTGGCCTGCACTTGTTATCCAACCCAGCTGAGAATCTGAACCTATGAGTCTGATTAATTTGTGCAATGATACAGCAACGCAATTTCAATCTACTCCTAGGAAAATAATATTACAGATTTAAAAATTGCATATATACACAACAACCACTTCAAGTAAAATAGAAGTTCTTACATAGTAGCTAAATCAATTTAGAGAAAACCTATTTCTTAGATGCACTATACATATAGACTAAAAAATCTTCATTTGAAATGCAAATGTGTTGTGACTATATTCCGTTAAAGCTAATTCCAACAATCATTTTCATAACACAAACCACTAACATTTACTAAAGATGATAAAAGGCCGCTCTGGAAGAGAAACCCTAATTTAATAGAACTACCTGAAAGGAGTACTTTCTTTCTTCCCCGCATATGCTGAAGTCAGATGAGTAGAGAAAATCCTGCAGCAGTGTGGCACCTGTTATAGACAAAAGAATGGGGAACCTGGGATAAGCCGGAAACTTGATTTTGGAAGAGACAAATATCTGAACCCTCCTCAGACAAAAATCCTGAAAAAAAGAATGCATAGTTTAACAGAAAGAAAGAGAGAGAATGAAATCTGGTGTTACTGTATACAACTGATTGCACATTTAGAACTCTTACAATCACTAACATAGCTTATTGAAAATAAGGTTCTCATTTAACCATTTATATTATTTTTGATATTCAGATGCCATATCACTAGTAAGATTAATGGACTGATGTTTTAGTGACTAGTAAATTGAGTTCATATAAGCATTTTATTATTCCACTATAACTTTCATGTCTTTCCAGAACAAAGTTGCAAAGATTGGGACTGATGTTATATCAACTCGATATGAAACCCGCTATATTTATGGTCCAATAGCATCAAAAATTTGTAAGTTTCTCTTGCCATTTACTGTGACATTTTCCCTAATTCTTTTTTATAAACATTAAAGAGAACTAACAAATTTGTAAATTAGGATTAGAAATCTAGAATTGCTAATTTGAACTTCAGTTTTCACAGAAGATTTTGAATTACATGTGAATTTAAGGAATAGATTATGCCTGTTTGGGGGAGATAAGATTTTTCTAGTAACAAATTATAATGAACTTTTTATAAGGCTACAGGGTTAATAGAAATTATTAAATCAATACAAATTTACAGTTTAATGCATTCCTCTTCCTCTTCCCCATCTCCACCAATAATAACATTTTACCTTCACAGTAACTAACAAGAATTAATTGGGACAGAGTCTGTCCTTATTTTTTAACTACTTAAATTGAATTAGACTCTTTCTTGTATACTTGTGTGAGTGTGGTGTGTGTGTGTATGTGCAAACACTAAACGTTCTAGAGCTATGTACGGTACTGCAAAATAATCTCTTAGGGAATGAAAATTTTAGAGTGCCTACTAAATATCCTGGCATTTTGGAGCTTTCAGAGATAGGTAGAAAGAATTAAGTCATAGTTATGCTCTCAAGGAAGACACATTCTAATAGAGGGGAGCAGAGAGCCAAAGGTACCATAACTCCATTCCATCATGCATCACTTTCAAAATGAGAAGCCAGGGTCAAGAGAAATCACTACTGTGTACAACTGTGTAGTGTTTTAATTTTTATTATATTATACTAAAACTTTTTCAGGAAAATTAAATTTGCATAGAATTGTCTCCTTCATATAGGGCTGTAGTAGCTTGATAAACATCCAAAATTTCTAGAAATAATTGCTCTAAGCATCTGATCAAATATTAATCAAACATTCATGAGAAGTAGAAAGTAATGAAGCAGTTGACTTGGTAAGAACAGAAAATAAAGGCACCTCATGATTAAAGTTTAGTCATTCCATCATCCTGATCATCACCTAACAAGACCCAGAATTTGAGGAAAAGATCTAGCCCTTGTTATATTGTTCATTCTTTGGTTTTATGGACACCAGAACCAAGGGGCTGTGGGAGAATGCATTTAAATCCAAACTATGGAGAGATTTTGGACTGTCAGAAAAAAGTTAAATATAAATTTGCAATTTGAACCTTATAAGCAAATATATCAGATAAATGTTGAATCATTAATGATTCAACACTAGGAAACCTAGGAGATGATATAATGCATGGTCCTCACACTTGAGCTTTTAAAATACATGAGTGACCAGGCCCCATTTCCAGAGATTGTGATTTCATCTGTCTGAGGGGGACCCCAGGCATTTGCATTTTGTAAAGTTCCCAAAGTGATTCTATGATGAAACTAGTATTGAGAACCACTTATCTAATCTAAACTCCTTATTTCTAGACTGTGAAATTGAAATACAGAAAGATTTTATCACTTTATGGCAGAACAAGGAGAAACAGCATTCTAGACCACAGTCAAAACAATGTACCAAATACTTTGCCCAAAAACAGCAATATTTAGATGGCACAAGTTTAAATAATGTTAAAAGACTGCAAAATGTTTATATGTGCATATTAACAGTGTATCCAATCCCACCATGTTAGAAATAACTAAACACAGTACCTAGTGAGCAAAAACAGTTATTTGTATAGATAGGAACCATGCGGTTTGAATGGTTTTCATTTCATGTTGATAAATAAGCACAGGTTATTATATTTAATACATTTCAGTAGTACTTTTCAAAGTGACATAATTTTCTAAAAACTACTATATCAAGAAAGCAGTAAATACGGTATACATTATATCACCAGAATCACTTTATATGGATTCCTTTGATCTGAAATCGGTCTCCTTCTTTGGCATAGTTTCATTTAGACTTGTTTTTATTGCATTATAGTAAGTCCCTTGCACCTAACATTGTACCTTAAAAAAAGTAGGAAGTATTTTTTTTCGAAATGTTGATATATTTAAAAGTATACTGTCAACAAAAAACAAATTATAGAACTAAAAGAAAAAATTTATTGATTAACTATAGATTGGCATAAGATGAGTAGTACCATACAATGCTTAACAGCATGAACTCTGAAGACATATATTGAGTTTGAATCCTGATTTTACCACCTACTATGTGTCTTTCCACAAACTGCTTAATACCTCTGTACCTGAATTTCTTCTTCTTTAAAATGATAATTGGTATTTACATCATAAGATTGAAATAGAAATTAATTAAATGACTTAACATGCATAAGCCACTTAGAAGGGTATCTGATATTTAGCCAAGGGATTATTATATCTGATAAATGTACTTATATCTTAATAATTACCCATAGAGCTAAATGAAAGGCTAAGTGTTATGTTCAGCAAATTAAGATGCATAATAATGTACACCTATGAGTAGAAAGTTTTCAGTGCTGCCTTTATTGTATACCTTAAACAGTTTTTAATTTACAAATTTAAGGTCTAGAAGATTCAAGAAGTAGTATCATAAAAGAAAATACACCACATTCTATAGCATCACTTAATTATGAAAAAGCACAAATTATATATATGCTCAATCACCACTGTTAATGAGAAATTTCACATAATGTAAATCTCTCAAAATAAAATCATATCTTTTAACCCTTTGAAATCATAGCAGTTTACTCAACTGTAAATAGAGAAATGGTCCAGCTAAAATCTGGCCAAGTTTAGTAAATGTATAGCACACTCTGAGTTATCATATTATACACAGTTTCTATGTACCTTACCTCCTTTTCTACTGGACTGTTTATGTGCCTTCTTTTCAATGAACTTAAGCCCAAACAACTAAAAATATTGTCTTCCTGAATCCACTTCATTTGTATGAGTACCATGCTCCATAAATTCCCTGCAACTTTTGACCCTGCTGAAATCCCTTTTTCTTGCCATTTCCTTGGCTTTCCTGTCTTTGAACTCCCCTAATTCTTCTCTTTCTCCTCTTCAACTCTACCTCTGGTGACTGCCTCTAAAAGCAGACATGTGTTAGGCATGAGGCGCACGCCTGTAATCCGAGCTCTCAGGAGGCTGAGGCAGGAGGACTGCTGTGAATTCGAGGCCATCTTGGACTACATAGTGAGTTCAAGGTCAGCCTGGACTACATAGCAAGACCCTGACTCAAAAGATATATATAAATAAATAGATAAGTGCAAGCAGACATGTTTCAAGAAATGGGGCACAATATATAGATTGTTCCCAAGCCTTGCTCTACAGTCTTTCCTCTGCCTTCTGACTTTCCCACCAAGAAGTGCCATCACTACAGGCTGAAGACTCCCATTTGCCAGCTGGAAGCACCAGATAGCCCAGCTAAGCAATCATCTTTAGACCAGTAGGGATCAGTAGGAACCTACCAGCCCTAGGCAAATCAATCAGGCCGAAATAACAAATATATGGGTTCTGAAAACTATATTGTCATGCAAGACACATGGTACATCAGGGCCTGCATACTAACACAATACAGGGTGTGACCATCTGCTAAAATAGAAGATATAGGTTAATATTTTAGGTGTAATAGCCAAAATGTCTACAATGCAATCAACAATTACTTGTTCTTTTAAAAACAAGAAAAATCACAGCTGGAATGCAAAAAGACAATCAACAGATGCCAACACTGAGATGATTTCATTGTTGGAATCATCTGAGAAGAATTTAAAAGTCACCATCATAAAATAATGCTTTAACAAGCAATTATAGATGGCTTTGAAACAAATCAAAAATATAACCAAAGAAATGTAAGATATTAAAAGGAACCAAATACAGTAATCCAACAAAGGAACAAAAGGCAGAGGGGCTCATAGCAGAATAAATATGACAGAGGAAAGAATCAGTGAACTTAAAGATGAAGCAATAGAATTCACATGCTCTAAAGAGAGAAAACAAATTGAAAATATGAACAACCCTTAAAAACTGATAACACAATAACAATAAGTACAATATTAATAAAATATGTTATAGAAGTCAGAGGAGGGGAGAACAAAGATAGTAAGTCTGGAAAAAAATGTTTGAAGATATTTGGCAAAGACATCAACCAACACACTCAAAACACTAAACTTCCAACAGAATAAGCTCAAAGAAATTCATGTCAGGACAATTTAAATAAGTAAACTTCTGAAAACTATAGACAAAGAAAAAATTTTGAAAACAGAGGAAAATGATCTAGATGAAAAATAATTCAAATCAGCAAATTTCTCATTTGAAACCGTGGAAGGTCATAGGTCATAATGACATTATTTCAAGTGCTAAAAGGGAAAAAAAACCCATCAAACCCAAATTCTAAATCCATCAATAATACCCTTCAGAACTGAAGGGAAAAAAGACATTGTCAGAAAAAGAAAAGTGAAGAGAACTTGTCACATGCAGATCTGCCTGCCCTTAAACAGTGGCTAAGAGAAATCCTCCCAACACAAAGGAAATAACAGAGAAGACTCCAAACTGCAGAAAAAAAGGTGGTGCTGAGGGTAGATGTAAGAAATATAATGTAATATAATATGATATGCCTCTCTTATGCATGATGATTGATTCAAAATTATAACGGATTTGATGCTCTTAATACAGAGAAATACTCAACATAACTGTTAGTTTTTAAATTGTGATTCAACAATACACTGTCTATAAGAAACTGATTTCCGGCCAGGTATAGTGGCTCACATCTGTTATCCCAGCAGTTGGAAGGCTAAGGCAGAAGGATTACAGAGAGTTCAAGGCCAGCTTGAGCTACACAGTGGGTTCAAGGCCAGCCTAGACTACGTAGTGAGACCCTGTCTCAAAAAAACCCTAATTTCAAAAATAACAACATAGATTGAAATAAAAAAGATAAAAAACATATGTGAACATTTATGAAACCCAAAAGAAACAGCTTTGTTAATGACTACAGATCAGAGAGGACCGGGTGTAGCTGAGTAACAGAGCACCTCCCTACCACGTATGAAACCCAGACTTCAATCTCCAGCACCACAAAACAAATTTAAAATTTTTCAAAAGAATGGGTAAATATCAAATAAAGTACATTGCAGAACAAAAAACAGTTGCTAGTTGCAAAGAGAGGCACTAATAATGATATAAGGATTAATTCACCAGGAAGACAATGTTCTTAAATGTTCACTTATTCACAATTTCACTTATGTTGCTTCTGCCAATAATTTCAAACTTCATTTTCCTGAGCTGCTTCCTGAATGTCTTATTAATGCTAAACATATCATTCTGTGTTCCTTTGCGACTTCTTTTCCTCATCTGAACACACTCTGAGTTCCTGTTTCGGTTAACAGTATGCTATTTTTTCCCAAATACTCAGATTAAAATTTCCATCATTTTCAGCAACTCTGGTTAGTCTTTCATATCAATGTTTCTTAATTAAGCCCCTCAATTTTCTTCCCAGTGCTTAGATTCTAAACTAGGTTAAGGTTTCGTTTCACAATACCTCCTAACTGCTCTTTACTCTCCAATCCAGATCAAACTTTGGAAAGTACAGAAGTAGCTTATGGTCTCTCAAAATCTAAACATGGATGATTTACAAGGTTTTCTGAACTTGCCCACAAACTCTCACTGCTTCCTTTACTCCAACCCAGATGGCTCTCACAGGTAGCTAAAATACCTCCAAGCTTTTCTGTTCTACTAGCTCACTGGCCAGAATAACTTTCATCTCCACCTAGAAAAATACATTTCTTCTAGGTTCTCAAATATCTTCTGTATCACAAAGGTAGTATCTGGCAAGGCTGGACATGAACTGTCTTCCTTCTCATCAAACATAATCTCTTTTTTCTTTAAATCTTTATGCAGTATTGCACTTTCCCATGGTTCCTAACATATCTTGCTGTCTGTATAAATTTACACTTTGACTTCTCTCCCCTAAGTTATAAGCTCCTGAAGACCCTATGGCACCCTTTCTATAACTTGTACTCATTTATGGCCCAGTAAAGTGAATTAATAAATATTTGTTGAATAACTTAAGAGCCAACTCTATCTCTTCCCACCAAAATATCCTTCCTTTCCCTCTTTCTTAATCACAGCTTTGAATTCTTATCTTTCAAACTTAAAGTAATTGGTATCAGTTAAACTCATTACTTGTTCTAGAACATAAATGATTTTACACAAAAAATACTTTTCTATTACATAAAGCAAAATATATGTAAACATACTTACAGTATATATATATATATATAACTTCTAGATGTATGAGATATATATACATATCCTCTAGATGTGCATTTATGTTTTCAATTTTGATACCTAATAATATCTTTAGTGGAATTTCATAAAAATTGACATGGGAAGCTTGGATTAATGGATTAAATATGCCCTTAAAATCACTAACTCAAACCTTTCTAATTATAGAATTTTACCCTAGCAACATGGTGGCTTTCAATAACCAGTGTGATGACTCCTCAGTTGGTTTCCTCCGCTGCCCTCACTTGTTCTGTCGGCAGCAATGTGTATCCAGGAAATAAAGTCAGCCAAAATGAAATTTTTTAAATGCAGAATGTATTTAAAATGCATAGTGGATTACAAATTCATGATTATGTTTTACTGTATACTCAGTAGCATTCAGACCACTGCTCTCATTCATTACTGCAATTAACTGTACACATAATTATTTTTATTGCTAATTTTACACCAGTGATTTCCATTTCAAAGAAAATGTTAGCATTTATCTCTAATTAAATATTTACTGCTTATGTTTTGCAGACCCAACAACAGGTTCTTCTTTAGACTGGGCTTATGACCTGGGCATCAAACACACATTTGCCTTTGAGCTCCGTGATAAAGGCAAGTTTGGTTTCCTCCTTCCTGAATCACTGATAAAGCCAACCTGCAAGGAGACCATGCTGGCTGTCAAATTTATTGCCAAGTACATCCTCAAGCATACTTCCTAAAGAACCACCCTCAGGTTGGATCAATCCTTTTATTCACCAGAAAGCCAATCTTCAAGTATTTCTAGAAGTAGCTTCCACACCACCTGGATAGGTCTTTCTCTTACTTGCTTATGTCCTGCATTTTTTTTGCTTTCAACTACTCCCAGTAACACCTTAACAAGGCAGTTTTAAGTGAACTTTTAAGTACCTGTCTTTGCTATAAGTAAAGTTTGACTCAGCAGACAGCTTTTTATTTTTAGTATTTTAGTATTTTGAAAGGTGAATACACTGTAGGGCACAGGAAAGAAATGAAAACATTTAGTTTCTCTAGAATCTGATTTTTACCATAAGGTTTCATTATTTTATGTGCTAATATAATAAAAAAATTTATTCCAGTACTTTTAAAAATGCAT
>NW_004624730.1:26124326-26139967 GCF_000247695.1 Heterocephalus glaber
TATTCTCTGCATTTCTCTGTTAGTATTAATAATCAAGATTAATACTTTTATTCAGCTTGTTAATAAGAAGCAATATTATTAGTTTTTTAAAACCTGTTGCCTACATATTTTTTCTGATAGAAGTAAACACTGTTTAAAGGGAATAATCTCAATGCTTTATTTAAGCAACCAATCCAGTTCTCATTGATATCATACATATTAAATTCAAAATAGTTTAATTTAACCTGCCATAATAAAATGAAACAATCTACCAAAACATCTCTTGGCAGTTACAGACACAGCTATGACCCTTGCCCTGCTAATGCACAGAAAGGAAGCCAGGAAATGTGTTACAAGTTGAAGGGACAAAGTCATGATGAACAAAGGCAGTCAGTAACTTGTTACCTGTACACTATCTGTGATTCCATTACTTAAGATGCTGTTACAAAATACTCTCTCCCCAACACTGATCCCTCAATCCTGTCCACATCAATCCCTTGATCAAGTGACAACAAGGTGGTGTCTATGTTCTAGAATTCCAGAAGACCGATGCGCAACACAAGGTTGGCCAGAATTTGAAGGATGGGCATAGAGTTCCTTGGTTTCTCATAAATGTATTTCTCTGAATACTCTGGATATAATTTTCACAGATCCTGTAAAGTCCTCAGAAATAAAATCTTAGGGTCTGTGATGGTTAAACTCAACTGTCAGGTTGCTTGGCTTGGGAACTATCTAGTGAATTCTGAACATGTCTGGGTAAGTCATGGTGGCATGACTTTGGTACTGGACCCCTTTCTTTCTGACACCCTTTAGCTCTGCTTCCTGGCTGCCATGAGGTAAGCAGCTCTCTTCCACTGGGCTCTTCTGCCACAGCGTCTCATCTCGTGTAGTAAAATTTTTCCATGCAAATTGTTTAGGAGAAATGAAAATAAACTAATGTAATTGCTTTACAGAAGGAGGAGAATGTAATGAAGGCAAGAAAGTAAAAGACAAAACTGGCTGAGATTATATTGTCTCAGAAAAGATATAGTATCCCTACCTAAATATTTAGTAGTCCAAACTGGTTTCAGAACATAGGAATGTAAATTTATTCCATTAAACATGCCATGTGGGATATGTACTCTCATTCACACCTACTCACTGAACTGAGAAAGGACTTAAATAGGCTAACCTCTAAACTCACATAAATATCTCTTAATTCCATTGGGAATTTAGGTGGAGGAGGTGAGTGAGACAATCTCAATTGTTGAACACTGCCCCATGTCCATCCATTATCCAGCTTATAAAAGACACAGAAGTTTTACACACCACTTACTCAAGCTTTTATGAAGTTTAATATTTCTTTTCTTAATCAGAGAAAATTATCTGAATGATCAAAAGTCAAAAATCCTAACAAGACTATTCCTTATCCTAATTGAATAGGTTTTGCGTGACATCCCAGGATATTTTTGCCTCTTTACTCATTTAAATAATGAAAATAAATATGTGATGAAAAGTATCTACACTAAGGTTTTTGTTTGTTTGTTTGTTTTTTGGTTTGGGGTTTTGTTTTGTTTTGTTTTTGCACCAGGGATCAAACTTGTGAGGCACGCGGCAGAAACACTGAGCTAAATCCCCAGCCCTATGCTAAGGTTTTAAAATAAAATTTCATTCTTATGAAAACATTGGGGTAGTCATGCCTCAATTCTTCCTTTCTTGTTTCTCTATCATTAAAAAGGCTTTGTATCCAAGTTACAAGCTCTGCTATCTCTATAGTATTCTTAACAGTATATCCTACGAAACATCATCTAAGTTATCATTTCTTTTTCAATTTTTCTATCAAATTTACTCAAAGGATGTTGTTTTATCTTTGAAATGTTCTTATTTTATGGCAATGGCCTTGTGTTTATGACATGTACCTTTATTCTACAAGAAAATGAAACGCCTCTTTGGCTGTTTTGACTAATGCAAATAAGTGAATTTCCAGTAAGCATTATAACTCCAAAATGATTTATAAATGTCCTTTCAGAAGAACCCTCTTCACATCCCACCTGTTGGACATGTTCTATCACCACAAAAGTGCTCATTGCTAACTGAATTATTAGGCTTAGAAATAAGAGTTTCCATTACTCGTGTAACACAAACATCCTTGCCCAATATTCTTTTCTTTTTTCTTTTCGCTTCTCTTCTTTTCTTTTCTTCCAGTACTGAGATTTTTTTTTTCTTTTTCTTTTCTTTTTTTTTTTTTTTTTGGTACCCAGGATTGAACTTGGAATCTTAACCTTGTGAGGCAGGTGGCGGAACCACTGAGCTAAATCCCCAGCTCTACTGAGATTTTCTTTAGAAGAAAAAGCAAAGAAGTAATCCCTAGAGAAACTTGGAACATGTTACCTAGAACATGTATGTTTTATCTGTTCTCATATTCTTCCCTAGCCTCTTTATCCTCACAAAAGATGTTTAAATTTACTGTTTTCATTTTCTTTGTTAGCCTTCTTATCCTCACAAAATATTTTTAATTATTTTGCCCATTCCAAAGGATGGATGGTGGCTGTGATCATTGTGATATGCTAGTTTGACTTAAGTAAGGTAGTCTGTACTGAATCACTAGCCCTCCAGGGCACAGAGAGTCATTTTACATTGTTCCACCTCTGAGCTGCAGGCAGCCATACAGACTCTTCTGATTCCTATCCTGTAGGCCTACCTAAGCCCTTTGCACAGTCATACATATTATATTACATATATACATATATCTAATTACACATACATTATATATTACATATATATTATAATTACATGTATATTATGTACATACATGTATATTATATTAAATTTGTTCCTCCAGTGAAAACTAATATAGTATCCTTTCCTGGACATGAGATAAAGCAAGAACAGAGGACTCTTCTTGATCCCATCTTGTGAGTCTCACTATTATTAACTAACGTTTAATATTTAATATATAAAATATAAATATGAGTTTTTCTAAACTGGAATATGCCTTGTTCCCAAAATCTACAATAAAGTATTGCAATATTCAATTAGTGTTGAATTTCCCTGAGTTTACATAACACAAAGCAGCAGCAGCAAGTAATCTGAGTTGAACACACATTTATTTTAGCATCCACAGGAGGGAATGGAGTCCAGACACTGGCTGACCACCTGGACCTTAAAGACTGCATGTTATTCTCTAAAATCTCTTTTCCCCACTTTTCCTTGCCTTCTTTCTCCACTCTTTTCTGCCTAGTAACAGATCATCCAATTTTGAACTAGAGATATGGCCATCCAAATAAAGACTGTGTTTTCAAAAATCCTCTTGTAAACAGTGGTGGCTATTTCACTGCTCTGGTCCATCAGTTGTAAGAGGAAGCATTCTGTGGCACAGGCTAAGACACTGACTTTAAAGACCTCTGGGACATGCACTTCACCCCTGTGTCTTCCCTAACTTATTCTCTTTCCTTCTGGCTGTAATAAAGTTGTGGTCTATCATTTTGGATCATAAAATGATCTTGAGAACAAAGCAAAGAACATGATAGGAGGAGTCTGATATGTTAGGACTTCACCAAGCAAAGATGCTAATCAAGGCTTAGACCACCTTCCTTAGGATTTAAATGTGATAAAGAAATAGGGACTGGGGTTACAGCTTGGTAGAGTGCATGCCTAGCATTCCCAAGGTTCTGGATTTGATCCTCAGCAGAAAGAGTTGGGGGGGAGATGGAGAGGTGGGGTGAGAGAAGGAGAAAAATGAATGTCCTCCTTATTTCAGCTACTGTTGACTTGGATCATTGTTCTTCCCAACCAAACCTGATGCAACAGGCCAGGAACAATTGGTATAATAGTTCCAGGTATGTCCTAGACAGCAACCCTTGGAAAATTCTATATTGTTATGCAAAATCATGGGACTAGAAATTAGGAGGTTTAGATTGGAATCCTGATTCTACCACTGAGTAATATCCAGTGAGATGCTGTCGCACTTTGCCTTGCTGCTTTACCCTTAGATTTTTGCTAAAATTTGAGGTAATACATAATTACCTGCTGATTTCCATTTTGTCTATATTTGACAAGGAACTGACTCAGATGTTTCCTTTTTGAGGTAAATATTGGGTGATACCAAAACAACCAGTGCAATCACTGCCCTCAAGTGTGGTTCTTCACCCAGCTGTGCAGTGATGGGATTCAAAGTGATATGTGCACATTAATATGTATGTTTTCCCATGTACAGCATTTCCATCTGATTCTTACAATATGAGGGTAATTGACTTCCAAAAATTTAAACACATTTAAATACAAAGCCAAACAGTATTTAAAAGAATATTTTGACATATAAAAGTAAAAATTAATTCCAAACTGCAGATCTCAGTTTGTCTAATCTACTTTCCTTTTTGTTGGTGCTTATTATCATTGATTCCTTATTTGCTTTTTAATGATCTTCAGAAAAAATATAAAATATCTACTACGTGGATGAATAATATAAGACAGTTCCAATGATCAAAAATAGGAAAATTTAAAATGTTGAAATTATACAAAATTATTAAATTCTGCCAATTTGATTTTTTCTTTTTTAATTTTAATAATTTTATTAGTGTGCATTTGTAATACATAATGATTACATTCATCATTGGGAATTGGTATATGTACATAACACATCTTAGTTCTCTTTACTTCCCTTTGTCCTCCCTTCCCTTCCCTCTTCATCCATCTTTTGGTCTCTAGCCCTCTTTTGGGGGTGTGGGGAGACAGGGTCTCACTAAGTGGCTACATTGCCCACGCTTAGCTCAAACTTGTGATCCTCCTGGCTCAGCCTCCCAAAGAGCTGGGATCACATATGTGCACCACCACACCCACCAATGTGATATTTTTAACTGTATATAGTACAATATTGCAGATTCACACATATATCTCAAAAAATTAACCCATTGAAATGGGAAAAAAACCAGTTTTCTATCATCCAGGGAAGAAAAAGCTTTTTAAAAAGTTTATGAAGTTCAAATGCCTCCTTTTCATTCAACTGGTAATATGTAAAAATTCATGGGTGGAACTCAGAGGAAACAAATAAATGAGCCCTTCCAAACTGGAGAGTTTTATTGTACAAGAATATATTAAAAGCAACATTTTCTAAATAGTGAGGCTAATATGAATACAAAGCAATATTTCAAAGATTATGCCTTCCTTCTTTTTAATACAATTGTATTTCATGATTAAAATATCCAGGCATTTTTCTATAATGAGTCATAATAGCATCTTGAAAATTTCGGCAGCATATAGGCTACTGTCAGAATTTTCTTAGGCAAAGCTTTTGGGAGGCTCTCTTGCATTTCATTGTCACAAAATCCATTATACCAGGACAGATCTCAGTCTGCCTGAGTAATGTCTATCTGAGGGTTATAATTTTGTCATAAAAATTTACTCTCACATGAACTTAGCATAAAAGGTCTCCATCCAGAAAAATCGGATTTGAAATGGATATATTATCACTTGAACTGCCTTTTTGCTCACTTAGCCTTCAATTACAAGCCTTAAGTTCACTGGTGTCAAGAGAGGTTAAACCAGAAAAATGTAAAACAATTTTGAAATATGTGAAGGAAATTTGACACTTAATGTTCCAAATGCATTATCATTGCCTTGGTATCACTGAAGTGTGCTATTGATTCATTTTACATTGTGGATTAAAGCCTTAAAGGACTACTCATGAGACAAAGAAAAAATCCATATGTATCATTTCATAGATAAAATAATTTGCAAGAATTCTAGTTTCTTATTTAAAGGCTCCAGTTTCTTGGTTTTAAAACATCTGCTTTGCAATGCTTAAACTTTAAGAGGTAATTAAGTTTTAATGGGGCAAATGGGGGCAGGGAGGTGAGAAAGGTAAATTTTGAACATTGCAGTCACTCTGGCAGTAATGAGCATGGGAAAGTACCATGTGCATAGTGCTGGATAATTAAAAATTGCCCTCATATGCATGTCTGCATTTCATCACAGCAAGTCTATGAGACTTACTGGGGAAGGTTATTATTCACATTTTATATATTAGAAACTATATCTCAAAGTGCTTTAATGATTTGCATTTTTTTTAAAACTTCAAATTGGAAACTAGATTTTCAAGCTTACAAATACAAATTCTTTTCATTCTTGGACACTGAATAATTCCAAAATAACTTTCTCTTTATTCAATGATTATTTATTATTTCAGTCATTTGAATGAACTTTATTGAACTGTGAAGTGTATTGGCAAAAATAATTTATTCATGGTCTATATCTTCACTTCAAAGGACAGAAATAAGAATTTCCATTTCAATTCCTATCTGTAAAAAAATGTTTATAAAAAAACAAAACCAAATGTTTGAACATAGGAATATATATTTCAAATCCATTACACATTTAAATAGTTTAGAAATATACATAAATAATTTAATACAATAAAATGTCCTTGCTTTGAAATTTTACTAATTCTACAAATTTTAAGGTAATTGACATTAAATTTTTGTAATTTATTTTATGCACTAATTTATTAAATTTTAAAATGCTTTAACTTTCTATCCTAAATGTTACATACAAAAAAGTTGGAGTGTGAAAAAATGTGATTTCTGTTAAGGCCTGAGTTTACTATGGCTACATGCAACTAAGAAACTGTTTTGGAAACCATTATATGAATTCTTTTGGCAGTGAGCAGTACCTTTCTTAACAGTAAAACTGGCCAAATTCTGCACCAAATATTTGCAGAAGTAATTTTGGAGTTTAGAGCATTTGTTTCAGGAAAAGTAAGGGGAAGATTCTACTTAATGTGATTCTTTGGCTGTCATAGAAACAGGTACTAGGATAACCTAAGGGCACTCATGTGTGGCATCCTCTGATGTTGCCACTTGGCAATGCTCAATTGTGTGTGCTCCAGTTAATCTTATACAAAGACAAAGGGGGAGAAAAGAGTAAGGAATATATGTCTAATAGCTTTGGCAGAAGACTGGAAAAAAATAATCAGTAAGAAAAATAGAATAAAATCCAATTTTTCCTCCAGTTGCCCACAGAATCATTTAAATAGTCTGCCTCTAAGCCTCTTTATAACCCAACTTGCCATTTCATTTGGCCTATAGAATACAAGTTTTTGATGTGAGTTGCATTTCCTCAAGTTTTGGACCATGGTAGCCTCTTGATTCTGATGTATGTATTTATTTTCTAATAAAATAACTTTGTGAAGGTTAAATATCTTTTAATCCCTTCTCTTTTTCTAAACCAAATAGACTGTCAATATAGTGTGTGTGTGTGTCTGCGTGTGTATGGTGTGCATGTGCTAGAGACTGAACTGAACCGTGGGCTTCACATATGTATCCCCTCTACCAAGGAGGTATACTCCCAACCCCTATGATCAAAATTTTTAAAGAGTGAAGAATACACACAAACATTTGAATGTACAGCAGATGTAATGGAGCACATGGATACTTTAAAGTCACTCAAAGGTATGTTTGAATACAAGCCTTACCACTTACTAGCCATGACCTATTGACTCATCTGCAAATTCAAGCAATGGTACATATGTCTAGAGATTATTGTGAAGATTGAAAATAAATACATAAAATACACGGTTAACCAACTGTTCCAGCTTGCTTAAAAATAAGTTTCCCAGAGTGTGGGTCTTGGCAGTGCTAGACCAAGACAAATCCAGGCAAACTGGGACAATTGCTCACCAAGTCATCCTGAAGTATTTCTCAAACAAAAATAACAAATGTTAGCACTACTTCTTCTCCCTTCCAATTTTCCAACAGCTATTTTCATCAGTTAAAATATATACAAATGTTTATTAATACATATCACTTTGCTATTATGTGTTAAATATTTCACATGGATTGTATTACTTACTTTTTAAATAAACCCCAAGAATTAAATGCCATTTTAGTCACTCCCGTTTTGACTGATTAAAAAAAGAGATAAAATATATCTAAATAAACTACTCAAGGTCACACAGCTCATAAATATAGTAAAACAAGAATTCAAGCCCAAATGGTCACAAGTTTAAAGTTTCCAGCCTGTTAGAAGTGCAGGATCTCAGCACAGCACCCACCCAGACTCCAGAATCTGTGCTGAGCACTGGGCTGCATCGCCTGAGCCCTTCTGTAGAGAAGATCAGTAAACTCTGATTCTGTGCTCCCTAGAGTTGACAAGTCCAAAACACAAAATCTCTAAAAGCCACACAGAGACTTAATAAAGGAAACAAATCATGCACAGAAGCAGAATTTGCATGTCCTAAAACTCTAGTCAGACCTCCAACCCAAAACTACACTAAAATGCATGAACTAAGTACATTTGAAACTGAAACAAACCCCAATGGTGCTCTCTTAAAGCATAGGGACAGCTTACATCCCCCCCCGCTTAAAATAAACCTGCTTAAAACGTGAGCAAAACTCTACATTTTTCTAATTCAAATGTATCAGAAAGCAGGGAGAGACAGAGACCAAAATATTAAACTATTTTAAGGAACTTTTAAGCTGATCTACTTTTTGTGCTGTGCAAATTTGTGCCTTTTACATAAATGGAAAATATGAAAGAAAGTCATAATTAGGAGACTCGCTTATGGTTACCATGGATTTAGAGTTTTAAACATAAATATAAATTAACAAGTATTTAATGTTCTTTTCAAAAACAAGATCTTAGCAACAATAGTCTATCAAGCACTCTTACCCAAAGCTGAAAGCACAGCAATAAAATCTCATTCCAGGCGGAAACCAGACACACAAAGTCAGAAGTGATGAAGTCATTATTGTTTGCTAGATTAAAAACACTCAGTCTCAATAACAACTCAGACCCAGTTCAGAGTAACAGCTTCAGTCTATCAGAGTAAATATTTTATATGCCAAAATATGTTGGGTACACAGTCTGTACCAAATTATGTGTTTAATTAGCTGCATTTCATCAGATGCTTTTATACCAATACCACCTCTTCTGTATGACATATTTTTCCGTATAAAATGAATAAAACAGTCACTGGAAACAACTGCATTTAAGAAATAAGACTATAAGTCTACCTTCAAAATTCCTCAGTTTAAATCTAAAGATTTTTCCTCATACTGTTTCTTTTTTAAATGATACAAAAATACCTTACTTTTTATTAAATTTAAATTGAATTTTTAAGGCTTTAGTATCAGGTATCACAGCATGACATTTCAAGCTACACTGGAAGAAAAGTGACATTTCTGACTGTCAAACTACATTGGAAGAAAAATACCATTACTGGAGGTCTGTGCTAAGTGCTTTACATTGTGACTGTATTTAATCTCTCAACAAAACTATGCAACTGGTGTAATTAACCAATGTTCATAAAGAAAACCCAGACTCAACTAATCTAAAAGAATGTACACATGGTTTTCAGCTAAAGACAGCATTAGGATTTGAACCCTGTCTGAGACCAAAGTGCAATGCCTTCCAAAGGTGATCATAAGAATTTTAGAGTCTGTCAACTGAAATTGAACTGCTTTCCCTCTAATGAAACAGCATAGACTCGCAAGTGCAAATAAACAAGGAAAGTTGAATGCCCTCTCAGACAGTTTTAGACCTCTACCTCCATCATCACAGCCCGAGGGAAAGCAAATGGCTTCAGCTTCCCCTAGTGATGAAGAGGGAGGCCTGACTCTACTCGGGTGCAAGTCCACTCAAAAGCAGGTCAGCCTCAGGCAAGAGAACCAGGACAGTTAAGCAAATCCTAGCACATGTGACCAGATGGCTTGGGCTGGAGCTCCCCCAGTGAGTCAGCCACCAGATTTTCCTCGTCGTAGGACTCACTACATTTATACCCTTACCCAGAGTTGCTAAGCATTTGGACACTGAGCAACCCTTGCCCAGGTAGCCCTCCAAGCTTCTCTAGGTACACTGCTATGTGTCAGTAGTCTCTTCCTTGACAAATATAGCATTAGGACCTACAGGCTTCAATAAATACACTGGATAATTCAGTTACCAAGAGGAATAAGACCACATTTTAAAGTAGTCTTTGCTTGAAAATCCCAGGGTGCCAAAAGTTTGTACCTTCAGAGACGTTTATCAGCAAGGCTCCCCAAAAATCAAACTCTACCCATCCTTCAGAGAACTAACTGCTCGACCTGGCCTCCTCTTGGAGTTTTTCCTAAGGGCTCCTGTCCACATATGCTCTTTTCTTTCTCAAACTCCCCTAGAATTTGAGTTGTTAATTTGATAAATTGACCTTTGTAGGATTACACCCAAACATGCATCTAAACTCCTAGAAATCACCATTATTACTTGGACTTCTTTTTATTCTCCAAAGTATCTAATGTATCTGTGCAATGATATGAATAAGAGTGATGCTCCAGGCTTCTTGGCATAACAAGGTCAGTGTGGAGGGATCACAGTCCAGAATGTGATTGGGAGTGGACAGCTGTGCTCAAAGAATGTGTGTCAGCCACACTTTAGGGTCTGCATGAGACAACCAAATTACTGATTTACTATGGGATGACGGGGGTTTGGTGTGAATGGAAGAATGTAGAGTAGACACACTTGGTGTAGACAAAGGACATTCATTCCATAATTATCAAGGAGGAAGAAGTGCAAACAAGCTAGAAAAATAAATGATGTATAATCCAGCTGTATCTCAACCTCATGCATTCTGATCGGGAAAGTACTGTGCTAAGTCTCAACTTTATGCATTGCATCTGGAAAAAAATAAAACCACATTGTGCTTCCCGGTAGCAACCTCTTTGTCTTTATCACTATTCTTTCTCTTTATTTAAAGTAGTAAGGACATCTCTGCTTTTCTACCTCAGAAAGCCTGGGAGATGAGGGACAGTAAGTGTTCCTAGGGATGAAGTTAATGGCACTGCAGAGCCATCTGCTTCCACAGATCAATTTCTACATATGCTTTTTGTGTCCATGTCCTTGCCTTGGGTTCTGCTTTCAGTGGTACCTAAACTAAAAGGGAAATAAAGGCAGAAGAAACTGCCAAATCATCCAGAAGAGATGAAAGGCCTCTATGATTCCAGCAGCATGCAGGATCATCTGCTGAAAGAAAATAATGCCTTCTCCTGATTTTCCACCTTAGGTCTCTCAAGTAAGTATTCTCATAAACCAAATCTGACCCAGAACTCTACCGGCAAGAGATTCTGGGAAATGTTCACTCCAGGTTTCCCCCTTAAAATGTAATATTCCCTGAATCTTTAATACAATACAATATTGGGCATGATGATGAGTTAACAATAGACAATCTGCAGATTGGTTTTAAGGATTATGATACACAGGCTTAATGCTATCAATCTTTCATTCACTCTCTTAATAGAGTTACTCATTCACAATCTGCTCCCCCGGACTCTGCAATGCCTTCCACTGTGGGCAGGATATCTATCCAGCCCACTGCTGCTAAGCTTGGCCAGATGACTACCTAGGGCCAGTGCAACATTAGCAGACCTTTTAAAAATGTTTGTGCCCTTGGACCTGCCTGCTTGCATTTCTGTGACCCTCCATAAGAAGTGCATGCCCCAGTAGGGACCAGCACTGGTGAAGCAGACAGAAACTCAACCCACCACTGGAGCCAAGGTCAACCAATCCTGGAGCCCAAATGAGCTAGAGGCAACCCACAGCCCCATGAGGGAGAGCATGAATGTTTACTGCTGTAAACCCACTGGAACTTGAGCATGTTATGTAGCATTGGTGAATGCAAGGAGTAAAGGTATATCTAAAATACTGCTTGGCACATTTAACCATAACTATATCAAGAATTTTGTAAATTATATTACACTATTGAAATGTAACACATTCTAAATCTTTGTTTAAAATTAATAGCAAATATGAAGTGCTCTGCCCTCAGGTTGTAAAAGATGTTATGTATTTGCATTTTTCTAGATCAAATTAAATCCAGTTAGAGCACCAGGTATTAGGGTTGACAAGAAGTCTAACAGCTGTCCTCCTTCCAGCCCCATTCTTCACTTGGCATGGTGTGAAACACAGAGTTTTAAACAGAGGAAAGAGCCAGACTTTTAGACAACTTACAGAAGTCAACACTGACTTCAAAAGATATTTTGTATCTTTGTTGGACACCTAAGGCCTCCAAATATATGACTAACACATGCTCTCTATATTGTTAAAATCAAAGAGAGTAAATGTCACCCATTGTCTTAATTTATATTTATATTCCTAATTACTTAAATTAGAATTATAATTAAGAGGATTTTACAGGGCTATTTGGAAGTAATAGTAGTTTTTAAAAAAATGAGATGGTCTATCACCATTTTAATTTAATGTATCCTTAAAAAATGTAATCAGAGTAGTGTAAAAAGACAGAAGAGGATTTGTCTCAAGTGATATACAACTTTGTTCATATGCAATTAAGTATACATCAGAATAAGTGTATTGAAAACAATTCAAAGAATAGCATCATTCTTTGAAGGGTAATTTGGCAATGCTTATCAAGAGTCATAAAGTGTTTATATCCATAGGCCTTGTAATCTCATTTTTAAGAATAAACCTAAACCAATAAATTTTTAAAAGATGTATTTATAAAGATTGTATTCATCTCTTGCAGTAAAAACTAACCTAAACATTCAATGATGAATATAACAATGATTTGATAAGTTTTGGCATATGTGTTTTTCAAATTATGTAATATATTAAAAATAAACACAATTGAACCATAAAAATAAACAAAACATGAAGAGAAGTATAGTGAAAATAACTGAAGGTGCAAGAAGCTTAATAGTATGATGTAAATTGCATACAATAGAGCTTAAAGATTAAAAATAGAACACAAAGAGCTTGGGTAGTATTTTATAGTTTAGTATTTATATACTAAATATCTTCTGTAAAATAAAATCATCAGACAAATCTATGCCAATTTGTGTTGAAAAATGTTGCTTTCTTAAAATACTAGCAACAGTGGATGGATCCTTTTCAAGTTCCTGCTGGGAAGGTGAACAAGCACTGTTTTTTGGCTCTCATCCCAGGGATCAGCGAAAGATGCCAGGAAAGGTAGAGAAATCCCTGAGATGAAGGCAGAGGGTTGCTTTGAATTGACATGTGAGGGAAGGCCCAGCACTAGAGGCAGATCAGTAGAATGTAGAAAAGATAAAACAAAAAAGATACAGTACACAACCCACACCAACAGCAACTCAGACCTTTAGTCCAAATGATCTAAAAAATAGAAGAAAATGAAATGGTCAATTACTATTTTAATTTAACGTAATGATTTAAGGTAATGATTTCAGAGAGTTGCTGTTTAAGGAAAATCATCACCTAAAGCTGCTCTTTCCTGAGGACCAATGTGATGGTTAATTTTGTCAATTTGATTGTTTTGAGATATGCCTAGGAGATTAGTAAAGCACACTTCTAGGTGTACCTGGTTGAGTCATGGGGCCATGACCTTGGACTCTGCCTTTGACTCTTTCCCCACTCTTGGCTTATAACGACTATGAATGAAGGAGATTTTCTCCACCATGCCCTTCCACTACGCTGTTTCTGCCTTGAATCTGATCAACCATGGTCAGAAACCTCTAAAATGAGCTAAAATAAACCTCTAAATTATACATATCAGGTTATTTTGTTCCTGCAACAGGAAAGCTGACCAATATATGCCAAGAGCAAAGCACTACCTTGAGCTGTTTTTTTGTTTGTTTGTTTGTTTTTGTTTTTAGCATAGGAGTAAATGACTCCAGCCTCAGCTTCTGCGTTTGCCTATCCTTATCCCTGAGATGATTGTGGTGAGAGAGACAGAGCTCTGGCCTTCCTCTATGTTGTTGCCTGACTGAGTAGAATCTCCCCAGGAAAAACAAGGTCTCACAAAGTTAAATGATAAGATAATTAAGGAACATAAGCATCTGGATTTCGGGTTCCATCAGAAACAGAAATATGTAAACCATAATTTTAAGTCAGTTTAATGAACACATTTTATAAAAGGAACAAATATATCAATGTGATTAAAAATATATTTAAAAGAGCCAAGAATTATTTAAGATTAAAATTACAATACTTAAAGACTATAAAGATAGGACACATTTTTGTATAAGGACACCATTGAGGAAGGAAAAAAAGCAAAGACATGAAAAATAGAAAAGTCAATAGACAAAAGAATCAGAGCCAAAGAATTAAAATATAAATGATAATAATCACACAAAGACAGAAAAATAAAAGCAGACCAAATCTTTAAAGAAATAATATAGATAAGTCTTGCAGATTTTTTTAAAAGCTAAAAGACCTTTTTAAAAGGTAAAAGGACTGAAGGAGAAGAGAAAGGAAGAAAACCCCACACCACATTTTGCTAACATTTGAAGAATAAATTTTATTTTAAAAGACAAAGATTAAAAGAAAATTCTAAAAGCTAACAAAAAGAAAAAATAAACACATCAAAGGAAAATGAATCAAATTATTCAAAAGAAAAGCTGACTACAAGAAGACTATGCAAGTTGAGTTTCTGATTATTGAAGAACTTCAAATTTAAAATTTTATTTCCAGACAACTAAATATCAGTCAGCTCTAAGGACTTAACAAACATATCCTCAGGCATATAAGGCTTCAGAAATGTTGCCATGCAAAGTCCCCAATGGAAAAATGTGGGGATAAAAATTCTTAAATAAAGGAACAAATTCAAGCAAGACAAGCTGCAAGTAATGTGTGAAAAGAATAAATCAAACAACTTGGTTTATTTGATTGCTATTTCAGAGGGAGAGAAAAAGAGCTGGAAAGGAAGCTATCATCAAAGTAAAAGAGGAAACTCAATGGACTGCAAGAACTTTCTCTTGTCAAGAACTGGCATTCAGCCTGGGATTTAGCTCAATGGTTCTGGCGCCTGCCTTGCAAGTGCAAGGTCCTGAGTTTGATCCTCAGTACCAAAAAAAAAAGAACTGGCATTCATAATAATTGGTAGACAAAAGTTTAGGTGCTACCAGTATTTTGAAAGACAAGTTCTCATAAGGGATATGAAAATATATTAAAACTTTGTGGTCTACTATACTGAGCCATGAACTTTCATTAGTTCTTGACAAAAGAAGGACGTTGCTCCAGAGTGTATATATACTAACTATTCACTAAGGACTCTGCTTAGTTGGGCTGACATAATTTTACATAAAAGCTTCAACTCTGAAGGAGACAACACTTTAATGAACATTTTGGCGTAAGGTAGTTATCTCATTATGGATCAGCAACAAAAAGTCCCAGATCAGCATTCTGAGTATATTCAGTAGCATTTTAAACAGAAGACAGAGATAAAGTTGGTAGAAAGAAATAGAAGTGAGAGGGATAAAATAGAAATACTAAGTTGAGCTACTTAAAACTGGCCCTAATATACTAATAATTAGCATAAGGGAATATGGATTCAACTTTAAAAGATAAAATTCTCAGTTTGGATTTTATAAAACAAACTATGTTGTTTTTAAAACATAAGAAAACACAAGAGTCAAACTACAATAATAGAGTGAAATATTAGGAAAATACAACCAAAATTAGTTGTTGTAGCTTTGTCACCAAAATATGAAACAAATGTTAAGGTAAAATGTATTATTAGGACAAATAATAAAATTCACTAACTCAATTATTGAATAAAGTAATTTTAAATATGTAATTACCTAAGAAAAATCATCTAAAATAGTATATGAAAGAAATTGTATTGGAACTGTAAGGAGAGAGTAATAAATACTTATTGTAGTGAGATTTCAACACACCTTTATCAATTACTGACACTTTAAAATAGAAATAAATAGAAATAAATAGAT
>NW_004624730.1:26150873-26165228 GCF_000247695.1 Heterocephalus glaber
GCTGTGGGGAAAGAGGAACCCTGCTCCACTGCTGGTGGGAGTGCAGACTGGTGCAACCACTGTGGAAATCAGTATGGATATACCTCAAAGAACTCAGAATGGAAGTCCCAGTTGACCCAGCTATTTCCATTCTGGGTATCCTCCCCAATGAATTAAAAGAATCATACCACAATGATATATGTATGTCCATCCATGTTTATAGCAGCACAATTCATGATAGCTATAACTTGGAAACAACCCAATTGCCCATCAACTGGAGACTGGATAAAGAAAATGTGGGGTTTTTTTATAAAATGGAGTATTACTCAGCCATAAAGAACAAGAAACTAGAGACATTTATAGCTAAATGGATGCACATTGAGGTGATACTCTTAAATGAAAGAAATAGGACACACATGTGTAAAGACAAAATAGTTTCTCTAGTGTGAGAAACTGAAAGTGTAAATGAGGACTAAAAGGTATAATAGATAATGTGAAATAGGATGAAAATGTACAAAGGGGAAGGGGAAATGAGAGGGGTAGGGGAAAAAGAAGAGAATAGAATTAATATAAGAAAAAAAATGGAAACAAAATCTTTGTAGATAGGGAGGGGTGTGGGGCTTGAAGGGAGGGCAGGGGAAGGGGAAAAAAATAAGAACCAAGATGGATCATGTAAAGGTGCAAATTTCCAATGATGAATGTCATTATATTATATACCTTAAATATACCAATATAATTCATTTAAAAAAGTCATGTATACCAATATTTTCTCAATTATTTTTCAGTTGGAACTGAATTCTTTTTATACTTGAATCTCAAGGGGAAAAATACTGATTATGTTAAAATACCATAAAAACTTCTCATATCTATTGAATATAGAATCTCTTTTTTATTCTAGTACTATATTTCAAGAACTGAATGACACAAGTTAAAATCAGCTGTCCCATATCCACAAAAATGCAAGTGGAATCCTAAACAGTTTTAATGGTGTTTGGCAGTTATAATGGGACTTTTTTTTTTTTTTGGCTGATATAATCTCCACATATTTCTTCTCTAAAAGGAAATAGTTTGGAAAAATTTATCCAGTGACTCCTTTTTCCCTGCCAATTGTCTAATTGACTCTAACTGGCCTCTATTAGAGTAATAATATGCCAGATTTTCAGGCCAGTCAATAGAGAAGTGGACAATGAAGAACTCTAGTTAGCAAGACAAACTCCATATTGCTGCTTGACCCACCTGCCTGTCCTTTAGATGAACTCAAAACAAGTAAGCTTAGAAATTTCCTCCCCTTAAAAGGTCCCTTTAGAAATAACAATTAATCAACTGTTGTTTTACAAATGTTCTAATAGCAGGACTTTCTGCTTCTGTATCTTTTGCTTGCTTTGGTAGTTCTATCCCATAGGAGGGCCTAAAAACTGTTGGCCTCAAAGATGTATAAAACATGTTTGTCTCCCCCCAGTCAGGGCTTGAGTCTGATGCTCAGCTCGGGTCCCAGCCAGTAATAAACTCCTGTGTGGATTTAATATCGGTCTCTGGTTGGTTCTTTCTCGCTTGGTCTAACATTCATGGAGGCCCCAGTGAGATAGCCAGCAGCTCTAGAGCTTATTATCTTGGATCCATTGTTTCTTTTTAGGAGAGACCAGGATCAGACATTGATGGTATTTGGCCCCTCTGGACACCAGTCTGTGGAAGGAGAGGCCACCCTGATGGTATTCTGGGGCTCCGAGTAGGCTGTGCCCAATCGGGCCCTATCGCTGATCAACCGACCTGCAGGAGTTTATCAGAAAAGCCTCTAGAGGTAAGAATCGAATGATTCTTAGTGCACTGTGGGTAGGTAGGAGGAAGCCGGACACGGCACAGGTTCCCCTACCTACAGTCTCTTCACAACAGCAAGCAGACTCACTGGGTCAGGGTCCTCAGAAGAGCGATTCCCTGGGTGGGGTCTGAATCCATTCAGCCCCAGAGGTTTCACTTGGCCAAAGTTTGTCTGTTTATTGTTGTCTGTCTGTTTGCTCTGTGTGCCTTTTGCATTTTCACAGGCTAAAATTATGGGTTTCTCACAGTCCACAGAAGGAACTCCACTTGATTGTGTTTTGAATAACTTCAAAAAAATTTATTCCACAGATAGGGAAGATGAATATGGCATAAAATTTTCTAAAGGCAAATTACAAACCCTGTGTCAATTAGAATGGCCCAGTTTCGGAGTCGGTTGGCCCCCAGCGGGAACTTATTCTAAGCACATTGCTCACAAGGTTTGGACTGTGGTCACAGGAGTCAGGGTCCCACAGGTCCCCATCGACCTTTGGCACTCAATCAGGACAGAACTATGGTCCATCAGCCCCATCTTCCTCCTCCCTTTTTCCTTTAAAACAGACAGAGCCCAAGGGAGGATTGATTCATGTCCCTTTTAAACATCAAAATTCCCCCTTCTCTGAAAAACCTCAGGCATTGATCTCTCTTCTTGAGTCTGTTTTTCATACCCATCAGCCAATTTGGGATGATTGCCAGCAGCTTTTACAGATCCTGTTCACCACTGAGGAGCGGGACCGAATTTATCAACAGGCAGTCAAAGAGGCCCTGGGGCCCAACCCCAGCAACACTCCCGGAACCCCGGGGTATTCAGCTACGGCTGAGGTGGTGATTCCATTGTGGTTCCCCAAATGGGACCCCAATGATGATGATGGTAGGAGGAGGATGGGGACCTACCACCAGCATTTATTAGGGGGCACTCTGGGCAGCTGCCAGAAAGCCCACTAATTTGAGTAAAGTAAGTGAGGTTCACCAGGGAAAAACGGAGTCTCTGGCTGCATTTTTAGAGAGACTCTTGGCAGCCTATAGATTGACCCAGAAGCTCCCAAAAATGCAGCAGCTTTAAATTTGGCCTTTGTTTCCCAGTCGGCCCCAGACATTAGAAAGAAATTACAGAAATTGTAGGGATTTGAGGGCAAGAATAGGACTAAACTCCTGAGCATAGCACAGGAAGTTTATAATAACTGTGACACCCCTGAGGAAGTTCTAGCCTAGAAACTGGGGAAAGTCACTATTGCTGCATTCCAGGCACAAGAGACAGTCCCTCTAGATGGAAAAGAAGAAAGCCCCCTTTTTGGCTTTAAAGAAAACCTTAGTGTCAGCTCCAGCCCTGGCCCTACCTGATGTCATGAAGCCCTTTTGGTTGTTTGTGGCTGAATGAGGGGGCATAGCCGAAGGAGTGCCAGCCCAAGCATTAGGGCATCAGAACAGACCTTTGGCCTACCTGTCTAAAAGACTTGATCCTGTGGCAAGGAGATGGCCTGCCTGTTTGAGGGCAGTTGCACCCACTGCCCTCCTGGTCAAGGAGGCAGATAAGCTCAGCCTGGGATAGGACCTGGTCATCACCACACCCCATTCAGTGGAGATGTTGCTGAGAGGAGCCCCAGAACAATGGCTCTCCAACACCCACCTGACTCAGTACCAGGCCCTGTTGCTGGATGCTCCACACATCAAATTTTCCCGAGAAATGACCCTCAATCCGGCCACCTTACTCCCAGACTCCGACTCATACGCACACCCCTCCATGACTGTCTGGACACTCTGACAACGTCCACCACCAACCACCCAGACCTGACTGATGTTCCCCTGCAACACCCAGATGAAACCTTCTTCACCAATGGAAACAGCTTTGTGGAAGACGGAGTCAGGTATGCAGGGGCAGCTGTAGTCAGTCCAGGAGGACAGGTGCACTGGGCACAGGCATTAAGCTGGGGAGGCATTGGCACAGAGGGCTGAAATAATAGCCTTAACTCAAGCCCTAAGGTTAGGTTAAGACAAGGCTGTAAACATCTACACTGACAGCCACTATGCATTCACCACTGCCCATGTGCATGGTAACATCTACAGGCAGAGAGGGCTATTGACATCAGAAAGGAAAATTATCAAAAATAAAGAAGAAAGTTTGGCCTTATTGGAGGCAATTTGGGAACCCAGGGCATTGGCCATTATTCATTGCAAAAGCCACCAAAAAGGAGACAGCTTCGAGGCCCACAGTAACCGAGAGGCCGATGATGCAGCCCAATGAGGGACCAAAGAACCAGTGGGGCCAATAGACATTCTGCCCATCCGACCCTTTGGCTACCTGCCAGAAAGACCCACATATACCTTGGAAGAAAAAGAGGAAAACCAAAACCGAGGGGGTACAAAACTGGACTCAGGCTGGTGGAAAGGGACAAATGAACAAGTTTGTCTTCCCTGAGCCCTGGGGTGACAACTTGTTCATCAGTTGCATCACTTAGCTCACCTGGGAGAATCAAAGTTAAAAAGACTAATGAGCTCTAAGTTTTCAATCCCAGGACTGACCTCTATGGTCCAGGACATCAGTTCCAGGTGTCAGGTGTGTACACAAGTAAACTCCAAGACGAGACCAAGGAACAAAAGTAATCAGCTATGGGGAAGAGAGCCAGAGGAACATTGGGAACTTGATTTCACCAAAATAAAATCCCACAATAGGTTCAAATATTTACTGGTATTGATTGACACTTGCTCAGGTTGGGTAAAAGCTTTCCCCACTTATGGAAAATCAGCCAACATAGTAATTAAGGTTTTGCTCCAGGAGATAGTTCCCTGATTTGCGTCCTCATTACCTGGGGTCCAACAATGGGCCTGCCTTCATGGCATGGATATCCAAATTGTTAGCGAAGGCACTACATATCAATTGGAAGTTACACTGTGCCTATCACCCACAAAGTTCAGGGCAAGTAGAACCCTGAAATAAAACCCTGACTAAATATGTTCTAAAAACTGGTGGTATGTGGCCCAATCTGCTTCCTCTAGCCTTGTTAAGAGTTAGATGTATCCCATATGTTGACAAGTTTAGCCCTTTTGAAATCTTGTATGGGAGGCCACCGCCACTCCTCCCTAAGTTAAACCTTGAACAGAAAACAGAAAATTCTTGTGTTTCTTTACTTCAGTCTCTTCAAGCCTTATAGATTCTTCAGAGTGAGATCCAGGCTACAGTACAACAGGCTTGAGAAAAACCCTTTGTGACATTCCAGCCCCATGGTTTCAATTCAGGAGACCTGGTCCTGATACGCTTGGTTTGCTTGCACCAAGGGCTTGACTAAATACATTCCCAAATCAGTCTTGGCTACCCAATCTGCCACTTTATTTTGTGTCACCATGTATGTTGTTCCACAAGTCTTGTATTATAATGAAAAAGGGGGCTGCGAACATCTAGGATTAACCACTGAACTCTATAGGAGTAAATGGGCTGCCCCTGTTTTAGTACCCATTCTGGTGGGATTAGGAATAGCTGGGTCAGCAGCTAATGGAACTTCCTCCCTGATCCTTTAGGACACAAATTTTAAAGCCCTAAGCTACCAAGTAGCCAGAGATTTGGGTCACCTGAAAGACTTGATCTCCAGATTAAAAAACCAGGTTGATTCTCTAGCTGAGATGGTCCTACAAAAGCAAAGGGGACTTGACCTCCTGTTCATGAAATAAGGAGGGTTATGTATAGCCCTAAAATAAAAGAACCTGTTGCTTCTATGCTATCGGTTAACTATCCTAATTTCTGCTGTAACAGGCCCCCTAGTTATCTTCTTCTTTTGCTCGTGGGACCTTGCATTATACATGCTCTGACTAAATATGTTAGACAGAGGGTTGATGCAGTTAAACTGATGGTGTTGAGACAAAATTGTGAGATTTTAAAAGACATTTAAAAAAGAAAAAATCCAAAGAGTAAATACAGAAATCAAAGATTTGATTAAGTTACAAGAACCAGTGAGGAGTGAAGGACCCTAGTTAGCAAGACAAACTCCATATTGCAGCTTGACCCACCTGCCTGTCCTTTAGATGAACTCAAAAGGAGGAAACTTAGAAACCTCCTCCCCTTAAAAGGTCCCTTTAGAAATAACAATTAATCAACTATTGTTTTACAAATGTTCTAAGAGCAGGACGTTCCACTTCTGTACCTTTTGCTTGCTTTGCTAGTTCTATCCCATAGGAGGGCCTAGAAACTGTTGGCCTCAAAGGTGTATAAAACATGTTTGTCTCCCCTCAGTCGGGGCTCAAGTCCAATACTTGGCTCCGGTCCCAGCCGGTAATAAACTCCTGTGTGGATTTAATATCAGTCTCTGGTTGGTTCTTTCTCACTGGGTCTAACAGACAAGCCCTCATTGTATGTGGTCGTATGCCATAACCCTCACAGTATAGGGTCCGCAGCTGGGGAGAGCGATGGGAGATGAAGAAAAGACAAAGAAACCAAGAAAGAAGGATATGTACCAAGATTATGCTTGAAAGTTGGGACCAGGTGGAACTGTAGCTCATTGGGAGTTAATGGCCACCTGGAGCACCACATGCTCTTTATTTATAGTCGAAGGCAAAAAGGAAGAGAAGGCAGGGCAAATAGTGCTACATTGGCCTATGTGGCTTGGGTAGAATGCAGCATGATTGTTTTGTGATTGGAGCATTTGCAGGAAGGGATCAAGGAAGGATACAAGGTAATTGTCTCCCTGGGCTGTGCCATCCAGGGTCAATAATATGAATCAATTTCTGTTTGATTCTCTAATCTATGGAGGTGAAAGGGAGTAGGGAGGAGAAAAGGAGGAGGGATGATGGGCCATCTTCAGGCTCGGCCCATGGCTGTGATGCTAGAGGGAAATAAATGTTACCTACTTTCAAGTTTCCCAAGGACGAGAAGGCTATTTTATTTCTCCATGCTGTACTGCTATAAGTCAGAATGAGGCAGACATATTTACAGGTATCTGCTCAAGCCAAAGCCTTTCTGCCTTCTTGGCTCTTTGTCCCACAGAATGACACCCCATCAATGGAATTTTTTCAACCACCACCACCTTGAACTTTGTGAATCTTCCCCCCTCCCTTTCTCTCTAATCTTTAAGATTTTTGTTTTTATTTTCTTTTTAAGATGTTTCTAACAATTTTTATTTTTTAAACATTTTATAGTCATTTTTTCTTTTATTTTCAATTCCTTTTATCAACTATTAATCCCATTTACTTTTTTATATTCTAAACTTTTATATTATTGTTTTAGTCTTTTATGTTCTTTTTTCTCTTTTACTGTTACATTCTTTGTTGGTTTTTTTTGGTACCCGGGATTGAACTTGGGTCCTTGCGCTTGCAGCAGCAGATGGCAAAACCACTGAGCTAAGTCCCCAGCCCTGTTACATTCTTAATATTTGATTCTTTATATCTCTATTTTAAATTATCTATTTCATCTATAATTTTTGTCCCCAATCTTTCACCTTTAAAATGAAAATTAATCATCATATGTAGATGGTTTTTTCCTTTGAATTTCTTCTTGCATCTGAAATTGTTTTGTCGTGATCTGCTCATAACACTACACAGTAACAGATAAAAAAGAAACCTCTGCAATAGAAAGCCTCACTCAAAATGGTTGAACAAAATAAAGGATTGGAGATAAGATATATTAACTCACAATCCTGAAAACATCCACATGGGGACTTGGTTACTTTCAAAAACATTCTCAGGGCCCAGTTTTCCATCTCCTCTGTATTTGTGCACTCTACACAGGCTCGGCCACCACCACCTATAGGTTACCAAGAGGATTGCCACGGTTTCAGCCAGCAACATCCTCATTCCAGTCCATCAGCAAACAGGCACCTCTTCCTCTTAGGCCAGGGGTCACCCTGACTGCCCTAATACAGTCTTTCTTGGAGCCTATAGCAATGATTGTGAGCAGGGGATCCACTAACTCACACCTACTTCAAGTGTCTTCTCAGAGCTGAGGATAGCTCAGACCACCAAAGCACCATGATAAGGAGGAAGAGTTCCCAAAATGAGAGAAAAAATGGTGAGCAGGCAAAAGATAACCAATATCTACTGTTTCTAACGGTCACTGTTTTCTATTGTTTTCAAAATGATCAGCAGTGTGCTTGTCCTCATGGTCAGATGAGCCAACATCACATCAGGGAAGGCTGGAGGACTTGTCTCAGCTCTTTGTCAGCTGCTTCTTCTCCAGGTCCCCACAGTGGGCTCTCTATCCTTCCTTCAGATGATTCTCCCCAAAAAATGTGTGATCTCCAGAACTATAATTTTCACCAAGCTAAAATGTCAGGGTTTAGCACAATGGAGTAGCTTCTTGACATCTCATACCTCCCAGGTTTTAAATCAATAAACATCAAGCTCCCACTTTACAATTCAGTGAAAGCAGAGTGTGCACAAGCTGAGAGGGGTTGATACGCAAAAGAATCCTTCCTTGGGGAGACACCCCCACTGCAGCACCACTGGTCTGACCTCACACCTGACAGCTTGAATGGATAACAGACATCAAGATAAAGCCAACAGTGACTCTTTTTAGATCCAGTAAACTCCTTGGAGTGCATTTCTCAATGTCAAAGCTACTCCTAAAAGAAGGCAGAGACTGCACCTTGACTGTTTATGTTACCATTTCATAATTTCTCTCTCTCATCTTTTTTAATACCAGGAACCAGAATGGTGGCAAATGTTAGTGTGGATGGGCTACCCCTGTTGCATCTAGCCCTCTGCCACCTTTGCATCCCACTGCATCAGAACACCCTCTCTCTAAGTCTAATTTACTTCTACCAAGATGATAGGGTTATAGTGCCCCTTTCAAGTCACTGTCTGCACACACAGAATCCCTTTGTGATGATTTCACAACTTTTATTTACTCAACACACCCAAGAATGAAATTAATCATGTATGGAAAAATGAATTAAATGTGTAAACATGTGCATAAACTTTGATGACCTCTCTCTTTTCTTGCTATTCTTCTAGAATCCTTTCCTAGTGTTTTGGAGTGATTTTTATTGCTTAAACTTATGTGTGAGGAATTATAGCAAATGTCACTGAGAGAACTATTGTGCAATTGCATCTTGATTCAATGCCTTCCACAATCATATTAATCCCAAACCCCATGGTTCAGCACTGAGCCAAAAACATGCCACATCTACATGACATAGAAGAGTTTAACCTTGAAATGCAGCATACCAAATGGAACCCCATTCCTTGCCAAAAACTTTGCAGGCATCTGTCACAACGTTTATCTCCCTTCAAGCAACAGCATCCGTGGTTCTCAATAGTTTCTAACATTCTAGCTGTGGCCCACATCTCTTCCACTCCATCTTCTACTGGTCTTGCTCTAAATTTACAGAATAGATTTCTACCTCAAGCCTGGGAGATCCCACCTTCCTTCCACTACAGGTTCCCCTGGATCACCCTACAATTATATTTATTGCTGGTAAGAAACTCCTTTAACATGTACAAAATTGACATGTAACTTTCAGGACTATTTCATAACACAGTCCTCTGCATTAGTATCATGCTGTTAATGAATTTTATACTGCATAATGAATTTTAAAAGTAATGCATCAACATGGTAGATGTTTTTACATTTAAATTCAAAAGAGTATAGAATGAAAAGTACATTTTCTTTCCAAGATCTGCTTCTGTACTGAAAAAGAAGAAAGAAACACAGTTTGTTGAGAAGTACCAACTCTCAACTTAGCGAACCTTAAATTGACATAACTTAATTTTGTCAATCACCACACTTAACTGAGCTCTGAAGAGTCCCTTTTCTCCTATGTGTGGATGATCCTATAATTTCATTGGCAATTTCAGTTAAATTCACTTTAATATGATTTAGAATTCCTACCTCATATCCAATTTAAATCTCATCCCTTCTCTTTTTCCCAAGTTGTGCCTGCCTCCTGGCACTTGGAATTGGGAAGCGCCTTGTCTCCTGCATCACATGGAGGAAGGAGATTGTCCTGTGCCTTTTCCTGACCATTTCAGATTGGGAGTTTGGGGGAGAAGGCATAGGACAGGCAGAGTCACTCTGACTTTATTGGTGACTTGAGAGTGTTTGAGAGGCTCCCTTTATTGATCTGGCTCAACCTAGTTCCACCTGCTACTGGTAGGTGGAATAGAACTGATCTGCTCTTCAACGACAGCCCTTACTTTCTAGGTAGTGGAACACAAATCACTTTTTAGTTCTATCTGATTTTAAACTTGGACCAATCCCTGATTTTAAGAACTGGGGAGATAGTTCAGTGGTAGAGCACTTGCCTGGAATGTTTGAGGCCTTGGATTCAATCCCCAGCATCACCGCCTCAACCACAACAACATAAATTAAAACTGCCTTCAAGTGATACTCAATCTCTGCTGAGAGGGAGATCTCCCCACCAATGGGACGATTTTCTTGGAATAGTGCTCAGCTTCCTCACACCTTCCTGAACAAGAAGCACTCAGAAAGTGGAAGCTGTAGCTACCTACTACCTCACTAAAATACCTGTTATGAGCTGAGTTGTGTCCTCCTAAAATTCATGGGTTGAAGCTGTAAGCTCCAGTATTTCAGCATGTGACTATATTTGGAGACAGAACTTTAAGGAGATGAATAAATTAAAATGAAACTGTTGGCTTGAAACCTAACTAGGTCTGGCTGGTGTCCTTTCAAAGGAGGGAATTAGGACACACAAAGGGCATGGGGCCTGTGTGCACACACAGACAAGACCACACGAGGTCAGGTGAGGAGGCAGCAGTCGGCAAGCCCACAAGAAAGGCCTCAGAGGAAATGAAACTTGCTGACACCTTGATCTTGGCATTCTACCCTGTAGGACTGTGCAGAAATGTATCTCCATTGTTTAAAGTGTCTGTCTTTGGTAATTTGTTACAGCAGCCCTAGCAAATTTATGCAGTCCTCACCCCCTACACACTCATCAAAACTAGAAGCTGCCTGGACAACTTCAAGGCCTGCATTCCAACTCACTCTCTCTCTTTCTCTCTCTCTCTCTCTCCTGCCTTTACATGAAGACTTAAAGTTGGCCATGGTGGCATACACCTATAATCCCAGTGCTTACAGACTGAGGCAGGAGAATCACCACAGGCTTGAGGCCAGCCTGGACCATGTAGCAAGACCCTGTTTGAAAAAAATGAAGGACCAGTGTCCTGTAAATTAATCCTCTATTTCCCCAAAGAACATGGAGCTCCCCCTTCTTCCTCCCATATAAACCTGGCCCTTCTTCCTTCTCTGCAGCAGATAATCTCTGCTGGCCCTCTGCTTGCAGAAATCTCCAGGGAAGGAGGAATCCTTGTGTTCGGACTCCCTCCTGTCCTGGGAGCACGTGTCCAGCTCTCTCACAAAGTTGTCTCCACTCCAGCACCAGTCACAGCCTGCCTCCAGGTGGGAGGATATCACCGAGGCCCCACCCCTCACTCTACCTCTGCTGACAGAACCTTGGTCCCTGGGTTTACTCTCTAATCTTTTTAATAAGCAGGCAGGGGCAGCAGGGATGACTGGGGTAACACCTATTCAGTGCCTCATGGTGAGCACCAAAGAATGTGTCTGATCTTAATTCTTGGCAGTGCTGTTAGCATGTGGGAACTGAGTGTCTCTTTCTTCTCAACTATATCATAGCCTTATTCACCTTATTCACCTTATTCATCTTATTTACCGATTCAGGAGCAATTAATAAAAGCTAGAACAACAACAGAAAAACTGAAACATATGTCCGATTTTTTTTCCAGAGGTGCAAAGAAAACGTAGTTTATTCCGAATATAATATGTTCTTCATATTATGATATAATATATGTTCTTATATTATGATGTGAATATGATATGAATATGAATGTGATATGAATATGATATGTTCTTCAACATTAGCCCCTTACATTCTGCTAATGGAGTACAAATCAATTTTTAATTATATCTGATTTTAAGAGCTGGGGAGATAGCTCAGTGGTAGACACTTGCCTGGAATGTGTGAGGCCTTGGGTTCAATCCACAGCACAACAACAAAAATTAAAAGTTCCTTCAAAGGTATTTAATCGTAGGGATATTCAATAACTATCAGTATTCATATCACTTTATATACATGTATAAGTATAACATAGAGTAAATTCCTAGAAGTGGAATTTCTGGACCAAATGCCACTCAGTAATTTCAATAAAAATTCAATACATATCTGGAAATATTGTCATCCTTCAGTACGGGAAGTTGATTCCAGAACTCCCAAGGATATCAAACTCTGCAGATATTCATATCTTTTATATAAAATGGCACAGTATTTGCACAAATCTACACACATCACATCCTTTTATATATTTTAATTATCTCCAGATTACTTATAATACGTAATTCAATGTAAATATTATCTAAATATTTGCTATGCTGTATTTTTTAAAGGTTAATGACAATAAAAAAGTCTGGACTTGTTGGGTTTTTTCAAGTATTTTCAAAAAGTCAGTAGGTTGATTTTTTTCTAAGTATTTTCAATGTGCAACTGCTTAAATCCACAGGGCTAACTTTATTTATAAACAAATATTTATTTGGGGGCTTGCTGGCCACTATTCTGTGATGCATCAACCAACAAAACAGAAAAATTAATCTCTGCCTTTGTGGTGCTTGTATTCTTACTGAGAGAAGCAAATGAAAACAAAATAAGTAACCATCCACACAGGATATTAGAAGAGGTAACTGAGAAGCCTCAGAAAAAAGCGGTACCAGGACGTTGTGATTTTAAATCACCTGGTCAGGAAAGGCCTCCTAAAAAGGCCACATTTCAGAGAGACCTACAGCAGATGAGGGAAGTGGACCTGCTGGTGACAAGGGAAGTTGGTCCAGACCGGGGTGGTGGGGGAGGGAGTACCTGGTGCATGGGCTGCAAAAGTGAAAGATCCGTGACAGCTTCAAGCAGCCAGGTCCTCTGTGGCTGGAGCAGGAGGAACAGGGTAGGACATAAGATCAAGCTGGTGCGGCTGGGTTCTGATAAGGCTCTGCAGCCCACCATGAGAATTTTGCCTTTTGTTCTCAGTCAGATGGAAAAGATGCATGACATAACATAGCTCCTGCTTTAAGATGCTTATTCTGGACAGCTCCCAGCACAGAGGAGGCTTCCAGGCAGGTGTGCCACAGCTTCCAGCACAGAGGAGGCTATTAGGTCAGCATGCCACAGCTCCCAGGGCAGAGAAGGCTTCCAGGTCACTGTGCTACAGTGCCCAGTGCAAAGTAGGATGCTTCCAGGCCAATCCACTAATGCTCCCAACACAGAGGAGGTGAGCTGTGTGGGTACCGGCAGCACCACACCACCACCACCACCACTCCATCGAAATGAGAAGACAGGTGAGCATGCCTCAGAACCAGACTTCCAGGCCCCCTACACCAACCCCAAAGGGAAATGAAATGGAACACTCTGATACTCAACCATCTGGACTCCCTGAACTAGCAAAGAAAGAAGATCTGGGGAAAAAAAATGAAATCAGAAATAATTTCTCACATAAGAACAGAGATTGTGCCCATAGTGCAAGACATGATTAATAAACCTAGACAGGGCACAGATTAAAAAAATAGAGTAGCTGAGGAACATGATGGAATCCCAACATACAAAAGAATGGAATCCATAAAACAGATACAAACAGATTTCCAGGAGATTAAAAACTCCATTGAAACTTTACACAGCAGAATGAGCCAAAGTGAGGATAGAATTTCAGATATAGAAGATAAGATTGCAATTAGTGGCCAGGAAAAAAAAAATTGCTTTAAAATTGTAAGGGACCATGAGAAATCAATCCAGCAGCTACTAGACAATGCAAAGAAGAATAACAAAAGGCTGACTGGAGTCAATGAAGAAACGGGAGAGAGTGCACATGACATAAAAAAACTGTTCACAGAAATGATGGCAGAAAACTTCCCAAGCAGGGGAAAAGAACTTGACACACAGATAAGTGAGGCATATAGGACTCCAACTAGCCTTGATCAAAAAACCTCTACACATAGGCATATAATAGTTAGGATTCCAGAAATCCAACAGAAGAACAAAGTTCTACAAGCAGTTAGAGAAAAGAAACAAATCACATACAAAGGAAACCCCATCAAAATCATAGCAGGCTTCTCAACACAAACCATCAAGGCAAGAAGAGGTTGGAATGATGTATTTCAAGCCCTAAAGGAAAACAACCTCCAACCCAGATTGATGTACCCTGCAAAACTATCTTTCGAAATTGATTGAGAAATAAGATACTTTCATGACAAAGAGCACCTTAGGAACTTCATGAACACCGAACTAGCACTCCAAAAAATTTTACACAAAATCCTAGGAAAAGACAATGAGGATGACAACCCTGGGAAGCACACCAGAATGAATCCACCAGGCACGACAAGAAATTAAAAGCAAAAGGGGAGAATCCAACAAAAAGAAAAAGTCATGACAATGACAAGTCAATACATATCAGTTATAACCATCAATATTAATGGTCTCAACTCACCAATCAAAAGAAATAGACTGACAGAATGAGTCAAGAAGCAAGATCCAACAATATGCTGCATACAAGAAACACACTTAATTCAAAAAGAAACTCAAAGACTGAAAGTTAAAGGGTGGAAAACAATACTCCATGTGACAGGAACCT
>NW_004624730.1:26179585-26201940 GCF_000247695.1 Heterocephalus glaber
CTCTCTCTCTCTCTCTCTCTCTCTCTCCCCCTGCGCCCCCTGCGCCCCTCTCACCCAGGCGGAAGGGGCTGCTCACAGGCAGGAGCCAGCCGGGCTCATGGACACGTGGAAGAAAAACCAGGACTTTGAGACTGAAGCAGCACAAGGGGAAAGGGGGCACTGTGGAAACATTGGCTATCCCGGAAACAGAGTCCAATGTGATCTCCAAAGACACCGGATCCTCTGTCAGCAAAAGCAAATAGTGAATACAGGAGCCAGTTGGCCAGCCTGCATCACTAAAGTGGCCTCACAACAAAAGTGGATCTGTGATAGGAACAGGTGCTGCAGAGAACCGATCTATAAACGCCTTTTATAACAGAGGTCACCGGGAAAGGATTTAAGAACACAGGTGAGGACCTGCGCTATTCCTGTTTACGTCACCAAGGTAACCTAGCAGGCTTCTATTTATAAACACCGCTAGGCACGTTTCATTGGATCAATGGTGACATCTAGTGGAGAAGTTTTGCTAAACTCTTTTCTCTCCAAAAAACCTTGTTTATATAAAATACGGTAATTCTACTATACATATAACCAAAGGGGCATTAAACCAGTCCTTAAAATTGGACTCACAATCCTGTGACTTCAGCCTCTATAAAAACAACAAAAGGGGACTTAAAGACTGGGATTAGTTTTAAAATAAGCCAGAAAGCATGTAAGTATATGAAGAAACTGCTAAGAAAAGGAAACCGAGTTAAATAAGACAAAACTTTGCCCTCGAGCTTCTTTCACATGATGCAATTTTCTATGGGACTGGAGAACAATCTGATTTTAGGAATCTTTGGGCAGGAGTTTGGGGATCCCAGTCCCTTTTGGATTTGAAGCAGGTGGGAAACGGTGGCTCGCCCCGCTGGAAACCTGCTCAAGCGTACAAGCCCTTTGCCTTGTGGAGAAATCCGCTCTTGCCCACTTCGCTGGCGCCCTTCCGCCCCCAGATCCCAGCTGTTCGGGGAGGCCAGAGGCCTGTTTGGCTGCCGCTGTGGCTTCCAACTTCAGACGCCATCACTGTATTTTCTGTCCCTAAAACGGGGACATATAACTTAAAACCTAGTAGTGGGAGCTCAAGACAGAGCCAATTCAACTGCCTCCCAGGAAGCTCAAGATATTTCCTTGCTGGAACGACGTAGAGTGTAGTTTTTTATTTTCATGAAGAATTCATTCTGCTTACTAAATGATTTTTTTTTCTAGGAACAGCCACATGCTGCGGCAGGAGGAGGACTTTGTCAGCCCCTCAGTAAAGTCGCCCAGAGCCGGACGTACACAGCTTTCTGCTGATCTTTACCCCTGCCGAAGGCAGCTTTCTGGTCTCTTGCTCCCTCCTTGTGTCCGTGCCTCTCAATCGCCTTCTCCCAGGACCCTTGAGGTCCCCAACCCAGCGTTTCCATCCTGAGTGTTCCCACCCAGGCCTCTCTTCCAGCTGCCTCACAACGACTCCTCTGAAACTCACTGAGCGAACATCAATTCACCGTGAAACTGCTCCCGCTCGGGCGCCTAGGTTCTGCTGGAAGTGGAAGCATGTGCTGCATTACTCCCTGCCTGGCCACCCAGCGCCGCGGGTTCGCACTGGCAGCCCGGTGGCATGATTCACTCCTGTTTGTTTAATTAGTTAAACCAAATTAAAATGTATTTGGGGCTGGGATATAGTGTGTTCACTTGTGTATATTTTAATTTGAGCACATGCACCCAGTGCTGAGACCCAGAGGCATAGTTTAAAAATTAAAAGTTTTTAAAAACCATGCTGACAACAGGCAGCAATAGTTAACAGACTTCACAGCAAGCAAATACTTAAACGAAGTTTAATTACCAAGAGCTATTGATCCTCAAGGCCCAGAGAGGTATCACCCTTCTTCAGGGTTCCCCAGAGTGGCTACACAGAATCACCAGGTAAGTCTCATCACAGGGTGCTTCCAGGCACAGCTCACTTCAGAGTCTCTAGGCATGGGCCTGGGATTTCTGGCCACTGCAAGCTCCCAGACAGCCCCACACATAGCCCCCGCTGGTGTTTGGAAGCCCTGCTTTCCAATCTTTCAGAAAGGTCTGATAAACAGCTCCCGCCCGTGATTCCCAGACCAAAGCCATGTGTTTCATCTTGATTCTTGCCATGTTCGAGGTCCACTCCCAGATACCCCTCGAGTAATGAACTGGCTTGTGGGAAAGGGGACTAAAGCCGACATCTCTGGCCTTGTTCTGCAGCAAAAGATTCCTTTGCTCAGCTTGGCACAGAAGAAAGGAAGCTACCTGCCTATGAATTCGAATAAGCCCCTCTGACACCCAAAATCCTTGAGAACTGAATGAGTCTAGAAGAGCCTCTCCCAAGACAAATGGGAAGGAATGCCCAATGGGGGGGGGGGATCTTCAATTCATGGATCAGATCTGGATTGCACTCTCCCAAGAAGGGACGATTTAGTGCTGAATTACTAAATTTTTATCTAGCAAGAAAAATAAAGAGGGTGACACTTGTCATTCATTTAAAAAGAAAGACAACAGCAGTTACTCATATTAGAAGAGGATGTTCAGACATTTCTGTGGTCGTAGAGTGGCCTTGTCTTTACCGTGTCCCAAGCCTGACTGCAGGGCGGCCTTGTCAGCACCATCCATGCACTATGAACATGACTCACATTCCCTTGGGAACTGCACCGTCCAGCTGCCAGTAACACCCATTTTACTTTCCTAAACAGGTAAAGGAGTGTGCCACCTCTTAGAGCAAAGGAACATCCATCACACATAAATGTGTTTTACAATACTGTACAGAGTATTTGATAGTCTGCTTTCCATTTCCGTCACATTAAACTGATAAATGAAGTTCCGTTGTGCAGAGAAGCCAAAGCACATTTAACTAGATCCCTACTGCACAGCATTTAGAATGGTTTCCTTTGTGTATCTGTTTGTGTGTGTGTGTGTGTGTGTGTGCGCGCGCGCACGTGAGCCCATTCACTTGCTAGGGCTGACATAACAAAGTCCTGCAGATTGCATGGCTTAAGTGACAGAAATTTACTTCCTTGGTGTTCTAGAAGCTAGAAGTCCAAGATCAAGATGTCAGCAGGTGGATTTCATTTAGGGGCCTCCCCCATCCTGACTCGTAGGTGGCTATTTCCTCTGCTGTCTTTTCTCTGAGTATATCTATACCCTAATTGCCTCTTCTTATGAGGACACTGTTGCACTCAGTTAGGGCTCACCCATATGAACTAAATGTCCTCTTTTAAGGCCCTGCCTCCACATACAGTCACATCCTACAGTCCTAACAGTTAGGATTTCAACCTATGAAGTCTGAGGTTCATAGCTCAATCCATAAAAGTGGGGGATGATTTCACACACACACCTGTGCACTTGTACAGCCAATGCTTTAGTGACAGCATCTGTATCTATAATTTTGTGCACAACCATTGTTATTTCCTTGGATAGATTTATAGAAGTGGGACTGCTAGGTAAATAGGCTGCTTCTAGAATTTAGCTATTATTGGTTTGCATGTATTGCTGTAGTACGATGTCTTAAGATCTTTGGGGAAGATACCTAGAAGGGGGATTGCTGGGTTATATGGAATTTCTAAGTTTAGTGCTTTGAGAAATCTTCATACTGATTTCCATAATGGTTGTACTAGTTTACTACATTCCCACCAACAATGAAGGAGGGTTCCTTTTTCTCCACAGCCATGCCACCATTTGTTGTTCTTCTTTCACCCAATTTTGATTAAAGTTTTTTCATATGCAAAGGATCCAGGGAATAGAGAAAAATTCAGAAAATTGCATTAATAAATTTTCTAAAATAAAACAAATACAAGACAGACTAAAGGTCAATGAGACACTGAGTAGCATTCAGAGCTACAAGATCATGGGTTAGAGCCAAAAGATAAATGTCACAAGAGCTTGGTAGGAGAACAAGCCTCCCACTTGGAAGAATGATTTTGGGAATGTCTCATCAAATATAACTGCTTTTTATGGAGGAAAAGTGTTTCTATCTAAGTCTTGATTTCTAACAAAACCCGTGTAGAACTTTTTCTGTGATACATTAGTATCTTGCAATTAGAAGCATTTTAATCAGTTGAAGCTCTCAACATTTAGAGAATTTCTCAAAATGTTCAAATCATAAAAGAATTTTTTTCTTTTCTTTAACTTACAAGAAAAATTAGGAGAAAATGACATATATTTTTCTAGCCCTTTGAGATCTAAAATCCCTTTGTGGAATTTGTGGCAGAAATATATTACATATAAGCTTTGCTCATCATGCAGTCTTGAGCAATCATAGGAGATGTTAGCATCAGGAGTAATGGTGGAGGGGGGTTATTTCTTTTCATCTTTGGTCTGAATAACCAAAGAAACTCATTCATGCCCCCCATGACTCCTAAATTCATTCTCATTTCTGGGAGTTGCCACCTGGTGTTATAATTTCCTGTTTACCAGCCCATCTTTCCCACCATACTCCAAGCTCAGCAAAAGCAAGGACTTACTCATTAGGATCCCAAAGGCGCTAGAACAACACCTGGCCCTCAAACACCCAGCAAATTGGGTAGGCACTTAATAAATATAGAAACATAGATAGAAGAGTGGACAGATGAACTGCCACAACACCCCAAACTATTGCCAGTTTTACCTTTTTTCTGTATTAGTAAAAGGCCAAGTGTAACCTCAAAGTAAGACTGAGCCAGAAGATTCAGAGACTACAGTCAAGTACAGATTAAAATTGTAGAAGAAGGTTCTAGAAACTTAGAAGACATCAATTTATCCTCAAGGATATGTTTGGGTTTTTGTTGTTGCTGCTGTTGTTGTTCATTTCCTTTGCCCGTTTTCAAAATCAAAATGATAACTAAGCCTAAACCTGCAGCATTGTCAGGAAATGACAACGGAGACTGACAAGGTGCACCAGCAGAGGGCGCGCTCACCAAAGGTATTTACAGCGGACATTTTTTGGAATGTTTGCCCCTCAGCACGGCCAGCAGAGAAAGCGCAGCATTCTTTCCTAAGGAGCTCATAACCCTCCCAGCCAAACAAGAAGGAAGGAAAACACCAAGGGGGAAAATTACAGCAGAATGCCAAAGGCAATGACCGTGCTCGCTGACCAGCACAGTGTGGAGGAAGGACTTTATATGATTCTAAAGGACTGTTTACCTTTGCTCACTTAAGCCTTAAAAAGAAAACTGCCGAGGAGAAACTATACCAAGCCAACACATATTCTGGCCCGCAGTAACCACCACTACTCCCGCATTGGGTTTCAAGTCTTTATCTCCACTTGGTAGGACAAGCCAGTTTATTTTAGGGCCAGCAGGTTTGGGGGACATTTGGCAGAGGTCTGTGCCATTAAGTGACAGTGTTGTGCTTTTTAGAAGAAGAGCACCTGACTTCTCCCAGAAGCCGGATGGGGACTGTCTGGGCTTGTGAGCTGTGGAAACAGATGAACCCTCCCTTCCCTGATTCTCCCTCCCCTGAGAATTGCCACTGAACACGGAATCCAGAGCCTGTGAGGTAGGTCACCATGTCATCGGTCCTCAAAGCCAATGCCGGCTTCCCCAAGCCCAGTTCTGTTAGGCACTTCATTTGTGTACTGGTCCAAAATGTGCCCCTCTCCCAGTCTATGACTCTACAATTACAACCCCATTTCTCCAGCCCTGGCTCAGGCCTTCATCATTCCTACTGGTATCACTGTTCCAATCCTGCTTCCTGATCAGTCCTCACACTGTATGGGTTCCCTGCCTGAAAACATCTGACTCCTGAATACTTTGATCTCACTTCCCCCAAGACTTCCTGTTACTAGATTAACCTCTATATTATTGTTGACCATAACTGTATACTTGCCTCAGGGCCTTTGCACTTGCTAGTCCCTCCGTGTAGAATTATATTCTCCTACACTCTGACATTACACCCAAATATCATGCCATCCCTTGCACTCTACCCCCTTATCCTGCTTTGTTTTTCTTCATGGCATTCCTACTTATGAGTTAGGATGGATGTATGTATGTATGCATATATTCCTTTATTTCTTTCAACTCCACAAGAGCAGAGACTTAACTTCTTTCTTGTCCATAACCATTACCTTCAATACCAGGCACATTGAATATTCTCAGTAAACATTTATTTAATTAATTAACATACTTCTCATCACCTAGTTTTTCACTCCCAGCCCCTCAGGGAGTTCCTCATTCTCTCCAGAATTAAACCAGATCCTTGGTGTGACATTCAGGGCTGGGGTGTGACCCTGCTCCCCTTTATGGCTTTATCTCCTATCAATCCCACCACATGAGCATGCGCGCACACACACACACACACACACACTCACACACCTCAATGAAGCCTGCACTCCAAACACACCACCACTTTCCTGCCTGTGTACCTTTGCTCTGCCTCCCATTTCACATCCATTTGTTGAAATCTTCCTCATTTCTCAAACCCATCTGGGACCCTCTATCCTCACTGTGAAGTCCTCACTGCTGTCCCTCCCTTCCCAGCCACTGACTGTTCTTCTGTCCTGTGATATGTATTTGAACATCTCTAATAAGCTGCTCTGTGTTACCAATGGACAGAGTGTAGGAACTGAGCATTCACTCCCGAAGGCCAGGCTACTGTAGGGGTCTCAAATTCAAATAGCCATAGAAGCTACACACAAAGTAAGTGAGTATATGGGTGTGATAGTAACTGATTGTGACAACTTGAGGAAGAAATACCCAACTAAATTAAATCAGCATAGTTCTAAGTGTGGCTGAGGCGATTGACTGAAGACAGAAGATCCACTCTGGGGTGGCTTGTCACCTGGATGGTATAAAGGGGAAATGAAGAAGACTGGAGGAGCTGCCATTTTCACCTCCACCTTGGATGTCACCTTTTGGCTTCCAGCACAGACTCTTCAGCCTCCATCTCAGACCCTTCAGCCTCCTGAACGGACTCACAGAGGACACTGCAGTGAGCTCCAGACCTTCGATTGGATCCTTCAGTCTCCAGTTTGCTAACTGATACAATGGGTATCTTACTCTATTCAAGCTGCTGTAACAAAATGTCACAGACAACAAAAATGTATTTTCTCACAATTCCAGAGGCTAGGAGTCTGAGATCAAGGTGTCATTAGGGTTGGTTCTGGTTAGGCCTTCCCTTCGTGACTTACAGATGGCTGCCTTCTCACTGCATCTTCACAAGCCCTGTCCTGTGTGTGTAGGGAAACAGAGAGGGAGACAATCTGGTGTTTCTTCCTCATATGAGGATGCTAGTTCTATCAGATTATGGCCCCACTCTTGAGACCATTTAACCATAATCACTTCCTTAATGGCCTCATCTCCAAATAGGGTTGCAAGGGGGTTAGGGCTTCAGCATGTGGCTGGATTATGCACATACGGACACATCAGTCCTTAACAGTGTGCAGCTCCCCATCTAGCGAGGGAAGCCACTCCTCAGCTCCAGCCCAGGGTTCCAGGCCTGCAAATATTCCCCAACCTCCAGGATTGAAAGAAGCTTGACATCTGGATGATTCTTAGGTTAAACCTCTCATTTTAAAATGTCAATAACTAGTTAAAACATACTTTTAACTGTGTGAACAAAATACTCCCTGTCCACAGGCAGGATTCTATCTAGGGATCAACAGTTAACAGTTTTAGAATTCCAGTAAAAGTACTGGGTCCTTGGCAAAGCCTTGTTAAATGCTTCACATGGAAATGGCTCACCGATGTATGCACTATTGTTTAAGAAACTCTGATAGAAAAATGAGGAGGTGGAAAAAAGTTCTGACTTCTGTTATGCAAAGTCTACTGACTCCTCTTGCCTTTCACATCTCGTTTGAGTAGGAACAAGTGACTGCTGTCATTATTCACCACTCCATCCTCACCTCCCCTTCCCAGCCACACAACCTGAGCAAACTCCCCCTGAGTGCAGGGCCCTGCTCTGAAATCTGCACTTACTGGGGGAGGTAGAAACTGGAGTCCGCTCAGAAGAAAGCCACAGAAGTGATTTGAGGTCTGAAACAATACAGATTGGCAGAGGTTAAGGGAACCCAAGCAATTCCATTTGGAGGAGAGAAGGTTACAGGATTAGCTAGCAATGTTTTTTTTTAAAGTATATAAAAAGCTCTGGCCCAGGACAGTAATGAGCTGTTCTCCTTACTCAGACCAGAACAAATGGAAAATAGAATCTAAATGCAGCATAGAGGTTTGGATGTTTTCTTTCATAACACAAGTTTTTTTTTTGTTTGTTTGTTTTTGGTACCGGGGATCGAACTCGGACTTGGGTCGTTGCTCTTGTGCAGCAGGCGGCAAAACCACTGAGCTAAATACCCGGCCCCCATCATAACACAGGTATTGATGAAGACTTTTGTATTTGAACAGACCTTTACACAGGCAAAGCTTCTTCTTCCATTATCTCCCTCTTGATAGGAAGTATTCTTCATAATGAAGGAAGGAGACATACGGTAAAAAAAAAAAAAAAAAAAGACTTTCATCTGCATAAGATGGTGATATTTCTCAAAGAAGAATGTAACATTCCATATTACCTATAAAATCCACTTCATACAGTAGCAACTGCAACCCAAACTACTTTAGTAACATGTCCAAGGTCATAGGGCTATGAACAACTACATTTTCCCCATTGCACACTTTCCACATACATGCAAAGAAAGCTGAGTTTCCTCCAGTAAATGAGGAGAGATGAAGACAATAAAGACACATACATGCACAAATAACCTGTTCCTTCAGAAGTGCAGTCTGTCCTCTTGAGCAGCCTTCATGAGACAGCTGAGCCTCCATGAGCTCCTCCGTGAGAGAGCTGAGTCTCCATGGTGACTTGCATTTCCTTAATGTTTTAAATTGAAGGAAAGCAAGGGTGAGCCGTTGCTTCTGGGACTCTGTCCAGCCTGGAGCTGCAGCCAGCCATCCTCAAAGGAAGCCCAAGGCAACAATGTCTTGAATATTTCCTTTCGCCCTTTTCCTCCTTCTGCACAGAGCCCTCCTGTGCCCCAAAACTTCCACCAGTATAGACCCCTTTTTGCCAGGAACTCTCACAAAGAAGGCTAATCAGACCCAGAAACTCACCTAAATCATCGTGTTTCCTCACAACTTCACTCTTGTCTAGGATTACAACCAGAGTAACAAGGCATATTCCTCTTTATCAGAATGCCCATCATCGGACAACTCAGGAATGAGTTTGGAGGTTTCCACTGAGCAGGTGGGTCTGGATAAACACACACCCCAGCACCCCACTTCATGCAGGCAAAATCTGTACCATCTGTTTATGGTATTTGCTTGATCTTGATCTCTCTTCTTCCCTTTCCATTCCTTTTCAAGATGTATTTCTTCTCCTGAATTATTGCCTACATATACATATTTTTCTTGTTGTTGGACTTTTAAAGACCTTCAGTATCATATTTTAATATTGTTAGTTATTAATTAATAAGAACAAGAATGATTGTCAACATTAAGCAGAAGAAAAGTGTTTTACTTGGCTTTATTTCATGTTATGGGGCTACATCTCAAGGGCATAATAAGGGGAAGGTATTTAGCTGTAGGACATAAAGTGTTGCTAGACATCTGGAATGAGATAAGTGCCTCAGGAATTCAAAAGGCTGGTGCACATGAAGAAGGCGTCATTGAGATATGAACTTAAAAACAGCTGAAGAGGCAGTGGATCTTTTTGCTATTGTCTCTCTAATGCTATTCTGCCCTGGGCTGACTAGAATCACATAAAAGGGGAATATTAAGGACATGGAGTCCATGGTTAATGAGTAGAGTTTAAATTACTTATTTAGTACTCTGTCACATGAAATTTGAAGCTAACTAAAGCCAGGTTCAAATCCCAAATGTGCCATTTTCCAGGAGTACCTAGCCAAGGAACTTCAGCAATCTCTAAGATAAAGAAAAGAATACCAAGCTCCAAAGTTTTTTTGAAAAAATGATTTATATAAGATAAGCCATATACACAGCAGTTTTCAGTTCATGTTGAGTTTTCAACAAATGGTAGCTATCCCTACCATAAAAACAATAACAACGTCTTCATCCCTTACACACCTAGATTTGTAGATTCCAACCACACAGCTTACCTTGGAAGGAGACAACAGCAGCCTAGAAATACTGCAGCAAAGGCAGCCAAGAAAGTGGCTTCCAGTGTCTTCCACTGGGGTACAAAATTGTGCTCAGTGTATCCTGGGCAACCTCCCTGTTTATGTTACCCTCCTCCACTGTTTCCTTGGTCACCCTCCTTCTAGCAAACCCATCCATGCTTACCATTTGCTCTGACCCAGTTACTCCTCCTCTCATCATTCCTGTTATGAAATTTAAACAAATTGTTCAAGTGATCCAACTACTCTTCCTTCAGGATGTGATAGTCTTTATGTGGGAGGACAAAGGTAATATCAACTTCCTTGTCAGTCAACCAAGAGAGGAAGTAAAAGCTCCAAACTGTGCAAAGCCCTTAGGAGCCTCAGGAAGTTGAAATCTCACCTTTTGTCTGTAAAGTAGGAGATTTGGATAGGGTGACATCTAAAATCCAGGAATTCCACACCAACTCAAAGCGAAGTATGAACCCAGCGTATACTTCCACACTGGAATAAGAGGTGTTTTTTTTTAACTACCCTCTCCCCGCCCCACCCAAATTAATCTCTCTTTTGTAGGCTATGTGATATTCAAACATATCTGGAGAAAATGAGTGACATACCCCCCTACCCCCTACAAAAAAAGCCAGAAGAATATTAAACTCCTTACTCACTTCTGAAGGGTGGCTGGCTCCTTCCCCACATACAAGTATGGCTAGAGGATTAAAATTAGGATGAGCATTTGTTGAGAATGTTTATGTTTGTTTGTTTGTTTGTTTTTTGGTACCTGGGATCAAACTCGGGACCTTGTGCTTGTGAGGCAGACGGCGGAACCACTGAGCTACATCCCCGGCCCAATGGTTGAGAATGTTTATGGACAGCTGAAGAAAACATGGGTCAACTTTATCCAGAAGAGACCCTTTGACCGGAAGCTGTGACCTGAGGTTAACACAGGATGACAGATTTTTAAGTAGGCTGGAATAATCCGACCTGGAGACAGAGCTTTGGAACTTGATGGCTGGTTTGTCAAGCAAAGAACCAGCCATGGAACTGATGGCTCCGAAAGAATCCGGTAATGGAATTATGTGCCTAAGGTACACAGCTGGCAGTTATATTCTCAATGGATCACTTCAGGCAGCAATAAAGATAGCGTGCTTTATAATATATTCATCCATTTCAGTACAGTCAGTGGTGATGTTAGAAAGTGTTTATATATGTCAAGAAAAGACTGAGCTGAATGCATTTGAAAAGGAAAGATATGTTTTCTTAAAGAGATTATTTACGAAAATGAAATGAATGTACATGAGCTACTTCATTAATGCATAAGTCAGTTTGGCAGGTGATCCTAATACGCTCCTGTAAAAAGGGAGAATTAGAGCAATTGAAACTGTGAAAACGAATGGGCTACAGGTGTGCCTTGTTTGTTTTTCTTTTTGGGCTCATTTGGATTATTACAGGCTATGTCAAGTATATTTCAAAAAGTTTGGAGTAGATTATCCCAATAATCACGGAGTTTCTAGAAAACATTGTGCAGTTATGTGTTTGACAGCTCAAGAAAGAAAATGTGATCTCTAGGTTGTCCTCTCAGAAACTCAACAGCTTTTCCATGCAGCCCCTAATTGCAAGGCTGCTCTCCCAGGGAAAGGAAGTCACACAGGGAAAGAAATGGACTCCTAAAGTAAGGTGGAAAACACTGAGATCACCACCCAGGCAGAAGTACTATCCAACAACACTATCCTGGTGTTTATAAAGAAGGGAGACCCTGAAGTTCACAGAGTGCATGCCCAGCCTTGACTTCTTGCCAGCCTCTACGTAAAGGTTGCTTCTTCTAGGATAATCCATGTGTAAAGCTAATTCATCATCTTCCTCCTCCTCCTCCTCTCCCCAAATTAGTATCTTCTTTATCTTTCCTGTTTTGTTTACTTAACCAATATATATTTATCAATTATGTGCTAGGAACTGTGTTTGGCACTGAGGCTATACCATGAAAAAAAAGGAAATAAAGTCCCTATCCATATGCCCCCTACATTCTTCGCTACATCTTTCTGCTGCTTCGATAAGAAGCAGCAGAAAATAACCAAAAAAATGACTAAATATCTTACTAAATATATAATAGTCAGCTGAAAGAGTGTGCTGTGAAGAAAAATCAAGCAAGATAAGGAGAAGCGAGGGATGGGGTTCTCAAGGACGTCCTCTCTAGTTAGGATACACCCTAGGAATCCCAATAATTTAAGCTCTCCTTTTCAGTGAACCTGCAAGATCTTTGGGGAAAGTAATATCTTATAATTTGTTGAAAACGCCATTATTTGCAAAGTTAACAAATAAGTAGAGAGGACCTGGACAAGATTCAAAGCAAACAAGCAAGCCAGGTAGAGATCTAGGAGAGAATGCCCAGAATGAAGGAATCAGGGAAGGTCCTGAAGTGGAACTGTGCTTGCCTTGCTCGTGGGCCAGCAAGGGGACTTGTGGAGGGAGCAAAGTGAACAAGGTGGGGTGGGGGACAGGACACCTCTCCCAGTCCTTAATCCGCTCCAGGTTAGAAACTACAGTACATTACTGTGGATGCCGTTTCATCTGTTTTTGTTCCATTAGCTTCTTCAAAAACTGATTCTCCAAAATCCTCCCTTCCCTGCTTCCCCTTTCTCTACCATCTTAGTTTAGTCTCCACTCACTTCATGCCTTGATTATTCAAGACCCTCCTAACTGGCCTTCCAACCTCTTGCATTTTCAATTTCTCTATTTACTTCTACATTAAATTTCTTGGCATTTCTTTCATCATATTTCCCCCCTTGCATAAAATGGCTCAGCATGAGCTATAGGATAAAGTAAAAGCTCTGCATCCTGCATCCTTCTCAGTCCAGTCTAAATGTCATCACCCTACAACTTCATTCCCACCTTTGCCACTCTGAAAGCCTCTACTCATTGGGCCATACTCTGCCTATTCACTCCCAGCCCACAACCTAGACGAATGTGAGTCTGCTCTGAGTGGCTCAGCCCCCAGTAGACTCCTTTCTTGAACAACTGGAATGCTGTCATATATCTGTCTATCTGTCCATTGATCAATATCTCCAATTTAGTGCTTAATATAGAGCAGAGCACATTGACCAATTGCTTTCACTGAGAGCAGGAATTGTATCTTATACAACCTGAATATTTGAGTGCCGTAAGCGTACATGCTATGATTTATATAATATATGGATGATAAATAGTAATTAAGAAAAACTTCCAAGTTATTACTGGATTAGGTAAAAAATGAAATAAAGTGATATAGTGTGCCTTTGAAGCCCTCACTTTTCTGCAGGCAAAAGGGGTCTTTAGCACAAGGTCATCTTCCTTTAATAAATGATAAGATTAGCAGCATGGTCACTAAAGTCTTATTTCATTCACTCCCTATATTCAGTAATTAGTTATCTAAGTAACCAGATATCTAACATATTTACATTAAGCACTGAGTGTATGGAACTACAAACTCCCTAGGGAAATACTATTGACATGCTAAAGCCAAACATGAGACATGTATATACTTACATGGGCCTCTAGTAGGTAATGCTTAAAAAATCACATGAGACTTATAAAAGTAAGAACAAGAAGATACATTTCTTCAGTCTTCCAAACCACTGTCAAAAGCTGGGCAATAGCAATAGTTTGCACACACAGAAAGCTCACATGGGTGCCAATAAAAACATAGGTAAGATTTATAAAGCTACCATTGTTGCACATAAAATATAAAATTCCATTCTTAAATAGAAAGGTTTCCTCTAAGAGGCTAGAGTAAAAATCCTTTTTGGCTTTGGATGCCTGATGGCCTTGCACAGAGTTACTCATCAGAACTGAAGTGTGTGGACAGTGTTTTATATGGGGCCTTTGAAGTTAGCACCTGCCAGCTTCTTTGAAGTTTTATCTTTCACAGTAATAATAATAATAAAGTTAAAAATAACTGACACAGAAATTCTATATTCAATTCAGATTTCACCTGCTTTCAGCAGGATGAAGTATTGAATTCAAGGTAAGGGGGTGAGTGAAGTTGGGTGGCAAATCACCAACTTCCAGGAGACTGTCTTGTCTTCTGTTCATCTACTTTTACTTCCAGAAAGCCAGGCTGCCCAGGTTACCACCTATGTGAGGCCCAGGACAATCCTCATGCACAGTGAAAGTAGGCACAGGTCTTGCTTGACACAGAGTGTAGAAGCCCACGTGTCCTCCAGGTCTTTCCATAGGCTGAAGCTAGAATTCCATTCTGGGATGTAATCTCTACAGCACTCTTCTCTCCCAGTGAGCCTGAAAGATTTGGGGGCAAGATAATATTTCAAGTCATCATTTATGTCTTAATGCAGAGGTTGAAATTCTAGTGTTTACAGGACTAGGCAGGGGCAGGAAAGGACTGAAGCAGATAGCCCAACTCAGCAGCAGCCAAACAGAGCCACATGCTGAGGGCCCAATGCCACTCCACCCTCTGACTCTAAGAGCCAGAAATCTAGATCTTTATATGAACTGTCGCAATTTTTAAAATGATGACATTTAACTCTGATTTGTGAAGATGCTGTATGGACCAAACCAAAACTACCCTCAGCCCAGCAGTGAAGCAAGTTTGCAACCTTATTCCGTAGTGTGCATGAAAGAAGAGGGGAAAAGCCAGCACCTGCCTGATGATAATAGCAGGAAGATGGGGTGAAGGAGCCAGTCAAGGAGAAAGCCAAGGAAAATTGCTGGGAGAATTAAGTGAGTCAATACATGTTAGAAGTTTAGTCCTGAGAATAGGAAGAAACAAATGTTAGCTCTTACCATTGCTTTTTCTACAGTGTCCCCACAACTCATTGACTTTATGATTCTGGATATTGATAAATTACTAGTTTAGCATCATGTAGGCACTCTCAAAGAGCCAAACATGCTGAGACCATGAAGGTTGAGCTTTATCATGATTTCCCAAAGATAGTTTTACAGAATGCAAGAGATTGGTAAATGTCTATTCAGGCTTGCTTGGCTAGTTTTTAATTATATCATGTTCCTTCTATCAACTTCCTGATTCCTTTTGTCTTCATTTGTCTATAAAAGAGCTGCAAAGTAGATACTTGACCTTAGGATTTATCCATGGATCCTAAAGAGATATGATCTTTCAGTATATATGCCTTGCATTTACCCATAAAGTACCTAACAGCTTTCAAAGTACTTAGACATTATACAAGGACATAATATACATTCAAAGCAGGTACAAACAAGAATTTTAGAAAAATTCACACCCCTGGAAGGGTCTAGAGAACCAATATTTCCTGTTATACTGAAACAATTGTTGACAGTGAACTTCGTTATGATCCACAAAATTGAAGAGCAAGAAGATACCTTTTAGAGAACTCTCATTTGCTGAGAAACCAAGACCAAGATAAGTCGGTAATCTCCACATTGATCCATCTTGTGCTTTCCTCCATGTCTGCCCCAGCCACCTTTGTCACCATTTTATTTATATTATTTTTACTGAATTGTTGGACCAGGCTCATACCTCTAACGCTAGAATTGTTGTTGATAAAGATAACTATAGATGTCTGTGAAGATTTTACATTTCTTTAGAGGAAAAAAAGGAACAGTAGAAAAAGAGTGCAGTTGGTATTCAAAAATACTTATTGAATGAATGAAAGTACTTGACACTCTCTTGTCACAGCATGTTGTGACCTCAGAGAAATCTTCACCATTTTATAAAGTAGAGGGAGGAAATTGAGACCCTTGAGTATTATGTTCTTCGCCTACATCTAATTTATATAGTTCATGTGTCACAAGAGCATGAAGCATTTCTATTTCCAAATGCTCAAAAGATAAATCAAAATGAGTGTTGTTTGGTTTCAAAAGACACAGTGAAGATGTAGCCAAAGCCACATGATTTAGTGATTCCTGAAGAAAAGAATAGGGAGCACATGTGGAATTGCTGACTAAGCTGAGCCTGTGTTCCTTGTTCTCTCTGCATAATGTACTTTTAACTGCTCACAACTGCAAAAGAATACTTATTCTCATCTAATCAGGAGGAAATGGTGCAACTTTAAATCTCTTACATCAGCCAAGAATGAAAGCATTTTTCAAGACACATATTTACTATAGCATAACTATTCCCTTTCCAAGAAAACTAATCAGCAAAAATCTCCTGGACATTTGCAAAACACTCTAAAATCATGACTTCTTCCCTATCACATTGTTAGCTCACTTTATAACCAAGGTGCTAGAGAAAGAGGCACATTCAGGAATTTTATGGAACTCAAGTTGTATCCTGTTGTTGACTTCAGTGAGCCATGCTGTGCTCTTAATGTGCAAATAGATATCTGAATCTTTCTTTGGGCCAAAATAAACCAATTAGTTGAATCTGAAATAGCTGCTTTGTTAAAAATTGGAGTAATTTATAAACAGAATGGTTATTTCCTTATAGCAAAACTCATTCATAACCTATGCTCACAGCTGATGTTCAGCTCTCTGGGCCCAAATGCAATTCCTGAACATAAGCCATGTCAGCACTGAGTGCTTAATACAGGCTAATATATTGGCTCTTTTTAACTGGACTATTAAGTCCATTAACATTTAATGAAACAATTTTAACTTTATCCACCAAAACACAGTGCCTTCCTATCAACTCCCTAAAGGCAAAACAACATAAATTTAAAAGAAAAATAACTATGAAGATTTGCTAAGTGCAAATGATTTCCATACTACAGGTTAAGTCCTGAATTTCAATATCAATGCAGTCAACACTGATTTCTACTACAAAGATAAACCCAAACTGGTAATTACCCTTTACTAACCCTACCAAATAATCTCAGCATGAAAACACTGGCATTTTTCTTACTATGATGTATTATATAAAGAATTAACTAACGTAATTTCACAAAGTCTTGGTAATCCACTTCAAAATGATGTTGTAAAACATTACCTTTACAAATATTGTGTTAATTCTTTTCTCTTTTCTACAGTTTCAAACTAAAACTCTATTTACTTTATCTTAAATGATTCAGATCTAGAAAGAAAAGCCCTTTACAGAATCCAACTATCACATTGCCACAGAGAGATACATGGAACATAAATAAATCAAATTGTAATTTACTCAATTGTGACTTATTCCATTACCTTAGAAACATACATAAATTAGTTTATATTTGTTCTGAACCTTAATTCTTAACCTTTTTATAAATATTTTTCCAAAGGCCTATTTTAAAACTTCTGAGGTAGAGAGAGGTAAAAATTGCCCTCTTTAGTAAGCTCTTTTTAAAAAGAAATTATCATATTCATGTTCCTTAATGTCATGCTCCTATCTGGATAATTCTATAGATTTAACAATTCTATACCCAGTCCTCCTAAATTGTATCTCTTTGAAAACAGCTTCCCTCAATTAAAAAAAAAAAAAAGCTATAATCATCCATGACTTAGAACCACGTTTTCTCCAAACTTATTTAATAATCTAATGATTAAAAAAGAAGTTCTTTTTTTAAACACCTGTCTTGAAAGACCTCAAATGGCAGCATCAGGGATATGAATACATTTGAGAAAACTGAACATCTAAAGGAGTTAGCAGGACTGATGTGGCTGAGGCTCTGAACATTTGACGTGGCAGTTGTAGAAGTTGTAAATGTACCACAGTAGGAAGCAGCTTTCCATGGACTTCAAAGCACACGGCAGTTAATTATCTAGCTTTCAGGAGCAGCCTGGACTTAACCGTGACAGCTGTTAGGCAAGGACACATGGGTATCTCCACAACTGAACATCAGCCTTCAGATTGTGTCATTGTTCCGCTTGGATCTCATTGGGAAGAAATGCTTAAGGTCTCAGCTTGGTTCAATTCAAATTAGTCTAAGAGTTTTCCCAGATGGTTTCTCAGCATAAGCTTATTTCTCACTCCAGAGTCTGCGCCCCACCATCCCCTCCGAGCCACAGTTGACATGCTGTTTGCATATGCTCAAGCTCCATTTTTAATGCCATGCATGGTATATAACCATTTGAACTTTCTCTCCCTGTCATTACTGAATTCAACTTGGAGGTATGGAAACTTTGGTGAAAAAAGTAATGCTGGTTCTATAGGAACATTTAAAATCTCCCCCACTCCTTATCCCCTCCTCATTTTTTAACGGACAGAGAAGATTGACTGTTTCTGCCTTGTGCTAACAGGTGGTATGTCCTAGGGTGTTCTCCATGGCTGACCAAGTATAGTGGGCCCAACAATTATTTGACTTGCATGAATCTGACCAGGGCCTATCTTGTTCACGTTATCCCAGAGCATTAACTTCTATCTATAACCTCATCCAGCTCTAGACCAACCTCACAAAAATCCCCTGAGCAACTGTTCTAGCTTTCTGGACCTTACTTCCAAATCAGGGCTTGTAGTCAAAATTATGCACTTTGCCATATCTGGCACCTTTTTTTAGATCCAGAATTCATCTTTCTTGAATCATAACTGGTGGTCCATAAGCATAAGGTATGTGCACTCGAGGAAAGAAGGAGAGAGAGAGAGAGAGAGAGAGAGAGAGAGAGAGAGAGAGAGAGAGAGGAGGAGGAAGGAGGAGGAGGAGAGAAAAGAGAGAAGAGAGAGAAAAGAAGGCATGTCTTTGATTTGACCTGTTGATGCTAGGATAGGGCATAGAGGTCGGAAAGCCAATTACTAAAGAGTTGAGGAGGAAAATTTTGGTTAAAAAGAAAATTAACATAAACTGTTTTATATGACCTAAACTAGCTCCATCCCTTTAGGAAATTTCTGCCCTTAAGTACTCTAAGATGTGCAGTCTTAAACTTAAAATTGGGAGAGAGGGACCTGAACAAAACCCCGCAGCACTAGCCAAAATCTTATTGCCCTGTGTTTCTAAACCATTCATTTCAATCAGCCACATACCGTTTCTTGACATGTCCAAAGCCCCAAATGAGGCCTTGCTGATTTAAAGTAGTTGGTAACTACATGAAATATTTGCAGAACATCTTCTGAGGACTTTAAGAATTCAGGACTATCCTTATCCTTCCATCTCCAGGAAAGTATCAAATGCTTTCATCTTTCTAGTGTGCAAAATGTTTTCAAACTGCCTGTGGAATGTGTGATGTAAGCAATTTGAACAAAATATTATACATACTTATTATTTTTGAATGTGTTTCTTTGCAGTTTTCAGTTCATCTTACATTAAGTGCTAAGCAGAAATTAGCTTTGTTTTGTGCCATGAAATTACACAACAGGCATAAATCTTCAATATTCTTGGTTCCCTTTCATGCCTTTGCCTTCTAGATGGGTCTGAATACCTCTGAAAAGCAGGCTGCATAAATTCCCACGATGCCAGGCTGTTGGCCAAAATCCTCAAAGGTGATAGACCACAGCTGTTTCTTTCTTGCTGGGAAAAAGATGCAGGTCACTGGATACTCAATAAACTTGAGATTGCCAAATGTTCAGGCTCTGTCTTCTAAGGAGATGTTAAGCAGACTACATTAAAGCAAGCTGCTTTCATGTGGAGAGTTTGAATAGTTGACCAGGCCTGGATTTTCTTGTTTAAATAAAGCAATATTCAATCAATGTATTATAAAACTGAACATGGACAGCTACTTTAAAAATCATATGGTCCAGAGATCTGATCCACAAATTCCCTGATCATGCCCTATGAATTAAGTGCATGTTTTGAACACCTCTGAGGCAAAAAAAAAAAATCTACCCTGTGTTAAAACAGTCTATATGCATACCCACAATAGTAACTCACATTAAACAAATAATATGTAAAGAGCTACTACAGTAAGCCTAATAATAAAAAGAACAATCAAGCAAGCATGGTGGTGCATGGCTAAAATCCCAGCACTCAGGAGACTGAGACAGGGGCATCAAGTTGGAGCCCAGATTAGGAAATTTAGTGAGACCCTGTCCCAAAATAAAAAATAACAAGGGCCTGGGATGTAGCTCAATGTGAAAGCTTCAAGTTCAATCCCCAGTATCACACATACAAAAAATAGTCCAGTAGAAAAATAGACAACGTATATGAAATAAAAAAGAAATATACACTCAAATATACAAAGAGAAGATATATTCAACTTCACTTATAGTAAGAGAAAGGCAAATTAAACCTACATCAAATTATCACTTTTCATATAGCTTGCATTATTACTAATATGAGTATAAATTAGTACAAGCTTTATCAAGAGTAATTTAATAATCAAAGTAATAAATGCATATATACACCTTTACTTAACATTTCACTTTTAAGAATTGACACACATGTAAAATAATGTATTCATATTGTTATTCATTGTGGCATTGTTCGCTAACAAAATGTGTCGAAATAACCAAAGTATTCATCAGTAGGGATCAGGTTAAATGAAAGTACTAGATCCACATAACAGAAGGCTATTCAGCTATAAATAACAACAACAAAAATAATAAAACTGTTGTTAATATCTATGATAGAAGTTCTCCAAACTATATTGTTCAGAGGAGAAAAGGAACAGAGGGAAATTTCTTCAACTTGATAAAAAACATCTACAAAATCTACAGTGAACCTGAAAGTAGTAAGAAAATGGAAGCTTTCTCACTAATATCAGGAACAACTGTCTCACCAATGCTTTTCAACACTGTACTGGAAGTCTTAGTTCAGAAGATTTTAATTTGATATGATCCCATTTGTTAATTCTCAGCACTATTTCCTGTGCAACAAGTTCTGTTCAGAAAGCCCTTGCCTATGCCTGTGACTTCAAACACAATGAAAAGACAACCTACATGTCTTAGTTACTTTTTCTCATTTCTGGTACAAAATACCTGAAACCCAAGTTTAAAGGAGAAAAGGTTTATTCTGGCTCACAACTTGCACAGGTTTCAGTCCATAATCAGCTGGCTCCAAGGCAGGGTGGCGTGGCAGAGGGGCATCACAGAGGAGATACAGTCCAGGTAAGGCAGGCAGCAATAGCAGCAGAAGCAGCAGCCTGCCTCTCTCTTTTATCCTTTCCAGGATACCCACTTTTTGGGTGGTGCCCCCACACCCAGGGTGGGCCTTTCTTAATCCCAGGATCACACATGTAATCCTAGCATCTCACCCTTAATCCCAGTATCACACACCCTAGATCCAGCCACTTCCAAATAGCCCCACCAAGCAGGACCTCATGGCACAACAGTAGTGCATCTGACTCCAAATAGCCCCACCTATGACTGCATGAGGCTTTGGGGGGACATGTAGATATAAGCCATAACACTACCAAATAGGAAAGGATTTTGCTAGCTATACCTCAGACAGAGAATTAATGTCTACAATATATAAAAAACTCAAAAAAATTAGACCTCCTCAAAATAAAAGACCTAATTAAGAAAGGGCAAGTGAAATGAATAAATACTTCACACAAGTACAAATGGCCAGTAAATGCTCAGCATTGCTGACCATAAGAGAAATGCAAATTAAAACAACACTGAGATTCTATCTTACCTGAAAAAGAATGGCCATGATCAAGAAATCAAACAATAACAAATACTGGAGAGGTTGTTGGTGGGAATGTAAACTACTGCAACTACTATGGAAATCAGTAAGGAGACTCCTCAAAAAAACAAAATTAGAAATTTCATTTGACCTAACTATCCTCCTTCTAGGTATCTTATGAAAGAGTTAAAGACATCAAATTACAGTGCTATATTCATACCCATGTTTACAGCAACACAATTCATAATAGCTAAATCTTGGAAGCAACCTATATGTCCATCAACAGATGAACACATAAAGAAAATGTGGCATATATTTATATATATATTTATATATATATATATATGAATACTACACTGTAATAAAGAAAAATAAACCGAGTGATTTGTAGAAAAATTGATGCACCTTGACACCATAATATTAAGTGCAATAAATCAGACACATAAGCTTAAATATCATATGGTTTCTCTTGTATGAGAAGCCCAAATTCTAGATAAAGACCAAAATGAAAGATAGATAATATGAAGTAAGGAGACAGATTTTTCTCAAATGGGAAGGGTGCAGGGTGATGCAAGAGATGCAAGGTGGCACAAGAGGAGGCTTCTGGGCCTCCATACCACCCCTGCCAGCACAGAGGAGGTGAGTCACGTGGGCATCAGCAGCACCCCCCCCCGCATCGAAATGAGAAGACAGATAAACAAGTCTCAAAACCAGACTTCCAGATCACCTACAGCAACACAGCAACCCAAAAGGGAAATAAGATGAAACACTCTGATACTCAACCACCTGGTCTCCCTGAACTGGCAAAGAAAGAGGATCTGGAAAAAAATAAAATCAGAAATAATTTCTCAGATAACAGTAAAGATTGTGCCCATAGTGCAAGACATGATTAATAAATCTAGAGAGGAGCTCAGGAACATGATGGAATCCCAACA
>NW_004624730.1:26205050-26345028 GCF_000247695.1 Heterocephalus glaber
AAAGCAGATTTTTGTAATATGCTTTCTATATCCTTTTAAATTCTGTAAAATCTGTGGTAATGTCGCCTAGATCTTGATATTGTAATTTAAAAAATGTATAATTGATATTGTGTAATAGGAAGAAAAGCTCTAAAGGAGTAGGGAAGTGGGAAGGGTAGGAGAAAGGGAAGAAGGGAAAAGAAAAAATATGACAATAGGAAAAAAATAGAAACAAAATCTTTGCAAATAGGGAAGGATGGAGAGGGTGAAGGGAGGGCAGGGGAAGAGGAAAAAATAAGAACCAAGATACTCATGTAATGGTGCAAGATCCCAATGATGAATGTAACTGTATTTTATACCTAACATGTACCAATAAACTTAATGGGAAAAAAAAGTGAGATGCAGGGAGGCAGAGGGATGGAAAGAGATGAAAAAAGGAATTGGGATGTGTTATGTACACGTGTCAACTCCACACAAGGAATGTAAACATTATGTACTGCAAACATGTACTAATAAAAAAAAGTCCTAGTAATATAATAAAGAAATCATACACAAATTGTGAAGGAATACATTGTGTCTGTACAAAGATGACATAATTATCTATATAGAAATCTAAATTAATTGTCAAAAGTAACTTCCTGAAACTAAAAAGCAATTATCGCAAGGGTGCAAAGTATAAGGCCAAAACAGACATAAAAGTCACTTTCCTACATAGCACTAATGAACAAATGGAACCTGAAATTAAACATCTGACATCATTTACATTAATGCCCCCAATATAAAATACTTAAATATAAACCATTAAAATGCATATGTTCAATATAAGAAAAGCTACAAAACTCTTATGAAAAATACCAAAAAAAGAGAGGAAAAAATGGAGAATGTCTCAGTCCATTTAGGCACTATAACCCAATTTGATAAGCTAGGTGGCTTATAAACAATGGAAATCTACTTCCCACAGTTCTGGAAGCTGGGAGATCCAAGATTAGGCCATCAGCAGAGATGGAGTTTGGTGAAGACACATTTCCTGGTTCATAGGTAGTGCCTCCTTGCTCTGTCTCCATGTAGTAGAAAGAACAAATGAGCTCCCCTGGAGCAATTTTATGAGTGCTAATCCCATTCATAGGATCTCCACCCTCTTAATCAAATCAACTCACCAAAATCCCCACCTCCTAATGCTATCACCTGGGGCATCTACTTACAGTCAGTTAAAAAGACCATTACTAAATTGAAATACTGCCCTGAATATTTAAATCTTTTTATAATATTTTAAACTAAGACAATTCCATAATAGTTTATTGATATTGAAAGCAATAAAAAATTTTAAAAATCATAAAATTTCCAAAGAAGAAAAATCAAATTCTGATATGTATAGGATTATATATAGGATATGGATTCCTGTTTTAACCTCTGTCTACCGTTTTTTCTTTTTGTTTAAGACTGTACCTTAGGGCTGGGGATTTAGCTCAATGGTGCTGGGTCTGCCTGGCAAGCACAAGATCCTGAGTTCGATCCCTGGTACAAAAAAAAAAAAAAAAAGGAAAGAAAGAAAAAAAGACTTTACCTTAAACATCAGCCATCAGTCTTGATTGTATATTCACCTTCTAAGGCTCTAATTCACAAACTTCTGACCCAGAGGGTTCTGCAGGCAGGGAACACATTGTGCTGTCTTGGGTATGTGGGAAGCAGCCAGCTCAGCCAGCTGTCCTTTATAGCAGAGCATAATCTTGGGAACTCTTAGATATAGGGCCTATAATCCTGCAAAGCATTTTTCCCTTCACCTCAAAAAGCAGCCAAACGCCTTTTCTAGACAAATGCTGCTTCTTTCAAAACCAATTTATCTGGGAGTTCTGTCAGACAAATTGAAGGAAGTGATATCTTCAACAAAAGCCATGCTTCTTCCTGTCGCTGGTATGTTTAGGACCTTTCTTAGAGACAACCCTTGCAAGTTTCATATCTCATGGTCCCACACTTCCTTGGTGAATTGGCCTTTAGCCTAACACACCTGATTTTTTTTATTCATTAAATTTATTGGTACATTTTAGGTATGCAATACAGTTACATTCATCATTGGGAATTTGAACTTTTACATGATATATCTTGGTTCTTATTTTTTCCCCATTCCCCTGCCCTCCCTTCAACCCCTCCAACCCTCCCTATTTACAAAGACTTCGTTTCCATTTTTTCCTTTTCTCATATTTTTCCCTTTCCCTTCTTTCTTTAACTTTACCCCTCCTAGTTCCCCTTCCACTTTAGACCTTTTCTTCCTATTTCACATTATCATTTTGATCCTTATTTACACGTTCAGTTTCTCACACCAGAGAAACTATTTGGTATTTACACGTGTGTCCTATTTATTTCACTTAAGAGTATGACCTCAATATGCATCCATTTAGCTATAAATGTCTCTAGTTTCTCTTCACGACTGAGTAGTACTCCATTTAAAAAAACCCCACATCTTCTTTATCTAGTCTCCAGTTGATGGGCAATTGGGCTGTTTCCAAGTTTTAGCTATTAGAAACTCTGCCACTGTAACCATGTGTGTGGATATACTGTGGATACGATTCTTTTAATTCTTTTAGGAAAATACCTAGCAGGGGAATAGCTGAGTCAAATGAGACCTCTAATCCTAATTTTTTGAGGTATTTCCACATTGATTTCCACAGTGGTTGCACCAGTCTCTATTCCCACCAACAGTGGAGAAGGGTTCCTTTTTCCCCATAACCCCACCAGCATTTGTTGTTGGTTGTTTTCTTGGTAGCAGCCATTCTTTCTGGGGTGAAATGGAATCTCAGTGTTGTTTTCATCTGCATCTCTCAAATGACCAGGGATGTCGAACACTTTTTCATATGTTTATTTGCTGCTTTTACTTCTTTGTCTGAAAAATGTCTGTTATTTCAGGTGCCCATTTTTGAATTGGGTCTTTGAATTGGGGGGGGGGCTATTTTTTTCAAGTTCTTTATATATTCTAGATAGTAGTCCTTTGTCTGAGGTTAACACACTAGATTTTTTAATGAACACCACTTCAGAGTTGGCACCTGCACAGCTCTACCTCACTTCCCTTTGGTAGAACTCACTCAGGGCTGCCCTTGGCTGACACCTAAAGAAGTTCACATGCTGATTTTTGATAGGCCCAAAGAGGTGAGATACTATCACTCCTCCTAAGGTTTTGGCCATGCCCAAGCTAGGTCCCTGCTAATGAGGAACTGTGGCCAGACTGTCTGGCAGAAGGTCCCTGTTCAGCAATGGAATGGTGTAGTGTCAAATTCTGGTGACAGCTTTTGGCTCTGTGGTATTCAAGGAAGATACTCGGCTGCAGGACGGGTTTTCCTGATGCAAACTGGCAAAGAAAAATCTGTAGCTCAGTCAATTCATGCTGCATGGAATCAGTCTACCCATGAAATCTTACATTGTTGGTGGCAAATCTGTTTCCAGATTATATGTATTAGCAGAATTTGCTTCCTAAATAATTTCCAGTGAAGGCAAACATGGAGGATACTTTGATAGAAATGCTTAAGCTGTTTAGATCTAACTAAAAAATTTCCATTCTACAGAAAAAAATCCTGAAATTTTTTGAGAACTGAATATTTATCTTAGCACAAAAGTTCCAAATATGAAATTTCATCAAAAGTAAGTGAATCCAATGCATATATTTAAAAGTAATATAGTACAAAAAGGAAGCAAGGAGGTATTTTGTATTGAAAACCCATATTGACCTGTGAAGAATAAATAATAAAGTCATTTGTTTTCTTCTTGCTTTAAAAATTTTGAAGATACATATTTGGGAGGGAAAAACCCATAAATAACCCTTAAAAAGTTCCAGCACTAAAAAAAAAAAAGTTCCAGCACTGAGTAAATTTCTACTTCTACATAAATACTTCTTTATCAATAGTACTAGATGTTCATGGTTCCAAGAATTATGTTACTATAGTTTCATGATGTGCAAAATAGTGATGTTTCAATCAGTGTATCTTCAGACAGTATGCTGCTTTACTAAGAATCTTGTTTTTCAAAAATCTTTAGTATCATTTCAAGCAAATGTTTTTAAGTATGATAAAAACACCTCTGGACACAGAGTTTATTTATTGACCCATAAAAGGCATATTCACATTAAAAATAAATAATTTCTTAACCTTCAGTTTTACCATCTTTGTTACCAAATAGAGGTAATATCTCCTGCACAGGACTGTTGGAATGATTGAGCACATACATGTAATATTTACTCCTTATTGTGCCTGATACTAATTAACTGTCAAAATAAGTGTCTTTTCTAATTCAGGTGAAACTTACTTTGTCTCTAGTTGTACATGAAATATTTTTGTTCTCTGTAAAAGAAATTGCAAACAGATGGAGATATTTCAGGGGTTTAGGACATTACAATAAATAATTTTGTTCAGATGATTCCCCTCCCCCAACCAGGAGTAAGTGGTAGGATCTATTCTAGGAGTTGCTCAGGAATTACTGGGAGTGAGGCAACATATTTCCTTTGAGACCAACTTTTTCAGTACCTTGGAACATTTTTCTCTTTGTATTGAAGATGTTCTCTTCCTCCGTTTTTCTGTGTTTCGGGCTAAATTCCTATAGTTGATAGAATCACTAAGACTCGGGATTGCAATGAACCTTCAAGTCATCACTTCTGCATCTTCTCAAATGAGGCCCTGAGAGTACATGTGCTGGACACAAACAGAAGCAGACTGCACTGGCATATCAAAGCAAAGTAATTCTCCAATAATACACTTGGGGACTTATGTCCTTGTCTCTATCAGTGAACTATAAATGGATTTCAGGTCATCCTTGGCTATAATCAATTGTGCACAAAAACAATAACTTCTACTCTTAATGATCTCATTTGAATTTGGCAATGAATTTTGAAAGTTAACTGCCATTCTTATAAAGTTAAATATACTATCATCTTGAACAAATTTTCCCACACTTGAGGATTCATGACAGCTTTATTCATAAAAGTCCAAAGTAGAAGCAACTCAAATGTCCATCTGCTGATGAATGGATAAATACACTGTGATATATGCATGCAAAATAATTCTACTAAGCAATAAAAAAGAATGAACAACTGATACTCAGCAATATGAATAAATCTCAAAAGCATTATGCTAAGTAAAAGAAGTCAGACACAAAAGGCTACCCACTGTACATTATATTTTATAAAGTTCTAGAAAAGGCCAATCTGTATAGACATAAAATAGAGCTATATTTGCCATGGGCCAGGATAGGGGGAAGGGATTCACCATAAAAATCATAAAAGGAAAGTTTTGGAGATGATTTTGTTGATGGTTCTATGACTGCACACAGATGTTACAGCTCATTGAAATGTATACTTTTAAAAATTTGGTTTATTGTGAATAAATTGTACTTCAATAAAACTAATTTTAAAGAAAAAGTAACTGCTAAGATTTTTTTTAATTCTTAGTCTTACAACCAGTTTATTTACATGAATGAACTCAGCAACTGAAAGATCACCAATATGGGAACTCAAGTTTGTAAGATGAAATGCATTTGAAGTGTTCAGATCCTGGGCAAACTTATCCTTCCTTTTTGAATATTTTACTAGTGTGTGTTTTTAATACATAATAATTATGTACATTTCCATCCCTTTACTCTCCTCTAATCTCCTACCTCCCATTGATCCCCTTCATCCTTTTTCTGTGACCACTACTATATTGTTATATTACTAGAATACCTAATAAAGTAAAATTGAAAGATCAAGTAATTACTTTGTCTTTTCTTGATTTTTAACTAATTACAGAAGGTTATTCCCATGACTGGATCGATAACTATCCATTCTAATTTATGAAATCTTTATTTTACTGACAAATCACTGCAAAAATCTCCAGAGCCACCAAATTGAGCTGAAATTTCATCTCCCTTGCTCTACTCCCACTTGAAGCTCTCTTATCATTTAATTATTTACTAATTAATTCATTATTCTTTGCCCACTTCCAAAGAATCCCAAGCAAATTCATAAGTAAATTTGGGAAGAAAAATAATGAGGTAAAAATAAAACACAAATAATTGCAGGATGAAGAGTTGAAATAACTACCAGAAGTGGCTGCAAAATTTTCTCTAGGTTTGTAAGTGATCCATAAAAGAGGAAAAAACATGTATTGTTGTAATATTGAAGATGCCTATAAAAAATAGGAAAACCTGAGTATTAAGGAAACACAACATTGTTTTTGATTCCAAAATGAGTGGGAAAATTTTCCCATGAATGCTCCATAAGAGGAAACTGCACAGGGGCAGGGGATTTAGCTCAGTGGTTTTGCCACTTGCTGCGCAAGTGCAGGGACCTGGGTTCGATCCCCGGTACCAAAATAAAAAAAAAAAGGAAACTGCTTACCACAGTATATGTCTTCAGTAGCACTTTGGGGAAGCCATAGTACTGAGTTCTTTGTGGCGTCCTTAAAGCCACAGAAAAAGCTAAGAAAATGCCACACTAGGGAGGTGAATATGGTGGCTAGAGGACAAAAATGGTCTTGGGCAGGAGGGGGGATTACTTTTCACTGTAACTGTTACTTTTCACAAATTACTTTTTGCAGCTACACATACTGCCAAACAGTGGTTAAGTGTACCAATTGCTGAGGCAGTTTGGGTGGTTCAAATTCCTGCTCTAAAATTACTAGCTGCAGAACATTGGGCAGGCTCTGTGCCTACCTCTAAAGTAGGGATTAGAGAATAACCACCTCATTAGGTTTGGGGAAGGTTAAATGAGTTAGTGTGTGTGTGAGAAGCTTGACAGTAGATAATAGCTATTACTAATGATGTCAAAGTGCAGTATTGTAAAAGTTTTCTTGGGATGGGCCATAACAATGTTGCTTCAGGTATAAAGCTCAATAATAGATTTTAGTCCAGAGCATACATTTGAATATCTTACACATCTGAAAATTAATTATCATGCCCGTGGGGTTTATGCCACTAACAGACCCAATTTGGGTTTTGGTGTGTGTTTTAAAGGACAATGTACTACAAAGTATTGTTGAAAGAAATTAAAGAATACCTCAGTAAATGATACATGTTGATTAACAAGGGTTCCCAACTTGATCTAAAACCTCAACACAATCTCTACCAGAATCTCAGATTGTTTTATTGCAGAAATGAAGGAATTTATCATAAAATTCATAAGAAAATGAAAGAATTCAGAATAGCTAAGCCAAAAAAAAATCTTGAAAAAAGAACGTGGGAAGACTCAGGCTTCTCAATTTCAAACTCACTAGCAAATTCTGAACTCTGAAATTCTCCCAACTCTGAGACTTTCACGACACCACAGGTGGAGGATTCCACACTTGACTCCATGTGGAAACTACAACCCAAAACGCAGGTGCACAACACAATTTATTCAGCACCTCCAAAGGCAAAAAGACTCACCCAAACCCCTTCAGCTGCCATAGGATTTTTTGTGCACACCCACATCCCAACACGAAAACACTCCCACGAAGGGTAATAAAATGGCATGTGCACAAGCCAGATACACCAATGGCAGGTTATCCACAAAGCCACATATGGTGCCAAGACCTCTGTGCAAGGCATGCACTTGTTTGCTGGTTTTGTTATTGTTGCTATTAGGCTTATTTTCTGTTAGTGTATAAAGATTAAAAAAACTGTTGAAAATGTCAAACAGGCGTGAAGATAATCCTATGAAAAGAAAAAGAGAAAGTATTTGTGCTTATAGCACAGAAAATCAAGCTTTTGGAGCAATTGGACATCAGTGTGTGAAACATTTTACAGAGGAGTATGTGTTGGAATGACCATCATATATGACCTGAGTAAAGAGAAGGGTAAACTGTTGAAGTTCTGTGCTGGAAAGGATAAAAAGAAGCTACTGAAAAGACAGAGATACATTTTGTAAAGCTAAAAATAAATATTACAGTCATGTATTGAAAGAGTGGATCCCTCAGCATTGAGGTGAACATGTGTTACTTAATGGTATGCTGATAATGAAACAAGCAAAGGCCTGTCACAATGAAGTAAAAATAGAAGGGAACTATGAATTTTCAATAGGCTGACTCCAAAAATTTAGGAAAAGGCATGGCATTAAGTATTTGAAGGTTTGTGGCAACAAAGCATCTGTTGGTCATGAAATGAGGCAAAGAAACTCATTGGTGAGTCAGGAATGATGGTGATGTCACATTATCATATTGTTCACATGGGTAGCTGAGAGAGTGATATCTTTGCTTTCTGATGGATTAATCTACACAAACTTTTATACACAAAAATATTAAAAATGTATAAAATTCCCTTCAAGTTATGTGTATAAATTATCTATGAAATACTTAATATTAATAAATGTGTAAGTAAATATATATATATGTGTGTGTGTATATAAATGAATTTTGTGTTTTAACATGGATCCCACACCTAAGATATCTTAGGATATATATGCAAATATTTCAAAATAAAAAATCGAAAATCCAAAACATTTCTAATGTTAAGCATTTCAAATAAGGGATATTCAACCTATAAAAAGCTACAGAAATTGGGCCAGGGATTTAGTTCAGTGGCACCACACCTGCCTCGCAAGCACAAGGTCCTGAGTTCAATCTCCGGTACTGCAAAAAAAAAAAAAGCTACAGAAATCAAGACAGGATGGAAATATTCTTAGGACAGACATGTCTACCAATAGAATAGAACTGAGTCCAGAAATATAATTTAGTTGAGATTTATGGTCAAATGATTTTTAATAAGGCTGCCAAGACAATTCAATGGGAGACAGAATCAGCTTTTCAACAAATAGTGCTGGGACAACTCAAGCAAAAGAAGGAAGCTAGACCCATACTTTATACCATACAAAACCTTAAAACAAAAATCAATTTAGAATGAACTATAGACCTAAATTTAAAAGCTAAAGCTATAAAACTCTTAGAAGAAAATATAGCAGTAAATCCTCATGACCTTCAGTTAGGCAATAGTTTCTTAGATATGACAGCCAGAGCACAAACAGTAAAATAAAAATAAATTGGGCTTTATCAAAATGTAAACTTTTGTGCTGCAAATAATACCATCACGAAAGTGAAAAGCTAGCCCACACAATGGGAGAATATATTTGCAAATCATACATCTAATAAGGGGTTTGTATCTAGAATATGGAAAGAACTCTTTCAATTCAATAATAAAAACAAAACTCAATTGTTAAAAATAAGTGAAAGTGGGGCTGGGGATTTAGCTCAGTGGTTCCGCCACCTGCCTAGCAAGCACAAGGACCTGAGCTCGATCCCTGGTTACCCCCCTCCCCCCAAAAGTGAAAGATTTGAACAAGCATTCTCCAAACATGATATATACAAATGGCCAATAAGTACATGAAAAGATGCTCAAAATCACATCATTAGGGAAATAAAAAACAAAATTATAATTAGAGATCACTTCAAACCCAGTAGGATGGCTATAATCAGGCAATCATAAATATTGTCTAAGAAGTAAAAAAATTAGATCCTTATACAGTGCTGGTGGTATGAAAGTTGATACAGGCATTTTAGTTTGGCAGTTCCTGAAACTCTATGTTAAACATAGAGTTACTATATGATCTAGCAATACTATCCATAATCTAGGAGAAAGAAAAACACCTGTTCACATAAAAATTTGGACACAAATGTTCATGGCAACATTATTCACAGAGTCAAAAGTAGAAAATAGGCAAATGTCCCTCAATATATTTTATCCATAATTAATGCCTAAGAAAAATGTGGAACATCCACAATGAAATATTATTTGGCAATTTAAAAATAGAACACTCACATGTGCCAAACATGAAAGATCCTTGAAAAGATTTGTGAAAGAAACTAATCACAAAAGACCACATATGGGTGAATCTCAATAGACAAATGCATAGAAATAGAAAGTAGATTAGCAGCTGCCTAGACATAAGGGGTGGGAAGAGAAAAAAGAACTAACTGCAAATGGGCATAGATTTCTTTTAGGGCTTATGAAAATGTTCTACTGTCTCAAAATAAAAAATAAGAGCTGCGAGGTGTGGCTCAGTGCAAAGGCCCTGAGTTCAATCTTCACCACTGCAGGGGGAAAGAGGAAGAAAAAGAACAGAAAAGAAAAATGTGGTAAATTGTATAACTGTGAAAATCTAAAAACCATTTAATTGTATGTTTTAAATTGAATTTAGCAGAAATGGCTGAATTTTATGGTATGTGGATATATCTCCACAAGGAGTTTTTCAGGCAATATAATTAGTCACCAAACCACTGCACCTTGCAGATTTTGAAACTAGCTCTTGAGAGAAAAATGACATGTTTTGGGTCTCTAAGTATATTATTAATTGAATCAAGTTGATTGGAATTAGACAGTGTTGTGATCACTGTTCCAAATTCTGGGTCTAGATTTGGCATAATATCAGTAAAGGGGAAAGGCTTAGATAGTTAACTAGTTAGTTCCTGTGTCTGGCCAGATGTGCTATGTCTATTTCATGGACTCTCCATGGGAATTGTTTGAATCTCAGGCCAGTAGCTTGCCCTCTGCTCTGGATGGAACACATTTCCTGGTCAGTTGTTCCACCATCAATTAGTGTGTGTGCTCAACAGGATGCCAGGATGCAAGCTAATTTCAACATTATCTTAAACAAAACATAATTAAGAAGGTAAGTGTATTGCCAAAAAATTACATAATGCATTCCAAAGCCAATTAAAAATGAACTTTGGGTCAACCATGATGAATACATGCATTCAGCACAGCTTTAAATGGTTAACACTTACGGATGCTCATGTAGAGTGCAAATCTTTAAACTTCAAAGTTAGTTCAACTTTCACAAGAAAAGATTAATACACCAAAGTCTCAAACACACTTTTACCTGTCTATTTTCTGCCTTCAATGCCTTACGATCCAAAAAGGTACAAACACCTTACTGCTCACACTTGGTCCACAGCCTGGGCCTTGCTTGGAAGCTCCATCTCAAACTTCTGAGTCAGAATCTACATTTTAATAAGATCCTCAGGCAACCTATGATGCATTAAAATGTAAGAGGCCTTGACCCCACTTCTATCTGAAGCTCAATGTAGAGAAGCTTCACAAAAATTGGATAGTGGGTCACTATTTATAATCTCATTTAAGAGCAGATTACAGCAACCTCAAAATGCCCCTCTTTAATTCAAGATGTAAACACTATAGCTTTAACATGAATATACATGCTATCCATGAAAGAAGTCTTTACTTAAACAGAGGGAAGACGTTCCTAAGGGAAACTTTCCTATTTTTCCAGTTGTCCCTAGTTCTTCGTGGTTTGCCCTTTGGGACTCAACACCACATCCATGGGGAAGTCCAGCTTGAGACACTTAGGCCGGTAGCAGCAGGCAGCTGAGGGTCACAGACGACAGGAGGGCTCCAGGTGAAAGATGGTCCACTTCAGTCTGGGAAGCACTTCTTTCTGCCTCCCCATTCATATAGTTCAAGTGTAGCCATTATGCTCCTTAAAGAGTTCCAACTCTTCTTAGCCTACACGGTTTAGATAAGGGAAACTTATGTTATCTCTTCAACCCCACATATCCATTTCCTGCAAAGGAGGTAACTGGGAGGTCTTCTTATGTGGAGTAGTGGGCTCCAAGCCATGATGAGGGTGGAGGAAATGGAAAGGACTGAGCAAGGACTCCTGGAGAGTGATAGTTTAAATGCTAGTCCTTGGGCTCTAACCTTAAGAATTTGATTCAGGTCATAGAGATGACCTGATGTTTACACATAGCATACATGTAATGAAAAATCATACTGTATTCCATAATTATGTAAAATTACTATATGTCGATCAAAAATTTAAAAAATTTTCCAACAGATTATAATTCAGGAGGTCTGAATTTAGGCTCAGAAATTTGTATTTTAACAGGTGTGATTAATAATTGTGATATGTCACCCTAACTTGAGTAAGAACTGCCTGTCTACCAAATTAGTGAAGTTCCAAGTGTGTCTGTGGATGACTGATGTGCAGGCCATCAAACTGAGAGAGGGAAAACCCACTCTGGATGTGGGTAACACCAACCAAGAGGCTGGTAGCCTGGACAGAATAAAAAGGGAAAGAAGAAGGAAGTGTGTCCACTTTGGAGAGCTCTGGTCTTCACTATTACCTTTAGCGATGCTGGTCTCCAGTTTCTTGAGCCTTCAGCTCAGACTATGCAGAATATTCAGCCTTCCAACACAAACTCACACAGGGGACTCTACAGTGAGCATCCAGGCCTTCACCCTTCCTCCACTACTGCATCAGCACAGACAGCCATTTTGGATTCTTCCACCTCAGATCCTGCAGAGAGCCATTGTGATTCTTCTACTTCCAATTCTGTAAATATATCTAGTAAGTTCCTTTGTATAATTATATTTTAGATTGATTTTGTTCCTCTAGATGACCCTATTACAACAGTTTCCCCAAAATGGTTCTGGTATAGGAGGTTCAAGCCTACACATGATACATAAAGAAACAGTGAGATACAGATGCTCTTCACTTTAGAATGGGATTAATTTTTATGTTCTAATTAAGCCTCGTGTAAGCTGAAAACATCATAAGATGAACATTTTTAAATTTGCCTAATCTACCAACATTACAGCTTCATGACATATCACAAGTGAGTTGTTTGCTCTCAGGATCCTGTGGCCAACTGGGAGTTGGGCTATTGTGCCCCATATTGCTGGCCCAGGAAAAGATAAAAATTCAAAATTTGAAGTACAGTTTACAATGGCTGGCTTATCATTTTTGCAGTATTGTGAAGATGAAAAATCCTAAATTCAATAGCTATTGTAATTTTATGTTCAAGACCTAGTGCAATCTGTTTGAGGACCACCTTTGCAAATAAATCACTTATTCTTTCTCATCTACTTTTTGTTTTTTGGAATTGATGTTGTCAACTTTCCAGTAGCTTTGTAGTAGTCACTCTGGATTACTAAACAACTATTGTTTGCAGAGAATTTAACGCCTGAGGCTCCTTGCTGGTCTTAGGTTGGGTGTAAGAGATGGTGAGCAGTGAAGGGTGTGACCACATTACAGAACTATTTCTCAACTTCCTAGAAAAATGACAAATTGACCATTTCAAGACTTGTGAAACAGATTAACCAAAACAATTGGGTTACCTAACCAGAATTACCATAACCCAAGACTTTCTGGGTAGGAAAGTCAGTTCTGTACTGCGGTTCAAATTCTACTTTCTCCACTTATATTCAATATAACTTCTCTGTGTCTCAGTTTCCTTGCTTGTAAAATAAATATATAACACCTACCTCACTGAGTTGGTATAAAGATAAAATGAAGGACTTAACGAATCTAGTTGATAAGGATAGCTCTAGGAATCAATAGCCAATACCCACTCTATTTCAGGTGAAGACCACAAAATCATTGTGAGCACACTAGGGTGTGGTTGCAGGGAATGTGGAACTCTAAGTGAAAGAAAAAAAGTAGAATTAAAAAGTATGTTTAATTTAAGCGTTTCAAACAAATTATTAAAACCACAGTGGTCTGGCGTTTGTTTTACAAGGCTTTATCCTTAGCCTCCTTGGTAGTTTTAAGCCACACTCTGTACCTTTTCGGCTCCCATGGTGGGGGGCAGGGAGGCAGGTGCCCGGCGGGGGCGGGGGCGCGGGCGGGAGCGGGTCCCGGGCGTGGACCGCAGAGGCGCGGCGCACGTCCCGCAGCCGACCGGGAGGATGCGAGCGCGAGCGTGCGCGCCCACGTGACGGCCGCTATAAGAGCGCTCGGGCCGCCTCTCGCCTCCCGCCGCGCCTCCCGCTGGCCTCGCTCCTCTCCCGGCCGCGGAGGTCTGGGGGTCTCGGGGTACAGAGCTGCATCTGCGGCGGCCGCCCGCGCCCGGACGGCACCATGGCAGGTACGCGTGCTGCCCCCCGCCCCTCCGGCTCCGCGTCCCTGGAGGTGACAGCCGGCTGCCGCCCCGGCCCGGCCCCGGGAGCCCCGGCAGGGTGGCGACGCCGCGAAGTTGCAGCCGCCGGTGTCCGCACCGCCCCTCCGCGCAGGAAGAGGGCACCGGGCAGAGCCGCGCCCGGCCCCCGTTCCGGCTTCCGTCTCCTCGCCCTTCCTCTCTCCTCCTCTCCCCTCCCGGGCAGGGCGGGCGGTGGAGCGGCTGCGGCCCGGCCCCCTGGGGTGTGTGGACCCAACACTTCCCGGCTTGCGGAGCCTCCTCGGCCTCCCGCAGGCAGCAGCCCCGGGGAAGGGGCGGTCGCGAGGCGGGGACACTAGCAGCCTCCACCGGGCCGCCCTCGCAGGCCTGGCTGCTGGGCTGATCCTATTTTTAGGCCTTTGGGGCCGGGTTTCAGGGAGCTGGGAGCCCGACTAGCGTCCCCGGGGCGAACCTCCGCCCCGCTTGTTGCGGAGTGTCTGGGCCTCTAGGTAAATCTGCCTATGGATTGGGGAGCTCGGGGTACCCGGTCCTCCCCAGTCGTTGAGGCTCATAGCCGGCATTATACCAGCAGTTGAACTGCCAGAAGCTTGCAGGTGTAACTCAGAGTTCAGCTGTCTTTAGTAAGGTTAAATTCCTAGCCAGCTGTCATTGGGCTTCTCCAGTTCATTTATAGTGTTTGTGAAGTCTGGTGTGTTCGTCTGTGTTCTAAGCATTTGTCTTCCCCCTTATTTAGTCTCGGAAATCGTCCATGCCCTTGCTTCCCGAAATCCTTGACTCCTACCCACATTAAACTTTTCTCCACAGTCTCCTGGAATCTGAATCCCTATAGCGTTAAAACATATGTCGTTCTCAGATGACTTTGAAATGTTACTGCCTCGTGATAGGTTGAAAATAATGGAAGCAAGCACAGGCAGAGGCTCATGGCATGTCGAGTGGCAGTTGTCACTGTTCTGAGCCTTCTTACCGTGTGATGGGGTGGGGAACGCCAGTCTTTCTGCAGCTTAGTAGTGGCCTGCTCCTCGGGTCAGGGCCGGGGATGTGTTGTTCCCTTGGACGAGCCACAGCTGCCTCTCTCACTTCTCAATGGAATTTCCACCACTTCCAGCCTCCACGTTTGAAAATGGGCAAGGAAGAATGAGGAAACCCAGACAGAAAGAGAGTGGTGACTTCATGACAGTGTCCTAACTCCTTGGGTGAGCCACAGTGCCCCCAAGTGACCCCTGCCAGAGTTTGATTATAAGTGCCCTAGGTGTTTGAATGCCCACCAACCTGCTAACGCTATAATCCCTCGGAGGTGGAGGCTAGAATTGTCCCGGGGAAAGACACGAGAAATTTTAAAGGCTAGAAGGGTGAGTGATGATTGCTCAGTAGGAAGTTCCTTATTTGTTCAGAAGCCATGCCTTCTGTTCTTTAATGAGTGATAATTGAAGAACTAAGCCCCTGTATGTATACGGTGGTGGTGGTGGGGGATTCAAGGGCTAGGTAGGGGATACTGGTTGCTTCTTCAAAAAGGAGGAAGCAGGTTTGTTAGAGCTCAGGTGGTTTCTAAATCAATTGAATAATGATTAGTCATTTAATGGCAGCAATAGGGAGGGAAGACCTCTTTTCCTCTTTGAAGCTGGGTTTTGCTCCAGACAGAGGAAGAAGTGAGTGTGAAAACCCAACGCGTGGGCAAGCCTGTCATGTTGCACTCCTGTAATCCGAGGCTACTTGGGAGGCTGAGTAGAGGATCACAAGTTTGGGACCAGTCTGAGCAACTGAGCAAAACCCTGTCTCAGGATAGATAGATAGAAGGACTGGGGATGTGGTTTAGTGGTAAAACACTTGCCTAGCTTGGATGAAACCCTGGATTCAATCCCCAGTAACACCCCCCTCCCCCGCCTCCACCACACACAGACGCGCGCGCGCGCGCACACACACACACACACACGTGCTCATGCATATGCAGGCTAATTTTTGCTGAATTATTGTTTTGAAAAGGACCCTGGGGAAAGACTTTGTCCAGGTAAGATATTGTAATGAGTGATTTTTTTTTTCTTCATATCAAGATCAGGCCTTTGTGACACTGACCACAAATGATGCCTACGCCAAAGGTGCCCTGGTCCTAGGCTCGTCTCTGAAACAGCACAGGACCACCAGGAGGCTGGTTGTGCTTGCCACCCCACAGGTCTCAGACTCTATGAGGTGAGGACCAAGCTGCCTGCCTGTCTGTCTGTCTTTGGGAACCTTAATGCCTGCCCATCTGTCCATCCTTAAGATTCTGACATCCTTCTTCCCATTTCTGACATCAGTGGACATTGAAATCACATCCTTTTCAGGGTTAGACACTGAGTAGAAAAAGATGAGAATTGCTGAAAGACTCCTGGGTCTGAAACCTTTTAGTTTTGGGGAGCTACTCAGACCAGGCTCTCTTCTAGGATGCAGTGCTCTGGTCTTCTTCCTGGTTGCAACTAGGATGAAGAGGACTTTCTCTTCACCAGGTCTGTGACTTACTGTTTCACTCTTCATTCCCTGCTGGACTGCACCTTTATATCTTCACAGTTAACTTACTCCTTTCCCAGAATGCATCAGTGGCTACAGTGTTTCTCATTTTAAATCAGCTATACTCTCAGGTAACTTTGTATACAAAGTAGCAATATTCTCCATTGCCAGTTGACATTTGTAACCTGAAGTGCTTCATTCATAACATAATATACTGAAATCTTTATCAAAGGGCTTTCTGAACTAAGGGTTTTGCTTGGGGAAGCATCCTGCAAGGCACAAGCTGCTTGTTCAATTTGATTTGTTGAAATTAAATGTTGATCTAAATGAACTACTAGTTTCTAAATATTAACTTTTGGGCACAGTAGCAGTTTTGTGTTGTTTATTTTTGCAGTCTCCTAGCCCTTTAGAAATTGAAACATACATATCCCAAGGGGATCTAAGAGGTCTCATATACATATCTATCTATCTATCTATCTATCTATCTATCTATCTATCTATCTATCTATCTATCTATCTTTCACACTAATGGCCTTGTTTCTAAATGTTAGATGCCAAAAAGGCTGTTTTCTAATGTGTAGTCCATTAGTGAGGATGGAGTCAGAGGACAGACCTACTCTTCAGTGGTGCCTCTTGTTTCTTATCAAAAATATCAAGCTTACTATGTGAACTAAAGCATATTTTTTGCAGTTTTGGATATAGAATACAGTACCACTTTTTTGTACAAATCTGTTAATGCTGAAATGTTTGTGTCATATATTTTCTCTCATGCTTTAGTATCTTACCTAAGTCTACTCCACCCCCCACCCCCTTAGAAGCTCTCTAAAATAAAGATTTAGCTAATTCTGTGCGTGGAGAAGTGTTGTACCTTACAGACCAAAGTGAGTCTCATTATGCCTAAATAGAATAATAAGCATGCAACCAATTCTGATTACATTGGAGTCTAAAAAGAAAAATGGCAAACTAGTAGCTAAGTCTTTTAACTTCTTTCAGGACACACAGCTTCAGGCAATTGTCAGCCAGTTGCTTTAGCAAAAGTGATTACATATAGGCTTCATTACACATATTCTACGTACATTATTTAGTATCATTTGTAAAACATATGCAGTAGTCAGTATCAGTTCTAAAATGTCATTGTCAAATATGCAGGCAGTTACAAAGATATACTTAATGACTTACCAGGTTATTTTCCCAAGGTGTCTATTATTCAGTGCCACAATAAAAAATACAAAACAACTTTTATAATGTTTTAAGAACAGTACTTCAGTCTTACCATAAACAGTTATTAATTTAATGAAATTAATTGCACAGGCAAATGAATACAGTTTGTTCCAAAATAAATTAAGACTGATTTAAGAGGGTGTACTATCAAACTGACAGATTGTTCTGTTAATTGATGGATAGAGCAACAAGGCAACAATCTTTCATGAGACGGGTCACTTATGAAAAGATTCTAAGTGCTATTTTCTGGAATTTGTTTTGACAGAAAAGTTTTAGAGAAAGTCTTTGATGAAGTTATCATGGTAGATGTCTTGGATAGTGGCGATTCTGCTCATCTCACCTTAATGAAGAGGCCTGAGTTGGGTGTCACGCTGACAAAACTTCACTGCTGGTCACTTACACAGTATTCAAAGTGTGTGTTCATGGATGCAGATACTCTGGTGAGTGTGGCTTTGAGGGCTCGCTGGATAGATGCACATAGTAATGGAGACCTGGTAGGCATTTGAGGAATGCTGTCAAGACTTGAGCATAAAGTTCAGATAAAAACAGTGTCAAAGAAAGTGTCAAGTGATGAAAGAGAGTAGTTCCAGACTACCTTGTAGCTGTCATCATCTTTTGTGTTAGGATTTCAGAAAAATGCTCCAGCAAAACATTTCTGTAATGCCTTTCTCCCCTTTCAATCAGGTCCTAGTAAATATTGATGATCTTTTTGAGAGAGAAGAATTGTCAGCAGCACCAGACCCAGGGTGGCCTGACTGCTTCAACTCCGGAGTCTTTGTCTATCAGCCCTCAGTTGAAACGTATAGCCGGCTGTTGCATCTTGCTTCTGAGCAAGGTAGCTTTGATGGTATGTACCTGCTATCTTCATATATGGGGTTTCTAGGGGCTCTTGTTCTCAGAGGTGTAAATGCCGTGGTTTCTTGTACCTGGAGTATAAATGAGACGTAGCGAGCAATTTAAATTGTGTTCTTTTGGGAAACACTTGTGTGTGTGTGTACATCTTTTTAACCTATAGATGAATAAGATTAACCTAAAGTAGAAAACTTCACAGGGCTTGCCATTAAATGGCCTAAATTATAGTATGATAAATTACAGCATGATAAATGTACAATGATTGTTCAAAAATAGGAAAAAAATGTTTTACAAATAACAAACTTTCTGACTTTAGGACTGAGAGTGTAACTATGCCTGCCCAGCATACATGAGGCTCTGGCTTCAGTCCCCAGCACAGAAAACAAAACAAAATAACAACAACAAAAACACACAACTTCTGTCTTTAAACCTGGGTAAACTTCAGCTCAAGAGTGTCCGACAGCCACTGTTAATATGAAGATCAAGCCTCCATGGCAACTTGGGGAATAAACTTAATAATTTGGTTGTCATCCTCTTGGGAGACATTAAAAGTGAAGACAGAAAGTTTGTGTGAATGATCTTTGCTTCCAAACTCTCATTTTCTTAAGGCTGTGTGTCAGCTCAAGTGGTATCTGCAAGGCTGAAGAGCAGAGCACAGACAAAGTTGGAGAGCATTTTCTGTCGTGTACACGGGGGTTGACTCGTCATGGTATAGGGCACATGTCCTTTGGAGAATTTTTTTTTTTTGTTCTTTTTTTTTAAATCAAACCCAAGGCCTCAAACATGCTAAGCAAGTGCTGTCCCACTGGTGAATTTTGATCAAATAAATTAAATATTCTTCCACATCAGGCTGATCTCTGAAATAATAAGCCATTTTTAAAAAGACAGAAAACAAAACCACACAAGGTGAAATGAGAAAATTATTTTTGGTGGTTCTTTTAGAAAAAGAAAATACCCAGTATAGATAGAAAGAAGGACATGGTGTAAGAAGCTGGCCAAGCAGTGACTTAGCATGTGCTATGTGACATTATGGCAGCAGCACAGGCAGGGAGTGCGAGGAGGAACAGAGGCCTGAGCCCTGCAGCAGACACCTGCACCAGGGGCTTTTTCCTGCTTTGTTCCCTCTGAAGTATCTGAGACTTGCAGTAATACATCTTTTGGAATTAGCAAAACAAGCTTTTCTCAGTAAACGTAAGATTCAGCCCTCTGTACGAGTAAGAGATTCATTTCTATTAAGTAGTTATAAAGTTTAAAATAAAAATCTTAAAACTTTTTAAAAAGAAACCTAACAGATTATTAAATTAAGTTAGAAACTGAAACTTTAAACATTTCAAAGTATACATAAAGGCTGAGGCAGGAGAATCACTATGAGTTCGAGGCCAGCCTGGGATACATAGTGCCTCAAACAAAAAGAACAATCCAAGTATACATAAAACTGAAACTGGGTTTTTGTTCTTGCTGTTCACAAAATTGAGTTCTGTGTTTAGTCATTTGATTTTGAATTTGGAATTTGTAACTATATGAAATCTCATTGAAAAGGATAAGGAAATTTAAATTTCAATCTTGTTTCACTATTTGGCTGGTATACATTCTAAGCCAGTAGTTTTGAATTGGGAAATTCTGGGACACTTGGTAATGTCTGGAAACATTTTTGTCTTAACTGAGGGAGGGCAGGTGCTGTGGCATCTGGCAAATAGAAGCCAGGGATGCAGCAAAACATCCTGTAGCACATAGGATAGCCCTTCACAACAAAGAATTATCCAGTCCACAATGTCACTCATGCTGAGGATAAGAAACTTCTCTATGCTAAGACATTAAATGCTGTAAAGTAGAATAGAAGTATCTGACCATAATGAATGGCAGCATCTGACAAGAAGTGTAGTCTTGTTTTAAGCAATCTGAGTAAGAAAATAACATGCTGAATATTCAGTGTGGCTGACAAAACTATTTCACTTTACCACATGTTTTTAGATCTTACTATTTTCCTTTAAGGAACGAAAGCTGTATTAGTATTCAAGTTCAGAGTTGTATTGGTATTCAAGTTATTTCTACTGCTTATACAGAAACCGTTGCCTTTGCATAAAAGGAAGAGGAGAATATTTTTAGCAGAAGTCCACTATTTGTCTTAACCTTCCTGTCAGAGTGTGACTTTCTTCATCTCTCTTTTAATTTGAAGGAAGTAAATGCAATTCAGCCACTCAGTGTAACTATTCTCAATTTCAGTAAGTGAATCACATTTTAAATAGATCTTGTGACCTGCCAACTGCCTGAAATCCATATGATTTTAATCTGAAAAGAGAATCGAATCTAGCTTCTAACCTAGAAGAGTATTACATGTCGTTGTTGGGAGATAAGAATTTAGATACCAAACAGCTGTGTGCCACAGTAAATTATCCAGAGTACACTTTTAGAATATGAAACTAATTAACTGGGGGAGACAACCTGACCATCCACTGTGTCCTAGAGTCTAGAGGCACGATGGATTTGTTGTTAAGCAGCCTGAAAGTGTGTACAGTGCTAAGCTAGAAAGCGTTTTCTGCTTTTTCAGCTAGAACCTGAAACCACTGTGAGAATCTCCCTGTGCCTGCTATCATGGTTCATTATTCAGCAGCAGGGTGTCCAGGCAGTGCCCTTCCTCAGAGGTATTCCATTTACTAGCTGGTTGTGAAGGACTGAATTTTCTCTCTTAATAGATATGCTTAATTGAGAGTTAAACAGTCATCTCTGCAAATGAGACCTTAGTTCTCTACATGTTTTTGTTTATCAGAAGCATAAACTAGTGGCTCTTAAATGAAAAGTTGTTTCCACTTGGAGTATGTGCCACTGAGTTTTACTTATTTAAAAAAAATCTCACTCCTTATCCTTGGCGTCTGCCCTTCTCTGGAGGGGTTTGCAATCTGCTTAGATCATTACCTGTGTGACAGAAAGACTTACTGGACTTATGCTTGATATCAATAAAATATTTGTTTATAACCAATGTCCTTAGTCTATGGTAGTAACCTTGCTTTGCTTGAAGTTTTCAATGTATTATATCTATTTTATAAGAATTATGTAAAAATAATGCAATTTTTATTTTAAAACTTATTTAAAAATTATTTATGTATCATGCCATGGGAACTAGGATGAATATTTTCAGGTATTTCACCATTACATACATTCTTTTTAACTACCTACAGGTTGTCCCCAGGCTTATTCAACAGGGGCTGAAGTCCTAGAATTTTTAGGTTGGTGTTACAGAAGACTAGTTTTGCAGATGACTGTATCTGTCTGAATGTCTAAAAGTCCTGCTCAATCTCTTGCCCATGTTCAAAAGAAACTGATGGGGCCTGCTGTCCACTGACAAGTCCCATAGGTCGCTGGTAGCTGAAATTTTGCAGCAGCTTTTGTAGGGCTTCTAACATGAAGGATTGTAGTGGTCACTGTCCTAATCAGCAGCCCTCTCATAACACCTTCTCACGCCATGCCTCTGGCCAAGAGAATAATCCTAATATGCCAAACCATGCTACGTATCCTGACCTCTTTTCTTTCCAAATATACAGGGTATTAGAATTTAGAACTAGTTAACTACATATCTAATTTGTGGCTGGCGACTAATTTTCCATAGTGAAGAGTCCTAAGCCCCCCAAGTTCCTATACTATTGTTTTGTTTTTTCAAATTGTCTCCACACTTTCTTCATCAATAGTTATTTTTCCTGAAAAGTTGAACAATACCTGTTGTGAAATAGATATATACTAGCATTTTATAGGATGTGACAAGATAAGGTTCAGTATTTATCAGTAAGAGGGGGAAAAGGTCATAGTGTAGAAGATACTAATCAAAAATTGTGTCCTCCATATACTCATGTGAAATGAAGCTGATGCACTTGATTCTTAATTTGAAAAAGTCAATCTGAATACACATTGAAGTTTCTTTTTCCTTGTGACTCTAAAGCATCTTAAATTAAGGGTACTTGTGCAATTGAAGAAATGAGTTTAGGGTTTGAAAATTGCTCTCTATTAAATTTCATTTGTATGTGTTTCAGTAACCTAAATCAGGAATTCATATTTTCCAATTTGTTTTTTTTTTTAAATCTTCATACTGTTTAGTTTAATTACTGTAACCTAAATATCCTAAACTTGTTACTTGTGTGCTGAGATTTTGGTCTATAGTTAAATTTTCAGAAAGAAGAAAAAATAGAGAATGAATTGGTGGTGCAGTACAGTGGACCCTTGACTTCTGAATTTGATCAGTTCCTGAGGGCTGGTTGTAACTAAAGTTGCTTGTAAGTCAATACAGCTGAGATCTGGATGCTTACCTGGGTACACACTATAGATAACAAGAGGCAGATGACTCTTCCATTAACCTAATTAACCCAAGTTGTTCGTATGTCAGGCAGGTCGTAACTTAAGGGTCCATGATATTAAGCTTGGTTTTACTTTAAGCAGAATCCAAGATGTGCTATGAGGTGATTATACCTGCAATTTCCAAATTCTGAATGGACATTCATACTTTAGACAGAGTAGGAAAATGTTTTGAAATGTTTAACAGAAAGGATTTGGTCCTAAATTGACCTCACAGCTACCTTCTCTAATCTTCATAGTTAATTAGTCTTCATGTTGGACCTGCCCAAAAAAGGAATGAAAGATTGAGGTATTTCAAGATAGGGCTTGTCTTGTGCAAACCACAGGAGCTCAGAAACTCTGTTGTGCCTCAGTTGGTTTCCTGATGTGACAGGTTCTGCAGTGACCATTAGCTTCCTTTGGGAAGCTCATTCTTGCCCTTATGGTATTTTATCAGTTGGTTTGAAAGTAACTCTTCTCTTGCATTCATGTCATTTAATTGATAGTTCAGGTAGTATCTTAAGATGAAAAACAAAAGCCATAACATATAATGGCAAAATGAATGTACATAAGTTTTTTTAATAAGGGCTATTTTTATCTCACGGTACCCATGAGTCTGGTTTTTAACTTACTCATGTCTTTGACTCTAGCTCTGTACCCAGCTGAGATCATCAACCCTGTGGGAAATAGGGAAGGAGGGACTAGCATATTATGTGTACACAGGCTCTTATGCTAGTTACTTTGTTTTCATTTATTTCTCAATAGTCCTGTGAGGTGTACATTCACTCATTTAGCAAATATTTATGCTATTTACCTATTACTGTGAGTTCATCATTGTTCAGGACAGCAGCTTGGCCTGAGCTGGTGGCAAAGCCAGGTCTTTCTCAATTCTGAGGCTATGTGGGTTTTTGGGTGGGTGTTTGTGTGTGTGTGTGTGTGTGTGTGTGTGTGTGTGGGTGTTCGTGTTCGTGTTCCCATCTCCCTATTATCCCACGCTGAAAACATTCTTTAAAATGTGTCCCAGAAGTGATACAAAATGGAAGAAGATCCCTATTACCTTGGCCTTTTTGTTGGCTTAATTACTTAAAGTTCATTTCTCTAAGTAGACATAGCAGCTATTGTATTTGTCATTTTACAGAAGAGGAGGTAGAGTCCCAGGTCTTCTATCTCACAGATATTATTCCTCTCTTCTGACCCACAATACCTAAAAATGCTTTGTCATTTTAAATCAGCAACACAGTCAATAGTCTTGCATTTTTGGGGGGGTCTAGTATTCTTGGAAGTATTATGCTCTCCTACATTTCTATAGTAAGACCATGCACTCAGCAATTCAAGTCATTTTAGTTTCTAGTCTAGGCAAGGTGCTAAGTTTAAGGGCCAGGAGTAGATATAAATAATACTGATTTTTATCCTTAACCTCTGTAAAGCTTATGTTCTTTGAGACTACACAGATGTTTAATAACTACTGGTATAGTTATATAATCGTGACTTTGATAAATTCAGAATGCAAGAGAATCTATACCAAGAGGGCCTGCCTTAGACTAATTCAAGCCAAGAATAAGTGTTTCATTGCATTTATGAGATAGTTTAATAAATTGGTTATTAAGAGTCTATTTTTTTAAAAAGACAATATTAAAAAAAAGCTGTAACAGGAAATAGTAAAGTAACTCAGTTCTTGGCTTACGTGGGTTGAAGCCAGTGAGATGCAGTGATTCTTGGGCCAAGTGCCTGGATTTCCGTAAGCCACCTGGGGTTAATCCACTCATCCTTGGTAAACCTCCTGGGATATCCCCCAGAGCTGGGCCGTTCATAAACTATAATTTGGTAATCCTTGGCATGCTCCCTGTAGGCAATAATGTTGATATCTGCTAGCTATAATGTAGGAAGTTAGTTTTTAAGAGTGAATCTCATGTTTATTTCAGCACTTTTCAATGGCTTGATGATAATATAAAGCATATTTTTTGAATTATTTGCTTAATATCTACCCCTCTGCCTTCTTACTGGATAGAAAGCCATTTGAGAGCTGGAATCTATCTTATTCGTCGTCATATACATATGATACCTATCCAAAACTTAAAAAATTTTAGACATTTTCAATAGAAATGATATTTTTTAAAGAATTGCATCCTCTAATATAATAAAAAAGTCATTGTCCAAAAGATTCCCAGTGCTTTTCATATTTTCATATGCAAACAAGTTACCTGGGAACGTGGATTCTGATTCTGCAGGTCTGGGGTGAGGCTCAACATTGTACATTTCTACCAGCACCCAGGTGGCACCTGGTTGCTGGGGTCTGGGCCACACTTTAGGGAGCACAACTGTAGGGGAACATTCCTGTGCAGAGATAATGGCATTCATGCTTACACTAGTTTACTTCCTTGCTCTGATACCCACAGTAGACAAGTCAGCTGCTGACAAATTACAAGAGAGCAAGTGAAGTACATGGCACTGCACAAATGTACAAATGTAAAAGACAACACTCAACTCCATTTCTGTCTTATAAAACTAATAAGCCCACTTTCTGATTGTGATATATCTGTGGTTACCAGGTTCATGACCAGGCTCACAAGATCCAGATAATACCAAGTAGTTGTAGGGTCACTACCAACACTTGGGTAGCCTGGTGGAAGGGTGATTCAGAATGGGACATTTGCTTTTGTTTGCAAAACAGGTACCATCTGCCCTTGTTCTATTTCCTTGCTCCCTGTCGATGTTGTTGTGCCCCAGCCTGCTGGATCACAGCTGCTGGTGATGGTTGCTAATCATGTTTGTTGGTTCTGAGATGATTGAGCTTAAAAGTGTCCTAACATGTCAGATTAAATAAAGCTGCCTCTCAAATTCTGACTATAATATACAAAAGTCCTAGGGTTTTTGTTGTGGAAATTCAGCGTTCATGGCATCCTTGTATGTTTTATATCACAGGCATGCTTAGATTTGCATTCTGCTCTGAATTGTACACTCATCTAGAGACTTTCTAAAGAGAATATGCTAACACTACACGTAGCTTGTTGAGGTTTAAATATTTGACTTTAAAATGCTGAATTGTACATTTGGGAAAAAAGATGATTCAGATCTCTAGATTGCTGAATTTAAAAGATAAGCCATGCACTACTAGATGGGATTTAATTGTGATCCACAGCTTTGGACTAACAGGTGACCTCTATGGTCACATAATGAGGTCAGTGGCCATGGGCATTTCATGACCTATGCTGTCGATTCTGAGGTGAGGTTCTTGTTGGTTTCAGGATTTGCCAGTTTAATGGGCACCGTTGATTCACCAAACCTACTTTGTTGCCTCTCCTCCTCGCTGTGACCTGTCCCTCCAGAGCTTCCTGGTCTTTTTGTAGTACATGGCTGATCATGTTTACAGGATACCTGAGGGTAAACAGAATCAGCCTTTTGTGGCCAGAGGCTGCCCACCAGAGACTTAAAGGATCAGCAGCTCTGACTCCTGTTTACCAGACCTACACAGGGTGGATTTGGAAGTTAAACTGCTCTTCTGGCCTCCATGGAATTAGAGTTCTTTTTACTGCATTACATGTAGCCAGCAGTCATTCTAAACATAATTGCTTGATGTAGAAAGTTCTTAACAATCTTCCATCAAAAACAAGTATCAAAATGTGTAGTATAATGTCCAATTTTACAAAGTTCAAAACAGAAGTAACTGTATTGCCTGGGGATATATACTATATGTAGTAAAACACAAGCAAGAAAATTACAGATAAAACTCATGATTAATAGGATGGGCAGTGAGATTGAATTGGGGAGCCCTCAGAGGACACAGTTGCTGAGGTTCAGGTTTCTAAATTGAATAGTGTTTGCAGATATTTGTTACGAGTATGCTTTATAACATACACACATATATTACACATGAATATATATTTTTAAAATGTTATTTTATTGGTACATTTTAGGTATACAATATAATGACATTCATCATTGGAAATTCGCACCTTTCCATAATCTCTCTTGGTTCTTACTTGGATATATATTTTTGATGGTACTGTGGATTGAACACAAAGCCTCACACATGCTAAGCAAGTGTGCTACTGCTGAGCTACACCCTTAGCCCTTTCTTTTTTTTTTTTTAATTTTGAGTCTCACAAGTTGCCCAGACTGGCTTACCTTTCATTCCTCCTGCCTAGCCTCCCAGAGTGCTGGGGTTACAGACGTGTGCCACCAGACCTGGTTTATGTTTTCCTGTTGATAGCATCATACTTCATAATAAAAATAGATTACTAAGTGAAGAATACTTAGAAAGATCTTAGCATAATTCTCATTCTTGTCCCCTTGTGTTAATATTTTGAAATTACAAAAATAATGAAAGGTAAAAGAAAGCATCTATAATACCAATGCTGACATAATCATGGTTTCATTTTTCTCTTTCTAAATGAATGTTTATTAATATTTATATTGTAATCACAATGCGTGCATATATATATATATAATATATAAATATATTACACAGTAGATGATGTTCTGTATTTGCAGTAGTTTTAGTGGTTTGGTAATATTCTCACCAGTGGAACTTCCATGATGTAATATTTAAGTTGTTTTAACTCTTTAACCATAACAGGATATGCCACAGGATGGCATAGTGTTCCCACATTTGGAGGGTCTTGTATTTATTCCATAAATAATTTGCCTTAAGGCATTCTGCTGTGTGCCAGAAATATAACGATAAGCAGAAAAGAACCATAATTTCTGTTTTTGTGGAATTTAGAGTCTAATGACTGAGTTCTTGATTGTATTTTGCATTAATTACATTAATCCTCATTTCCTTGGACTTTTTTAAAAACTTTTTTTAAAATCTCGAGTGAACTATATTACACTTGATCTTAGCCAAAAGACCGAGAAGTAATATTTTTTTGAGTGAACTATAGAGTCAAATGCTGTTGTAAAAAATAATAGCCAGAAATCTCTTATGTTCTTCACTCAGTTTCCCTTAGTGGCAATATCTTTTGAATAGTAGTATAACTGTAATAGTAGTATAACTGTAGTATAATACCACAGTTAGGAAATTGACATGGGTACATTCCACCAACCTTATTCCAATTTTACCAGTTTTGTCTGTATTCATTTGTACATGTGTCTGTGTGTGTGCATGTGTTTTCTGCCATGTTATTACATGAGAAGATTGTTGTCACCACAGTCAATACACAGGACAAATCCAGCACAAGGATTCGGGTGATACTCTTACAGTCATGGCTATCTCCTTCTCACTTTTCTAGAACTATAAATCTGTTCTCTATCTGCAGTATTATCACTTGAAGGATGTTATATAAATGGAATAGCACAGCATACAATCCTTTAGCATTAATTTGTTTGTTTTTTGTACCAGGGATCGAACTCAGGACCTTGTAGCATTAGTTGTTGACCCAGCACAAATCCCTGGAAAGTCATCCAAGTCATGTTTATTAGTTTATTCCTTTTTTGGTACCAGGGATTGAACTCAGGACCTTGTGCTTGCAAGGCAGGCACGGTGCCACTGAGCTAAATCCCCAGCCGTAGTTTATTCCTTTTTATTGCTGAGTAATATTCTTTTATGTGAATGTAATGACATAGCTGTTGAAGGACATTTGGGCTGTTGCCAGTCTTGCCATTATGAATAAGCTGCTGTGAACATTTCTTCAGCCTTTGATGATTATGGCGGAAAGGAAATTAAGAATTCAGAGCTCTGTACCTCACCCACTGGTGTCCCTTTCCACATTTGGAGTGTCTTTGAAGTATCCAAAATAAAACTCGTGGATGACACAGTGTTTTGGCTTTACTAGTTTGTACCCCAAAGCATATCAGTTTGTCCGTACAGCTAAAATTGTCTTTTGTTCTCATATCTATTTATTATCTTAATCTGTTCAGATTACTGTAACAAAATACAGGCTGGGAGGCTTATAAACAATGATTATTCTGTCTCAGAGTTCTGAGATTGGGAAGTCCAGTGTTAAACTGCTGGCAGATTTGGTGTCGGGAGAGGCCTGCTTCCTAGTTCATAGACCAGTGTCTTTTTCCCATAACCACACATGCCAGAAGGAGTTGAGGGATCTCTCTCAGGCCTCTTTTATAAAGGTCCTAATTCAGTTTACCTTAGAATTCAGACTTTCAACATAAAAAATGGGATCATAAACATCCAGTCCATTGCATCCTTGTAACAATGAAATATATTGTTGCCGTCTTCATTTTCCTTTAGAAGTTAAGAACTCTTGATTTTCTCTTGAGTTGCTTGTCTCCTGAAGACTGAGGATCTCTCAGAAGCTCTTTAATGCAGAGAGGTTTCTCCACAGACTTTCACTCAATGAGTGGCTTTGATCCTTAGAGTTGTTTGGAAATGATAGGATACAAAGAGCGTAAATAAATACATTTGGATTTTAAACCTAAAAGTACTTGTTAAACCTGTAAGTACTTGTTAGATTAAGAAATTAAATTGGGAAAATGGCCATCCCCATGCAAATACAAATGACATAGAATTTATTATTTTGTAAAAGAACTAGTGCACAATTTGAAGGTCTAGTTATATACTGCTATATTGATCTGCCTTTGAAGTTTATTAACCATAATTCTTTTCTTTTTTTCTTTCAGGTGGGGACCAGGGCTTACTGAACACATTTTTTAGCAGCTGGGCAACAACAGATATCAGAAAACACCTGCCATTTATTTATAACCTAAGTAGCATTTCTATATACTCCTATCTCCCAGCATTTAAAATGTAAGTACAAATGTCTTCACTGTTATTGGGGACAAGAAGGGCAGGGGAATGAGGTTTAAGATGTTTGGGAGGTGTCTCATTGTCTCTCTGAGGGAGATATTACCAGTTAGGAACTTCAGGGCCTTTTTATTCTACAAAACATGGCTGCATTTGAGAGTGGCTTTGATGATGTCATCAGTTAGGTGATCCGGAGGGCACCTAACTGCGTTGTAGGACAAGATTCCCCGAATTGGTTCCTGGGTTTCCTGCATGGTGGTAAGTCATGCATACGTGATGGTCAGGTACACAGAAGACAAGGTCTGTACCTAGGCATAAACTCAGATTCTACCTCATACTGGTTGCTGAGCTTCAATTTTTCTAACTTGCAAAACAAGGGTGTTAAAAGCTCCCCCCATAATTGTTGTGTGGAGCAAGCAAGTCACAAGCAGCAGTGTGGTATCCTGGTTAAGAGTAGGAGCTCTGGTGTTGGGTGCCCTCAGGGCACATCCTGGAGTAGTCTTTTAACTCGGTGGTAACCTCGGACTGGGTACAGAACACTCTGCCTCAATGTCTTCATGGGGCTATTGTAAGCATTAAAGGAGGTTCTCACAGAACGTAGTTAGAAGAGGATCTGGTCTATGCTTAGCTCTTATTTAATGGTAGGATATTTGCCATTTTGGTTGCCTGTCAGCATAGTGTTAATAATTCCTGAAGCCAGAAAAGCAGGGCAATATGTCTGTTCTCTGTCATTTACCTCCTAATGATTTATGAGTCTGTGTCCCAGTTTTCCATATGTAAAACAAAGATGAAAATAGTATCTACCTGATAGGCTTGTCAAGAGGATAAAGTACGTTAATGCACATAAGTTCTCAGTGGACATTTGTCTTTGTTGTTGTCATTGTTTTTGGTAACGTCCTTATTTAGTTGCTGGTACGGTTGTAATACAGCAACTAATTCAGCCTCATCACAGTGTTCAGCCTCTGACTCAGTGTGTTGAACTAAGAGGATGATTCAGATTTCTTGAACCAGGGCCTAGCTGTCAGGTTGATCTTGAGGCAGAGCCATGAGGAGTGAAGTCCTTTATTGAGCTGGACTTGTCTTTCCAATCTGTCCTGCATGGGCATTCCCGAGTCGGCAGAAAACAAAAGGCCTTTCACTCCTCATCTTTCATTGTCCGATGTCATCTCTGTAAGCCTTGCACCACAGTAACGAGCATGCCTCTCTTTCCCTGGCAGAAATGTTTCTTTCTCGGTTTTTGAGTAGACTTTTTCAACATTCCTAGTTAGGACTGTAAGTATCTTGTGTTCTTTCCTCCCTACGTGTCCCATTGGTGTTTGTCTATGGCATTATAGCCTCTTGATTCTCTTCCCTTTCTACAGTGAAATAGGGAAGCTCTAAAACATACCAACTGTATTTTGAGTAAAGCAAACATAAAAGAATTCACTATCAAGAGAAGAGTAGGAGAAGCATTATTTTTGCCTCTCAGTATTTGGCCTTGTAAAACATGAATCTGTCTTACATAGGATTGTGGGCCTGATTTATTTTGATCCTTACTGCCTCATAACTAGCCCTGCCAGTTGGCGGGTCTGAGGATTGTACCCAGGGCTTCATGCATTCTAGGCAAGTGCTTTATCACTAAGCTCCATCCCCAGCCGTTTAAAAAATTCTTTTTTGAGATAAAGTCTTACTAAGTTTCCCAGGCTAGCCTCAGATTGTGTTCCTTCTGCCTCAGTCTTCCAATAGCTGGGATCACAATTATGTGTCACTGTGCCTGGCTAGCCCTACCAATTTGAATAGTACTCCTACAAATCACGATAGCTTCACCGCCTAGAAGTGAATTTGTCTACAGTAAGGAAGTTGCTTATAATTTAATTGACTAAATTCAGCTTAATAAGCAAACAGGTGAGTGTCAAGGAGAAGGAACTTTTAATAGCGTGATCATTACACTCAGTTTCATACAGTGAGCCAAAGGTCTTAGGATGACCCTGCTGGGCAGCATGGATCTGACGTCCTCCAGTTGTTCTGTTTCCAAAGAGGGAGAACCTAGTGTTTGATGAATAAATATTTTGCTCTGACTTAGTTTGAGTCCATCTGATTTTCACCTTACTTGCCAACAATGAACCCATTGTACCTTTCAGAAAGGTTTTCATATACACTGCTTCCATTTATTTTAACTCGGAAGAACAAGAAGCAGCTGTAGTAGAGGCAACTGTAGGTCCCCTTATCTCAAGAACCCAATTGTTTTATATCCTGTAAATGAATTTCCCAGAAAAAGCTTGAGATCTAAATTACCAGAGTGGCTAGAATGGTTTCTTCTTCATGGCTCAACGAGTGAGGCTAATTTTGGAAATCTTTCTGGTTTATTGCCGTCACCATAGAGTATGTGACGCATTGAGAAAAGGAGGAGTAACTCTACTCACTGGCCAGACAGCAGGCGGCTTGCAGGCTGGCAGGAGTTCATGCTGTTTCTGCGCAGCTTGTTCTTGGGGATGCCAGCCCTGCTTTTCTGAGACTGCTCAAAGCCAAGCCTTGCCACACCTCATTGCTACCTCTTTAGGAGTGTTGAAAGCAGATCAGAGAACTCATTTTCTCTTCTCTCTGCCAGAAAATGTTTTTATCTTTCTTGCAGAGATCTATCTTCGGAGATATTTCCCCTAGATTTCTTTATACTTGTAGAAGGGATGAAAAGATGTAGGTAGTTAATGTAAAATTGTCCAAATCCTTCTTGAACCTCAGTACCTTATTATGGACATTTGGGTCGCCATAGCTATTCCTGAAAAGTACTGTGAATGTGAGGTCTCATCTTGGGTTCAGAATTAGTGTGGTACTCACTGGGTTTGAACAGCTGTGTCCTGTGCTGCTTTACCTAGGTTACCGTGGCTGGTGGCACATGGAATAGGTAGCAGGGAGTGGTTTAGAGCAACTTGGGCTGCATGGCAGAAGTTGAAAATTTGTCTCACATCTCCGGATAACCACATACCATGAGGTCACCAAGGCAGTGTTTAAATGTCCCAGAATCTTGAGCCTTGGCTGTCTTAGAACAAGGTAGCAAACCTTTCAACAGAATACTGTTGCATGACGTTACAGCTCATGAGCAGCCTAATGTGAATCAAGCTTAACCATGAATTTGAGCCATGAAGTAACATTTCTAATGCCTTTCTGTACATTCCATTTGGATAGAAGAAAATGTAAAGGTAACACTTAAGTTTTTACCACTTTAGATGATTACTGAAACAGCTCCTGAAAAACAGAATTAGTAACATGTTTTTAATAGAAGATCCTCTTTAATACAGCATAATTTGAGTACTACAATGTTTTGTTTAGTCATTTCTAAGCTAATTTGTGGTTATGTGCATTGGGAAACAAGTTATTAATGTGCTTTTCAATGCTGCTGAAAGTGCCTAGCATAATGTGTGGGATATGGTAGGCTTTTAATGAATATTTAGTTTTTTTAAAAAAAGTTTTCTCAGGCCAGGGATTTAGCTCAGTGGCACTATGCCTACCTTGCAAGCACAAGGTCTTGAGTTTGATCCCTGGTACTGAAAAAAAAGTTATCTCTACCTGGAGTGCCCCTTTTATTCATAAAATAGAATTTGACTTGTTTATAGTGCTAGAAAAAAAATCTTTTAGAATCAGTCACTTAGTGCTGTGTTAGCTTTCTGTCATAGCCATAGCTCTTTAGGCCATATCATGCTATATAAAACATGCCCAGAATAAAGAATTGTCTGGTAGTGCTTCACACCACTACGGAAACTGGTCAAATTGATTGGCTGCAAAGCCCAATTTACCAAATAATTTCATAAAAATATTTTGATCTTACCTTTTTACTGAGTTTAAATATGACCTGAAGCCTGGCCTGGTGAAAATTAAAATTTTCCCATTTATTTTACTTCTTTGAACTTTTTAAAATATAGTCATCCATTTCAAGAATGTGACTTATTCACTAAAACCTTACCAACTGTACTTAAAATTAGTATTTCTAGAAGTTGAACCTTTAGTGTTCTAAATTATATTGTTCTTGTACATTTCTGATTAGTGGTTTTAAGAGATCCCTGGGACCCCCTTGACTAATGCTTTCTCCGTGACTATTTTCATTGAGGCCATAACTTTTAAAATTTCTTTTTACATTTCTGCAACTTTGCCCCAAGCCCCGAGACTGTTATATTTTGAATAACACTTTTTTTTTACCCAGAGCCATTTGCTGACCTACTCACTGTTCATTCCCTTTGCAGTTCTGGAGGATGTGCATTATGTCACACATTCGGCTGCTGAACAAAATACTAAAAGTCACCCCATTCTGCAGTTGCTTAGGTGTGCAGTTTCCGTACATTGCATAACCCAGTCCTTCAGGCATCAAATGTTGAGGAAGAATCAAGTGATGGCTATGCAGACATTCTTGTTCTTCTTTTTTGGTGTTAATGATACATCTGGATTTAGACCCTAGGGCCCCCCATTTCTTAATGTAGTCATCTGGTCACTCTGACTTATCTCGAAGTGTTTATCTGTCCTTGGATCTTACTTCTGTTTGTTCTGCTATCCTACCTATCTTTACTGGATAGAGCTTCCATGTCAGACCCAACCTAGCCTTTACTTTTTTTTTTTTTTTAGTATTTAACGCAGGGAATCAAGCCTCAGAGCCTAGCTACAACCCATCTTTTAAGGCTGCCTGACAACAGGCAAAAGAGAACGCAGAAATGAGATCCCATGGGCAGAAGTCAGGTTGCTGTATCAGTAGGAGAGGGAGCTCATGGCAGGGAAAAATGAGGCAGTGAGTGGGAGACAAACCATCCTTGGAGGCTGTGTAATGTGTTTGTCATTCAAATATGCTTTGTTTCTGCTATACAGAATTTCTTTTTTAAAAAATTCAGTCTTTGATATTTAAAAATGATAGACTTTTATATAAAACTCAGATTTTAAACTTCTTTTGTAAAATTAAATACTTGGTAGGATATGCCAAATATGACTATTAAGGGTTTATGACCTAAGCTACTGGGATGATAGAATTTTCATTTCCTGAAATGGGAAGGACTGAGTGAGGCAGGTTCATGAGGGCAAGGATTGATCAGAGAGGTATTGAGTGTATTTGGTTAGGAGTGTGTGAAGTTTGAGAGATACATATTAACATCCTAGTAAAAGTATGGAATTAGGTATGTAGATAAAGAAGGAAGGTCTAGGTGAGAAAAACCATGAGACTTGGCAGCATATAAATGATGTTTACAGCCATGGAATAAGATGATGTAGCCAAAGGAGTAATTATTGATAGAAAAAAGTTCTGAACATTGAACCTTGAGGCAGGAAAATAGGAAGAATTGGGACAATAGACCAAGAACAGCAAGATAAGAGGAGATAGGAAAAGTGTGGTATTGCAGAACCCACACAAAGAAACTTTTGTGCATGGAGTGGCAGGATCTATGTTAGCTGCCATGATAGGTCTGATAAGAGAACAATTAAGAATTAGCTCTTCCATAGAATACAGAGGTCACTAGTGACTTTGGCAAGAGCACATCTGGTGAAGTGGAGGAGGAGAAGCCTGATTGAAGCTTGTCCAAGAGAATGGAGGCAACCAATGTACGTATATCTTCTGAGGCATCTGCTTTAAAGGGGGCAGAAAAATAGGTTGACAGCTGGGCAGGAATGTAGGGTCAAGAGAGGGTGGTAGTGGTTGTTTTATAAATAGAGCAGATGTTACAGCATATTCTTCTACTGGTGGTAATGACTTGTAGATGGATAACACTAAATGCAGAAAATCGAGGAGAGGCATTGGAGTTATGTCCTTGAGTTAGGTGAAAGAGGATGGGACCTCGTACACAGGAGAGAGGGTGGATTCAGGTAAAAGCTGAAACATCCTTAGAAACATGAAAGCAACCTAGCATGTGGGACCGGATAGTGGTAGGCAGTACAAGTTTGGTTGGGTGAATAAATGAGCAGCCAGACAGTAGATACTGACCTGCTACCAGCCAGAAAGGCTCCATAGTGTCCTGGCATCGTGACTCTTTCCCTTACCTAGTTTATAAAGAGAGACCAACCTTGCAGGCAGTGCAATGGACGAGGGCTTCTTTAAGTTAGTAAAGTCTGGGTTTAAGTGCTGACATTGTTCTGATTTCCAGGGCAGTATTGGAGGATTCATTTGCAAGACAGGGAAAACTTAGGAGGTCCCTGGTGGTCACTGTTGTTTGTGGCTGGAAAGCAGTTGTGTTCTGAGGGTGGGCCATGCAGTATTCTGTACCCTGCAGTCCCTACCTCACCAGGTAACTCCTCCTCTGTATGATTAGCACTACCCTTTGGACACTTGGGTTTGTGATGTTTGATTTAGATTCTGGGTGAGTAAGAGAAGGAATGTTTTGGTGAGAGAGGACAGGTGGCTAACTGGTGTTAGGAGAAAGAAGGGCTTATGTATGGCTGTTCCCACAAGTGTGAGTGAGTCTGAGAAGGTGCATGCATGGTGACAAAACAGATACAGAGTCACTGAAATGGGCAAGAGGATGCTTGGCACTGTTGCCATGTATTTTCTGAGAAGTGTTTCAAATAAACAGTGCTATCTTAGTATCTAAATGAACAATGCATATTAAAAGCTTACTGAGAACTAAAATTGCTTCTATGTATATTCTTATGGTTTAGTTTCTTTTCCATTCTAAATAGTTTTGTAGTCTGATCCACATGTTCCCAGCTACATTTCTCAACTACTAAACTAGTCATGAAAATTCTGTCTGATCTTTTGGTAACATCAGGTCACAGGGATTATTTTAACGGCTAACATAAGCAGTATTATTGCTGGCTCGAGTTCAAACTATGTCTTGTGATCTGGACGACTCTTTAGAGATTCTGTCAAGTTAAAATTAGAACATTTATTTTAAGAGACATATGCAGGCTGAGATAAATCCCCCTTACTGAGTCAGAATGAATGGTTCTCAGTAATTTAGAGACAATTGTAACATATACCCAAGGGTTTTTTTTCCTGGCTGGTAATTTGTTGGATAAACTGGGGGATGAGTCAGTGAATCTCTGGTTATCCCAGTTCTGGGTCGACGTCAGTTGGGCTTATCTTCCTATATCAACATTTCCTTTTCCTCCTGTTCATTAGCTATTTTGCTTTTAGCTAAGTAGCTAACTGACACCTGATTGTTGTTTTTGGTGGGTAAAAGATACCAGAAATATCATGGTTTTCCCTTCTGTAAATGTGCCCTCAAATTTACATTTAGGCTAATTTTTTCCTATCGTGCTAGGGATCCAATTCAGGGCCTTGAACGTACTAGACAGGAGCTTTTCCGCTGAACAGCACCCTTCAGTCCCTAAAATATTCTTTTAAGCGAGAAGTAACTTCCATTTTTACTTATGCCCTTGCTCCTTATTTTGGTAGGATTATTTTGGATTTTCATAAATGTTGAAAAGTGAACTGATTAAGGTGATAGAAAAATACTTTTGGAAACATAATTTAGACAGTTGTTTGAAACTCATATTGTGATTAATTGAAACTCTAGATTTAAAAAACAGACTAGCATTTGAGACCTTTCACCTCATTATATTTTCCCACTTAGCTACCTTATGTCCCTTTCCTTCTACCCTTCTGGTGAGGGCTTGTGGGCTGGCCTAAATGGTACATGATCAGTACTCACCAAACCTGTAAAGATCCTTTGCTTTAAATGTGCTTTCTTCCTACACTCTCTGCTGCTATTCACTTCTATAGATGTCAGGTGTGTGGCAGTTCAATCCAAATACTTAAGGCATTCAAAATTAAAGAGTTCCCCATTCCACACTGGACAGAAATGGGGCTGTGTACAGGCTGAACTCATAACATCTGAAGCCTCTGCATGATTTCTGTTTGCCCCTGCTGTTTTCTTACCTCCTGTTTTGCTCTCTGTGTCTTTACGCTTCTGAATCTGCATGGGCTCTTCTGCTCTACTCTCAAAACCTGGCTCCAGTTAGCTTTGCTAGGAAACTTACTCACATGTTCCATTTTGTTATTGTTGTTTTGTTGCAGAAATTTGGGTCGCTTTAGGGAGATTGCATCACCCACTATTGTGCCACCTTCCACTGTCCTGCTTACCTCTTTGTGCCTCCCCACCCTGCCCTGTCTTACTGCACCCAAGGATTTCCTGCCTTAAAGCAGAAAGGGCAGTTCTACCCACATTTAGGACCACTTAAGCTCTGAATTTCTACCTCAAACAAGCTTATCAAGGAATTTCTTAAAATTAAGGCTGCTCATGAAATGACTATCCAGTGGATAGGTAAAAAATGTATTTTGAAAGAGGAGCCTTCTGGCCACAGAAGTTAACAATGATTATCCTTAAAGAGACACTCAGAAACATGGATACCTGACGGTTGAGCCCAAAGCCCAAGCCCAAGCCCCACTGCAGGATATGGATGTATCCAAATGGCACTCCTGTTAACGCTCAAGAGGAAGGCTGGCCGGATAGAGAGGTGCCAACCAGCATGAATCCAGGGAGGTTGCAGAGGCCCCTAAACCAGTTAGAGGACTTGAGCCATGTGGGCACATGGACAGGGCCAGAGGCTGGGATTACTTTCCTGGCTAAAGCAGAGGTCTGGGCAGTCTTGGTGTGCAAGTGGATTGGATCATTGTGCCCTTTTTCTGTCTATGCTGAGGTTCCAGTTAACAGACGAGGTGATGGACAACTGATGAGCAGGCCTTAAACACTGCCCAGAATAGTCCACTTGAAGGTCACATGGCCCTAAAACACACCATCCATTTCTTGTTTTCATTCTTCCCTGTATTCCCTAATCCCTAATCTTTGCACGAACTGCATTGTTCTAAGAACAGTCAGACCATTAGTGCTAACTTGCCTGCTTTGTAACTTTCTTTCCTATTGGCTATTTTGTATTGCTAGGTCCTTGACAACTTGGGTATTCCCTTTTCCACTTTCAAATTGACTGTAGGTGGAAGTTAATGCATGAATTAACAAATGTCACTCTCAGCCAATGCCCTTATAATTTTGAAAGTGTCTTACAATAACATCCTGGTTAAGAGCTTTGGCTCTGGTGCCAGACTGCCTGGATGGAATCCCAGTCCTGTCACTAACCAGCCATCTCATCCTTGATGAGTTATTTAACTTCATGCCTTGGTTGCCTCACATAGTGGTTTTGGAGACTAAATGAAATAAACCATGCAAATGCTAACCAGTGCCTGGCCTGGGTGAGTATTTATATTTGTGAACTATTATTCTTAATACTGCTTAATCATCTGTGAACTGCCAGGAGAACAGGCTAGAAAGGAATAGAGTTCACACTCTGATCATATTTTAATTTGTTTTAGTTGGCATCGCTACCATGTTATAACTATATTGTGTTTATATCAAGTATTGGCTAATGCAAATATAAATATCAGTACATAGGTTGAGGCAGTGATTGGTTAATATAGGACAAACAAATGCTGACTCTGGGCAAAGAAGTTGAGTCAGGGGTGAAAGAGAAAGTGGAAGGAAGATATGCAGATTCTATGTGCAAGATTCAGGTTTTAGGCTTAAAGCTATGTATTGCAAGCATGAGGCAATACCTGTCTACCCACCCTCACCCCGTAACATACAAACACATGTGAAAAATCTGGGATGGATTTCCTCGTGCTCATTGTTAGAACATTTGTTGAGAATAGCTGTCTGAATCCTACCCATTTTTCCCAGGCATTATCCTATTCCCACTTCCTGCACAAAGTCTTCTTTGAAAACCTCACCTGCATTACTGCTTCAAAATTCCCACACCCTTTAACATCACCATGGCACTAGTAGCACTGGCTTGTTCTGTTATTTTTTGTGGATGACCCATCTCCCTGCATTGACAAAACCCATTTGGAAGAACACACATTAAATATAGTGCCTTAGACATAACAGTTGCTTATTTAGTTGATTGCCCTAAGTATGCACAAATTTGGGCACTATAGTATTTATCCTTTTAAGGATAAAATTGTCTATGTGTATAATATGTGTGTAAAATATACTGTGTGTGTGAAGAATAAGCTTGAGGATATCAGGTATTCCTTTCATTGTAGAAATGTTAATGTGGAATAATCACCCTTAAGAAAGAATTTTACAAGTAGGCTTTATTTTTCTTACATATTTTTGTAGTGGCACCATTATAGGATAGTAACAGCAGTTCAGGCCTCATTAAGAAGCAAAATTGTGCCAAATCCCGTCTCTGCCACTTAATAGCTGTGTGGTGCTAGGCAACTCAGTCTCTCTGTGCCTGAACTAGCATATTAATAAAGTCTACTCTGTAGGAATATTATTATTCCCAACCATGTCCTTAAAACCTTTGAGCCCCAAACATAGTAAACTCTCAGATGATATCTATTTAACAGGTCTCTTAACATTTTTTTAAAAAGTAAACTTTAGAAGTTAGGAAATGTTATGTCAACAGAATCTGCATTATTTTGATTTGTACATCATACTCAAATGTATTGGATTCCTATGTAAATCCACTGAAATCTAACATGTAAGCCTAGCCCCCAAGGATCTGTCCAAGTTTATCTTTCCTTTCCTATTCAGAGGGGCTTCTCCAGATCTGACTGGAGATACTTGGCAGTACACACAGGTGTTCCCTACCTGGACTTATTAGACTATTACCAGCTTTCCAGATGCCATCTGCTGTACAAGCTTCAAGTCACATCCTGTCACCACAGCACCTCTGCCCCCTGCAGCTGGCTTCTCATGCCCTCCCTCCTTCCTAAATTCCTGAGCCCTCCTTGCTCTGATTTTCCCTTTGGCAATTTTTGCAGTCGTCTTTATTGTTGTTTTTATTTTCATAGATTTCCTCCCAGCTAGTACAGAACCAGGATTAAATCTTATTCTTTTCAAGATATTATTTATTATGAAATGTGTGTATACAAAAGTATGTGCTAAAAAATGTGCGACGTTTTATTTTTGTTGTTTTCCATGGTAAAACTTTTTATTTAGATTTTCTTATTGTCTTTCAGTAGTTTTTTGTCCCTACAGAGTAGCGTATGTGCATTTTTTTTCAGCCTGTGGGGTTTTTTTGGGGGGGGGGTATATGTTTCTGGTACATAATAATTACATTCCTAAGCCGGGCATAGTGGCGCCTGCCTGTAATCCCAGCACTCAGGAGGAGGAGGAAGATTCCCGTGAGTTTGAGGCCAGCCTGGACTACATAGTGAGACTCTTATCTCAAAAAAAAAAAAAAAAATACACACAGGTATCATTACCTGCATGAGAAATGTCATAATTGAGAGAATCTGAACAGATGTGAGCAATGTTTGAAAGTATATTTTTCACAGTGCATTCAAATACATGAAAATACTCACATGGGAGAGAAGCTGTATGTATGTAGTCAGTGTGAGAAACCCTTAAGTTCTTTCACTTACCTTCACGTACCTTAAAATAATGAAGGGCCCCACACTGGACAGAGCCCCTGTATAGATGATGTGAGAAACCTTTTAGTGATTCCTGTGACTTGAGAAAACATGAACAAATTCTCACTGAAAGTAAGTATAAATATAAAATGTGGGAATTCTTCACTTTCACATGTCCCTTCCTGGAAACTTGACATTGCACAGTGGAGAAACTCATATCAGTGTACTTTATGAAAACACCTCTAATCATTTGGTTTTATTTGTAATTACAAAAGAATGGAGTGTAGTGAGAAACTGAGAACATAAGTGATCTACACAAATCTTCAGTTAGCCTATATGTAGGAATGCCTATTGGATTAAATCCCTGTGAATGTGCAAAGTTCTGTTATAACTCATTTTCAGAAACCTTTGAACATGTCTCAGTATAGGAAACTTACACGAATATGTAATATAAAAACTTATTGTCAGTTATCTGTGTCTAGAATGCTACAGATGATACACAATAAAAGGAGATATCCTAAAGTAAAAAAATAATTACATCCGTCTTGGGGAATTGATACATATACATATTGCATCTTGATCTTTTTTTTTTTTTTTTTTGGTACTGGGGATCGAACTCAGGACCTTGTGCTTGCGAGGCAGGCAGCAAAACCACTGAGCTAAATCCCCGGCGACATCTTCATCATTTTTACTTCCTCTTCCACCCCTTTCCAGACCCCCTTCCCATCACCACAAAGGCTACCTCGTTCCTAACCAAGTTTTATTTTGCTTCTTAAATTATTATTACTGTATTTTGGATTTCTCTCAGCATGTAATATTTATCCTTTTGTGTCTGATTCGTTTTATGTAGTATTATAGCTCAACGTCCATTTTCTTACAAATGACTCAAATTCATCCTTTATGGTAGAGTACTCCATTGTGCCACATTTTCTTTATCCATTCATCTGTTAATGGACATATGCCACTTCCATAATTTAGCTGTTGTGAATTGTGCTGCTATAAACATGGGTGTGCATATACCACTGTAATATGCTTTTTTAACTCTTTTGGGAAGATACCTACAAAGAGAATAACTGGGTCAAATGGAATTTCTAGTTTTAGTTTTCTGAGAAATCTCCACACTGATTTCCATAGTGGTTGTACTAGTTTACATTCCTACCAACATACAAGGATTCCTTTATCCCCACAGCCTCACCGGCATTATTATCTCTCAGGATACCCATTCTTACTGGGGTACAATGGAATATGTGTTGTTTCTGACTTGCATTTCTCCAATGACCAAAGATGCTAAACATTTTTTCATGTATACTACTTCTGTGAAGTGTATTTTCATTTCCATGACCCATTTTCTGATTGAGTGTTTTTATTTTGGGGTGTCTAATTTAAAAATTTTTAAAAATATATTCTACAGTAGAACTAGTCTTCTGAGGAGTAGCTAGCAAAATTTTTTCCCATTCTGTAGGTTGTCTCTTCACCCTATTGGCTGTTTTTTTACTGTGCAGAAGCTTTTAAATTTGCTGTCATCCCAATTGTTGATTGTTTCTTGTACATTTTTGGTTCTGTTCTAACAGCCCTTGCATATGCCTATGTCTTCAAGAGTTTTACTTATTTTTTTTCTTCCAACAAACTCAGTGTTTCTGTTTTTTTATATCTAGGTCTTAGATCCATTTTGATTTGATTTTAGAACAGAGTAAGAAATTTGGGTCTAGATTCATTCTTCTGCATGTGGATAGCCAGTTTTCCCAGCGCCATTGTTTTTAAGAGGGTATCTTTTCTCCAGCATATGTTTTGGCCCTTTTGTTGAAAATCAGATAGCTGGAGGTACATGGGGTTGTGTCTGCATCCTCAGTTCTAATCCATTGGTCAGTATGTCTATTTTTGTGCCAGTACCATGGTGTTTTTGTTACTGTAGCTTTGTTATAATTTAAAATCTGGGATTGTAATGCCTTCTACTTTTTTTGCTCATGATTGCTTTGTCTACTCGGGATCTTTTCTTGTTCCATACCAATTTTAGGATTGTGTTTTCTAGTTCTATGAAAAATGCTATTCGTATTTTGATTGGAATTGCATTAAATCATGGAACTATTTTGACAATATTTGTTCTGCCTATCCAGGAACAGGATGTATTTCCATTTTCTGTCTCTTCAATCTCTTTTTGAGAATACTATAGTTTTTCTTATAGAGGTTTTTCACTTCCTTGGTTAGGTTAATTCCTAGGTGTGTTAATTTTTTTTTTAAGCTGCCGTGAATGGTATTGCTTTGTTGATTTCTTTTGTTCAGTATTTTAAAATACCCACCACCTAAATTAAGAAATGAAACAGCACAGTAGGATGACTGTAGGTAACAATAATTATATATATATATATATATATATATATATATATATATATCTCCAAAAAAGCTAAAAAATATTTTGAATTTTTTACTCTAAAATAGTTTGAGTAGATATATTTAACTTGATTTGAATGTCACACAATGTTCATGTATTAAAACATCACATTCTTCCATTAATATGTATAATTTTAATGTTTTTATGTATCAGTTAAAATTTCATTTAAAAGAGAAATGAGGGCTGGAGGTTTAGCTCAATGGCACCACACCTGCCTGGCAAGTGCAAGGTCCTGAGTTTGATCCCCGGTTCCACAGAAAAAAGAAATGGAACACAGTATCTTAGAAGCCTCCTTTTGTTCCTTCCAATCATAGCTTCTCTTCTCTTCCCTTCCCACACAGGTAAATAGTATCAGGAAATACATATTATAAAGTTTTCTAATCTTTAAATAAAAAGGCACTGGCCTTTTTGTCTTTATATAAGTAGATCAAATGAATGATGTAATTGTTTCTCATTTCTTTTTTTAATGTAAAGGCTTTAAAAATTTATGTTTGCTATAGTTCATTTTCACTGCTGTATTACATTCTGTATTTCATATGCCAGAAATTTTCCTTTTAGAAAAAGATGAGATAACTATAAAATCTCAACGTAATATTTGATAAGTAAGTGTTTCTTATTTTACTTCCTTCTTATTTCTAATGGTGGGTCAACTGGGATAGCTCTGATCCTCTTAGCTCTGTTTGGAGTAATGCCACAGGGTCTGATCCTAACCTATTCCCATTCTGTGGAAACAGCGGGTTACACAGAGCATATCCTCTGGCACACATAGTAACTTCTCAGAGAGAGTGACTAGAACCAACCAATGCTTCTGCAAGGCATTCTCACTACTGCCCACATTCCACTGGCCAGACCAATCCGTAGTGCCATGTCAGCTTCAGGTGGAAAGAGTACTTAGGCTGTCGAGGCTAAGAGCAATGCACACATGTTGAACAAAGAGCAGTAACCTAATCTAACATGTGGACATGTGTTTATGACTGCAAACAATGCTCCTGCTGCGAACATTGTGATTATGTATCCTTTTATACAAGGAACTTAGCTTCTGTGTGGCAGAACATGAGCATTTTCAGCTTGACTAGGAATACCAAATGTTTTCTAAGTGATTGTGCCTTTCCTATCCAGGATGAATTTGTGCTTCTCTTGTTGAACTGAACTACTACTACTTTTTGCATTTTTATGTGTATTTAACACATAGTTGACTAATCTCTAAAGAATCTTTTCTTGGTTTTACCGTAAGGCCAATTTCTTTTCCAACTGCTACTACAAGACGGAAGGTGCACTGTTAAGATTACAGAACAAAGACCTGATTATCTGTCCATGCTCAGAATCCACTGACCATCTCAACTTGTGTTCACTTGGCAGGTTTGGAGCAAATGCCAAAGTTGTGCACTTCCTAGGACAAGTCAAACCATGGAATTATACTTATGATCCCCAAACAAAAAGTGTTAAAAGTGAGTCCCATGATCCCACCATGACTCATCCAGAGTTTCTTAATCTGTGGTGGGACATCTTCACTACCAATGTCTTACCTCTGCTTCAACATTATGGACTTGTCAAAGACACCTGCTCATACAGAGATGTGGTAGGTTTTTTATTTTTTCTTTTCTTTCATATAAGTTAGTGCTGTACCTTTTAAAACTTGATTGTCAGTAGAATTTGGGAGTATTTAGTAATATTCTAAACAAAGACTCTTGTGAAGTCTGTGAATAGGTAAGATTTGTGAAAAAGAAAACAATGACTATCTTAGAATGGAAAAATATTACTACCACAGAAGGAGTAAAAGTACTAGGTGGCAAATTTCATTGTATCTGATAGCATAAGAAATGTTTTTAGAGTTTTTTGATATATCTGTATATTGTAACTATAAAGCTCTTAGCTCATTGTCCAAAAGAAAGATTTTGAGATTATTCCTAATGTACTAAGTCTATATAAATAGACCAGGGATGTAGCCTAGTGGTAGGCCACTTTGCCCTGGAGGGAGAAAAAAAGGGCCCATTTAATGTTTTAGAAACTTTAGACATTTAAATATACCTATTTTATGCCATCTGCTTAGAAAAAAATGTGTTTTCAGTGAAAATCACAATATATACAATAAATATTATTTCCTGTTTATATCCCTGATTATATAGGTTTGTGAAAAAATTTTTAACAGGGAGATAGATGACATTTAAAATAACTTTTAAAGCATGTTTTCTGGCTTTAAGGTCTTCTCTGAGGTTTTTTTCTTTTGGATGAATTGGAAGAGAATGAGGAATTATACTGTTTGTTAAATGTTAAGATACAAAAACTACAACTAAAGGGGCAAATTATGAATGGGAAATTGGTTAATTACCTGCCTACCATTATAGCATTATAAGGAGTTCTTCTCTTTTCTAAAGTCTAGATTTTAGTCTGTCACTTGCTAGCATTTGTACCAAAATACAGAAAGGAGAAAGAGAGAGATAACTGATACTTTTAAATATTTCTTATTATAAGTGTGGTCCATGAAGTAACACTTGTACAGGAGTTGGAACAGTGCCTGGCATATAGTAAATGCTTAATAAAAGTTAGCTATACTTATTTAATCCCTACAAATACTCTACCAAGTAAGTACTATTATTGTTAATGTCCCATTTATAGATAAATGAGGGTTAAAGAACTTATATAACTTGTCTTAGTTGTGTAAGATTATAACAGCAGAATTGAGACTCAGATCCAGATCTGAAAGACTATTATCTTAACCAAAAATTTGAGACAGACTTTCTTAAGGTATAGCTCTTCAGACCAGAACTAAATGTAGCACCTTTCATAGCAGAGGAAGGGAAAATTAACATGCTCACAATGGGGCCATAATCCGTATATCTCACTGCTGGGCAGCTCTGAGCCACCAGTGGTACATGCATGACTGTCCCATCATGTATCACTGGTTGTTCAAGCCAGTGGGAATGTGTTAAACTTTAAACAATGATCCATTTTAAGTTAGATCCAACATCCTTGACTAGATTTCAAGGGCCTTTCTCTTAGGCAAGTTCACTGTAAATTCATAGCCCCCATAGTATGAAGCAGAGAACTCACTCAGGAAGAGCCTGCGTTTACCATTCCTGTTACAAAGGGAAGGAAAAGGCAAAACTGATCCAATGGATCAGCTTTCTTATGTTGCTTCAGCTTTATCACAATCCTATACCCAAATTCCTTGTAATTCCAGTATATTTAAATACATATATACATACTTACATATAAAGCAAAAAAACAAGAATCAAAAAATTTGTTCCACTATTTTCTGTTAAAAGCACTTTCCATTTTTATTTATCCACCTTTTTTCTCTTAAGATTTCCAGCCTTCTCACTTTACCATTGATATTCCTTCATTGGTATACTTGAAGTTGACTGCCTATCCATATATAATGAGTCAATTTTAATTTAGCATAGATTTGCTGTTTTATGCATTTACCCTGTTCTTTCTGCAACACAAGGGCTGAGAATTATGAACTAAGACAAGGTTGAAGATGGGAATTGAAACAGTTGTTCAAAACTAAGCAAATTAACAGAAGCTACAAGAATAGATGCTACTTGGTAATCCAAATGAAAGCTTGGACAGAAAAATTCGGTACATAGCCTCAAAACCATTTAGCTTTCCTTCTTATAATGTGACAACTTGTGTATGTGTTGTGGCTCTCTGGGTAGGTTCTCTAGAAAGTGTAGCATTTTAAGTGTACTTTTGTTTAAGTTCTCAACCTTTCTGAGCCCACACAGTTTGAGAATTTATCATGAGACTTGTGTTCTTTTGTCTATCCATCTTACACTGTCTAATGAACTGTTTGCAGCTTTCAGACTTGGTCTATACACTGGCTTTCTCTTGTGGCTTCTGTAGAAAGGTATGCAGAACTTAAACATTAACCCTAAATAATTTGTTCTCCCAATGTTTTCACTGAGTCAGTAAGTCTTCATTTCGTTAGGAAAAAAAATCATGACCCTCGTATTTTTGTGTCTTTTTTTGTTTGTTTCACGTAATGGTTTTCAGTTTTTGCTACTTTGCATGATAATTCATCCTTGCTTTTCTTATCTTCAATTTATTGCATTCTTTAAAATGATCTGATTTTCAGCTCTCTTAAGGAGTCTCTTTTATGCTCTCTTTTTGTAGGAACATGCCTCAGGAGCCATATCACACCTGTCCCTTGGGGAGAACCCAGCTGCACCACAGCCTTCTGTATCATCAGAAGACAGGAAGGAGCGGTGGGAACAGGGCCAGGCTGATTACATGGGAGCAGACTCCTTTGACAACATCAAGCAAAAACTTGACACTTACCTCCAGTAGAAGCGCTGCCATTTTCCTCTGAACATCCTTTCACAGGAACTTCTGATACTTAGTATCTAGAGCTGGGTTGAGAATAGTCTGTTGCAGGTGTTTACAGACTTTCACTAAAACTCATCAGATGAAGGGTTTTTCCGGAAGGACAGGTGAGAACTGGGCAGAAGTTGTGAAGCTGTACTTCTGTTATATGGACAGTGTTGTTTCATAACCCTAGACTTATTTAGCTGTTTCAGAAATTCTCAGTTATGCTGATTGCCAACATATGTAGTAAAGAAAACTCAATATTAAGCTACAAAGATGGTTTTATTTACTTGTGTAGAACCAGGTTCCAAATCCATCTCCCTTCAGAACAGGATATGGCTTCTGCCCCTTGCTTGTTATACCTGTCAGGAAAGTTGCATTTTAGGATTGCCCAGGGATTATCAGTGACAATTGTGCTTCAGGTAAAGGCAACCTTTAATAACACTGCTGAGTGATTCATAACTTGTCAACAAATGGCATTAGGCCATTTTATCTCCTATGTCTGAATACGTTCACCAGTTTTCTATACACCATAAGGCAGCATGCTGAAATGCTTTTGTTCAGTTCTGTATATGTGAAAATAGCAGTGTGCTCTCTGATGGTTACCTGCAGTTAATACCCTGTATGAAAAATAAAGACTAATTGCCATACCTTGGTTGTTTTAAGTATTTCCCCATCTCACCTTTGAAAAAAAATCTATTAGATTTTCCATAATTTGTGAAACTTGTCATAGATTTTTTTAAGTATAAAGCTTGACACAGATATGCTTTAAAAACTGCTGCCTAAGAAATCTAATATTTTCCAATGATGGTGATGGATCTGACAGGTGGAGAAAAGTGAGATCAAATCTATCTAGTGTCACTTGAATTATATCCCCAGTGGGCACACAAGTCGTCAGCATATGGTGATGTTAAAAGCATCAAGCTCACTGTCCATCCCTGAACATACGCAGTAATCTTTAAGAACTGCCAGAATCAGCACTAGACTCAATTCCTTCTACTGTTTTTATCCAGAATAAAAGCGTAAATCCTAGGCTGTAAGGGATGGCAAGGTAAGGAAGGATGGGTCCCAAAATGATCCTTTGAAACTGAGTAATCAGAAATAATTCTACTGAATAAGAGTCAAATATAACAAAAACCTTTAATGTTAGCAAATGCTCCAGTGGGTTTTGTGACCTAGCCTTCTGTCATACTCCTTCATTTTGACAATGTCCTATTGGCTACCTGGGTCATTTCTATTCAGTATGGCTGAATGAATCCCTGGGGTTTGAGTATCTGGAGACAGGAATGACTGAGGGCCACCTGGGAAGGTGGGTACAAGAGCTCAAGAACCTGCAGATTTACCTAAAATTGTAAAATGATAAATGACTTCTGGACTAGTAGAGAATAGTTACCAACATCTTCAAGTTCATGAAACATTTACCAAAGATTAAGTGCTTCCATGTGCTGGTGCTGTGGCTACAAAGACCTCTAGATATTTTTAGCTAGTCAGAAGCTCCTGGCTTTTGGTTTCTGAGCTCCTGGTTGAGATGAAAAGAAACCTAGTCTTCAGATGAAGAATGCCACCTCACTCTTGTGGCCATGTAATATATAATCCAAATAAAGTATGTTAGAAATGACAAAGTTTTTTTACTTTTTTAAGAAATGGGGATAAATACTGTGTCAGTTTGTGTTGTATTTATTATATATTTTTTTTACAAAGCACGAAATGAAGTTCTCAGTTTAGCCAAAGCTATTAACTTTTAGAATCAGAAATAACAGGTTCAGGGATATAGCTCAGTGGCGCCACACCTGCCTGGCAAGTGCAAGGTCCTGAGTTTGATTCCAGGTACTGGAAAAAAACAATCAGAAATAATGACAAGTTCACCAGAGAAAAATAGTCTGTAATGTGCATAAAGATGTGTCAAGTAATGTGGCTGGGAAATCACTGAACTAGCCTAACATTTTCTTTCTCTCAACTTTCAAGGACCTGTCTTCATTAACACAAAGTATTAACATTTCCACACAAAGCTGTACAGCTACACTGCAAAATCTCTTCTGGGAAGCCCAAAATGACAAGGGGTTAGTTACTTAGATGTATAAAAAGGTAGTAGCTCAAATTATAAAACATACATTAGTGGAGGCTATCAATATACCCTTTTTAAAATCCCTTTGTGAACAGTAGTAGGTACAACAGACTTTGGCCATAAGACAAACTTGCTCACTCAAAGGCCAAATCCATTTCTTTCCTTTGGGGATCAGCTCCATGCTTGATCAAGGTCTAATTCATGCATAAGGTGAATATTGGTCTTAATTCCCCTTCCACCTGTTGTTTCCTCACTGAAACTTTTGCAAATACTGTAATTATAAAGTTAATGTATTAAAAAGCTATTAAGTTATTATGAGCCAAACCTCAAATCTGTCCTAATGTTTATGAATCTCATCGAAAGGCTAATGAAGAACTTTGGCAAGTACTTAAGGAAAAAAATACACCAATGTCTTTGACATATCCCTACATAAAAGTTTTGGCGGCCTAGGATAATTTCATTAGTATTCACAGGTAATAAACTACACAGGATATTTTCATTTCCAATTTAGAGTTAAAATTTTCAGGGAAAATCTACAGTGATTGAAATTACTATTTGTATATGTATTATCCTTTTTTTTCTTACATCTGAGGAAATTATTTGGGACCAATGTTATAGATCAAGGCATTTAAAATGAACCTTAAATATTCACTCATTTCTGAACAAGAAGTTGCAACCAGGGCCAGGGATTTAGTTCAGTGGTGCCACACCTGGCTTGCAAGCACAAGGTCTTGAGTTCAATCCCCGGTTAAAAAGTTTCAACCAGTTAAATTGAGCAAAATAAAAGGTGGTAATATGAATATATTACAGTACTTTTTATGTGCAGTCAGGTAAAATACTATGTAATATAAACAACTTCATAGAAATTAATAAAATTTATTCCATTTAAAGAGGAAATAGTCAAATTATGGCACTGAAGAAGGTAATCAATTTTTGAAACATTTATTTTAAATTTAAGACACAATCCAGTTTAAACCACAAAATTTAGTTTGAACCACAAGTGGGAATACAATGCTTTCAATATATTTCTAGAGCTATTATTCTATATAATAATAAAAGTGAATTAACAGCATAGCATAGTTTTCATTGCAGTAGTTTATATATTGGGATGAATTTTTTTAACACCACTTAAAAGGACTGTACAAAACAACATTTTTAAATGACTTGCCAAACTTACATGTTTAAAAGCATAACTCTTATGTATTTGGGTAAAGAAGCAAGATGCTTCATCTTTATAGCTGAAGTGAATGGCTCTGCTTCTGTAATCATGAAGAATAGACTATTGGTTTTTTTTATTTTTTCAAAAAATTCTGTTTATCCATAATCTCACTGAAATACTGGTATACTGAGAAACCGTATTACACGTTTAATGAGATTCTGATCAACCTGATTTTTTTTTTGTAATACTAGACCTACAAGGTAAAATATTTCCCTAGGGCTCCTAATGGTAGCTGACCAGCCCCAAGTTAATTCATTCTCATCCCTGCAGAAAGGTCTTTCTTGATGTTAATGAAAATGAGTCCTCTACTTTCTGTTACCTCTGAGAAAAAAGAGACAAGATTTTTGAAGGCTAATTTGTTTCCTTGGAGCAAGAGACAGGACCCAGGGAGGAGAGAGAGAGGACTTAGCTGGTGACATCTGACAGATTACATATGTGCCCTATAACACAATGTTGCCTCTATTATCTTTCAAGTCACTTCTGACACTATAAGTAAAATTTTAGGTGTTACTCTGTATCAAGTACGAAGCATCCCTTATTACAGTAATCTCTTTGGATTAAAAAAATTTAAGGAAATAAAACCGTGGACTACCTAACACAACTGCTAAAATTCTAGCTTCTTTTAAATATGACTCAGAGTCATCTAGAATTCTGTGGCAACTACTATGAATTTGATTATGACAACAACAAAAATGCAAGAATGAATTACTTAAATTACAAAATTAAATTCTGATTTCAAACACACATAACAAAGAAATTTTTACATTCGGGATTAAGATGTCTTTAAGAGTTGAAACGACTTTGGAGGTCATCCAGCCCAACTTCCATCCAGATATCACGCCTTTCACATACAGAAGTCTTCTGAATTATAAAAATTTATAAAGTTATTTCCAAAAAAAGCTACATAAATAAAAAGTCTATTTATAGAAATATCTATTTAAATTCCATAATTTAAATATTCAAATTAAATTAGGTAGAATTGGTTCCTCTTACCCCTGCAGACTACATTTACACCCTGTTTGTATCAAGTTACATTTAAACAATGAATGCAGTACCACTTGATTAAAATGGAGAAAATAGTGCTCTAACATGGTCCCTAATTTTTCAAAACCTAAACTTTCAAGTTCCATATATGAGCTGGGTGTGGTGGCACATGTTTATAATTCTAGCACTCCAGGAGGCTAAAATAGAAGGATCACAAATTCAAGTCCATCCTGGGCAACTTAGTGATTTTTGCAAGACGCTGTCTCAAAATACAGCAGCAGGGCTCAGTGCTAAGGCCCTGGGTTCTATCCCCAGTACTGGAGAAAAAAAAAGTTACATATATAAATTATATCTGAAGTTGTTTAAAAGAAAAATTCCAACTAATTTGTTAACCTAGAATTTGGTCTCTTAATAATGCAAGTAAGTTTTGAAAGTCCAATAAAATCATGTGTGTGTGTGTGTGTGTGTGTGTGTGTGTGTATCCATCCTTTACAAGGATTATGAACCCACTGCATCACAAATCAGAGGCTTTGTTGAAAAGCCAAATGTATCCTACATAGAAAAGTCTCCATTGGTCAAAGAATAAAAGATCTGACCTTATTTGGAACAGGAAAAAGCTGAGTACTTAGAAGATATATGAAAAAAAACTCAGCACAGAGTTCTCTATGAAAAGTTGAATAAGAAAGTCACTTTTTATCTCAAAAAAATTATTTTAGGCCACAATATATAACAGAACTTATTGCTATTTGAAATATCACTGAAAATACATCCATTATATAAAAGACATTAAGTGTCAGTAATACCTGTTTACTAATGTAAAACAGTATGCTCCTCATGGAAGACATTCTAGATCTCATTCTTAAATCTTTTCTCATTTCCAACACTTACGTATCTGATAGAACTGACCTTACTAAAATCCCACATATTATAAATCAATTAAAGTTTTGATTTCATTAATTTTAGCTTGTTTCATTTCATTAGCGTTTGTCTTTTTAGTTCCAAAAGCTCCAGCTGCAAGTTCTCTTTTCGTATTTTGTATTTTCAGCATATTTTCTTCAACAGAATCCTTCACAATGAACTTTAAAAAGAAAAAAGATAAAATTGGTATTTTTTAGTTTTTTAGGTAACAATATTTAAAATCTTAAAGCCTACTAAAAAATGAACTATTGCGAATCATGAAGGATAAAATATGCTAATACTGCTCACATAAGCAGAAAAAATAAAATTAAGGATATTTGTAGTCTTAGAAGCTTATTTCAGCTTTCAAAAATGTGCAATAACAATTTATAAGAAGCTGTTAGCTCCTCTTCTTTCTCAAAGTGCAATGAGAATATTTAGAACATGAGATTATAATACTAGAGCTAAACACTGCTTTCCTTCATCACCCAAGAGGTTTTTCCTTATAGAAAATGGCTGGGAGGAGAGAAGTTACATTTATAACCCTATCACCAGACCAGAGCCCCCCCAAAAAAACTATATGAGAAATTCTGTAACTAGAATAATAGCAAAATGAATTTAGTATTACATGGCAAATGAAAATTTTCTGGAAATACGACAGTGAGTCTTTATCTAGTATGAGTCATAATATTAGAGAGAAACCAAAATATGTGACAATCTCTACAGATTCCTGAAATGTATTTAATCAAATTCAACATAAATTTTCATAAAGTTTGATTTAAAAAACCTTCAACCTGGGAATAAAAGATACATCCTCAACCTTATTAAGAAAGACATGTTTAATGTGAAACAATAGAAGCCCAACAAAAAGAGGAGTAAGCCAAGACTATAACTGTTATTACTACTATTTAATACTGTATAAGAATCCCAGTTATTGTGATAACAAAATAAATTGTATTATAAAACTCCATTAAAATATGTAAGCTGGGTGTGGTGGCTCATGCCTATAATCCCAACACTCTAGAGGCTGACACAGGATGATTGCTGAGAGTTGGAGGCTAGCCTGGGTTACAATAGTGACTTCAAAGCGAGACTCTATCTCAAAAAAAAGTAAGTAAAGTAAAAACATAAGAGATCTAAATAAATGGAGAGAGAAACTGTTTATGGTCTTGAATGAGAAAACATTCCTTATTTCTAAAGAAAATTCTCAAAGGAATCAAATTCAATAAATCCCAATTCACATTTTTTTCTTTTTCTTTTTGGGAGGGGGAAACTTGAGATTGAATCCAAGGCCTTCATGCTGAGGTACATCCTCAGCCCTTTTTAAAACTTCTTTAATTTTTCAAAGTTTGGAGACAGTGTCTTGCTAAGTTGCCCAGGCTGGGCTTGAACTTATGTTCCTCTTGCCTTGGCCTCTCAGAGTGCTGGGATTAAATAATATTTCTTAAATGGGATTTGATAGTCTACCAGTGATGGTGAACCTTTTAGAGCTTTCAATGATAATAAACAGCCAGCTGCGGCACATGTGCCATAAGTTTGCCACCACTGGCCTAGACCAAAAGTCCAAGAGAAGTAAACAATGACAAATATAATTTTTAAAATGAAGAGTAATGAGAACACTTTACCCTACTACATATGAAAGCATACTTTATAAAACCGTAGTTGTTATAAAATTGTCCTGAAGATAGGAAGAAATCAAAAGAACAGAACAATCTAGAAAGAGATTAATATATACATTTCATATTAGTAGAAAAAAAGGAAAACTTTAAAAGAAATGACAGAACAAATGGTTCATTTGGAAAAATAATAAATTTAAATGCATTTCACAAAACACAAAATCTAAAAGAATCATAAGTAAATACAGGAGAAAAGTTTTCAAGATCTGAAGATAAAGCCTCCCATCATTAGTAAGACTTTAAAACCTAGGAACTATTAACAAAGGAGGGAGGGCACATTTTCAATCATAAAAATTTTAAAGCTTTTTCATGATAAAAAGCCCCTGAAGTTTTTAAACCCAAGCAAGTTCCTGGAATAAACCATCTCCAAATTCATAAGAAATGATTTAAAATCAGAATGTATAAATGAGTCCTTTATGCTATAAAACAGTATTTGTAATGTAACTACGAAAACAGGCAACTCATATGAAATTTACCAAAAAATTTTAATGAATAACAGGCATGTGAAATAAGTTTAAGGTAAGTAAATGCAAATTAGGAGGGTATTTTTTAAATCATAGAAGCATTAATTTATATCAGTGTCACATTACAAAGCCAATTTTGAAAGGAACTTGATAGTTATCTAATAAAAAATATCTAAATCCAGAATTCTAGCTTTCTTAATCCATCATGAAGAAATGTGTACAAAAATGCATGTACAATAATGCTTATTAACGCATTGCTTTTAACAAAAAATTGTACTGGTTAAATAATTTATGATGTATCTATATGCAGGTATTAAATAAACTTGGAAAGGAGTCAAATTCATAGAAACAAAGCAGAACAATGTCATCCAGGGGCTGGGAGAGAGCAGAGTCATGGTTCAATGGGTAGAGTCTCAGGGTGAGGTGACCGGAAGTTCTGGAGATGGATGGTGGCAGTGGTGACACACAACGTGAGTGTACTTAATGCAGCTGAACTGTACCCTTAAAATAACTGCTAAAATGGTAAAATTCATTGTGTACATTTTACCACAATGAAAGTGCTGATCTAAATGTACTTATATAGTAGTCTCTAATGTACATAGTTAAGGAAAAAAGGTATGTTAAAGAGTAATAAAGTATGAGTCCTTCTATTTTTAAAATGAATTTTTAAATAACATGTATATATGAATAAGAACATATGTAACTAGAGAGAAAAGGCTCTAGAATATATTTGAATGTATAAACGGTGAAAAAAAGAACACTTTTACATTTTGCTTTCCATAATTCTACTTAAATCATTACAATAATTACTTGTATTATTTTTTAATTACTTGTATCATTTTTTAAAAACATACTAATCTTAAAAAAAAGTGGTTCCAAACTCACTTTTGTGATAATAACTTCTTGCTTCTGGCCAAGTCGATGGCATCTGTCAAAGCACTGATCTTCAGCAGCAGGATTCCAGGCCTAATAAAAACATAGCCCTGCTGTGTGAGTGTTCTGCATCAGTCCTTTCATTTCAGTATTATCCATTCATCTGTGTCTGACTGAATTCAGATACTTGACATTACAAATGTACTAGGGGAAAAAATTCACCTCCCTAAATCACTGTGACAACAGGCATTCTCCCATGTCATTTCACTCTAATACTGGTTGATTATCCCTTATCCAAAATTCATGATACCAGAAGTATTTCAGATTTCACAATTCTTCAGATTTCATATTATTTGCATAGCCTTTACTGATGAACATCCCAGATTCAAAAATCTGAAATTTAAAAAGCTCCAAAAATTTTGGTGTGTCATGTCAGTACTCAAAAAGATTTAAATTTCAGAACACATCAAACTTTCAAATTAGGGATGCTCAAACTGTACCTGACAGAGAACCTGACATATGTGTCAGCACCTAATATAAACATCTGGGTTTTGACCATTTCATTTTAAAGTGGATCTATGTATATTTAACATAGGAAAAGAAATTTACACATTCTCAGATTATTTCACTTACAATAGAAAAGTGAAGCAATCTGTGGGCACATTTATGAAAAATATTCCCTCTGTTTTACTGGTCTTTGCCTCTTCTTTCACTTTCTTCCATTCATAAAAGTATAAAAAGTTTTTAAGTTGTTTAAAGTCCTAAAAACAGTTTAATACTTTGTTGATGCAATTTTCTGTACATGCATTTGAAATCAGCTCTGACTTCAAAACTGAGCACCAAAGTAGTATTTGCTAGTCATGGGGATTGTCTTAAACTGAAGAATAAAATGATGATGTAATGAACCTGTAATCTCAACACTATCAGGATGAGGCAAGAGAATCACAGCCCTGAACAACTTAGCAAGACCCTGTCTCAAAATAAAAAATTTAAAATGGGCAGGGGATGTAGCTAAGTGCAAAGCCCTACATCTGATCCCTAGCACCACCAAAAAAAATGAAGGAAGTGGGGGGAATGAATAACCAAAAGACAGAGTTCTTTAGAAAAAACTAGGTAAATGGTTTTTAAATACTATCAGTCAGGATAAAGATCATTAAATTTTACATATTAAACTATGGGATAATTCTTTTTTTTTTTTTGGTACTGAAGATCGAACTTGGATCCTTGCGCTTGCGCAGGCGGCAAAACCACTGAGCTAAATCCCCAGCTCTACAGACACATTTTAAATTGTTATACTAATAATAAGAGGCCAAGGCAAGTATTTTACCTTGTTGCCTGTATTTTATCCAGCAACCTAATCATCTGGCAATATATGTCTAGTATGACTACCAGAAAGCCAATTTAGCTCAAGATAACATACAACTCATAGTTTCCATTCTCACGTTAGTGATTAAGGAAGCAATTAGATTCATCAGAAGCACATAATGGACATCAAAATACCACCTCAAATAGTGCTCCAGGAAAAGGGAAAAAATTGTCATGAGCATTTTTTTTCTGACTTTTGGAGTTAAAAACAACACTATAAAGCTTTACATGTTCAATGAGACAACTATAAAACTGCTAAAACATTCTGACAGTGTTTTACCTATCTAATCTGCTAAATAGTAAGTCTCTGCTCAAATCATTATTCTACTTTGATATATCAGCCTCTTCTTTCTCTAGTACTAAGATGATCAGCAAGAGAAAGAACAATAATTTGGGAATTTGTTCTAAAAGTCAACTTATAGGTCTATCACTGGGTCAATATGAAACACTGTACAATTAAATAGTTTTAAAAAATAATAGCCACAAAACTAAGATTTAAAACATCATCCATAGCACTAAGGCAAATACAGATTGTTGCCATCCATAACAAGCAACCTTGAAAACTTAAGATATGACTCATTTTAATCATATTGAGAAGGTTATCCTAAGAGGAAGAGAAACTTCCACCTTATGAATCTTCTGAGTTTCAAGCCACAAGCTAAAATCACAAATCTTAAATCTATGAATACATAGCAATAGCACAGGATTGCCTCCAGCCCAAAGTGTACTCAGTATATATTAGAAATTAAATTAGTTCAGAATCTTTACAACTCGAACAGCCCCATTATGAGTCCAGAAAAATATGCTCCTATGTGGATGCAAATTCAGGTCACACTGCTGGGTGAGTAAACTTGAGTGAATTTTAGTTTCCATTCTACCTCTAGACTTGTATTGCACAACCACAAGTAACTGCACTGTATTAGGCCCTGAACTTTATCCAGAACATTTCATTAATGGTAGTGTCTCAAACTGTGGTCTTGGACTTGAACTATCTGTAATACCTGTATCATATACCTATGTGTATATATCTATATGAAATGTTTAAAATGTATCTTCCAGAGTCTCATCTAAGAACTCCTAAATCTCTGAGCAGAGAGGTTTAAAATTGCATTTGACCTAATTCTTAGGCTTGAGACCACTAGGACCATGAGCGTAGCCATCTGGTCTACCTTATTCATAGTCAGTTTCCCAATGCCTGTACCACATCCTGATAAGGCAGGATCTCTCATTATCTGTTGGCTAAACGAACCATTATCTTAAAGGATTATAGTCAGTAGAGATTTACTCTGTATACACAAGAGAAGTAGAATAGCATAGCATAATAGTATGTAAGAAAGATACTTCCATCTGGTTTTGCTATTATGAGGTGGTGCAATGTTGGGCAAATTATTTACTTTTCTGTGCTTTAGTTTCCTCATCTGTAAAATAGAGACAATCATGTTACATCCCTCCCCAAAATTTTGTAAGCATTTAAAGTGACATATGTAAAACCCTTAAGAGATAGTCAATAGAAACATTTAGTAAATTATTAGCCATTTCAAAAGTTTGCTTAAGAATTTTCCCAATTATAACTATGAAGGTATTTACCAGTTTTTGTCTTTTACTTTTTGGATGAAGTAATAACACTTTGAAAAGTTTATAAAACTACTTACTGGATCCATTAAAAACACTCGAGAAGCTGCACAAAGATTCAAACCAACTCCACCTGCTTTTAAGGACAGGAGCATTATAGTTGGAGATCCTGTTTCAGTGTTTTGAAAACACTGAATTGATTCAACTCTCTTTTTTTGGGCCATAGAACCATCCAAACGAGTAAACACAAATCCAGAGGCTCTAATGAGGAAGAGATGAGAAACATTTAGTAGAGTACAAAAAAGTGGTAAATAGGAATAAATTCTTTCACTAATTTACTTATTTATCTTTATGGTTCTTTATTTATCTTTATGACTCCCAGGCCCTGCATGTACTAGACAAGTTTGAGCTATACCCCCAGAGTTCACTAATTTACTTTAACAAATGTTTCCTAAGCACTTACTAATATGCCAGCCACTTTTTTCTAATATGCAGTCTATTTTTTTTTTAACTAATATGCAGTCTACATTTTTCTAATAAGTTCAGGGCTTATCTTTAAAATTCTATGCTGCCAGGAAATATTCTCTGACTCTGAAAATCATTTTAGAAGGATGAAATGACTAAAACTGGTAAAACAGGTTTTTTTAGTATAAAAAAAGCAATACACATATATAAAACCCTTTACTCAGAGTGAAAATTACTGTTGAACTCACTTAAGTGGTGTTTCTATTAAAGATAGGAATGCTGTAAATTGAGAAACCACTAAACTCTTTATGTTGGGATTCTTCTTTCTTAAGTCAATCAAAGCATGCATAAGAGCATTAATCTGAAAAAAATTAAGATACTCATTAAATTCCATTTTTCAACTGGGAAAATAAGTGCAATGTTATTTTTTAAAATGTATCAAATTAACATGTAATAATTGTATATATTAATGTGGTTTATAGCAGTATCTCCATATATCCACATAACTTGCTGATATAACTGCAGCATTTGACATAACTAATCAAATCCCAAAATTTTTAACAGAAAGGTCTTGGCATTTTTTTTAACTAAAAGGCAAAAGTGAAAGACTAATTTAAAAAATATAAACACTGAAAGAATATTGTAATAATCTCAACCCCTTTCTTTTTGCTCACAAATTTACCACTTAAAAAAGCCAGTAGTCACCAAGATTATATTCAAACGATGAGATTAAAAGTAGAATTACTACTGTTATATGGTGTATATTTCCTTATATAAATATAAAGCAAATATATAAATGTTTTCAAATGTACTTTACCTTTGAACTGGATGTCCATTCCATATTAGACTTTTTTTCATTGTCACATGTCATTTCTTCTGGAGGACATTCTAGTAAATTGTCTCCATGAATATCATTTCTGCATAAAGGGCATTTAGCATGTGGCTATATTAGAAAAAGGAAAGTATGAGCCATACTTACTCAGAATAAAAGAAATACAGCACACTACATGAAACTGTTCTTCAGAAAAAATATCCTTCTCAATGACTTAAGCTAATAGTTTATAAAGCTTATTATAGCTTATAAAGCTATCAGATCTGGCTAAATCCTATCAGGTTAATTCAAAGCAACATCTGTTGTACCTACACTAGTAAAATGAGATTACATCTTAAATAACCTAGATACCAAACACCATTACAATAAAAAAGATTCTGAAACTAAAACTATGTTAGAAATTAGTACAACGGAGACTATGGGAGGACTTCATGGAGGGAGAGGGCTAATGATTAGAAGAAGATAAAAGGAGACCTGAATAAATAGCTTACATGTTCACATTATAGTTCAGTAAACTGTACAATTATAATTTGTTCATTTTTCTACATGTATCAATTTAAAATGCTAAGAAAAGCTTTTGCACTAACTGAAGACTGCTTAAACCTCAAAATATTTTACCACATAAAAGAATCCAGACCTACTTTATCCAAAATAATAGCAAATAGCCACGTGTCAAGTCTTTGAAGTGTGGTCAAGTCAAGAATACAATACTACCAGATTTTGAAGACTTATTTTAAAAATAATTTAGAAAGTGTAACATATTACATTAATATTTTTATTTTGGATATACTGGCCTAAATTAAATGTATGATAAAAATTAATTTCATGTTTCCTTTACTTTGTAAAACACAGTTATTAGAAAACTTTACTTTTGTGTCTCACATTACTCTATTGTATGTATTGGACAGCAATGATCTAAACAGTTCGTTAAACTAGGATTACTGACTGTAAGACAATGCCTCCAAAGTAATGACTTTCTATGTTAAAAGAACTTAATTAAGAGACATATCACCTATTATTGGAATAATTAACCATAAAAGGTCATTATTAAATCCAAGACTTAAACTAACACTCTCTTAGACTTGTGTTTTCATTTACACTAAAGAAAGGTGCTTCCACCAAATACCAAGCCTACACTAAGCAAAAAACTAACCTGCTCATTCTGAATGACTTGGCAAATACAAGGTTTACAAAATACATGTGCACAATGTGTTATCACAGGAACTGTTAAAGAATCCAGGCAAATTGCACATTCTTCATCTGAACCAGAGCTCAGAATTAATTTCATCTTCTTTATTAACATCTTTCTCAGTTCTTCAGGTGTATCATTTCCTGGAGAAAAGGCTAGAAAATTAATTTCAGAGCAAAATTTGTAATCACTAGACAATTTAATCTATTTTACATAAGGAAATGTTCTGCTTGCCAGTTCCGTATAGGTAGTCTTTCATCTTTTTCTGTCATAACAGGCTGAATTTGAAATTTTAAGAAAAATTCAGAAGACAATAAGCCAACTTACCTAATTTATACAGAGGCATCATTATAATATGGTCTGCCCACACTGGCACAGAAGAAAAGGCAGATCCAAAGTGAAACTTTCATCTAAGTGTATGTATCACTGAAAATCCTGAAAAGAACTCAGAATTCTATTTCACTGGTAAAAAATGTTTGTATAGATTTACTATTTTGGTTCACTAAAACATTAATGTCCATTTCACAAAACAAAACCACAAATCAAGTTTAGGCCCTATAAAAATATCTCATTCAGATTTAAATATCTCTAAAAAATGTAATAGTATGAACCAATCATATTTCTTTACCTGAAGGACCACTGGATGACACTGCATTTGTAAGAAGGTGAGTATGACAACAAATCTGCCGCAATCTAAGCAAAAGACCCAGGACATCTGCATAGTGTGCAAGGACAGTTCCTTCATTAAAATACCTGGGAGGAGGGTAAAAAATTTAAGATGCATCATGTACACATACCAACTATTATCAATGAATGCAGATGATGATGATGATGATGATGATGATGGGAAAGGAGGATCTAAAGAGGCAGGGAGGGAGGTGAGGAGGGGAAGGGAAATAAAAAGAATCAAGATGTAAGCACATATACTCACTCCCTAAGATGAATGCAATCATGTATTCCCAACATGAACTAATAAAAAAAATCACAGGCAAACACTTTTAAGAGTGTAGGGGCCTCTAGGAGCCTCTGGGCCTAAAAATCTCTCCAACTAGGATGCACACACAACTGGAGCCGCCCAAGAGCATTCCCAAAGCTCCCTGAAGCTATCTTGGTGCTCCATTCTTAGGCTGCCACTTGTATTTTTGAAAAGAAACATAAAAAGCATTTTATATAAAATCAGGCAATAACATACAATGAGATGAAATGCAAAATGTCCATATACAATACAGGAGAGGGGTCTCAGACTTTCTATTCTGTTAAGAGCTAAAGTCTAGAATCTGGATCCTCCTTTTGTTATTTGGGATAAACCCTTTCTGTACTTCACAAAAGCAAATAAGGTGTGATTTGCTCAAAAGGATGCAAGCTAATGAACCGGCAAGAAATAGAACCAAGTTTTCTTGAGTCCTCAGTGAGAATTCCTTCTGTAATATGACAAGGTTACTATAGAAAACTAATTTTTATTAAGGATCTACCACATGTCAGGCACAACACTGGAGTCCTCCATATACCCCCCATTAAATGTCAAATCATCCTTTGATATCAGTGCTATGTCTAATATGGAGATGATGAAATTGAGGACCTGGCCAGACAAGTAGTTTGTCCCAAGTCACACATACTTGTGGCAGTAGAAAGGGGATTAGAATATATGTGCCTTTTGTCTAGTTCCACTGCATCTCTTTGTAGGTTGGGAGACTATGTGCACACACATTAAATTTATTTCAGTATTCTTTTGCTATCTGTAGCTGTCTGAAAAATAGCCCCCCCCGCAAATACTGGGTCCTAACCCCTAGAAACTATAAATGCTACCTTATAAGGAAAAAAGGTCTTTGCAGAAGTGATTAAGGTCTTAGGGTAAAGAGATTACCCAGGATTATTAAAGCGAGCCCTTAGATACAAGATGCATTCCTAGAAGGGGGAAATGGAGAGAAATTTGACACATAGCAAGAATGTTACGGTTTGAATGTTTATATTCCCCCCTCCTAATTCATATGCCAGAAACCTCATCACTAATGTGATGGTATTAGATATGGCCTTTGAGGATAAAGATTAGATCAGAAAGCAAGAGCCCTTTTATTAGTCTATTTTCTAGTGCAGTAACAAAATACCTGAAAGCTGGGTAATTATACAGAAAAGAGGTTTAAGTCACAAACTAAAAAATTCAAGATTAGGAAGCCCTATGTATTTGGTTGCTGATGAGGGCCCACCTGGCTGCATCAGAAATGGTAGATTGCATCATGGTAGGGACATGTGCCAGAGAGAGGAATCAAAACAGGCAAACAGGAAACCAAAGCTTCAGGAATAGCCTTGCTCTTTTTATAACAACCCATTCTTGTGGGGACTAAGTAACCCCAAGAAACAAACATTAACCCCTTTGGAGGGCAATATCCATAATTACCAAATTATCTCTCTGCAAAACCCCTCTTTGTGAAGGTTCTACCACCTCTCATATTGCCACATTGAGTTCCAAGCTTCAACATAAGAACCCTTAGGAAACAAACTGAAACCATATCCAAGCCCTCATGAATGAGATTAATGCACTTAGAAAAGAGGCTCCAGAGAGGTGAGAGCAGAGAGGGAGAGACGAAACAGGGAGAAAGGAGAGAGGGGAGAGAGGAGAGAGGAGAGTGAGGGAGAGAGAGAGGAGAGGGAGTGAGAGGGGGGAGAGAGAGGAGTGAGGAGAAAGAGGAGAGAGAGAATCACTGGGAATTACTGGGAAGGAACTGACAGGAATATGAGAAGCTGCAGAGAAGTTGGAGAAATGGACAATGCAGAAAAATTAACAAAATCATCTGGACTCTCTCCCTGGCTCACAACTTATGGGGAGAAGAACCTGGCTCTCGAGAAGCAAGATAAGTACCCAAGGCTGGGAGATCCAGGGAGAAACAGTGGCAGACTGGGCCAGGGGCATGGACCTCAGGAAAAGCCCACAACTGTTGTAAACTGCAAAAGTAAAATAGGGCTTTTTGCTCTGAAAGGACACCTTCTACACGACATGCAACAGCCTGAGAGGGATTCCAGCGAAGGCACCTGCTGTATCAACAGAGTGTGCTTAATTAGGTAACATTCTGAGAAGAGATTATCTCAATCCTGATGGAGACCACCCTAAGCAAGTTGCAAATTCATAAATTGGCTTTTCCTGTTAAAAGTCTGAGTCTGCTTATTAGGCCACAATGGCTTGCCTGAAGAGCCAGCAGTTGGTGTGTAGGAAAGGAACAACTCCCCACACCACTGGTTACAGTGGAGGTCTCAATGATCTGTGACGCTGTGACATCTTGGATGACAAGACGAGCCAAGGGCAACATGACTCATACACAAAACTTCTATAGAGGCAAAAATTAATGTATGGGAAAAAACAAATCTCCCATTAATCAACAATCTGTTCCTACTAAAATGTCTTATTCCCTTGTTTCTAGGACCCTGCTCATGTCAGTGCTCTCCACTCCACTGTTCCTGCATTCCAATTTACTCCTTCAAGAAGCTGTGTGTTCGATAAATGGTGGCAAGCTCCAGGAGACAGTATCTTGGCCTGATAAGAGCTTTGATAGTCCTGGACCCCCCATTTATGCAATAAAGATCTTAACTTATTATACTGCTGCTGTACCCTCAGTCAGGTGATTGGAGATCTGATCAGCCTCCAATACAATCTAGGACTCTGAACAACTAAAAAATAACTTCAATTCAGGGCTCCCAGTGTCACCTTTCCATACTTTCTGAGTGAGAGACAGCCACAGACAAGGAGCAAGCTAGAAAGGTAGCAGCTGAGAAGTTTTAAGTTCAGGCCAGGAAGAACACAGGCCCCATTGCCCTCAGTGAGAAACCAGGGCTAGGTTGAGGTGCACTCAGAAATGGTTAGGTGTGAAAGCACTGGCGTTAAATACTTGAACTCTTGCCCTGGTGCTTACATCCAGCACAGATCTGAGGTCTGACCGCCTTTCCTATCTACCACTGTGAGCAAGGACACGTCTCAGTGTGGACACTACCACAGCCTGGGTAAACAGAGGGGCCACTGGACTAGGTGGGGACCTCACAAACCCACCTCACAAACCTCATAAACCCTAGTCATAAGGCTAGGCAGAGAAAACTGACACTTGCTAGACTACAAAACTGCAGATCCTGGAAGGAAACCACTCATTCAAAAGTACAGAGAAAAATCTTTTTGTTTCTGGACATACTTTCTTTTGTCTTTTTTTCCCTTTCCCTCTTTCTTCTTCCCTGGTTTATTGGGTTTTGAGGAACTTTCCTTCATCCTTTTTCCTTTCTTTTTTTTTCTTAAGAAATATACCATTTTATTACAAAGACTCTCATAAAAATGAAAATAATATCTCAAAAACAGGAAGCTACCAACCTCCACCTGCAGAACTGGGGGAAGACAAGAGGGCAATGTAAGGTTTCTTAGCTCATTTGTGGCCACTGTGAAGGTATGAGAACAGACCCAATCTAAAAATGGCTGATGCTACCTTAGGAGCCCAAGGAATAGGGAGCCCCTGAAGACACAGCCATCCTGTCCAGAACATATGACAGGGACGCCCTTCCAAAGCTACTAAGCAGGCCCTCAGCACGTCAGGACTTTGAATTATGGCTGCATCACTTCCATCCAATCTGTACCCTTTATGGTCTAAAACTAAGACTTTGGGTGGGATGTACAGCAAGGCAGCTGCTAGAAGAGTTCCCCCAGCATCGCTGCCCTGCACTCAAGGGCCTTGATTCCTATCTAGTCCCAAGGGATATTTATATTTAATACACTGTGTTTATTTTATATAATATTATAAAATAATATATAATAAAGAATAATACAATATATTATTTTATATTTATATTATATATTATATTTATTTTATATACATATACAGAGAAATAGAAAGTATAAAATCTGAGGTGTTAGAAGGACAAAGGTAGGGAACTTGGCAAGAAGCCCGAGCTGGAGAGGTCTGATTAGGCCAACTTGACCTCTTCTTTGACCCCGTTGGCTTCTGGCTGCTTCTCCTTGGTTTTCTCCTCTTCTGTGATCTTGTTCTTCTCTTCTGGGTCTTTCTCTTTCTCATCCTCTTGTTTTGACTCCCTTGGCTTTCCTAATGTTGGAAGAGTTCTTGCAGCCACCTTCTCCCTCCTAATCTGAGTTAGAGGAACAGATTGAGATGCACTTGTCAGGGGGGTCTTCATTGTCCTCATCACCACTCTCCTTGGGGATGGGATCCCTAGGAATTGCCTGCATTTGGACCAGAGGTGGATGCAGCAGCAACCTCAGGTTCTCAAAGAGCTGCTGTTTGCTCATCTCCAGGTACTCATTAGTGTTCTAATCATATTGGAAGGACCACTGTAATGCCTGAAATCTGGTTCAAAGTAGTCATTGTATAGAAGTTCATTAGGGATCTATATGTCTAGAGCCACAGCTGTTTTGCATCTCCAGCACCGGGCAACATTACAAATGGTATAACCACTTCCTCCCATCAGCATGGGCAGGTTGAAGCTTGTGACAAATTCCACACACTTGGTACGACCTTTGATGGTTAGATTGAAGCAACCCAGCTGATTCCCAGAGAAGGAGTCTGAGCCACACTGTAAGACCAGCACATAAGGCTGGAACATCTCCATTACTTTGGACACGACTGGCTTGAAAATAGCCTCAAAGAACTCATCATTATTGCCGTCATGGATTGGGTAATTAACAGCATTTAATATTTCCCTTTGCCAGCCCCAATATCCCGTAGGTCCCCAGTCCCTGGGAAGTACTCTCCGTATTTAGGAAAGGACAGTTATGACCCGGTCTGTGGTAGAGAAGGCCTCTTCCATGCCATCGCCATGGTGAATATCAATGTCAATATACAGCACTCTGGTGTTACTTTAGCAGACCAAGATGATTATCATTGATGTAACAGAAGCCAGATGTCTCAGACTTCTTTGCATATGATGCAGGCCCCTGGCCCAATTCACAATGATGTCCATCTGCTGCTTATTAAATTTCACAGCCCTTGCCACAGAGCCACCAGTAAACAACTGACAGAACTCAAAAAGGTCATCAAATATTGGACAGTCCTCACCAGCATTGAATCTCTGCACATGCCTGCTACAAGACATGTTATTTAGATGGAGAGAGTGTAAGAATTTAATGTAGTCATCACTGTAGTACTTGGTCATCTCCTCAGCACTGGCTTTGTGAAGGTGACAGATTTCCATCTTGCAGTAGAGACCATAGTTGAACAGCAAATAGTGAGTCATATGAATTCAGTGAGGCTTCACTGAGTGGCCCTGTCCATAATAGTAATTTCCAATCCCCACTGTAGTAGTAACAGACTTTCCTCCTGGTGCCCCATGTCAGCACCATCTTGCTGTCTTCAGTCCCTCCAGTCAATTGGTCCATCCGCCTACCCCTGCCTTTTAATCTTTTTCCTTTCTTCTTTTTCTGTTTAATTTTTTCTTTTTTTTAATTACCTACATTATTTTTCTTTTTCTCCCTTTTTTCCTTTTTATCTTCTATTTCTCATGGTTTTTTGTTACCTTAGTCTAATTCTATAAATATCCTTCTGCTCCTTAATAGGACCCACTGTGTCACTTTCTTCTCCTCAACTCCCATGGTTTAAATTTAAAAATATTTATTTTTGTATGCTCCCAATCCCAACCTCCTATATCAGTGGTGGCAAACTTATGGCATGCATGCCACAGCAGGCTGTTTGTATCACTGAAAGCTCTAACAGGTCCACCATCTCTGCCCTATATCTATAATAGTATTATAATTAAGTTTTATTAGTATTTAAATAGTTAACTCTACATTATTACTGTTGAATTTCTTTTCATCATTAGTGAAGGTATAGTTGTCCTAGTTAGTAGATATTTGCTGTGTGTCAACATTTGGTTTGTCTTGGTGTTTATAATATAATTATAGATTTATTTCCTAAGGTTAATAAGGGTGTAAATTATTGGTACTTATGGTATATTAATATACATTTTCTCTCTGATCATGTTACTGTTGCTGATTTTTTTTTCCCCCATTAAGTTTATTGGTACATTTTTGGTATAAAATACAGTTACATTCATCATTGGGATCTTGTACCACTACATGAGTACCTTGGTTCTTTTTTTTTTCCCCCTTTACTGTTGCTGATTTACTTGATATCGTCAGGGTTCCATAATTGTTACTATTAATAGGTTTTGTCTGTATGCCAATATCAGATTACCTTTCTAATATTAACAATACTGCAGTCCACTCCTGGAAAACCGGGTCTTGGGCCAATTACATTGCATCCTCCTCTCCCAAATTAACAAATGGTTTAATGCTAGGACAGAGACAAAGGACTATCATTAGCCATATGCAGAGTGAAGCACAGACTGACGAAAGAGATCTACATATTAGCAACAAAGTCTTGGTCAAGGCTCTAAGTGTCCACAAACCTAACCACAAAATCAAACAAACAAAAACAATAGAAACGCGATGACAAGGCAACAAAATGCCGCCTCAAACTCCAAAATGCCTCAAAGTTATCCACTGGCCGTCAAGGGGGGAGGAAAAGTAAAAGCCACAAAGCAAAACTATTTGAACAGACAACAGAGGAGATTAAAAAAACAGATCAATAAGATGCATGGCAGGCTCACAGAAGATATAACTAAAGAGATAATGAATATAATACACAAAGCCATCAGGGAACTTACAAAAGACACCAATAAAAAGGAGGCTGAGCTAAACTAAACCATATTAAACATGAATGAGCAGTTTGGCAAAGAATTATAGTCCTTGGAAAGATTCCAAAAAGAAATCAAGGAGATTAAAAATTACAGTGGCACCTCGGTTCATGAGCTTAATTTGTTTCACGATTCTGGGCGAGATGGTCCTGTTTGTGTTTATCACCCAATGCAGAGTTTGTGAATGGAAGCAAAATTTTGCCGAACGCTTCTGTTTGTGAACTGAATTGTTCACTAACAGAAATATTTAGGAACAGAGATATTAATGTATACTGAAACTATGAGAGGCAGAAAAACATCAGAATTACAAGACAGAAATGCTTTCAGAGTCCAATTACTCAGATACTTTAAAAATGAGAGAACATGAAAAATGGATCCAACAACTGCTAGACATTGCAAAAAGACTAATCTAAGATTAAATGGAGTAAGTGAAAAATGAGAAGACAGCACAAAAGGGATAGAAAACCTATTTACAGAAATGACAACAAAAAAACTTTCCAAATATAGGGAAAGAATTAAACATACAGATTAGTGAGGGATACAGAACCCCAAATAGCCACGATCAAGAGAACCTCTCCACATTACAACACAGGCAAAATTCTAGAAGTCCAACACAGAGACAGAATCTTAAAAGCATTTAGAGAAAAGGAATCAATCACTTATGAAGGTAGACCCATTAAAATTACAAGACTTTTCAACACAAATGTTAAAGGCCAGGAGAGCCTGGAATGAAACGTTTCAAGCTCTAAAAGAACTCCCAACCCAGATTTATATATCCTCCAAAATTGTCTTTCAAAATTAATGAAGAAATAAGGTATTTTCATGACAAAAACCACTTCAAGAAATTCATTAGACCAATCAAGCAATGCAAAAAAAAAAAAGAAAAACAAAATTTTTAAGGCTATCCTAGAAAGAGACAATGAAGCCAACAACACCAAAAATCTAAGAGAATGAATATACCAAGCAGGGTAAGCAATTAAAGGGGGGGGGGGAGAAAATTAGAACAAGAATATAATGAATAGGTCAATACCTTTAAGTAATAACTCAATGTAAATGGTCTCAATTTGCAATCAAAAGACAAAGATTGGCAGAATATATCAAGAAACAAAACCCAATGATATGCAATATACAAGAAATACCTCTAATCCAAGAAGAAATTCTCAGATTAAAAATTAAAGGATAGAACTCAATATTCCATGCAATGGGAACAACAAGTGTAGCTATTGTAATTGGAAAAAACAAGAGTAGCTCTCCTAATTTCAGATAAAGTGGATTTCAAACCAGAACTGATCAGAAGAGGCAAAGAAGGTCACTACACATAGGCTGAGAGAACAATTCAATGGGAAGAGGTAACAGTTACAAACATATATGCACCAAACACCAGTATGCTCAACTTCATAAAACAAACACCAATGGACATGAAAAATCAGACAAACATCAATACAAATACCTCACTCTCACAAATGAGCAGATAAACTATATTAAAAAAAATCAACAAAGAAATATCAGACTTGAAACAAAACCTTGATAGACACTGTATCTACAGTGTTCCACCTAAGAGAATCCACATTCTTTTCAGCAGCACAAGGAACTTTATCCAAAATAGACCACATGCTAGCCCAAATAGCATGCTTAAGTAAGTAAGAATCAAAATTATTCTGTGTATATTATCAGATCACAGTACAACAAAACTAGAAATCAATGGCAAAAGAAACTATAGAAATTGTGCAAATGCATGGAAATTAAGTAATACTCTCTTAAATAATCCACAGGTCGCAGAAGAAATCAAGGGAGAAATTAGACAGTTCCAAGAATCAAATGATAATGCGAGTACAACATCCTAGGACTTATCACTTCTCATCTTTTGGGCTAAGATCAAGTATAACATACCATGACCCATGGGACACAATGAAAGCAGTCATAAGAGGGAAGTTTACAACTGTAAATGTTCATATCAGAAAAAGAATGAGTCCAAATAAATAATGTAATGATGCAACTCAAGGTCCTAGAAAAACAAGAATAATCCAAATCCAAAGCTAGCAGGAGGAAGGAAATTATAAAGGTCAGAGAATAAATTAATGAAACTGTGACTAAAAACCCCCCACAAAGAATCAAGGAATCAAAAACAGCTGTTTCTGTAAAAGAATAAACACAACAAAAAAACCCCAGCCAACCTTACCAAAAAAGGGAAAGACTAGACCCAAATAAATGCAATTAGAAACCAAAAAGGCAAATTCACAATGGCCTCTGACAAAATCTAGAAGACTATTAGTAACTATTTTGAGAACCTATACTCCAATAAAATGGGAGAAATTAAAATGGTGAAATTCGTAGATACATATGAACTACCAAGCTGAACCAAGATTACGTAAAAATCCTCAATAATCCAAAAACAAACAATGAGTTTGAAAAAGTAATTAAAAGAAATTTATGAACTAAGAAAAGCCCAGTTCCCAATGGATCCACTGCCAAATTCTTTTATTTATCTTTTTCTTTTTTGTTTTTTGCGACAGGGTCTCACTACGTAGTTCATGATGGTCTTGAACTCATTATGTAGCCCAGGCTGGCCTTAAACTGGCAGGAATCCTCTTCCCTCAGGCTCTTGAATGCTGGATTACAGGCGTGAGCAATCACACCTGGCTCTCACTGCCAAATTCTACAAAAACTTTAGGAAAGATTTCATACCAGTACTCCTCAAACTGTTCAATAAAACTGAAAGGGAAGGAGTATTCCCAAAGTCATCGTTGAAAGCTAGCATTACCCTGATTCCAAAACCAGGAAATAATCCAAACAAAAAAACTATGGGCCAATCTCTTTAATAAACATAGATACAAAAATCTTCAACAAGATACTGGCAATCAGAATGTAACAAATCATCAAAAACATCATATATCATGACCCAGTATGATTCATTCCAGGGGTGCAGGGAAGGTTCAACAGAAAAAGCCTCTGACAAAATCCAATATCCATTCATTATAAAAAAAAAAAAAACCTGAAGAAAAAAAGCACAGAAAGACTTTATCTCAATAAGATAAAAAGGTATTTATGATAAACCAACGGCCAACATCATACTAAATGGGTAAAAGATGAAACCTTTCTCTGTAAAACTAGGAAACAAGACAAGGTCTGCTATTACCATTCTTGTTTGATACAATTCCAGAAACATTAGCCAGAGTAATCAGGCAAGAGAACGAAATAAAAGGGACATGTATAGGAAAGGAAGAAGTCAAGTTATCATTATTTGCAGATGACATTATCTTCTGCACAGAAGACCCAAAACCTTCCACCAAAAGACTCCTTGACTTTATAACCAGATTCAGCAGAGTAGCAGGTTACAAAGTTAACACACAAAAATCAATAGCATTCCTGTACAGCAATAATAAACCTATCAAGAAAGAAATTAGGGAAACAATACCTTCCACAATAGCATCAAGTAAAATGAAACACTTAAGAATTAACCAAACCAAGGAAGTGAACCTCTACAACAAAAACTACAGTACTCTGAAAAAAGAAGATCAAAGAGGATATCAGAAAATAGAAAAATATCCCATTTTTGGATATACAGAACCAATACAGTCAAAATGGCTATACTTCCAAAACTTACAACTGATGTAATGTAATCACAATCAAAATATCAACAGCAATCCTCACAGAACTACAGAAAACAATCCTAAAATTCATATGGTACCAGAAGAAGCCTAGATTAGCAAAAGCACTCCTGAGCATAAGACCAAGGAAAGAGGCATCACAAATCAAATTATATTGCAAAGCTACTGTGAGAAAAATAGCATGGCACCAGCACAAAAACAGACATGTGGATCAATGGACCAGAACAGAGAATGTAGAAACAACTCCAAGCACAGTCAGCTAGCTACCTAATCTTTGATCTTTGGGGCTAAAAACTTAACACTGGAGAAAAAACAGGCTCTTTAACAAATAATGCTGGGGAAACTGGCTATCCATATGCAGAAGATGGAATCTAGTCCCACATCTCTCACCTTGTACCAAAGTAAAATCAAAATGAATCAAAGATCTAAATATTAAAACAGAATCTGCTGGAAGATAAAATAGGTGAAACTCTTGAGGACATAGGCATAGGCAAGGACTTTCTGAACAGAACTCCAATTGCACAAGAAATAATACCATGAACCAACAAATGGGATCACATCAAATTAAAAAGCTCTGCACTGCAAAGAAAACAACCAATAGTGAAAAGGCAACTTACAGAATGAGAAAAACAATTTTGCCTGCTATCCCTCAGAGAACTAATACCTTGAATATACAAAGAACTCAAACAAATTAGATCTCCCCCCCAAATAAAAGAAATAGAAATGGTTAATAAATACATGAAAAAAATGTTCAAAATTTCTGGTCATTAGAGAAATGCAAATGAAAACAACACTGAGATTCTACCCTACTCCAGAAAGAATGGCTATCATCAAGAAATCAGGTAACAAGAAATGCTAGACAGGCTATGAGGAAAAAGGAACCCTTCCTACATTGCTGATGAGAATGTAAACTAGTACAACCATTACAGAAATCAGTGTGGAAATTCCTCAAAATATTAAAACAAGAAATTACATTCAACACAACTATTCCCCTTCTAAGTATCTTCCCAAAAGAGTTAAAGACATCATATTACAGTGATAGATGTACTCCTATGTTTACAGCAGCACAATTCACAAGAGCTAAATCTTGGAAGTGGCCTGTATGTCCATCAAAAGATGAATGGATAAAGAAAATGTGGTGTTTATACACAATGGAGTACTACTCTGCCACAGGAAGGATAAACTTGAATCATTTGTAGGAAAATGAATGCACCTTGAGACCATAATTTTAAGTGAAATAAGTCAGACACAGAAGCTTCAATATCACATTGTTTCTCTTATAGGAGAGCCCAAAATAAAGAGCAAAATAAAAGATAGACAATGGAAAATAGTGAGATAGATCTTTTGCATATGGGAAGGGGACCAAGCAATGAAGGGAGTGGAAAGGGAGGAAAGGCAAAAGGGATTTAACAATAAAAAAAGAATTAAGATGTATTATATACATGTACCAACTCCCAGGAGGAATGTGGTTATTGTGTATTACAAACGTGTACTTATAAAAAATAACTATAATTTTTAAAAGACACCTCTAAAAGTGAAGTAACAAGTGGTATAATAGCAGAAAATATTTGCTATGTGACAAAACACTAGTATTTAAAATACATAAAGAATTATTATATATCAATAAAAAAGAAAAATGGCAGAATTAAATTGTGGACAAAAGACCTGAAGAGACACTTTACAAAAGAATATAAATGAATACTCAATAAGTACACAGGGGAAAATGTTGTCAAATTAATAAGAAAGCAAGGAAATACAAATTAAAATTCCTTTCACTTCTCTGGAAAAAAAATATCTAGAGATAAAAATGTCAAATATTATGAAATCTTCTACCTAATTTCTCTGGAAATGAATTTCTCTGAAAAACAGAAAAGCAAGCTCCTAAGGAAGAAATTTATAACAATAAGATACAATAATAAGAAACTGCTGCAAAGTGCAGTAAGAGTCTGATAGAAAAGCTTGACAGAGATAACTGTAGATCTCAAACAGCCCTACCAAACCACAATTCTTCAAAATACATGACATACCCTGAAGGAAAAATCGACATCTCTCATGTGCAAGAACAGAAACAAGAGAGTCTACTTGATCACTTGAGCTGCCCCAGACAATTTTACACCAAAAAGTACAAAAGGCTAGCTGAATGAAGAAACATATATATGCATTGTGCTTTGTGTTTTTAGAAAAAAGGCTACAGGCACAGCATCTACATTGAAAACAACTGTAATGCTTCTGATCTCTGTTACATGAGCACTAATAAAATTTACAGAAACTCAAATGTAAATTGGGATTTTTTTCTGCTGTTCTGGGACATGCTATGACTTTTGTATGACTTGACAATCAAACAGATAATCCAAAAAGAATTCAAGATATTCAAACAGTGATTTATAATATATATAAATAATTAGCATAGCACAAAATAGCGAAAAATGTTGCCACAGAACAAATAAAATGATGACCAAGGCTATTGCCATGATTTACCATCACTCAATAAAACAATTTCTACTAAAAAATAACACCTTAAGGCAAAAAACAAAGAGCTTTGAAAAGATATAGTACAAGTCAACATAGAGATGAAATATAAGCTCATAAAGCTTGAGAGTGTGAAAAAGAAAAGTGAACCATCAGAGAAGGGAAATCCACACTGAAATCAGAATTTAAAAAGGCTAGTCACTGATAAAAGCATAGGAAAGATGAGGGAACTAGGACTGAGAAAACCAAAATTAGAAAGATGGAAGGAATTAGAAATAAGATGATACCCAGGAAGAACAAACAAAAGCCATCTAACAGAAATAAAATAGAACAAGAAAACAGTATTTAAAGAAAGGTTTCCAGGAAAAGAAAAGAAAAAAAGCCTTGAATCCAAAGACACGTTTCAGGAAACATCAATAGAGAAATCCTGGTTATATTGCTGGACTTTACAGAAATAAACAAGAACAAAAATCAGGATTCTCCACAGAAATATTCAACACAAAATACAATGATACAATGACAGCACAAATTCTAAATGAAAGAATGGGTGATCCAATTATATACAAGGGCAATTTGATATTTAAGTATTAAAGTGATAGAAGAAATAAAATACAATGGTCAAGAGAGCTAGACTTGCAAATTCAAACCTTAATTCTGCCAATTTAACTATACAGCCTCAGAAAGGTTGCTTAACCCATTGGGCCTTGAGCTTCCTCAGTTGTAATAGTTACACAATTAAAGTAAATACCTCATAGGACTATTGTATTTTTAAAAAGCTAATGCATTCAAATCATTCAGAACAGTGCCAGGACTATGTTAAGTGCTACATATGACCCTGCTGCTATTATTAGTTACAATGTTATTATGACAACACAACATTTCTGAATACTCAAGAATGCAAGGAATGGGCAACATAATATAAATGTTAAACTTACAAGATCTAGAATCAAACTGCTGGAAATACCAGTTAGGTCACTCACTAGCTGTGTGACATTGCACAAGTCACCTAACAGTTCTGTGCCTCAGCTTCCTAATCTATAAAATGTGGCTAATAATTATACTAATTTAATAAAGCTGTTGTGAATTAATACACTTAAAACACTTAGATTACATGTATAACAGCTATTAAGTGCTCAATAAATGTATGGGATATTAAAAAGAATATTTTAAAAATAATATTCTCTGAGAACATTGTTTCAAATAGAATAACCTCCTCAACTGTAACTACTATTCCCTGGAATGGCTGCATCTTATCGATTCTCAGTATTTTAGTTTAAGAGATCTCTTCAGAAGATCTACTACAAACAAATATTAGAACAGAAGTTTCTTCCTACTTCACCAGCTACTTGTGTCTTGCCAGGCCTCTTTTCTAACTTTATTCGGTCCCTTAGATGACCACATTCAGTCTCTTGGTTTCAATTACCATCTACACACACGTGATTTTCAAACTTGCATATCAAACTGAGAACTCTCCCATGAACTCTACTCTACATCCAACTATCTGGCATTGCCAACTGGAAATTTCATAAACATCTAATGATTGATATGTCCAAAACTGAACTTCTGCTCTTACTTGAAAAAAACTCTGCTCCTCCTAAAACCCTGACTCTGCAAATGGCAATTCCATCCTTCTAGTCATGTAGGTGAAAGGCCCTAGAGTTATGATTCTTCTCCCTCTCACCCAATATCATATCAACATGTTCTGTTGGTTCTATTTTCAACGTATAATAGAATCCAACCATTTCTCACCCTCTTCATCACAACTGCGGTGGTAAAAACTAGTATCATCTATTACTGTAATTCTTGCCACAGATTTTCCTATCTAGGACCTTCTTCAAAAGTCTGAATGTGAATAAGCAGATAGACTGATCCTTTCAAACTGTAAACCAAATTATCTCAGATTATCAATCACTCTCCTGGCTCCAAACTCCTCAAGATATTTCTCATGAAAAGTAAAAGCTAATGTCCCTGAAATATGCCACAATGCGTTATACAATCCTCATCCATACAATCTGACAACTCTCTAATACCATGACTATTTTCCCTCTTGCTCATATTATCCAGCTACATTTAAGTCTTTTTCCATCAAGTTGACCACAAATGCTCCAAACTCAAGTTTTTTTTACTTGGTATTCCTTCTGTCTAAAATACCCCCAACCTCAATCTCCTTTAGATCTCTGTTCACATCACCTTCTCATTGAGGTCTTTCCTGAATGCCTTATTAAAATACCATCAGCATTCACTTATCCCCTTTCTCCACTTTTTTCTGCATAAATCTTAATGTTTGTCAGTTGTCTGTTTCTTCCCATGAAAATATAAATGCCTTGATAACAGCGATTTGTTTCATCCTGATGTATCACAATATGTATATGTGCCAGGTACACAGGAGGCATTTAATAAATTTTAGTTAAAAGAATATAAAAAAAATGCAATTACCACTGTGAAAATTTGGCATTTTAAAACCTCTAGCTTGAAACATCTTTTCCTTCCTGACCTTTTGAGTTCTTACCAAATCTCCTTTGTACTTGCCTCATTGAAGTTTCCATGTTCTGAAGATTCACCTATTTTTACAGACTTATCCTGCCTTCACTTGTCTCCTATTCATACTGGTCCCTATGGACAATCACAACAATGTGCTTTTGCTTATATAAAATTATTCACCTTCTACCAATTACTAATTCCTTTCTTCAGTCAATTTCTATTCTTAGATTCCCACATTTTGTTGGAAAGTCATGTTGACTAGCTTCTCTACATGTATCCAATACTACAAAGAACATTCTGCCACTCTAAAACTCATCTTTTAAGGCAGTTGCAAATACAGTCTATCTTTCTCAATTTCCTACTCTGTAGATACCCTGGCCTCAACTCATTGACTATGTCATCTTTTAACACTATTTCCTTCCATATTGGGCTTCATTTTTTTTTACCAATTAGCTTTATTCTCTTCTGTACCTGTAGACTCTTCACTCTCTTCCTCTTAAAAGCATGATTACTCAAATATCAATCCCATTCAATGACCACACTTTGTTCTTTTTAAAGCTGAACTTAGTGAAAAAAATGATCCATCTCTACAGTCACAGTCCACTCTGACAATTTAGCTACCTACCTCATTCTAAGAGTTTATGCCGACTCTTGAATCACAAAATTAAACAGCCTTCTCTGAGTCTCTGCACTTATGTGATACTACTGACTGACCATTCTCGCTTTCTTCTGATTCTGTAACTTTATTCTTTACTTTCTTCACACTTTCTCTTGGATAAATCTACAGTAGCTTATTGTTATCTTATTTGTGACTCATACACACTCCCCTCAAAGATGCAAATCTTACTAGGTCTTTCACACACACACACACACGTATGTATACATTCTTCAAAATGTTTTTTTTCTACTCCCGTGACACAAAGTCAGAAATAGAATCAAGCAAGGTCTCACGACTACAATTCAGAATTGACTATTTTATGCTAACTTTTTATTTTTTCTAGACTTAAGGAATTACTTACCTGGTGAATTATACTATTATTTCACTTGCTTCAATTATTAATTTGTTAAAATTTTATAAATATATGAGACTTCATTGCTAATAACAAGTCTAAAACAATGCCATTCAGTTAATGGAAACAAAGAAATAAAACAAAGACTTATAACATGGTTTCCTTTCTCCATACCTTCCAATAGTAGCTTTGCCTTCATTTTTCACAGACTGATAAATCTTTCTCTCTTCATCTGAAAGTGTAATGTGCTGAATGAATACTTTACGTTCTGGTAACTCCAAAACAGGTTTTCCTTTAATTTTACTTGTCTTTGTTCGTCTAAGTGTGATATTTTTAATTAGGGACTGTAAGCGCCTAATAAAAATAAAGCAATTAATTTTTTATTTTTATATAAGATGATCAAATAGAAACAAAAAGTATATTTTAATTTATTATTATTTTATAACCTTAAAGGTTTTCTTTAAAAATTCCTTATTTAGGCCTTTATCCAATCTGATAATTAGAAATATTCTACAAACAGAAAATTGCTGTAGGCAACCAAGATGCATCATGTAAAGGTACAAGTTCCCAATGAGAAATGTAAATGTTTTGTATACCTAAAATGAAAATAAAAATAAAAGAAAAAAAAATAAAAAGAAAAGAAAAGAATTTAAGAAAAAAAAAAAAGAAAGAAAATTGTAGGGAGCAAGTGCACTGAAATTTCCCTTCAATTCCATACCTATCATCATTGTTTAATCTTCCTGTATCTTGTCTTTTTCTTATGCTCTTCTCTCAGTTTTTACTCTAGTTATGAACCTTTAATTTCTCCACTGTCTTGACAACTATAATACTCAACAGTCAACACTCAAATTCTAACCAAGCACCAATTAAGTACAAAGCACTTTATTAAATATTCTAAAAATATAAAGAAATACCTTTTCTCTTTTTAAGTTAAAAAAAATCCTATCTTCTATAATATGAAAATAAAACATATAAATCAAATTTTTAAAAAGCAATGAGTGGCCCTCAGATAAAACATGAGAATTCAGAAGACTGAGAAATGCCTTCTCAGTACCATAATTTTTACATTTCCCTCTCAACGTCAGAAAAAGAGGGCATATTAGTTCCTTAAGGAAATGTTTTCCCTAACAGTGAAATACAGTTTCTTAACTTGGAGTTCAAATAGTTCAAAGAAATTGTGTGGATAGCTTTGCCAAATAGAATAGAGGCTTTTGAATATTTTTTCACTGTGACTCACAGTAAGAAACACATTTTACTCCACACAGTGAACATACACAAAAACATTTCCCAAAACAATATGTATGACACACTCTGAAATTTTTTTATCTGCACTAGTCCTTTTTTCTGTTTTAATGCTGACTACTACCTTTATAATGATTTTATAACCTGCTAATAGCTCTCAAATCTTGTGTTTAAAAACCATTGGTCTACACAAAAATCCTGAACCATCTTAGCAGAGCACATGATAAAATGGCTACCACCAGACTGAGTTTTCATTTATGTTCTCAACTCATCTGTGTCCACAAAAAATAACCATATGAAAACTCCCACAGAACTTTATTGTACATCATTTAATCACTACTATGTAAAGACATATAGGAGCTTAGCCAATACACATTAAATGTTCTTCTTCAAAAGATATAGCTTTTCCTATCACTGCTAAATTTGTTAATGATGGTTTTGGGGATAACAGCAACAAGCAAAGACCATAAAGGTAAGCCTTTCCTTTCAATTTGGCTCTACATAATAAGGAAGGGCAGTTACTGATACAGTGGTACCTTTGTTCCCAGTGCTTTTGTTTGCAAACAATTTGGTTTGTAAACAGAAGTGTTTTGCAAAATTTTGTTTTTTCTTGTAAACTCTGCATCGGGTGACAAATACTACCATAGCTCTCCCTCACAAACACAAATGTCGCCATCTTTTCCAGAATCTTGAAACGAATTAAGTTCGTGAACCAAGGTACCACTGTAATTAGAAGTCTTTCATCTTCCTAAGCAAGAGTTGCTGGGTTCTGAGAATCAAAGTATCTGAAACATGCTCACTTTTAGGGGACTAAAATCAAGGTTTAAATAAAAATAGGTAACAGAAGAGTAACTAGTCCACTAATTGAGCTAATAAATGAGCCGTCATGAAATTACTTACCTAAGTCCTGCTTCATCTCCCATTGTAACGGGACGCTGTATTGTTCTATGCCACCATTCTCTATCAAGAAATGGTTTAAGTTTTAAAAAGGAAAGAAGAGACCACAAATCCTTTAAAGAATTCTGGATAGGAGTACCTAGAAACAAATAGGAAACTGTTAAACTTTGGTTTTGCTGATTCTTTTTTTTTATTTGATGGTGGTGCTGGATATCAAACCTAAGGATTCACACTTGCTAGGAAAATGCTGCACATCTGAGTCAGCCCCACAGCTCCAGTTATAACTATTTGAACCACAGCATCTAATAAGACTATTTACCTTGCCTAATCAGAGACAAGAGCTGAAAATGGATACTCTGCACCAGGTATACCGCTATCAAGCTGTGCCAATAATCCTTTTCCAATCATATATACATCTCCAAATACAGTTCTGCCCGAACTTTTAGCTCCTACTTGCCATACCCAGTAAATTCAACTTTCTCTTTACCAAGTACATTACTTACTTAGTTTTTTAAATAAATAGCAGTAACAAGAAAGAAAGTGGAACTAATTTAAGTTTATATTCTTTTTCCCACATTCTAGTAAAGGTGTCATGGGAAGCACATGGGCTCCAAAATGGGTAAAAACAACAACAAAAAAATCAAAAGTTTCATTGATGGATTAGTTCTACTCTTTCCTGAAATTCAAGAATAAGTACAGTTGATTGTTCCATAAATTAAATATAACCCCAAAATTTGTTATATCATGGGAAATTATGAGGCACAAATCAAAACATTTTATTAAATGGTTTATGATTAATTTTGGAATAGACATATTCACTTTAAGTTTCCAAAGTCACACTGCCAAGTTAATGACACATTTTAGAGAATTAACTTTTTAAAAGTTTAATACAAGATATTCACTTTCACCATTTTTATGCAACACAATACTAGGGATCCTAGCTAGAGCAATCAGGAAAAAACAAAAAATAAAATGCAACCAAATTGGAAAAGAGGAAGTCAAATTACCACTGTTTACAGATGATATTTTATATTTAGAAAACCCTGCCCTCCAATAAAAATTATAACTAATAAATTCTTCAAAGATTAGGGTACAACACAACCACCAAAAAATTAGTTGCATTTCTATAAGCCAATAGCACATTCTCTCTTATAATCTGAAAAAGACATCAAGCAAGCAATCTCATTTACAATACCTACCACAAACAAACACAACCCAGGAATAAAATGAACCAAAAGTGAAAAATCTCTTCAATGAGAACTATGAAACAATAACAAAAGGAATTGAAGAGAGCACAAAAAAGTGGGAAAACATTCCATTTGAAAAATATTATGAAAATGTCCATACTATCTAAACTGATCTATAGATTTAATGCAATCCTTATCAAAATACCAATGACATTCTTTACAAAACTGGAAAAAATAACCCTAAAATTCATATAGAAGCAAAAAAAAAGACCCTGTATAGTCAAACCAATGTTGAGTAAAAACAACAAAGAAGGAAGCACTATACTACCTAACTTCAACATATATTACAACCTACAGCAAATAACACAGCACTGTAATGAGACAGATTAGAGCGATTATAAGTGAACCCACATACCACAGTCAAAGGATCTTCAACAAATTCACTGAAAGATACATTAAGTAAAGGACAGTAAAGGACAATCTTTTCAAAAACAAATAACACATGAAAAATGGATATCCCCATGCACAAGAATGAAACTAGACTCCTTTGTCTTACCATTTACAAAAATTAACTCAAGGGGCTGGGGATTTAACTCAGTGACACTGTGCCTGCCTCATAAGTGCAAGGTCCTGAGTTTGATCCCCGGTACAAAGAAAAAAAAAAAATCAACTTGAAATGGATTAGAGACTTAAATGCAAGACCTAAAAGTAATAAAACTAGTATAAAAAATTAAGTAAAATGCTTTAGGACACTGGAATGGGCAATAGATTTTTGGATCAGACCCCCAAAGCACAGAAAATAAAAGCAAAAGTAGACAAATGGGATTACATCAAGCTAAAAAGCTTTGCATAACAAAGAAAACAATTAACAGAGTGAAGAGACAACCTACAGAAAAGGAGAAATTTCTGCAAACTATATATCAGCATCTGACAAAGGTGTTAATATCCAGAATATATAGGGAACACAACTCAATAGCAAAAAACAAAAACAATCACTAATAATCAAGAACACGTACATCAAAACCACAATGAAGTATCACCTCATTCCAGTAAGAATGGCTAACATCAAAAAGACAAAATATAAATGCTATCAGGATGTGAGTACAAGAGAACATTTATACACCACTGGTGGGGAATATAAATTAATATAGACATCAAGAACTATGGAAAGCAATATAAAAAGTTGATCCCATAGAAAATAAGAGGAAAATGGTGGCTACTAGAAGCTGAGAAATGTGGAGGGAGAAAAGGATAAGCAAAGATTAGATATATTAGTAATTGGTACTAAGGTACAGTTAATTAGGAGAAATATGTTCTACTGTTCTATTGCACAGTAGGTTGACTACAATGATAATGCACTGAACATTTCAAAAATCTAGAAGATTGTGTTTTCATCAGAAAGAAAAATTGTCTTGGGTGATAAACATGCCTACTCTGATTTGAACATTACACAAGTATACTTGTATTGAAACATTACATGGTACCTCATAAATATATGTGGCATTTATGTGTCAAATTTAAAAAGTGTTAAAGGCAAACCAAAGTTTAATGCTATCATGATTACCTACCTGTCAATACCCATCTTCTTTCTGCTTCTAAATCAAGAACAGCTTTTGTCTGCTGGGCATTTGGATTTCGTATGGCATGCCCTTCATCCAGGATCACTCTTAGCCACCTTATGCTATGCAGTGGACTATCACCTTTAGTCTGAAATAAATGATTCATATAAATTAAAATACTCAGCACTGGGCAACAAGAGCAAAGCAGGTGGCATCACAATCCCAGACTTCAAATTATAGTACAAAGCTACAGTGATAAAAGCAGCATGGTACAAAAGCATGCACATATATCAATGAAACACACTAGAGGATGCAGAAACCCCAGGCACATTCCAAAATCTGATCTTTTGACAAAGTGGCTGAAAGCATGCAAGAGGAAAGATAGCCTTTTTAACATATGATGCTGGGAAAACTGGCTATCTACATGCAGAAGATTAAACTGAAACCCATATCTCTAACCATGCTCTGAACTAATGTCAAAATGGTCCAACGATCTAAATGTTAAAAGAGAAACAATTAACCTGCTGGAAGATGAAATAGGGAAAAGTCCTGAAGCCAGGTGTAAGGCAAGGACTTTTTGAACAGAACCCCAGTTACATAAGATATAATACTAAGAATTAACAAATGGGATTATAGCAAGTTAAAAAGCTTCTGCACAGCAAATGAAATAACCGAAACAGTGACTAGACAACCTACAGAAAGAAAAAAAGAATTGCCAGCTACTCCTCAGAAGATTAAAATCTAGAATGAAGAACTCAAATTAGATAAACCAAAATAAAAGACACAATCAAAAAATGAGCAACTGAAGTGAACAGACACATCTCATAAAAAAAATACAAATGGCCAATAAAATAAATACACGAGCAGTGCTGACAGATTCAAAGGAACGGCGGGGCAGGGTCCTTGAAGTGTGTGGTAGCAATGAAGCCCTCAACCCTGGACCCTATCTTCACCTTCTGCAGAAGCTGCAGTCCCTGGCCAGCAGGCTAGTTTGCGAGAAGGCCCGGTTGCAGAGAGCACTTGACTGAGAAGACAGCAGAATTTACTAATGGGAGCTTACAAACTGGAGGGAAAATTCTTGTCTGTGAAAATGCAGGGATCTCCAGCATTGCTGCCTTTGGTACTGCATACATTATGTAAGCATGTGGAATGAAGTATAGAGCTGCACTTGCTTATGTCAAAGAAAGATGCTTTTGCATTAATCCTAATAACCAGATTTGTCCATTGGTTTCAGGCAGTTTGAAAAGAACACATGAAGATGATGATGATGATTTTGGCAGTACAAAGTGGCAACTGAACAGAATGGCTAACTCAAGATGAACATTATACAGGATGTGAATTTTGATTTGGGAAGAGAAAATACTAAAGATGATAATAATGTACAATAGTGAAAACACAAGAAGTTTCTTTTTCAATTATATGTTGCTTCTAGACACATTGTACTGCAACTTGCTGAGCAATGTTTTAACATGACGTTGGACTTCTACAACGGATGGCACCAATGGTTTTACTTTTTTTTTCTTTTTTAAACTTTACAGTTTTTTTATAAAACAGGAATTTTGGACTCACAATGAGTTATTGTAATAGTGTACTTTTCACACTTGAAATGTATTTACATGATATAAAGTTTTTACTTTAAACAAAATACAAGTTAGGGAGGATTTGTTTATAAATTTTAGGTAATTTCTAACAAGTGAATTTCCTGGAGCTTGCTAAAAATTGATTTTGTGTTCCATATTTTACATTTAAAAATAATTTTATAGTTACACTTTATGATGGAGCCTCTTACAGAAACATTAACAAAATGCAGGAATCTGCCCTTTAGTATTAAGTCAATAAATTAATGACCATTTTTTAAATCCTTGATCCCTTATTAGCTAACTATCCTTACTTTTACTTAATCCAATTAATGCTTCCTTATTACCTTCCACAATTTGTTTATGCTACAGGGGAAAAAGAGTTTAATTATCAAAAAAAGATGTTTTGCTTAATAGTACCAGATGCTCAAAAACAAGAGTAGTGTTAAGATTTTCAAGTGACTCTCTTTTCTTTTGAAGTGCATAAATCTTTTTGGTTTTTAAAGACAGGATCTTGCTCTGTACCCCAGGCTGGCCTCCAACTTGGGATCTTCCTGTTTCACCCTCTCAGGATTATAGGGCAGAAACACATAAATCTTTGTAGTAAGTTCTTGTGCAGCAATATCATCCTCAAAACTGAACAGCTAACTTGCTGTGTTTCCTGTCCTCATCTCTGAAGTTTGACTCAGAGCAAACAAGAGACTCTCTGCAGTTCCTCCCTAGCTGCCTCCCCATTTATCTGGCAGTAGCTCCCACCCAGGCAGCACCAAGTGTCATTAAATGTGTTCATGTACTCTGGATCTTGAGGACACCCGAGCCCCTCCAGCCCTCCTAAAATCTTTGCAGTGCAGGGATAATTTTCCTGTAGAGTTCTTGTAATCAGTCTTTCCTCAAGGCCTTCAAAATTTCCCAAATGATGAGCATTTGAGAAGGGCACCTGCTGCCCAGTTGCTCCACAAAAGGCTGTTGTACAGACCGTCTCCAGAGGAACATGGGTTAAGATGGGCTCAGGAGAGCCTTGCTACTTTCCTTCCTTGTCCTCAGGGGGAACTAGCACATCAAAGCTGGGAAGGACTGCAATTTCAAGTTGACTAATCAGGGTGTCAGACCCAGTGAGGACTGCCAGGAGATGGCTCTGTTCCAGGGAGAGAAGCAGAAATGATAGCTGGGCTCTAGTTGTAAAGCCAAGACAAAGTTCCCAATGCCCACACACACACACTTCACATGAAGACTTTCACGGCCTGGGTTTCACTTGCACTGGAGGCAGGGTGTGTGTTGTGGACTGAAGAGGACTCAAGACAAAGGGAGAGGGCCCACAGGAGGCTTCACTTATTTCCACTGTCCTCAACAACTGAGCAACATCCCCAGTCCTTTTTTATTTTTTGACACAGGTTCTTGCTGGGTTGCCCAGGCTAGGCTAAAGCTTGGGATCCCCCCCTGCCTTCTGACTGCTGAGATTGCTGCCATATACCAAGTCCAGCTTCCCACTGTCTTATAAAATATCGGTGGTGATTTCTAGTGCTGAGCTCCACAGGAATGAGAGACCATCAGGTCCTGCTGGACCCTGCTGTCCACTCGGAGCTCCGCCTGTCTCTATCTCTGCTGTGGCACTGCTGAAAGTCTCCCAAGGAGACCACGCTCTCTTCCTTTTTGCTTTTTAAGCCAGTTTTTGTTTGTGTTTGTTCTTTCAGTTTCCTAGCTGTTTTTCACCTAGCCTAAATGAGACTAAATAGAATATAATAAACCAGTGCAGTGCTATTTTTTTCTGAATGAAGCCCCCAAAAAGAAAAGTGCCTTCCCATGTTTAAAAAAAATGTTAATTTTCACAGACCTCTTAATTAGTACTGTATGTAGACCAGTGAAGAGCTCATAACATTTTTTCTAATTTTTTTTGTTTTAAAACTATAAATTAAAAATGGGCATCTGAAATAAATACACACTTCTCACACAAAGAAGTACAAATAGCAAATAAATAATAAAAAATGTTCAACATTGCTGGTCATTCAAGAAATGCAAATTGAAACGACATTGAGATTCCAGCTCACTCCAGAAAGTACGGCTATCAACAAGAAACTACCCAACAACAAATGTTGACAAGACAGTAGGGGAAAAAAGAACTCTTCTCCATTGTTTCTGGGAGTGTAAATGGGTACAACCACTATGGAAATCAGTATGGAGATTCTTCAAAACATTAAAACTACAAATTCCATTTGACACAGCTATTTCCCTTCTAGGTATCTTCCTGAAAGAGTTAAAGTCATCACGCCATAGTGATAAATGCATACCCATATTTATAGCAGCAAAATTTATAATGGCTATATCTTAGAAACAGACCATATGCTCATCACAGATGAATGGAGAAAATGTGGTATTTATACACAATGGAGTACTAATCTGCCATAAAGAAAGATAAACTTGAGACCTTTTAAAATGGATGCATCTCAAGTCCATAATCTTAAGTGAAATAAATCACACACAAGTTTAAATATCATATTGTTTCTCTTGTGTGAGAAACTCAAAGTGTAAATAAGGAGCAAAATGGAGGATATATATTAGGAAGTAGGAAGAGCTTACTCAAATGGAAAGAAAAACAAGGGAGGGAGGAGGGAAGGAAGGGAAAAAGGATTAAAAAACAGAATTGAAAGGAAAAATGGAAAATAGCTTTTTTAAATGGGGAGGAGAAGAAGGGTTAAAGGAAGGGGGGGGGAGAATGGGAAAAAAAAATTAAGACCTTATTATTTACAAGTACAAATTCCCCATGATGAATGTGATCTTTATGTATGGCAAACAGGTACTAACAAAAAAACCCTAAAATTAAAAAAAAAACATGAAAAAATGTTCAACATCTGTGGGTATTACAAAAATGCAAATTAACACTGAGATTCCATCTTATTCCAGAAAGAATAGCTATCATCAAGAAATCAACTGATGGGGCTAGGGATTTAGCTCAGTGGTTCCGGCGCCTGCCGCGCAAGCGCAAGGACCCGAGTTCGATCCCCGGTACCAAAAAAAAAAAAAAAGAAATCAACTGATAAATCCTGCTGAGACTGCAGGGAAAAGGGAACCCTCTACACTGTTGGTGGGAATGTAAACTAGTATCTCACCAGGGAAATCAGTACAGAGGTATCTCAAAAAACTAAAAACAGAAATTCCACTTGACCCAGTTATTTCCCTTCTAGGTATCTTCCTGAATGAGTTAAAGACATTACACTATAATGTTAAATGGACATCCATGTTTATAGCAGCCCAACTCATAAGAGCTAAATCTTGGAAGTAGCGGGCTAGGGATTTAGCTCAGTGGTTCTACCGTCTGCCCCACAAGTGCAAGGACCCAAGTTTGATCCCTGGTACCAAAAAAAAAAAAAAAATCTTGGAAGTAGCCTATATGTCCATCTACAGATAAATGAATAAAGAGAATGTGATATTTATACACAATGTAGTACTAAAAAGAAGGACAAACTTGAGTCACTTGTAGGAAAATAGATGCACTTTGAGATCATAATGCTAAGTAAAATAAATCAGACACACATTTAAATATTGTTGCATGGTTTCTCTTACATGAGAAATTCAAAGTATAAATAAAGGACAAAATAAAAGATAATAGGAAAGAGGCAGACAGATCTTTCACAGAAGGGAAGGAGACCAAGAGATGGAGGGAACAGGGAGGGAGGGGAGCAGAGGGAATGAAAAAAAAATAAGATGTGTTACACATATGTATCAATTTCCCACAATGAATGTACTAATAAAATTAAGTTTTTAAAAACCCAGGAAAGAGTTACACTTAATACAATTATATGATTAATGATATTATTCTTTAACATCAACACAAGGTGCCCAGTACTGCTTTAAGCACTACATAAAGTTACTGAATATTCACAAGCTTAGAGTATTATTACCTGTATTTTACAGTTGAAAACACTGAAGTACAAGGTGTTAGATATGTTATTTAGAAAGCAGCAGAGATTACATTCAAACACAGGAAGTCTTTAGCTTTCTGCTAAATCACTACAATACACCATATTATTCTACCTCAGAATAAAAGTTATGACATAAAAATTGTCAGTTGAAACAATCATTTCAATGTAAAACCTTGCTTTCTTTTATATAAAAGGCAATGTTTTCAGCAAAAGACTAAAGTTGTGACTAAAAGGTATTTTAAAGAAGTTTTAACTGAACAGCTAAAACTATAAACAACAATTAAACTCTAAAAAGAATTAGGAAACTCATTAATTGTAGCTACAAAAGAAGCTGATTTTCAATCCTTGCATGACAGCATATACCTATAATCCCAAAACTCTAGAAAAGTGAGGGAGGAAGATCACAAATTCAATCCAACTGGGTCATCTTAGTGACTAAGACAGACCTTGTCTCAAAGAAGAAGGGGGGGTGGCTAAAGCCCTAAGTTCAAACAGAAGTCTTTTTTCAAACATTAAATATGGATCAAATCATTAATTTTTCAAATTAAAAAGATATTCATTTATATACTGCTGTAAGTGTGTGAATAAGTATATATATACACACATATATGCATGTATACTAGTTACAATCCAAATTTAAAATTTTAACCTAAAATGTTCTAAGTGGAACACATTGCCAAATTAGTATAAAGATACAACCTATTTTTTGCAATATGTTTAAAAAAATCCTGCAGATGTTTTATATTCTTAAGTACTTAGAAATAAAAAAGGATGAATATAAAAGTCAACATTTTAGAAAACTTAAGAAACTTGAAGCACAGTTCTTAAATTCAACCTTTTTTTAAAAATCAGCTTTTGGGTCGGGGATTTAGCTCAGTGGTACTGCTGCCTGCCTCGCAAGTGCAAGGTCCCGAGTTCAATCCCTGGCACCAAAATAAATGAATAAACAAAAAATCAACTTTTAAAAATCTCTTATGTATCAGCATACTTACTCCATAGTCATGAGTTAAAATATTGTATGTGGTCAAAACAATATCTTGTTTTGAAAGCAAGGCTGGGTCTCTAATACGATCAGGACCATAATAAACATAAAAATTCAAATGCACTTCTGATTTTATATGTTGTCCGAACTGGTCCTAAAAGAAAATTAGAAACATTTTTAATATATAGCAGGTTAGTGTCAGGCTTATGTACATAAAAAGTGCTATCCTGGCAGTCATGTCACAAATGAAGCTATTAAAATTGCATAGAAACAATCTTTCTTCAGTTTACACTGAAATACCAAAAGCAATAATAACTATGCTGCTATATTATCAGGAAAACTGACACATAATAACACATTATAAAAACTTTTCCTGGTCTTATCAATGAGTAACCTCTTCATTTTTAGGGAAAATAAAAACATGAAATTTCTTTCAAACTGAAATTAGTGTTTTAAAAATGTAATATTTTGGGCCAGGGATTTAGCTTAGTGGTGCCGCTGCCTGCCTTGTAAGTGCAAGGTCCCAAGTTCAATTCCCAGTACCAAAAAGACAAAAAAAGAAAAAAAACAAAAGAATGTAATATTTTAATAAAAATGCTCTTCAATGGTTTCAACGAGTTAGTAGAATAATATCAAAATTAAACATTAAAAGACTATCAACTAATATTTCAAAGGATGTAGGGAATGATTCAAGCACAGTATCCATTTTTCATTTATTTATTGCGGGATTCATTTACTGTATCTACTATTTACCAAATATCAACCACAACAATGGTACAGCTAAAAAGGGAAAAAATTAGAAACTAACCTTGCTCTTCTTACAAACATGATACATTTTTACAACTCTTTGCAGAATAAATCATGGAAACAATAGATTTGGAAGGTTTTGAGCAAGAGAAAAACAATCATGATTAGATTGGAGAGAAGACACCAGTAAGACCCAGCTGGTGACAGATCTTAATCCCTAAACCAGAATTAAAGAAGTAGAAAAAGAATGAGAAGGATAGTTGTAAGAGAAAGATACTAAGAAGGGACTGATGGGACTCGGGGACTAATTAAATATAGGGTATGAAAAGAGAAAAGAGAAAGACAGTCTAATACTTCACAGGACTGCCTAGAAGAACTGAATGATAAAAGTGTAGGGAAGTTTAACACATTCACGCCAGCTTGAACAAATGGATCTGATTGCTTTTATTGGTCTTTTTACTAATAAAATTAATAAAGTCTATAAATGGGCTGAATCTAGTTAGATGCATGAAGTTGAATAATTACTGCCCAAGTATAAATATTAATACTACTCCTACCAATTAAAAATTATTACAATAATCAACAAATTTATTTAATTAACTTAAAAGAAATTTATATTTGTGAATTTCTTTAAAATGTTTTATACATAAAGGCAGCTGACTTGTGCTGAGTATGCAAAATAACATAACATCTTTGGCTTTTGGGGGGGCTACAATGGCACCCATTTTCTCAGATAGCCATGCACGTACCACCAGTGATTCAAGCCAATAATGTCAATACATCAAAAAGAATGAATACACCTGGTGGGATGAGGAGCTAACAAAAGGAAAAAAAAAGGAAATTAGCAACAGGAAAATAATTAAATGACAGAAATAAGACAATATCTATCAGTAATTACTCAATGTGAATGGTCTCAATTCCTCAATCAAAAGACATACACTGGCAGAATAGATCAAAAAACACAACCCAACAATATGAAGTATAAAAGAAACACATTTAATTCAAAAATAAAATCAAAGGATAAAAAACAATATTCTGTGTAACAGAAACCCAGAAAAAAGCAGGAGTAGCTATCCTAATTTCAGACAAAGTGGATTTCAAGGCAAGACTGATCAGAAGAGGCAAAGAAAGTTGCTACGTGTTGGTTAAGGGAACAATTTAACAGGAAGAAATAACAATTATAAACATATGCATATAAACAAGCCAAAAAACCCCCAAGAAATATCAGAGTTGAAGCAAACCTTTGAATAAATAGGCTTATTAGATGTCTACCAAGTGTTCCATCCAACAACAGAATATTCTTCTCAGCAGCACATAGGACATTCTCCAAAACTGACCACATACTAGCCCATAAATCATGTTTAAGTAAAAGCAAAAGAATCAGAATTATCCCATCCATATTATCAGATCATAGTGCAAGAAAACTAGAAATCAATAGCAAAAAACACCCACAGAAACTATGCAAACACATGGAAATTAAATAAAACCCTCCTGAATAATCAATGGCTCACAGATGAAATTAAAGAAGTTACTACACAGTTCTACAATCAAACAATAATACCAATACAACATAATGGAACACATGGGAAACAATGAAGATAGTCCTAGGAGGAAACTTTATAGCAGTGAATTCCCACATCAGAAAAATAGAGCAAGTTCAAATATATAACCTAATGATGCACTTCAAGGTCCTAAAAAACAAGAACAATACAAACCCAAAGCTAGCATGAGGAAGGAAGTAATAAAGATCAGAGAAAAAAATTAATGAAATTGAGACTAAAAGCATAATTCAATCAATGAATTAAAAGAGTTGGTTCTTTGAAAAATTAAACAAAATAGACAAACCTTCAGTCAGTCTTACCAAAATAAGAAAAGAAAAGCCCTAAATCCTTGCAATTAGAAATAAAAAAGGAGGGGGCCAGGGAAGTAGCTCAGTGGCACAGTGACTGCCTGGCAAGTACAAAGGCGTGAGAGTTTGATCCCCAGTACTGAGGGGGAAAAAAAAAAAGAAATGAAAAAGGTGAAATCACAATGTTATCTGCCACTAACAAATACTGGTGAGGCTGTAGGGAAAAAGGAACCCTTCTCCATTGTTGGTTTAAGAGTAAATAGGTACAACCACATGGAAATCAGTATGGAGATTCCTCAAAACATTAAAACTACAAATTCCCTCTGACCCAGCTATTCTCCTTCTAGGTATCTTCCCAAAAGATTTACTCTAAAGATATCATATCACAGTGATGTACGCATACCTATATTTATAGCAGCACAATTCATAATAGCTAAATCTTGGAAGCATCCTATACACCCATCGATGGATGGATAAAGAAAATGTGGTATTTATGCATACTGGAGTGCTACTTGGCCATAAAGACGGATAGACCTGAGTCATCTGTAGCAAAACGGATGCACTTTGAGACCATGTTAAGTAAAGCAAATAAAAAACACAAGAGCTTAAATATCACAGGGTTTCTCTTGTATGAGAAACTCAACATATAAATAAAGTATAAAATAAATAGAAGGAAAAGCAAGAGAAAAAAGTTACTGTAATCCATCACAGCCAATGTATCTAAAAGTATACTTTTATTTAGTGTAGTTGTTTTATGTGTTTTACCTGTTTTTGGCTTGTTTGTTAATCTCTATGTGTGATACTCAAATTTATAAGGACACGAAAAATAAATGAATCTGATTCTGGCAAAAAACAAGGCGGGGAAAGATTAGGACAGAAGCAGAAAAAGAAGAACTGAAATGTGTTATGTACATGGACCAATTCCCTACAATGAATGTAATTACTATATATTGTAAACATGTACTAATAAAAATAAAAATTAAAAAAAAATTGAGCCCAGCTTGGGCAACTTAGCAAGACTTTGTCTCAAAATTTAAAAAAAGAAGGGACTAGGGATGTAGGTCAGTGCTAAAGAACTGGGTTATATCCTCAGTACTCCAAGGAAAAAAATTGCAAAAAAAGAACAAAATATGAAACAGTAAAGATAAAAATGCAGAGAATGTTTTCAACAAATCTGGCTAGGGAATAAATCCAGTATAAGAAAGAGTTATATGCAAAACCTAATTAATGGGTGGAAATAAAATGGAACAGAGCATATTTGTGAAGGGATTACTCCTAGAACAAAAGAAAATAAACTTTTCTGAAGAAAGAACCATAGTTACCATGATTCTAGAGACTGTCCTCAGCTATATATGTGTGGGTGTGTGTGTGTATATATATATATGTATGAATATGTATATCTCAACAGAAAATAATGTAGGTGTTTTTTCGAGATAGGTTAAGTAACTTGCCTAAATATCTAGAAATGGGATTGGCAGAAGGAAGGAGAAGTGGTGAAAGGGACTATGAAATTGTTTCTTTACCATGAACTCCTCTATACCCAACCATCTCTCATTCCTTCCAATAATCTCAGTAACCAGGATTTTGTCAGTTACCTTTCTAAGTTTACAATACTCAAACTTTTGTTTTCTGAATATAAAATTACATTAGTTACCTATTTTAAAATACATCTCCACATACCCCAGCCTTCAAAGAACCATAGTTATATGATTTATGCTTTAATACACTGAAATTGAAATTCCAGTATGCACGTGTGCCCCTTCGCAGGACAAACTACACACACACATAAAAGGAGCATATATAGTTTTGTTGGAATGAAAAGAGAAAGAGACTACTAAAATTCATTTAGCTCTATGAGGAAAAAATACACTAATCAGAAGGTGTAGCTTCCTTTTTATAAAATAAACCAAAAACATGTAATAAAAAGAAGTCATGTCATAGAAAGAAGACCACATAAAATGAAGAAATACATTAAACATATAAGAAATACATAAAGTCAAGAAGGAAAGGTGACAAAGTCATGAAGGAGCAACTGAATTTGACAGATAAGCACTAATAATCTATTCCAATGCAATTCACAGGACTGGTGGCAAGGGCCCAAATACAATGAGTTAAGGAGTTAGGACACAGGGCATGGTGGCACATGCCTATAATCCCAGCACTCTGGGAGGCCAAGGTAAGGAGATGGTAGATTTGAGCCCTGCCTGGGCAACTCAGTGAGTTGTTGAGACCCTGTCTCAAAATAAAAAATAACAAAAAAGGCTGGGGATGTAGCTCAGTGTGAAGGCCTAGAGTTTATTCCCAAGAACGAAAAGGAGTCTGGGAGGGTGGAGGGAGGATATAAACTTCTGGTGGGTAGCCTTAAGAAACAGGACTATGAGGAGTAATGATACAAACATGTAATCCCAGCACTCTGGGAGGCTGATGCAGACAGATCTCAAGTTCAAGCCCAGTACGGGTAACTTGAAGACTGAGCCAGATCCTGTCTCAAAATAAAAAATATAAAAAGAGCTAAGGATGTAGCTCAGTGTGAAGGTCTCAGGTTCAATCAAAAATGTTGGAGATTATATCCCAGCTTCATCATATATTTACCGGATGATGTTAGTCAAATTACTTGAGTTCTATTTGTTTCAATTTGGTCAAATGGAAAATGAAAAAATAGGTTAAATGAAGAAAAATCCATAAAAGAGTTGAAGGACAAACTAAGTAGACAGAAGCTCACTACATGTTACATATTGCTATGAAAATGAACTCTTATTAGAATTGTCAGAAAAGTGAGCTCCAACGGTCAAGCTGTTAGTATGATGGAGTCTCAAATGATGTATCTTTCTCCCTTAGGAAGAATAAAAGTGGCAAATGCAGAAACACAAACCAAATCTTATGTTAGGACTGATGTTTCTTTATTCTCTCTACTATAAATCTTAAAAATTACTTCTGCAAATGTAACCCCAGTTCACCTAAAAGATATAAAATGACCAAGAATATTTCTAACAGAATGTTTTATCTTGTAAGACAAATAAAGATTACATTATATATATTTTTAAATGAAAGCCTTCAAAGACTTACAATCCAGTTGCTTAACACAGAAAGTGGACAAATGATCAGTGTTGTTCTTGGTCTCTCTTCAACATTACTTTTCTTTGAACTGTCTACTGTAGATGTTCCTAAAAGAACAAATCATTAGTTAGGTGTAGTGGTGCATGCCTATAAACTCAGCACTCTGGGAGGCTAAGGCAGGAGGATCCCAAACTCAATCCCAGCCTGGGAAGCTTGGCAAGACACTGTCTCAAAACAAATAATTTAAATAAAAAGGGCTGGGAATATAGCTCAGTTTAAAAGTCTGGGTTCAGTCCTCAGTAGCACAAAAACAAAGAGAGTGAAGTGAAAAAGCAAGGGAGGGAGGGAAGAAAAGAATGAGGGAGGAAGGGAGAGACAAAGGGAGGAAAGGGAGAACAGAAAACAAAAAATGAGAGGAAGGAAGGAAGGGAAGGAGGGAGGGAGGGACGGGGGGGGTGACCAATCATTAGCCAGGCATGGTGGTACACACTTGAAATGCCAATTTGTTAAAACTCTGAGACTGAGGCAAGAGGATCGTAAGTTCAACTTATGGGTAACTTTGCTGGGATCCTGTCTCGGAAAAAAATTTTTTTAAAGAATTAAAAAAACAGGGTTGGGGACATAGCTCAGTACAAAGGCAATAATATGCCTATATGATAATGGGGAGTTGGGGGGTGGTGGGATAAAATAAATAAAATGTATTTTTAAAAATAGAAAATAGGAAAAATTGTCAAGAACAAAATGAATTTGTTTCAAGGTATAAAGTAACATGACTAGATTTTGCCTTATAATTTAAAAAAACTGAAACTCCAGATAGCAATTATTTATTGGAAGAGCCAGAAGATTGTCACTGGGAGAGGACACGAGGTGGAAGTCTGTAATATCTATTGATACATAGTCATTCATAAAGATGAATATTATTTTATGCTGTTTCCTAAATTCACACTACACTTAATATGGTAGACTCCAAAATGGCCCCCAATGATCTCCACTTCCTGCTATTCATAACTTATGTAAATCACCTCCCACATTCTATCAGGGTTGGCTTCTCTGATCAATAGGAAATGGCTGAAATGATTTATGTAGCTTTCATACTAATGGACGGCCACAGATACATACATACATAGTAATGTCAAATAGTTATAAGAAGAATTAAGTGTGTGCTGGAGATTTAGCTCAGTGGTTTCCCTGCCTGCTGCACAAGCCCAAGGACCCAAGTTCAATCCCTGGTACCAAAAAAAAAAAAAAAAAGAATTAAGTGTGATATGAGTACACAAACTGTGAGTTAGAGGAGCAGGTTTGGGAAGAGGTAAGGGAACTGCTGTTTTCTGAAGTAACAATTGATTAGAATCCCAAATGAAGTGAAAAGGCAAGGCAAGGAAATATCCAACGAAAATGAGTGCTATGGCTTATACTGGATCTAGATGTCTCCCAAAGCCTCGTGACCTCATAGGTGGGGCTTTGGGGAGTGACTGAATCACAGGTGTGTGATACTAGATCATAGGTGTGATTCTGGATTAGTCCATTGATTGGTTTAGCTTAGTTCTGGGTGTGGATGACATGAACAAATAGACTTGCAGTCTGGATGGAATAAAAAGAGAGAAAAGAAGGCACTACTTCCTGTCTGCCATTCCATAGACTGTTTCTCCTCTGCCATGTTGCCCTGCTTTGTGGCCAGCTGACTTTGGACTGAAATCTCCACAAACTGTGAGCTAAAATAAATCCTTCCTTCTTTAACTTGTGGATGTTGAGTATTTTATCCAGGCAATGAGAAAGTAACTAAAACAGTGAATTGGAACCATAAGTCTTTCAACAAATGGCTATGATAAGCATGGAAAATCCTTTCAATTATTTTCTAAACATAATGGTTTCTTGCACCAAATACCTTTAGTTTGTTAAAACAGAGCAGCATACATATTTCTAGTTAAATATTTCATTGCTTATTATGTAGTCTAATTTTCGCAATGGAGACAAACTGTGATACACTGCTTATGCTATTTTTCTCTCAATTTAATCATTATTTATTTACTACACTGCTGATTTCCTCAGATTTGGCTATCAAAAACTCCATAATAATATAAGGTCCTTTAAAGTCTCACAAATAAAGGAGGATTTTGTTTCTCAACAGTGAATATGATTTAACTAACTAACCTTTTAAATTTTTTATTTTAGCTGGGTAAAAAAATTTGTAAAATAAAAATATTTCTATCTTTTGGCGAGTTCAAAAGAGAGGTAAACGTAACTTAAAGCAATGTATATTTCCTAGTATCTCATCTGCCTTTTTTCTCTAACCTGAAATATTTAGAGCTAATACTATTTTCTTCATCAGCCCAAGGCAGAAGAGATGGAGGAATGAGTAGTAACGAAAACTCAATGGAACAATAGACTAAAATTTTTCTGGAAATACATTTTTTTATCATAAAGCAAACTCTTAATTTATAATAAGATATGTCAAAAAACTAGAGAACACTAACCATGTAATAATAATGTATGGAAACATTTTCCCATATTTGCTTAATATTCTCTTTACAACAAAGACTATCCTGACAAACTGGTAAAGCAGACTGTATAATCTTCCTCTGCATGTTTTTATATTTATACAATATCTATCGTACCTGTACTATACTCACATTTAAATGATTTTGAAACTATACATATTCATATTTTACATATCCCACAACTTGCTTTATTCTCATTTTTTTGGTACCGGGGATCGAACTCGTGTCCTTGCGCTTGCGAGGCAGGCGCCGGAACCACTGAGCTAAATCCCCGGCCCTTGCTTTATTCTCAATGCCATGTATTTTTGAGGTTTATGCTTTTTAGTATTTGTAGCTCTAGTGTATTCATTTTAACTGATAGTACTGCATTATTTGAGTGGAATAATTTATTTTCCACTCCCTTATTGGATGTTTACATTATTCCCAGTATTTTGCTAAAACAATGTAATGAAAAGCATTTTTGTACATATACATGAATTCTAGGTGGTTTATCTTCAGCTCCGCTATATAGTACTTTTGCCTAGTTGCTCTCCATCATAATTGACACTCCCCTTCACAGCGTATGGAGAGTTCCTTCTGCTGTATAACCTTGTCTTACTTGGTGTCTGTAGGATTTTTAAATACTCAAAAAATGAGATGGTATGTTATTATGCCTTTAATTTACATTTCCCCAATAATTACATTTGCACATCTTTTCCTATGTTTACTGGTAATTTGCACTTTCTTTATCTGGACTGTATGTTTACATCCTTCAATTCTATTACAATGTCTTACTAGAAATTGACTTGAAAATTCTTATACAGTCTAGATTCTCATCTTCTGTCAATCATATTTACCACACATACTTTTTCAGCATATCAGTTTTCATTTTGTTTTTAGTGCCTTTTGATACATGGAAATTTTAAATGTAGAATTTAATCTATTCCTAATGACTTTTTGTGTCCCATTAAACAAATCAGTATCTACAACAGGCCCAGGCATTACCATGACTTCTCTCTCTACTCTTTGACTTCTATTTCTACAACGCTTCTCTTCCACAGATGTATTTGTTTTAGTCTTAACACAGCTAGGACTAATTTTCTCAATCACTGCCATCTGCCTGCCAACGGAAAAAGTGCTTCTATGTATCAACTTAATTCTGGCTCAAATGAAAACATCTACATTTCTTTAAATTTCTAAAATTAGAATCAAGAGCCCTTTCAGGTCCATCTTTATTTCATTACTCTCCTTTTCATCTCATCACTTATCATTTAAAATTATTTATTTATTTATTTATTTATTTTATGTTTCCCCCATCATTAGATCACAAACCTCATGAAAATACTCTGCTATACCTCCAACATATAAAAGAAAAAAACCAAAGTATACAGATATAATTTGTTCCAGATCTCTTTAGAGCTAGTTCAGTCTTTTTCCTTAGACAATGTTTCTTTCCTATGAACTACAAAGTACAAATTTATAAGATTACTAACATTCTTAAATGAAAAGCCAATTCTACTCTGAAAATTATATCCTTACTAGAATTTAATACAAATTAAATTAAGCTTTAAAGCAGCCTTAAATTATTTTGTGCCTTCACTAGAATAAATACCTCTGCTATTCAGGAGTAATGACCCTGGCATCATATTTTGATCTTTGTAAAACAAATACAACAGGAGAAGACATTAAAACAAAACAACAACAAAACATAGTTTTTTTTTCCCTTTTCTCTATTTTCCAAACTTCTTGTAATATGACTCCATAACTTTTACAACTTATTTTTTTCACTAAAAAAACAGAAAAAAGCTAAAAACATAGCAGATTTACTGACCCTTTTTTAACATTTTCTTTTTCGCCATCGGAGGTGAGGTAAGTGAAAATGTTGCATCTTCTTTCTTAGATGATCCTGCTAGGAGAAAAGGAACCCATAGAATTATTAAGATATTTTGAAATTCTTTCCTGTGCATAAGGGACAGGTACTTTCTGAAGACAAGAATCAGAATACCACTTTTATACTATCTTGATAGCTTCTGTTATTAAATAATAATAATAATAATAATATATGGTAACCAAAATTGCTACCTCTGACACTAAGCATCTCTCCAGAGTATCACGGTAAGACTGTTGTTTTCTGAAGGACTCATATGAAAATAAGGGCAAGCAGAAGCAAAGTTATTCAGCTCTCAGGTGGAAGATTTTTTCAAGGAAATAGATGTCTGACTCCTAATTACGAGGCTGCAAATTTTCAATTCAGTCCAGAAGTGATCAGTTATTTTCCAAACACAATACATTCTCTTCACTAAGAATACAATATGATCTGCACTAAAGGAAAATAAACATACTAAGAAAAAGGAAAAAAGTAAAGATACTAATTTTACACCTTTTGATCTTTGTTACAGTTTTGAGTTTATGGTTTATAACTAGGTGTCCCCTAAATATTCAGATAATGGTGTCCCATCTCATGAAATCCTAAGTTAGGAAACCTTTGGAAGGTGACTGGATTATAGGGGCATTATAGCTGACGTTTTATTAGGAGATGGGGCCTGATGGGAAGATAATGTGAATATTTCCAAGAAGGCACTCCCAACCTAATTTTGTTGATTATCATTTATAGAAAATTATTTTGTCTTCAAACTGTTCATTGAATTGGCCTCATTTAATTCATTTAATACATATGGTAAAGTCCATGAAGAGTTTCAATGTAAAGAGCAGCCAAACTGAAGACCTATCACTAAAAATTTCTAAGCTATGTAGATGCAAATGAGTGGGATTTTACTTCAATAATATTTAAGTATACATTATGAAGACTGAGAAGACATGCACATACCTTTTAGCCTTTTATTCTCTGACTGCACATTTTTCAGTTTTCCTAAAAATTAAACCAAAATAAGCATAAAAATGGGCACATGAGATTAGAATGTAGGACACATTATCAAATCAAATCCATTACATACTACCTTTTATTTTGTGTGGCAATTCATTTGTCTCAATTTCCTCTGAATCACTGCTTTCAATGTGCTGGGCAGTAATTTTTCTTCTAAAATTAAGCATATAAAAGAAATTTTTATAAACTCAAAACACAGTGATATAAGAATACTGTTAATAAATGCAATAACGCTATTTTTGTCCTGCCTGTTTTCTTTTTGAAAAAAAATTTCAAGAGAAAGATTTTACTTAACTAAAAGTCAAATGTGCTAAAAGCATTCTGCATTCATAACTAGTAAGATGCATTTATTTACAAACTGCAGGACTACTACTATTAAATTTGAAAAATTAGGTCATTTTAAAAATAATAATCATTACAATAGTGGGTTCAATATTCAAACATTCATTTAAAACACTTATATAAATCTAGAACAGAGAACTGCTTCATATCAATGAAAATACAGCTAATATTGAAGTGGCCAAATGCAAAAATATGATTCTTTCAGAATGAAAAGCTAAATAAATCTTGTGTTGAAACAGTGTAACAATGGTTAAATGGCTGAGAACAATGGATCTTGCAGTTAAAACTTCTTCTGCCACAAATTTCACATGTGGCTTATTTAATAAAGAGGACTAAACCTAAGGCCTTCACACTGAGCTCCATCCCCAGCACTTTTTAAATTTTTTTATTTTGAGACAAGGGCTTGCTAAGTCATTAATTTGCCCAGGATACACTCAATCAAATCTGCAATCCTCCAGCCTAAACTTCTCAGGGTGCTGGGATTGCTGTGTGATTTTAGGTAAATTACCTAATGTATATTTTCTATGCCTTAGTTTGTTCACTGTGAAAATAGGAGTTAATAAAATCAACATAAGATAGGATAAAATGTTAGTACACATAAAAGTCCTTAATATAGTGCCTGCTGCACAGTAAGCCTATCTGTATTAGCTATAAGATATTTGTTGGCTCTTATTACTTTTCCACATCATTTTATTTCTATATTCTTTCATCTGATCTAGTCCACCTAAAAGTTCTGTGACTGAGGTTTATGGTTAGTTGAGACCTGAAGATTTGGGAAAAGGAAGATGGTGGGTACTGTTTCTGGGCTCAGTTCAGACAATGTTAATGACACAACTGACTGGCCACAGACTGAGAGTACCCTGGTATAACAATAACAGCAGGGTACATCTTTAGATACTGAAGGTAGGCTACACAGTATAACAAAAGCCCCGTATTTGGACCAACTTAAGAGGGTAAATGAAGCTCACAGAGTTTAAAGATTCAAAAAAGGATCAGAAGGAATAATGTGTTTTGTTCGAATTCATTCTGCATGGTTCTAGTCTATGTTAGTACAATACTCTCCCCAAGTAACTTCATCATGTTTTATTCCCATTACTGGTAAAGTAAAAAAAAGGACTGAAAAGAGCAAAAAATGTTTCTGTCACGTTTTATTCAATTTTCAGGCCCTAAAATCCATAAAGAAAACTTTGGAAATTTTCAACGAAAACAAACTCAGGATTTAGTTCCCAGGTGAAAGAAACATGGAAAAAGTGGTAGAGGATGAGTGATTATTAAAAATTAACACTTCATTTATTTTATATATTAGTATACTTTTCTTCACTTGTAACCCTCTATCTGCCTAAGTCATAGTGATTTTAGCAATTTGAAACTTTAAAATGTATTTAATATAACTACCCAATTAAGATACAATGGTCATCTCATATACATCGACATACATAAATATATAGATATACATATGCAAACAGAAGCTTAAATAAATATATTTCATTTAATTAAAACCATAATAAGAGTTTACCTTTTGGGATGGGAGCTAAAGAATTCTGATATGGAATACTTATTCTTCTTAATATGTGAAATACTGGGTTCTTCATTACATCTAGATCCTTCTACTTCAAAGAAAAAGAAATACGTAGATAACTGGCAAACTGTCTTAAACTAGCAGTATCTCTCATACTCCTACTTTTAACTTTCCAATTACTTATATTTAGTTTTCTTAGCATCTTCATTCAAGTCCCCTGTTCCCTCAGTAAAACAAATTTTTCCTAAACTAATATTTTCCCATTACAAAGTACCTTCAACTTTTTTTTTTTTTTTTGGTACCGAAACCACTGAGCTAAAACCCTGGCCCTACCTTCAACTTTTGGACTCTGTCTTCCTCTAGTAGCCATCAGTCAGTCCTTACATTGGCTAAATTTCCTTCTGTACCGAGACAGCTAAGAGATGCGTGGGAGAGTGGGGATTACAGACCCAGCTTATCTAAAAATTCTTTAGAATGATGTAAATATTGAATCTTCTGCTTAGATTGTAACTCCATTTACTCTCACATGACCTTATTCATTTTATGAGGAAAATGAGATGCCTATTTTCTATAGAATTCCAATTTTCCTACTTTTATCCTCTTATTTGTCTACATATTCCTGCAACCTTACTTCCTTTTCCCTCTAATGTTCACTCATCTTATTCTTGTTTCCATTTCTTCCTACAGGTCTACTATTCTCTCCACTGCATACAAAAATATTTCCCAACCCATAGATTTCTTTCCTACAACTATAAAACAAAATCCCACTCTCAATTCTGCTCTCTTGAAATGCTTTCTACTTCTCTTTCCTATCCCAAATTTAAACAGTACAGTTATTTCCAGTTCTTCACCTACTATTCTTATCTGACATACTTAGTCTTGCTCTGCTTTAAACTACCTTCAGAAATTAATCATGTGAAGATCATTTAACTGCTAAAATCATAGATCTCTTTTCATTTCTCCACTGACTTCAGAATTTGGCTCAAACCCATTTTTCTAGCTTTACCTGGTGCTATCCATGGATACCGCACTATAAATAACATAAAATACACTGAAGTCTAAGAACAAAACATCCTCCCTAATTTTACTCCTCCCATGTCTTTATCGTGGAATTGTTCTCTCAACCAAAAGTGCTTTTCTTCCCCAGATTTTCTGACTAGTGTACTATCTGTGACAATGGGATGTTGAGATCCCCCACTACAATTGTATTAGTGCATATATGTCTTTTCATGTCCATTAGTATTTGTTTTATATAGTTGGGCACACTAGTGTTTGGTGCATAGATATTTATGATTGTCATCTCTTCCTCTTGGATTGTTCCCTTTACAAGGATGTAGTGACCTTCTTCGTCTCTCTTAATCAGTGTTGGTTTGAAATCTACTTGATCTGCAAAGAGGATAGCTACTCCTGCTTTTTTTCTGATTCCGGTCACAAGGAGTATTGTTTTCCACCCTTTAACTTTCAGTCTATGAGTTTCCTTTTGAATTAAGTGTGTTTCTTGTATGCAGCATATTGTTGGATTTTGCTTCTTGACCCATTCTGCCAGTCTATTTCTTTTGACTGGTAAATTGAGACCATTAACTTTGATGGTTATAACTGAAATGTATTGACTTATCATTGCCATGACTTTCTCTTTTTGTTGGGTTCTCCCCCTTTGCATTTAATCTCTTGTCGTGCCAGATGGGTTCATTCTGCTTTGCTTCCTGGGGTTGTGATCCTCAATGTCTGTTCCTAAGATATTGTGTAAAATTTTTTGGAGTGCTGGTTTGGTATTCATGAAGTTCCTAAGGTGCTCTTTGAAAGTATCTTATCTCTCTATCAATTTTGAAAGATAGTTTTGCAGGGTACATCAATCTGGGTTGGAGGCTGTTTTCTTTTGAGGGTTTGGAATATTTCACTTCAAGCTCTTCTTGCCTTGATGGTTTGTGTTGAGAAATCTGCTGTGATTCTGATGGGCTTTCCTTTGTATGTGATTTGTTTCTTTTCTCTCACTGCTTGTAGAACTTTGTTCTTCTGTTGAGTTTCTGGAATCTTAACAATTATATGCCTATGTGTAGATTTTTTTTTATCAAGGCTATTTGGAGTCCTATATGCCTCACTTATCTGTATGTCAAGTTCTTTTCCTCTGCTTGGGAAGTTTTCCGCCATTATTTCTGTGAAGAGTTTTTGTTATGTCATCTGCACTCTCTCCTGTTTCTTCATTGACTCCAATCAGTCTTATGTTATCCTTCTTTGCATCGTCTAGCAGCTGCTGGATTGCTTTCTCATGTTCCCTTATAATTTTGAAGCAATTTTTCTTTTCCTGGTCATTAATTGCAATGTTATCTTCTATATCTGAAATTCTGTCCTCACATTGGGTCATTCTGCTGCATAGACTTTCAATGGAGTTTTTCATCTCCTGGAAATCTATTTGCATCTGTTTTATGGATTCCATTTGTTTCCCATGTTGGGATTTCATCATGTTCCTCAGCTCCTCTCTAGATGTATTAATCATATCTTGCACTAGGAGCACAATTTCTCCTGTTACCTGAGAAATTATTTCTGATTTCATTTTTTCCAGATCCCCTTTTGTTGCCAGTTCAGTGGGTCCAGGTGGTTGAGTATCAGAGTATTCCATCTCATTTCCCTTTGAGGTTGCTGTAGGTGATCTGGAAGTCTGGTTTTGAGACTTATTTGATGTTTTCTCATTTCGACTGGGGGGGCAGGCAGAGTGCTGTTGGCACCCGTGCAGCTCACCTCCTCTGAGCTGGGAGAGGTGGGACAGGGGCCAGGAGTGGTGGTAGGGATGGTGGCCAGGAAGCCCCTTTCTCTGGACCAGGAGCATTGGGATGGTGGCTCAGAAGCCCCTACCTCTGGGCCGGGAGCAGTGGGACGGGTGGTGGCCCGGAACCCCCTTCCTCTGGGCTGGGAATGGCAGGACAGATGGCCTGACTGGTGTACTATCATCTAATTGAATCATCTCCTTGATGAAACCTTTGCTGACTGGCAATTCTCACAAGGATATTTAGAAAGAAATCCTACATTTTTGTTGTAACAACCCAAAGTTGGAATTACATAAGTTGTTTGGAAAATATAACTCAAATATCAGGTCATATTCAAAATTACAGCTTACCTTTGCTTAGTCCATCTGCCTTTTCACTGGTACTGTTTCCTCCAAGCTTCATAGACTCATGGCTAACACTATATTCCTTACATTCCTGGGTGAAAAGGTACATTTCTTTAATGGTACTACTGTAAGTTTTAACATGTTAACATACTCAGCCATAAAGAAGGATAACCTTGAGATATTTCTAGGTAAATGGATGCACCCTGAGATCATATTCTTAAGTGAAATAAATCAGACACGTGTAAATATCACATTGTTTCTCTGGTGTGAGAAAATGAAAGTATAAATAAGAACCAAAATGTATAACAGATATTGTGAAATAGGGAGAAAATGATCAAATGGGTATGGGAACTAAGGAGAAAGGGAGGGAAGGAGAGAAAGGAAGGAAAAGAAAAAAAACAGGAAAGGAAAAAATGGAAGCTTTTGTAAGTAAAGAGGGAATGAGGGATTGAACAGAGCAGAGGGGAATGCGGAAAAAAAAAAGAACAATGAAGATTTATTTATCACATAATGATGGGGATTTAGCTCAGTGGCACCACGCCTTGCAAGTGCAAGGTCTTGAGTTCAATCCCTGGTACAAAAAAAAAAAGGATATATCATGTACAAGCACAAGTTCTCAAATTCCCTATGATGAATATGATTATTATGTATATCTAAAATGTACCAGTAAATTAATTTTTTAAAAAACGAGGTTAACAACAGGGCTATAATTCATATGTTTTACTACTGGGGGGCTCTGAACCACTGGTGGTACATGCATGATTGCCCCATTGGGTGGCAAGGTCCAGTCCAATTGTACGGCAAAAGCCATCTGATGGGGCAGTCATGCATGTACCATTGGTGATTCAAGCTAGCAGGAACGCATCAAAGAAATTTAAACTGGTCCGCACTTTATACTGCTATACATAATGAATATTTAAAATACTACTCAATTTGGGAACAATGGTGAGGAGGGAGATGAATAAGTAAAGGTTATACAAACTGATTAAAAACTTTTTCACAAACATATCAAAAGCAAAAGCTAGTTGGTCTTTGTCTTCCAAAAATAATAAAAAAGAAACATCTCAATTATACTACTATGAGAAAATGCATGAAATGTGATTTACTTAAGAATTCCTGTCCCTGTGAAGCATTTGCTCCTGGTCAACCCCACATCTGTGGAATTCATGCCTTGGCCATGGCCATTCACCAATTCTAAGCCTGCTCTGCTTTGTTTTCCCTCTGCAGGGCCAGCAGAGGCTCCAACAACAGATCAACATGAATGTGGATAAAGCCAATGTCCCTGGAGAGAGGGTAAGCCTAGAGAGTCAACAGTTCCAGGGAGAAATAATAGAGTTGCCCAGCAGTGGTAAACCCAAGAAAAGCCCATGGCTCTGGAAAACTACAAAAATACTGTGTCTTTACTTGAAAAATTATTCCTTAAAGGCAGGCTAGAGTTAAAGAAACCTATTGCAGCACCCACCATGTTGCCCTAGATGTGTTTCATCAGGCACCATTTTGGGAAAGGGTTAATAGACTAAGCCACAAAAGTACAGAACAACTCCACTTCGGGATTTCCAGCTTTAACATCCTACCATGACTTGGTAAGAAACAGCCAGGGAGAAAACTGTGGAGAGGATAAAAGCTAGGGATAGATCCCCTGAGAAGTTTAATCTCAAACTGAGAAGGACACAGGCCCCAGCCTCTGTGGTAAGAAACCAGACCTACTGAGTGTGGCTTTAAGAGAAAGACGGACCTGAAAGTGCTGGCATTAAGTCCAGTACTCTACTTGAACCTCCAACCCACTGTGTATATCCAGCAAAGACCACTGGTCTGATCTACCAAGTGTACAAGGACACACCTCAACTTGGACAACTGCCACAGTCTGGGTATACAGACAGAGGAACCTCTGGAGCAAGGGGGGCACGTCATAAACCATAGGTGGTGAAAATGAGAAAATCGCGACTTGCTGGATTCCAAGACTAAAAATCCTGGAAAAAAACCACTCATTCAAAAAGACAAGAGAATTTTTTTTATTCAGTTTGTCTTTATTTTTCCTTCATTTGTTTTTTGGAGTTTAAGAGGTTTTGATGGGTTTTTTTTTCTTTTTTCTTTTTCTTTTCTCCTTCTAATTCTTTTTTCTTTTATTTTATTCTTTTTCTTTTTTCTTTTTGTTTGTTCTTTCACATTACCTTCATCCAATTCTACTAAATTTCCTTTTTACACCTTAATACAAACAGTTATACTATGTACTTCAGGCTGGTTTTGAACCCATGGCGAACCTCCTCCTGCCTCAGCCTTGGAAGTGCTGGGATTATCACCACGCCCAGCTCTTAATGCAATCTTTTATCTCACTTTTCTCTCCTCCTTATCTTCCACTGATTAATTTTTCAAATTCTACTTTTTCATTCTCCAGTTCCCCAACCTCTTTATCCTTTATAGTATACTATTAAGCTTTATGACTCTTTAGAGTTAACCCTGTTATTACTGTTGAATACTGTCCTATTGTTAGCAGAGGTATAGTTGTTGGATTTGGTAGGTGTTCACTGTACATCAATATTTGGTTTGTCTTAGTGATTACACTAAATAAGTTCTATTTTTTTTGTTGGAAAGACATTGATAATGTTTAATAAATATCATCTCATATCTAACAATCTATAACATAAGATTTGTCACAACAGTGATCACAAGTAAGGACTGCAGCCTAAGCATGCAGTGACAGAACTTCCTGATGGCACAGCCCCACAGGTGCATACCGCAGTGCTCCTGTTGTTCATGTTGTGGATGTCCCAATGTGGATGCGCACAGAAGTTGAGGCAGGCAATAACCCCAGAGAAAGGATGACCTTCCTTGTGACCAAGCCAGCATTCTCGGGTAACATGTTCATATTCCACCTGGTTTTGGCAAGCAACAGGCACATATTGCTTATAAATTGGAGCTAATTCTGTATCCAGATTTTGTAAATATTTTCCAGGTTCTTTTCCACAGCCATGTGTTCCTTACAGACTAGTTCCAGTTTCACATATCTTCTTTCTGGATTATGTCCTTTAGAAATTCTTTCATAGTAGGCATGTGAGGGAGAACTTGGATCAATTCTAAATCTTCTGGGGCTTGGGCTTCTACCAAATTTGCACACACTGAAATGTTCCATGAACATTGCTCCATAAACAGCCAAAAGAAAATGAAGCTCCACACATCTCTGGGTTAATTCCTTGACATGTGCAGGTATGATTTTTATTGGGAGTACATCTTGGGTCTGTCTGGTGCTCACTGAATGACTTCAGGTTCTCAGTGAGCTCTGTGTACAGTCTGTCCATCACTGGTAGTGGGATACCATCCCACAACATGATGAGCACCACTATCACAGCAGTCTGGCACTGGTGCCCTGGGCGCTGCCAGACCAAAGAATCCTCTCTTCCTCTCTGCTTCTTCTGATAACCCAGTTAGAGACTGGACACCCTTAAGAGCTTTTTCCTTCTTTTTCCCATGTACACAACTTTTTCTATCCTTATTGTCTTTCCTTTGGGGCCATACTTATTCTCCATGACTTCCCTGACAGCAGCAACACTTGGTCCTGCCCCCACGTGTGTATAATATGGGCCTTTGTCTTTTTGTATACCTCGATCAGGACAGTTGTAGCCTGGTACTTCTGCATCTTTTGTTGAAGCCACTAGGTTTTTGCCAGGATTAGTGAGGAACTTCATGGCATAATTATGAAAACTCTTCTGTGCACAGTCTACAAGGGAAAACTCAAGACACTCGAACACCAGGTGAATAGACTTCCTCTTTGCTCTTGGGAGAAATCACTGTAATTCTGCCTGAACTGACTTCTTTCACATTTCTGAGAATCTGTGCAAGGTCTGGCAAGGGGGTCTCTGGAGAGACAGCTGCCAGTCTGCAGCCTGAGGTGCTCTTGGGCATCCTGCGGAAACGGTGTTTGGTCACTGCCAGCCACCAGGTTTGTGCAGTTAGGTGGTCAGGAGGGCGGGAGCACAGGGTGAGCTTTAAGGTTGTCACTGACTACTGACAGTACCTGAGGACTGTGGGCTTTATCCACACACGCCTGCCCGTGGGATTTGGCCTTGGGATGAAACATGGAAAGGGAATCCAAAGGTTCAACCTTCACCATTTTCTCCTGTACTAATTAGGATATTACTCAAATTTGATCTGACTGAGGGGAGGAAATAATTTTTTGTGTTGTAGGGTGGTACTGGTTTGACCCAGTGGTTTCAAAATGGTGGAAAAGGAAGGAATTTTTCCCAGCAGATGAGAAGAGAAAAATTATGAGGACGAAATTTACCAAATCTTTGAAATCTGGATCCAATCCAAATGCCATGTAACTTACTATACTCATACGACATACGCTCTTGCTGCTTCTGATCATTTTCTTGATCGTGGATTTCTTTTCTCGCCAATCTCTTGTGGGGGTAGACTTCACCTTTTTCTGGGTTGTGTTCTTTTGCTTTGTTAACAATAAACTACAGGGCCAGGGATTTAGCTCAGTGGTTCCGGCACCTGCCTCGCAAGCACAAGGTGCTGAGTTTGATCCCTGGTAACCGCCCCCCCCCCAAAAAGGATAATGGAACAATAAACTACGATTGTTTTGCACACTTGAAGGTGGTTTCTGTGGCACTGTGCTCTTCTATGTTTTTGCTGTGGATTACGGGCAACAAGGCTTGTTGGTGGACTCTCAGCATTCTTGTTCTTTGCTTTTATATAACTGCATTTAATTTTTGATGCAAGTTGTGTTAATTGCATTGCAACATCTTCTCAATTTGGCTGTAAGATGTGTCCTGACTTGACGGATCTTCCTTGGAATTCAAATTTTCACTGTTGTCCAGCAACTGGTCAACATATGCCAATTTATTACTTGTTGGTGACAACTGATGTAAATTCTGAGAACCATCATCAAGACCAGTCCTACTTCCAGTGACACTTCTACTAGTATCGATTTTCAAAGAATTGAATTTTGGTATTAAAAAAGATACTGAATTTTTGACTTGAATGTTCAACAGGTTTGGTGGGTGCCTGGTTAATAGCGGGGCCAATCTGCAGCTTGGACAGAGTATTTTGGCCATTGAACACCACTGTGGGGCATGAACTTTGTTCTTCCAGAGAAGGAATGAGGAATACTTTGCAGCTCTCCACAGAAGTTAGGGTCTTGGAGGTCTTTTCTTACAGAGTAGAGGATGGCCTTGCAGTTGTTAAGGAAACTACCAGTTCTCTGAGTTGTTTCTTCCTCCTTCTCTGACTTGGATGGTGAAGAGTTCTCTGACAGGGCTTCAGAGAGTTGTATCAGGGCCTCAATGGCCACCACTGGCTCCAGCGTGAGCCTCCTGTCTTTCATGACGGAGAGGAGTGTAGGCTGCATGGGGAAGACATCTCACAGGTCTTTATTCAGTTCTGGGGATGAGGGGATTAGGCTGCTTGCCCTCACTGTGTGTGCTGGTCTGACTGTTTTAAGTTTGGAGAATCTTCAGATTTGCAATTAAAGCCAGGCTTTTGGAAGACAAAGATGTTACTCTTGTCTTGAGGTGATCACAGCTCACACCAGAGACAATGGAGCTCATGGCACTGTTATGGTTCGAGTGTCTTTCAGGAGTTTGTAAGGATGGTTCCCCAATGCCTTGCCGAATTCTTCAATACTGAATTTGGTAAATGATACATTTGCTTCAGCTGCTAGACAGGGCACTTTTTAAATGCCATCTCTTACAGTTTGTACAACTAATTTTGGAGGTTTGGTTTATTTCTTGTCATCTTCAGACTGTTTTGATTTTTCAGCTTCAGTGACATTTACACTGAAGTAGCCATTGGCATGCTTAGATAAATGTGATTTCTTGTTTTGCATCCACCTCTCCATCTCGATACCTGTCATGCTTTCTTCATTTTTTGTCAGATTTTCAAAGGGCTGTGTATTCACTTCCAATTTTTGTTCTTCTCCATGACCACCACTACTGTATTCCATGGATTCTGACTTGAGGCCATTTACTGGTTTGTTTTCAAAATCTGCCTTGGTGGGTGAAGACCTGGTGCTCTTCCAGACTTGCCCCATGGGAAGTCACAGGGAGACCTCAGAATTTCCAAACTCTACAGTTCTATTTTCAATGATTTACGGTGGTACATTACTGGTGCTTAGAGTATGAAATATCCAGAGTTGTATCTCATACAACTTGTGACATCATCGCAGAGAGGGCTCTGCATGCCCACTGTGGCATGGTTGTCATAGGTTCGTCGCCACTGCTCTAAATAAAAGACCCAAAATACTACACTAAGACTCCTACAATTAACAACCAAATTTAGCAATGTAGCAGGATACAAAATCAACACAGAAAAATCAATAGCATTCCTTTAGACCAATAATGAACTCACTAAGAAAGAAATTAGGAAAACAATATCATTCACAATAGCATCAAGAAAAATTAAATACTTAGGAACTAACCTAACCAAGGAAATAAAAGACCTCTGCAGTGAAAACTACACTACTCTGAAAAGGAGATCAAAGACAACATGAGAAAATGGAAAGATATCCCCTATTCCTGGATGGGCAGAACCAACAGTCAAAGTGGCCACATTTCCAAAACTGATACACAGATTTAATGCAATCTCAAAATACCAATAGCATTCCACACAGAACTACAGAAAACAACTCTAAAATTCACATGGAACAGGAAGACACCCAGAGTAGCAAAAGCAATCCTGAGTAACAAGAACAAACCAGGAGGCATTACAATCCCAGACTTCAAGAAATCTTATACAGCTACTGTGATAAAACAGCATGATATTGGCACAAAGCCATGTGGCTCTACAGAACAGAATAGAGGATGCAGAAATAATCCTAGGCACATTCAGCTATCTGACCTTTGACAAAGGGGCCAGTAACATACACTGGAGAAAATATAGCCTCCTTGATAAATGGTGCTGGGAAAACTGGCTATCCACATGCAGAAAACTGACTCTAGACACGTATCTCTCACCATGTAATGAACTAAAATGAAAATAGATCAAAGATCTGAATGTTAAAACAGAAAAAATCTGTTGGAAGATAAAATAGGTAAAATTCTTGAAGACACAGTATAGACAAGCACTTTCTGTACAGAACCCCAACTGCACAAGAAATAACAAATAGTATCACATCAAATTAAAAAGCTCCTGCACAGCAAAGAAAACAACCAATAGAGTGAATAGACAACCTACAGAAAAACCTTTTGCCAGCTAGTCTGTCCTTGGACAAAGGACAGAATCTAGAATACATAAAGAACCCCCCCCCCAAATCAGACACCTCCAAAATAAAATATCCAATCCAAAAAATGGGTATATCTGAAATGAATCTATAATTTTCAAAAGTGGCCTATATACATGAAAAATGGTTCAACTTCTCTTTAATGCAAAAATGACTCTGAGATTCTATTTTATTCCAGAAAGAATGGCTATCATCAAGAAATCAAATAATAATAAATAATAAATAATAAATTTTGGCGAGGCTGCAGGGAAACGGAACCCTTCTACATTGTTGGTGGGAATGTAAACTAGTATAATTATGGAAATCAGTACAGAGATTTCTCAAAAACTAGTAATAGAAATTCCATTCAACCATGCTATTTCCCTTCCAAGTATCTTCCTGAAAAAGTTAAAGGCATCATATTACAGTATAATATAGCTCAATGAACAATGGCTAAATCTTGGAAGCAGCCTGTATGTCCATAATGCATGAACAGATAAAATGTGTTATTTGCACACAATGGAATACTACTCTACCATAACAGATAAACTTGCTGGACATGGTGGTGCAATTCTGTAGTACCAGCTCTTGGATGGCCATGAGTTGGAGGTCAGCCTAAGCTACATAGTAAGACCCTGTCTCAAAAAAATAGATAACCTTGAGTCATTTGTAGGAATATGGATGCAACTTGAGACCCTAATATTGAATGAAAGAAATCAGAACACATAAACTTAAATATCATGTTTTCTCCTATATGAGAAACCAAAAATATAAATAAAGAGCAAAATAAAAGATAGATAATAATAGGGTGTAGGGAAATAGAAATTTTGCAAATGGGATGGGGATCAAGAGATGGAAGAAAAGGGAAAGCAGGGAGGGGAAAAGGATAAGAATATTGAGATGCGTTATGTACATGTGCCAACTCCCCACAAGGAATATGATCATTATGTACTGCAAACATGTGCTAATAAATAGTGAGGAAGAAAGGAATCCTTAGACTACTGCATCAACTTTTCATGCCAAGATTCCCTATTCAGTAAGTAAATATTTCACAAGCTTGCCAATACCAGGGTAGAGTGTCCTCTTTTCCCATCGAAATTTTCCTGCCAGCCCTGGCTTTTCCCTTTCTTTTTATCTTCTTGTATACCCACCTCCACATGTTTCAAAAAGTATCAATGTATATATAAGTCCAAAAGATGCTATAAAAATAGAATTTTAAACACTTTATAAAATATCATTAAACTCAGAACTAAGAGTTTAGCTTAGGAGAGCACTTGCCTATCATGAACTAGCCCTTAAATGCAAAAAAAAAAAAAAAAAAAAAAAAGTTGAGTCCTTTAAAATGGTATCAGTCCAGTCAAATTTAAAAATCCAAACTATAAACATTTTTAGAGCTATGTTCTTGGAAGACGTAGTCAACTTTTAAATCATTAGCTCCAAAAGATAGGTGTCAAAAATACTCTTCATTAAATTTTCCACTGAGTTCTCAACTACTAGTATAACCATTTACGCTAAACAGTATTTAAAATATAATCTGAATGTTTATCCACATATAAAGGATATCCTTTACATCATTCAATACATTAAATGATTTTGCTCAGCAAGCTTTTGATCAGAGTTCCAAGATAAACTTCCTATAAAGTCCAACTATATCAAATCATACTATGTTCCAATCTGAAGAAACTTCAATCTATGATACTTTCAGCTTATAATATTTAAATCTATTTGAAATAGTGAAATTTTTGTTATAATACATTTTTGGTTAGAAATCACATTTTTGTGATTGAAATCTTTCCATTTAATGTACCAAATTAAATGTCTTCAAACCTTCCTATCATACAACAGGTTACAAATTTTTAATACTTAAATGTATTGCTGATCATCAAAATAATAAAGGAAATTCTTACTTATAACTGTTAATTTTTCAGTGTTGACAGTTCAGACTGAACGTATAAATAGTCTTACATGCTTCTACCAATTCTGGTAATCCTAGAACTTCAGTTTAATAACCAAAAAATAGGAAGAACAAGATAATCTATTCCAATATGTTATTTCAGTAAAGAACTAAATCTGGTATTCTAAAAGGTTCAACTTCCAATAAAAACAGAAGTAAATGCAACTAAATGAAAAGATTAATAAAATTTCAAAAAGCAGGTACCAGTATACTGGTGTGCAGTAAAATTTAAAAAATGAAATTAGCAGTTCAAAAGAGCTCAGAAAAGACATTTATACATAATTTTTTTGCTATTTCCTACTTTAAGTTCTTAGTATTTTCAGATAAGAACAAAGAACAATGCTTTCTTTCAACATTTATTTTTCTCATTAAACTGATTTTTAATTCCTAGAAACTGAATATAACTATTGGTATATACATTATATGTATACATATATACCAAATATCAAGTTACCCATAAATCATGAAAATGAATAGTCTTCAAAACTAAGATTTTTGTGGTTGTATACTATTAAATTCTATGGCTGTCATAATTTAACTGCTAATTTATTTGAAAATATTTCAAATTATCTACCTTTAAAATAACATGGGGGAAACATTCACACTGCTATCTGCAAAAAATGGATTTTGACAACTTTTTTAGATAGTTTCTTAGAAATTACTGATTAGGTCACTTTTAAGGGTCTTAATACATACTATCAATTACCCCCCCCCAAACTTGACACTTTTATCCTTATAAACACAAAAGAGTCCCTTAATAACATTTCTCAGATGAGTTCGGGTATGTTCAGGGTAGTAGGGCCATAGGCAACATCATTTTTTAAAATGCTGAATATTATCAATTTCTTGGCAATTATATTTAAATAAGGCTTAAAAAGTTTTACAATAAGCCAGTGCCTTTAAGAAAAGGTACAAATACTTTACCTTCTTCAGTTGATTCTTCTTAATTCTTTCAACAGGAAGGGGTTTGCCATCATGGAAGTTGGTAAGAATTACTGCAATAGCTGTAAGAGTTTTACCCTTTAAAATGTTTTAAAAAGATAAATGATCAGATTAATCAAGATTCTGAAACCCAGTTGATCAGAAAACATTTTAAATCAGTTTTAAAATAATCAAATACTGAAATGTATTTTATCACATTCAGAATTATTAAATGATTTACAATATAAAATACTGTAAGCATCTTTGAGAAATGTCATTCCATTGAATGTAGGTCTAAGATTCTACATTAAAATTTGAACTACTAATTTTGTCATGAAACTACTTACAACTACTTGTCATCTATTCAGAGCTAATTTAAAATGATTAGTATTTCCAGTATGCGTACATATGATGACCAAATTGTTTTAATAGTAATACCAAAAAAAACCCTTAAAAGTCACAAATGATCAGAAGTATATGGGTATATTTCCTGGGCATTTTTCTTGAACAGAAACGTTCATTTTTCAGTATTTTTTGCAGGGTAATGTACAGCTAGTAATACAAAATAAACCTCTGACAATTTTAAGACAGTGTAAAATAACAGTTTTCAAAATGTGGTCCACATACTGCTGGTTGGTCCCAAAGACCCCTACAGTAAAATGTAAGGTTAAAACTATTTTTATACTATTAAATAAGATCTTATTTGGTTGACATCTGTACCAATGCTATACAAAGCATTGTGTGCAAACAGTGCTACTGCCTTAGCATGAAACAAAGCAGTTAGTGTATGATTCACTACCATCATCAGATTCTTGCATACTCTTTTTTTTTTGGCACTGGGGATCAAACTTGGGTCCTTGTGCCTGCAAGGCAGGAGGCAGAACCACCGAGCTAAATCCCCGGCCCCTTTACCCATCTCTCTTTAAAACTAAACCTATGAAAGACAGATTATCCTGAATTTCAAAGAGCAAAGAAAATTGACAAATATGTTTATTTTATTACTGTTACATAATTATTTTAATTATTCCTTAATGAGCCATCAGAAAATTTAGCATTATTTTAAGTAAAAAAACCCACAAAAATACTGTTCTATATTGAAAGTAAAATCTAGTCCTAAACTGCCATCTATCTTTCAACTTCAAAATTACTTTGTACAAAAATCATAATCACAAAATAAGATTATATTAACAAGAAAAAAAATTACCAAGCCCATATCATCAGCTAAAATTCCTCCATGGACATTTTCTGGTCGCTCCTTCTCAGAAAAATTTGTTATTGTGTTATAGTATAAGTCATTTCGCTGTTCCCAAAACAGTGGAAGTTCTTTACTGTTTTCTCGTGAAATCATCCAAGCTAAAGCTTGTTTTTGATGTGAAAGCAATGGCGTTTCAATAGCCTAAAAATAAAATGTCATAAAGATAAATACAGTAAGTCCTTTCTGTTTTCACAAGCAGAACCAGAAAAAAACACTGATCTTAGGATAAATGTACAGATTACAGGTATATTTAAAAATTCCTCATAGTTTTAAATAGAAAGAAATGGTACAATACCTCAGCTGGTTCCATTTCCTGAGTTTTATCATCTTCTTTTAAATCTTCAAACAATCTGTCAAATTCTGTTTTAAGCTACAATAGACAGCAACAACAAAAATTAAGAAAATCAACTAAAGAAATAATTGCAATTAATTCAGAGATTTCAAATCATCCAGCTAAAAGAAACAAAAGCCAAAAAGTATATAAATTGACTCTGAGATTTACACTGCTCATTGAAGATAGAATGAACAGGTGGTTTTGTTACCAAAGGTAACTGTATTATATCTGGAAAAAAACAGAAAAGAGAGTTACAAGGGATATATGCTTGACTAGCATGTACTGTACAAGGTCCTGCATTGGATCCCTACCCCTGAATTGAAAAAAAAAAAAAGAGAGGGAGAAAGAGAGTTATAAGTTGTGGTTTCAGTCCAAGTTCTGTCACAAAAAAGCCTATGTATGTTTCAGCAAGGTACTTAACCTTTTCAGACTTGTACAGTATCTTATTCCTGTAAAATGAAAGGAATTGACTAAACTTAGTTATCAAGATTCTTCCTGCTATTACAATTCCATTTTTTTCAGTTGTATTCAAAATATTTTGGCAGTCCTAAAAGCTATACATGACTCTTTTTCAAGTCAATGACATTTTTTTATTGTGATAAGGAACCTGCTATGTGCTACGAAATATTAGGATTTCATTATTATGCTAATTTAGCTGGCCATCTAACTTAATCTAGTCCAATTTTATAGCACCACATACTATGTGTTATAATTACTTTTGCAAAATAAGACAGCCTAGAAAAATATAAGGGCAGGTTTAAAAGAAGTTAGCAGAGGTTGCCTGGGGTTTGGCCCCCAGATACAAGCTCAAGCCTATCTTAACAACCAGGGAAAACATGGTAACCACAATTAGAAGACAAAAATATAACACTGGTGGACAGAAACATCAAAAAAGTTTTTATGTTTTTTTAAACTGATAGGCATTATCATATATATGTTCTTTCAAACTAACTCTGTGTAACAGGATCCTAGATTACAAATTAGACAAAGTGAGAACTAGTGTAATGCCAAAGATTTGGAGTTAATTTTTTAGCATTGCATTTGCAACCTTATAAAAGGAGAAGTAAGTTTTCAAAATTATATTTGAACATTTTTTAAATTTTAAATACAAAAATATCCCACACACAGCCAGGTGTGGTGGCACACTCCTATAATCTCAGCACTTAGGAGGCTGAGGGAAGAAGATCATGGCAAGTTCAAGGCCAGCCTACACTACAAAGTGAGACTCTGTCTCAAAAAAACAAAAACAAAACAATCCCACACATATCCAGCTGTGAGCATGTCCTTTGCTGTAATATATGAATGCGTTTGTATAGGTATACAGCAAGTCTTCCTTATCACAAATCTAACCAGCCACAGATTAAAAATGTAGTGAGCCTATGATCATGTGTGTACTGAATATATGCATTCTTCTTAAACTGATATTATTCTCTAAACAACATAGTATAGCAACTATTATATAACATTTACATTATATTAGGTCTTATAAGTAATCTAGAAATGATTTAAGATATACAGAAAGATGCACAAACATATACAAATACCATGTCATTTTATATAAGATACTTGGAGATCCTGAATAATCAATTTCTGGTGATACTGAAGTATAACTATATTCCTTACCATTGCTTTTCAGATAATGTTTGAAAATAAATATATATATTTTTATATATGCTATTTATTATACAACAGGTTTCATTATAAGTTTAACAATATATCTGATGATCATTGATACTAGTATATATTTATTCTACTCCTTTAAATACCAACTATCAACATTTTAAACTTACTTTTAGATTAGAGTACAAAATAAAAAAGCACACCTGCTCAGTTGTCATCTGTACTGCAGCATGAATTGGCATACTATAACTTGGTCCAGCTCTTCCAGAGCCCCAACCACTTTCAAAACTGAATCCTAAAGCTGTAATTTACAGACAAAAAGAATAAAATCACCAAACAAAAACAGAAATAAATAGCTTTATAAATTTATAAGACAAACTGCATGAAAAATTCCCATTGGCAACCAGGCATGGTGGCACATGCCTATAACTCTAGCACACTGGGAAGCTGAGGCAGACGGATCTCAAGTTCAAGCCCAGCCTGGGCATATCAATACAAAAAATTAAAAAGGGCTGAGAATGTAGCTCAGTTTGAAGGCTTTATGTTCAATCCCCAGTACCACCCAAAGAAGAAAAAAATTTCCCTTAAGGCTAGAGATGTAGATAGAACATTTGCCTAGCAATGTGAAACAAAAACAAAAAATTAAGGGAAGCATTCTATCACTGAGGTACATTTCTGGCCCTAAAACAAATTTTAAAGATAAATACTAATCCCTCAAGAAACACTATTAAAATATTACCACAGAATTTGAATAATCCCGCCAAAGAAATAATCCTTTTTCATTTTCTCTGGAGAGATTCTTTTTGTCTAGAATTTATCAAAAAGAATGTTTAGAGTCAGATGTGATGCACGTCTGTAATCCCAGTACTTGGGAAGGTAAGGCAGGAAGATCCTAATTTTGAGTTCACCTGGGAAATTTCACAAGACTATCTCAAAAAACGGGGGCTAAGGGATATAGTTCAGTGCAAAAGCATTGAGGGAGGGCCAGGGATTTAGCTCAGTGGTTCCGGCATCTGCCTCCCAAGTGCAAGGTCCTGAGTTCAATTCCCGGTACCAAAAAAAAAAGCATTGAGGGAAATAAAGGGAGGGTATATGGGAACTTCTTGTGTATTTTTATGGGTGTGTGACTGTATAGTTAGTCATGCACTCCATATTGATGTTTCAATTACCTGTAATATATTAACCAAATATCCAACAGTGCCCCCATGAGACTATATGTTCAAGTGACCTCAAAGCCATTTTAGTTTGTATAAGTATACCATTTGATGTTTGCACAATGACAAAAATCACCAAATGGCAAATTTCTTAAAAGTTGTCCCTGTTGTTAAGTGACTCATAACTACGTCAAAAGAAAACTTCAGAGATTTCTTCAAAAAGACTCCAAAAAAATCTTAATTTGGAGCCTTCAGCACAAAGCAGTTTGGCCACCCAAATTCAAAGATAAATGTTTTGCAATCCCTGCATCTTACAATATCAAAATAATATTAAATTAAAACCTAAACTTACTTTTTGGTGCAGGACCCAATTTAAATCCATGTTTCTTCAACTGATCTAAAACTGCTTTTTTATTTTCTTCTTTTCCCCAAAAAGTCATATGCAGAGGCATGGTAAAAGTATTATTTGCACCAAAAGGAACTACCCTATTATATTTAAGAGAAAAGAAAATGGGAAATTAGAAGTTATTTTTTATCTCCTGCTGCGCAAGCGCAAGAACCCGAGTTCAATCCCCAGTACCAAAAAAAAAGAAAAGAAGTTATTTTTTATTCTATTTAAGAATCTGTTAACTATGTCCCAAGTTGGTCTTTCAAATTTTGCATGGAAAGAAAATAAGAGATTAGCTGGGCAGACCTGAAAAACCAAAAAAAACCATGAAATAAAATCAGCCACAATAGAAGGACAAGGTGGTTTTGGGGATCAGAATGCCAAAAGAAAATGAAAGAATGGGATAAAGCTATTTTAAAATACAAGGATAGGATCGGGATGTCTGTGTAATACCAGCACTCGGGAGGCTGAGGCAGGAAGTTTGAGGCCAGCCTGGACTACATAGTGAGTTCAAGCCCAGCCTGACTGAACTACAAAGCAAGACCCTATCTCAAAAAAAACCCCAAAAAATCCACAAGGATAGCTTACATGCAAAACTGTAAAATAAACAAAACAGTAAATTTATTTGAATATAGCTCTGGCTAACAGAACCACTGAAAAGTAGCAACTCATTAACTGCTAGGAGGGTGAGAAATGAATTACAAGAAATATTTCTAATCCAAGATACACTAAAAATTTATTCTCAACATTTGAAAAACATGATAAATTTTTTTAAAAGACAGTGCTGGGCCGGGGATTTAGCTTTGTGGTACCACTGCCTGGCTCGCAACCGCAGGGTCCGAGTTCAATCCCCAGTACCAAAAAAAAGGCAGTGCCGAGCATTTATCTTCCAAACTCACCTGGGATTAGGATTAAGAATATCCTAAGCACTAGGTTTGGGGTATAAATATCCTAAATACTTAAATTGAGATCAGAAACACAAATGCCTATGAGAAAAGGTAATCAAGATGAGAATGAGAGCTTTAAAAAATAAAAAACAAAGAGGTAGAAAAATGAGAGAGCACATGCCATAGCTAAAGGAACTTTTTCTCAGTTCTAGTCAATGGATGTCACATGAAAATGAATGTCCAGCACTGCCAGATCTTCCATTAATCAAGAGAACTTTTAATATGTTTACATTTAGGAAAAATTAATATGTAAAATATCTAATTTAGATGTTGGAAATAAATGTCTAAAACACTGTAAGTAAAATTAAACATCTCCATCTAATCATATACTACCAGTTTATAACCTCTGATCTAAAACAACCCTCAAATTTATGAATTGAAAGGTTGGGAAGATGGTACACACTTTGTAATATGTGAACCAAAGTCTATTTTCACCATGGTAATAATTCAATAGGCAAATAAAGAGGACAGCTGTTTGATGGATGGGTAGAAGAGGCAGATAAGAGAACTGATGTGAACATATAACTAAAGATACAGTGATGAAAAGTGTTATACCCTTAGAAGCTCTAAGAAAAGGCCCTTACAATTTGAAAGATAACTACAACTCAGTTATTAAAATTAAACTCTCAAAGTACATTACCCTTCCACTTGTGCCAATTTGTTGTCCATAATATAGGCCAAAGCAGCTGCAAGATCTTTCTTTAAATAGCCAACCTGATTTCCATTCACATTATTTACTTTAATCGCATTCTTATCATAAGTATTATTAGGCTCTCGCTGTAATGCAACCATTTCATTATTATTAACCTGAAAAAAATGAGCATTATATTATAAATATGACCAGATAGTGACAGTTTTTGACCTTATTACACTTTATTGGGATTTCTATTCATTTTTTAATGATGCTGCTAAACACTGCACATCAGAAAAAATGTATTTGCTTGGACTCAAGCTAGCAATTAAAGAACAAGTTTTCAAATAATTCTTCTACACTGTTTTCTAATTTATATTCATTGGGAGGTTAAGAAATCCTTCATATTTACACTACCTAAAATTTTCAATACTGTAATTTCCGAAAAAGTATGCAGTCTATGCACTGCATACACTGAGTTTATAAATCCTCATAACCCTATCAGTACTATCATTATTCCCACTTTACATACAAAGAAACTAAAACACAGTAAAGTTAAGCAACTTGCTCAAGGTAACAAAGCTAATAAATAACAGAGCTAAGATTTGAACCAGGCAGGCTGGTTCCTGGGTCTGAATTTTCTAGAATCTTAACAGGGAGAAAAAAAGCAGCAAGAACCTGGCATGAGAAAAACACATCTAGCCTTCAACTCATGCCACTCTCTTTATTTCACTTGATTACAAACCATGCAAGGGTAACATAGAAAATAACAGAATAAGGACTTCCGAAAAATCTCTCCTCCATAAAATAACAGAAAAACTTTGAGAATCAACTTTTTCAGAACTCTAGAGATCAAAAGCTGGCAGAAATCTGAGTGCTTACTCAAGAAAAATGGCTGAATACCAGTGCCCTAGCCCCAACCCAAGCTCTCTAGCTCTCCAGTAACTTTTAACAATACTGTATCAGCCCAGTGGGATTCTTGAAGCAGCATGACAGTTATCAAAGGGAACAGAATGAAGTTACAGGTCTTTCAAAGATTCATTCCCTCAAAACTGTCATTATTTGAACTATCTGATGGTTTTGTAGAAGAACCCACTTGCAAGGCTGGTTGCATTCGACTTTTTAGCTTACTTCAGAGGTAGATGAGAGAGCTCCCTTGAGCAAGTGTTCATCAAAAACAATTTTAAAGGCAAGTGTTTTAACTTCATTGCACTGGTACTGGACATGGAACTATAAGATTTAATATTTTCTCTGCTGGATTTTGATCTTGCTTTGGTCCTATTCCTTTCTATCCCCCTATTCTTACCTTTTGAATTGAGCATGTTTATCTTCTGACATTGTATGTTGGAAGTGCTTATTTTCATTTTTACAGGGGCTCCCAGCTAAGAGTTTGCTTTAAATCACAGAGGAGAATTTGGACTTGGACTTTTTGGCAATGTTGAAACTGTTAGGACTTTGGCAACTTTTAGAGATGGAATAAATGCACTCTGCAAAAAGGAATGTATTAATCTCCTGGGGGCCAGGGGCAGAATGTTATGGCTCTTATCTAGCTATCCCCTCAAAGTCTCATTCATTTACAGGTGGGGCTTTTGGGAGTGACTGGATCATGGGTGTGTTATACTGGATTAGTCCACTGACTGGTATAGCATAGTTCTAGGTAGGGTGATGGATTTACTGAAGAAGAAAGACCCAACAGGCTCGCAGCCTGGATGAAACAAAAGGGGAGGGAAGGAAGCCTCACTGACTCTTGACTGCCACATCATAAATTGTTTCTCCTTTGCCATGCTGCCCTGCCTAGGAACCAGCTGACCATTGACTAAAACCTCTAAAACTGAAACCTCTAAGACTCCTTTAACTTGAGGGAATCAGGTATTCTGTCTCAGAAGCAAGAAAGTAACTAAGACATCTTTAAAAATGAAGGAACTATTAAGACATTTCCAGAGGAAAAAACTCAGACTCAATCACTAGTACACTTAACCTGCAAGACCTACAAGATCTACAAGGAAGGAAGTTCTTCAGGGTAAAATCATAAAATACTCGACTTAAACTTGAATTCATATGAAATTAACAGCACAGTTAAGGTAATTACTTGGGTAAATATAAGACAGTATAAATGTATTTTTGTTTGCAATTTTCCCCTACCTGATTTAAGAGAGTATGAAACAGTGTAGTGGTACCTCAGTTCCTGAAAGCATTAATTTGCAAACAGTTTGGTTCACAAACAGAAGTGTTTGGCAAATTTTGCTTTTGTTTGCAAACTCTGCATCAGGTAACAAATACAACCACAGCCATCTTTCCCACACAAACACAATCATGGCCATCTTTTCCAAAACAGTAGAACAAATTAAGTTCAAGCCCAGAATGAGCAATTACCAAGACCTTATCACACAATAAAAAATTTTAAAAAGGGCTGGGGATGTAGCTCAGTGCAAAGGCCATAGGTTCAATCCCCACTTCCAAGGGGGAAAAAGTGTATTTTATCACCTATAAATCAATTTCAATAAAATTGAAAAAAACCTTAATTTCTATTACAGTATTTTTTCAAGAGTGATCAACTCCAAAAATGTCCATCTGTAAGGAATTTAAATAGAGTTGTGCTTACATGAAAAATTATACGATTTCTCTAAGAGAAAAAAGTGATCACAAAAGGCATAATATGATCTCATTTTTATTAACACAATCCAATGTACATGCATATGATTACAGAAAAACGTATAGAAGATGTAAACAGTTGTGGATGGTAGTCTTTAGAAAGATTTAATGCTTTTTAGATATTTCAAAATAATGAACATGTATTACTTATAAATTAGTTATAAAATAATGAACATGTAATACTTATAAACACATTTTTAAAAGTAAAAAACTAAGTAATGACTATTTTTAAACAGCATAGATTGTTATTACTTTACTAGTGTCGTAGAGATTATTTTAAGTTCAACACATAGTGATTGTTCTAAGATTAATAACAACCAATCTGGGCCAGGGATTTAGCTCAGTGGTTCCGCCACCTGCCCCACAAGCACAAAGACCCGAGTTCAATCCCCGGTACCAAAAAAACAACAAAACAAAACAAAAATAACAACCACAATCCAATACTTCACAAAAGTATATATGACTTAGGAAACAATTTAAGTTTTGGGGGAAAAACACAAATCTGAGTAAGAAAGCTCAAAAATGGACATGAGCCAGGAATGGTGGCACATGCCTGCAAGCCTAGTCCTCGGGAGGCTGAGGCAGGTGGAACACTGCAAGTTTGAGGCCAGCCTGGGCTACATAGTGAGTTCAAGGCCAGCATGAACTACATGACAAGACCCTGTCTCAAAGCACGCACGCATGCACGCACGCACACACACACGAACAAAGAAATGGACATGAGAGCTAGAGAATATGGAAAAAAGAAATGTTTATTTTCTAAAAGAACTAGAAAAAAATTCATTTCACAAAGACTAAAGTAAAAAGAACACTAGGTGAACAAACCCTGTGAAAAATATGGTAAGAAAATTATGAAAAACAGAAAAGCAAAAAACATGACAAAAAGGATTTCAGAGGCAGTAGGCAATATTAAGACGTAAGTATACCAGGTCTAAGAAACGAAGGAGAGACAGAGTAGGACTACAGCGTCCCTAAAGAAGAAAAAGAATATGAAGTTCCTGAAAAAAAACTATAATTATAGAAAATTGTCTGAAATAGAAACAAATTTATAAAACTAAGATACACCCTAATGAAATTCCTGGACCTTCAAAATAAGGAAAAATATTTTAGTTACTCAGGAAAAATAATTTTTAATTCATTTAAGTGGAAGAGAAAATCTTATTGGCATCAGAATTCTCACCAACATTTTACGTAACATTAGGATATGTACAGAAAATACAGGTCAAAGATGTTATACAGTGAACCTTTAAGTTAAGACCAGCCTGACATACAAACAACTTGGGTTAATTGGGTTAATGGAAGAGTCATCTGTCTCTTGTTATCTATAGCGTGTACCCAGGTAAACATCCAGATCTCAGCAGTATTGACTTACAAGAAACTTTAGTTACAACCAGCCCTCGGGAACCAAACAAGTTTGTCGTAAGGGTCCACTATATTCAGCCAAATTGCTCTTCAATTATAAAACACCAAAATTATGAACACACAAAAAACTAAAGAAATATTTTTATTTCCTTAGTAATCTCCTAGCTAACACATTTCAGATAATTTGAGATGCTCCAATTTGAGATGCTCCAATGTAAAATAAATATGGGATAATGAAAGATTAAATAAATTTAAAACATGGAACTCTTCACAAGAAATCTACAGAACATTCTTAACACCATCAAAAAACTGACTTGATAAGCTTCAAAAATAGCAAGGCCAAGTGGCATATGCCTGTAATTCCTAGCTGCTGGGGAAGCTGAGGCAGGAAGATCACAAGTTCAAGGCCAGCCTAGGTAACCTGGCAAGGTCCTGTCTCAAAATAAGTCAAAATGGCTGGAGGCATAGGGCACCTCAAAATTCCATCCTCAGTATTACCAAGAAAGAAAAGAATGGAAGAACTAACAAATCTAACATGAAACAAAGAGTGAAGCGACTTTTTAATCTCTAATGACCAATGATGATGTAGGAATCTTATTTGGATTCAGATTTTTAAAAAAATCAACCATAAAGACATTTTAAAATGTGAGAATCTCATTATGGATTATTTATTGGATGTGGCAAGAAATTATTAATTTGTTAATTATGAGAAAGAATTTTTTCTAGAAATACATAATTCATGTAAAAGGAGACATTCGGAATTTGCTTTTACAAAAGGACAAAGAAAAATAAGAATGAAGTAAATATACAAAAAAACTTGTTAACTGTTGAATACGAATCATAGGTATAATGGAAGTTTATTTTATTTATGCATGTTTGAAATTTTTCATAATAAATTAGATAAAATGAGAGGTATATTATCCAAATAACAGAGGCATTCTAGGCAACCATAACAAAGGCAAGTACTGACCATAGAAAGTTATATATACATTATATATACTGCATTCTCAGTCTGTCCCTTTGTCTCACATATATACACACAATTCAGAGATCAGAGATACAGAGCGGACACAGGAAGAAAAGGTACAACATATTCTAACAACAGGAGAAAAAAAGGACCTAAAAAAAGACAACTCCCTTATTTAGTAAAAGCTGAACTTTCTAAATGAAAAATATTAAAGTTCAGAAATGTGTTCAGGAGCAGAAAAGAAAGCATTAGAAGTCATTTTCTAGAGTATTTTGTGGCAAATTTTATAACTTTCTGGAGCTTTACTTTTCCAGTCATAAAAAGGGGGTAAGAGATGTCCCACGTCAGTTATTGTAAGGATTAAGTCCAAAATGCTTTGTATATTATAAGTTTGATACAAATGCAAAAGAACAAAAGTAGGTATGTTATCTCTTGTTTGTGTGTTATTTCAATTACAGTAAAACATTAACTGCACATATCACATTCTAATACTCTTGTTTTCTAGATTAATACCATAAATATATCGCAATTTGATGTATTATCTATTTTTATACTCACTACTCCTGTGTAATAGCGTAGTCCAACCACATGACCTCGCAAAATTCCAAACAAAACTGAATCTAGCTCTTCATCACTAGTTAGGAAGTCATCTGGAGGAATAATATCTTGGAATTCAAAACGTGGAAAGAAAGTTGGATATGGAAGGCGTGGGAAATTTCCATGGATTCCATATTGGACAGTCTGTAAGTACTTCCAAACGGGATCCCTATTAAAAAAAAAAAAAGCACAGGAAAAACTACAGTATTTAACCAACTATTTCTCACAGATCATGAGCTAATCATATTTACAAGCCAATAGTTTTCTCTCACTTTATTTTAGCAAACAAAATCTTACGTGGGAATCACTGCAAACAGATTAATAATTACTCTGGTTAAAGCAGGAATTTAAAGAGTGGAGAAGACTTCTAGAAACTCTATTCAATATTAGAACTTCTACCACACTATTGCCCCTATTCAAAGTGGAAAAAAATAAAAACAGTACGGGCTCACAAATGGCTTTTGTAGTGAAAATTATCTATTTAAATGTAAATGTATGTAACGTCTGTAGCCACAATTATATACAAAAGTTTCACTGTTGATTAATCTAGAAGAGACTTGCAAAACACAGAACTATTATTATGCATAAAGCAGTTTGTATCTTTTCAGATAATATATCCAGCATTCATTTAATTATCTCTGAACAGAACACAGTTTATTCTGGTATCCAACTATGCCCTCATAGAGGTTGACCTCAATCCCCTCTTACCACTTCCCCACCTCGTTGGATTAAGGGTATTCCCAACCCTCTTTTAGATGATTACTTCAGGAGTGGGCACGAAAACCACTTTGGGTGATGAAAAGTATGATGTCTGTTGGGGACCTCCGGGAAGCTTCCATACTCCTAAGAATGGGTAATCGCTATTTGCTGTACATTGTCCTTGCACCTCGGGTATTTCTCTCTCAGCTCCTCTGCAAATACACGTTTGCAAGTCTGTGCATGAATAGAAACTGTGATGTACTTGGGGACAAGGGTTGTCTTATTCAGGCCTCTACCGATCCCGACGCCCAGCGCACAGTATCTAATGGATGTGCTACTGAATAAAGCACCGGCGGAGAAGCTCTGAGCACGAGACCTCCGCCCCTCAGTGCATGACAGATTTCCCAAGGCCCTGGCACGAGACTCGCCAGAGTAGCCGCTCCTCGCCAGCTAAAACAATGCGTTTATTTTTCCCATGGCTTCATGAGCGACCAACAGAAGGAATACAAGCTGCACAGAAAGTATCGGAAACGCGGAGGAATCGCAGGGAAGGTCAGGTTCATTTGGGACGCCGCCTGGCCGTTAGCCCCATCGCCCCACCCCCTCCGCTCCCTTCACCTCTTGAACATCCAGGACATGGCGCTGTGTGGGATGACGACAAGAACGCCTGGACGCCCCTGACAGTTCTCGAGCCGCCTCGATTAGCCTCCTTCCAGGCCCTGCAGCCCAGAAGCCAGCAGCAGGTTCCTAAAGCCGCATCAAGAGTGCACGACTACAGAGTAAGACGCAGCGAGTCCAGTCAGAAGTCGAGGCCGGCTCCCTGTAGCAACAATTTGAGAAACCAGCGACGTCCTGTGAATGGCACAGGGAAACTCCAATTGTGAAGAGAAACCCTTGGAGATTAACCAATCAGGATGCAGAAGAGAGGGCAACTCCGCCCTGCGGTGCACTTCAAAGACCGTGGGGGGTCGCACCCGCCCGGGCGGTACCATCCGGGTTCTACCCTGCCCCCAGAGCAGGCACGCGGGAAAGCTGCACGCGGCCCCAGGAGGGCAATCGCGGTGCGTGGTCCCGACGTTTTCTGACTCAGTCCCTTCTCCAAACTGAGAAAGATCACTGACCTTTCCAGTATTTCCCCAAAGCCCTCCGATTAGCGCTGTTCTTCAGGTCATACCTTCTTAGCCTAAAATTTTCTCATCTGACCTGATACTTAAAAGGGTCTTCCACCGCGTGAGCGCTGCATTTTTAAGACCAGAAGATGTCCGCGAGGTAGCTTTCCTTCATTTTTCTGTGGTCAGCCCCGGGCCCTTAAGCCCTTAACGTTTGTCTTTTTTTTGTACCGGGAATTGAACCCGTATCCTTGCACTTTCTTTCGGGGCATGTGGTGGAACCACTGAGCTAAATCCCTGGCCCAACATTTGTCATTTTTAAGCCTGGTCGAAGTAGAAACAGACACAGAGATTTCAGAAAATCTGAATGGGAATGTAGAGATTTCTCCACCCACCTCTGTTGTTTTTAAGGAAGATTTTCATTTCTTAATATAAGAAAGCCACAAAATAACTTTGTTGGCCATTGCTGGAAATGGCTGGAGGGACCTGCTCCCACATAGGCATGTGGCCATCCATCAGCAGCATGTGAGAGGTGTTAAATAGAACAGTTTTTCAAGAAGCATTTCTTCACTATCTTAAACTGTGGTAAGCTGTTACCATAACTAGCAGTCGAATGACAGAGAAGATTTGTGTGGGGAGGGGACAAGTTGAAGATGGAAACCAGGGCTTCCAGCATGTTAAGTAGATGCTCTGTTAAACTGTGCTAAATCTCCAGCCCCCAGTGTTAGAATCTAAAGCAATTTATTACTTCCTTTCACTAAACAGAAGGATGTTAATGAGGAAGATGACGACAATAGCATTTCAAGTTACTTAGTTATTCTAATTTCTTTTCAAAGTATTATGAGGCAAATGGTAATGCAGTTCAATTTTAGTGTGCTGGGTTCTAAATACATTCCTGGGAAATACGTCAGAAAATGTCCAGGTTGATAATGTTTGTATGCAAAGTTAATGAAGCCATGCTCATTAAACTGAAAGATGAAATTCAAAATATGAGAATAAAGCTCTTTCCAGGCCTATAAATAACGACCGTTCCATGGCTAATGAATGCAGCATATGAAGTAAAATTTGCAGTTTAAAGTCCAAACTTCTCCATTCTGTCAATACTTGACATTCCTGGACCAGCAGTTGAATTTTAATACTCTTTAATCATTCTTTATTTGTTTTATTTTAAAAAGGAAGTGCAACTTGTACTAGTTTGATTAAAAAGTGACAACAATTATCACACTAGACGATGTTTTCTGAAAAAATTAATGTGTAAATGGACAAAGAACTGTAAGGTGGCTTGGTGACTGGAGGAGTGAGGAGGAAGAGTAGCAGAAAAAGAAAATGGTGGGGAAGGTAAGGGGCAGATTATGAAGGAATTTATGATCTATGGTAGGCAAAGTTTCTTTTATTTTAACTATGATAGATAAGCCATTGAATTCTTTAAGCAAGAACATGATGATCTGCTTTAGGTTTTAAAAAAATCCTTTTGGCAGTTGTGTGGAGAAAGGATTATAGGGCACAAGAATAGTAGCATTGACAATGAAGAAAATCTTGTTGCGAGGTAAGATATAATGATGGCTTGGAATGGAGAGGTGATAAAGTTGAAAGAACTAAGAAAAAGATTTGGGTATAAGTGATGAAGTGACATAGTCATGACCTAGAGACCACCAGGGGACAGGCACAGGTAAAATCCCTTAGCCTGGTACTCATTAAGGCATGATTTGTGTTTTCTTGCAGGATAGTCAGGAACTTAAAAGCCATTTTTGGTAAAAAACTGTCACTCTTCACTTGGGATGCCCAATATGTAATTAAAAGTGGTGATTAAATATATAGTGAATTTTTAAAAAATTATTACAGTAAAGACATGGTGCCATTAATCAAAATACTCCCCTTTGCTTCAAACACATTTATCCCATCATTCTTGCCACTTTATAAAGCAATTCTGGAAGTGTTCTTTCATGAGTGTATTTATGAGGGGTGATCAAAAATATGGTGACTGCTGCTACTGAATACCAATCCAATGTAAAAGCAGATACATAAAAACATTTCATGTATCCTTACCTACCTTATTAACAGGATCTGGCACGTTGCAAATTCTGGCTGTTCCAAAAGTCAAAATGACCATGTAAGAAAGGTGTATAGTTTAGGGTTTTTGTTTTGTTTTGTTGGGTTTTTTGTTTTTTGGGGTTTTTTAAGTTTGTTTTTCCGAGACATGGTCTGTGTATACATTCCAGGCTGGCCTTGACTCACTATATAGCCCAGTTAGGCCTTGAATTCACGGCGATCCTCCTGACTTAGTCTCATGAGTGCTGAGATTACAGGTGCATGACACCATGCTACCTGAGAAAGGTAATGTTTTGAATCAAGGAAATCAAAACAACCACAGTGCAACTAAAGACATTCAGGTCATGAGGATTCCAGAGTAGAGATAATGATCAGTGGATACTCCCCCACAACCAAACCCTTCTCAAGTTGGCCAGTCCGATCTCCTTTATCAGAGTATGCCCCTCCAGCTGCTCAAGCTGGAGTCCTTTTCTATTTTCCTTGCTCTCCTTTGTTAAGGGCCAGCCTGATCTTTGTCAACTCTTGAAACTAATGCTCCTTACCATTTTCTCTTACTAAGCAAAGTTCTTCCTGTAAATTTGTGCTTTCGTTTTCATTTCCATTAATACTAAAAGCAAGGACCCACACTAGCCAGCAACAGAAGGAAAAGGAATTCAAAATTACTTCAGCCACCCACCTGTCAGTCACACTTTTTCCTATGCCTTCACTCTCTGTGCAAATTATCATGTCCTTCCCTTGTTTGGTTTGGTGAGTGAAATCCAGTGGCATCTGTCAGCTTCCTCCCACTCCAGAGTCACAGCTCCTGTCACTTTCCAACCCACCTTCTCTATAAAATGCCTTCACTAATTTCTCAAAATGATGGATATTTTCATATATAACTAAAAGGCCATTATCATGTCTACCAAAATTAATAAATTAATCCTTAGTATCTTCTATTAACTAATTCATAATCAAATTTTCACCATTGTAAAATATTTTTTACACTTTGAGAAATAGAAGTTTAGGCTTATTGCCCCCATAAAAAGGATAGAAAAACACTTTAAGAGAAGAATTTGAATACTCACCAATCTGGCTTCAATATAGAAACTCCAAGTTTAAGTCACAACATACAGAATCCAGAAGAAAGTTACTGGCTGCTCAAGTCCAAATACTTGCTGCTCCCCCAAATGTGAAGGCCATTTATTTTAGAGAAAGGGGAAAAAGGCTTTATTCATAGCTACCTCCAAGCAGACAGAAGAGAGAATTTACCACAAATCAGCATCTCACTGTGTCCAAGTGTGCAAGGGCCTTTTAAACCAAGGAAGAGAAAAGAGAGGAAATACAATGATTCCATGGACAACTCCAAGCTTGCTTCATCCTCTCAGCCCTCTTCTATTCCCTCCCTTCCCTGTGGAAATGAAAGTGGACTTTGACCTCCTGGTGCTAGCATCTTTATATTTTGTTTCTTCCTGTGGGCTGAGGAAAGGAGGGAGGGGCCTGGTGATTTTTGATCTAGGCCTGAGACAGTTTGAAAAAAAGGCTCACTTTTAAAGGAAAAAAATTCTTACTCCTCCCCAACATACATAAATGGGAGACTGAACCCAGGGCTTTCACACAGAGCTACATCTCCAGCCCTATTTTCATGCTTTAATTTTGAGACTGGGGCTCCCTAAATCAGCAAGTTGCCCGGGCTGTGCTAGAACTTTTGATCCTCCTGCCTCAGCCTCCAAGTGGTGTGCACCACCATGCCTGGAAAAAAAAAATTCTAACTTATAAACTTAGGAGCTTTCTTGCTTGTTTTCTTCTTTTACCCAAAAGATAGCTCAATGGAGGAGAATTTTCAGGAATGACAGGCGGAAAGGTTTACAGACTAAATTTCTTAAATGGACCTTAGGGAAAGAGCCTGGAGTGCCATCACACTGGCCAAGATCCACAAAGGGGGACATGATAACCTAGCAAAATTTCTGGAGGCCCTCATAGGAAAGGAAACTGTGCCCTATTCCCCAGAGTATAGCCTCAGGATTCTGCTGATCTTAGAGAAAGGCTCAAATACAGAAATACAGATCCTTTACTGCCAGAACAGTAAAGGAGTAAAGGTGAGTAAGGAGGCTGTGTTCAGGGGCAAGGGCAGCTTTGTACAATCCCAAGAGAGTCCCCAAATGAGTCTACAGCACTGTAAAGACTGGAGGCCATCATCAAATCTTGGTTCTGCCAAGCAGAAGCAGGAGGCTGGTACCCAACAATCAAGTAGGATAAGTTATATGGACAGTGAATACCTGTAGAAGAGGAATGAAGTTCAAACATAACCCCTATACCCCCGAAGAGGAAGAGGACTAAATTTGAAACCTGAATTTAAATTGCTTTAAATCTTAAAATGACTGATTTACATCCTGAAGTGACTAAATTATCTCCCATTACACAGATTGAAGGTATAAAACAAGTTAAGTTAGTTGCACCTCATGGCACAGGTCTGTAATCCCAGGACTCTGGGAGGCTGAGAGGCAGGAGGATCTTAAGTTTGAGCCCAGCCTGGGCAACTAAGCAACTTAGTGAGATCTAGTCTCAAAATGAAAAAGGGCTAGGGATGTAGCTAAGTATGGAGGTCCTGGGGTTCAATCCCCAGTCATTCTCTCTCTCATTCATTCTCATTCTCTCTCTCTCTATGTCTCTCTCTCTCTCTCTCTCTCTCTGTCTTTCTGAATATATGTGTGTATTTGTGTTCAGTAAAAAAATATAAAATTTTACCTTTGCAAATGGAGTCAGTAATTGAGATTCATATCAGTTATATGTCCATATACACATACAACTCAATGAATTTGCACTTACAGCTCTTATTGGTCCAATTAGGATTTTTTCTTTGTAAAATGTTCTCTATATTGAATATGTAGTACTTTGTCATAAAATAAGATATAAAAGAAATTGTTAACTATGTTTCAACTGTTTTAACTGATTTTACACTTATAGAAACTTGTATGATTAGTATAAATTGCTCCCTCATATCCCTCACTCTACTTATTTTAACACCATACAAAACATACTACATTGATCAAAACCAGGAAATGACAGTTAATACAATACTATTTCTGAAACTAAAAAAAAAAAGAGACAATCCAGAGGAAATGAGAAAATAAAATATTTTGTGTCTTAGTTATTTGCAATTGAATTTTCTTACATTTAGTCAGGTCCATACAGATTGTGGGCAGTATTCTTTTTTTTTTACATCACAATATTGTTTATTATGTGAATTTTTTACACATGTGGGCAGTATTCTTAATTTTGAGTAAATCACAGCTGGCAGGGTAGAAAAAGTAATGTAAAATTAATACTGAGTAAAATTCTTAATTAAATAATATAATGAATATCAACTACCTGCCTTGAAGTAGTACTCAATAAATGTTCTTGTTATCGTTACTATTATTGTTGTAATGGAATTATTGTCTAATGAGTCCTTCAGCAGTTGCAAGGAATATGGTCGATTGAGGCCTATTTTCCGACTGAGGCCCAATCAACAGAGCTGTTCCTGAACGCCAGAATAACACTGTTTCCAGAAGCCAGTCATTTTCCCAAGTGCATGTCCTTGAAGCTGACTGAGTTACATCAGGATTCACTTTAATCTCAACTCCCACCCAGAGAAATATTTGCTATTCCATTTCAAACAGCTTTTTCCCAGGAGAGAATTACTTCCTCCTCCTCAGGCTTTGCCTCACTAAATGCTCTTTGCAGCCCAAGCTCAAGGTTGTTGAAGCATCTGGCCTGCCTGGGATCTGGCCCCTCTTTTCCCTCCTACTCAAAGTCCTTTTCCCAGCTTTAGGGAAACACTACTCTAAAGACCACTGTAAATCTAGCTTTATATTTAAATCTAGATAGAATGATTTAGTTTCTGTTATGGGTGTGGCCAAAGTTGTCCATTTATTTTTAATATTTATTTTCAATGAATACTTCAAAATGTTAACATTTTTCTGCCACTTTTATGGCTAATTTTTTTTGTTTTTTGTTTTGTTTTGTTTTTTCACTTTGTAGTTCAGGCTGGCCTTGAACTTTCTGTAATAGCCCAGGTTGACCTCTAACTCACGGGGATCCTCCTGCCTCGGCCTCCCACGTCCTGGGATTACAGGTATGTGCCACCACAGCTGGCTAGCCAGATAATTAAAAAATAAATTGTAACTCAAAATGTACTTTTTCTATTCTAAAATATATTAATTTTTTAAGTGTGGGAAACTATTAAAGTTAAACTTGCCATTTCAAATGCTGTTCCAAAAATTTAAAAAACCTTTAAACAAACATATTTTTCAAACAATGAAAAAATACATTCCAATATATTTTTAGAGGAACTTTGCTTACTTTCCTAATCTAGAATTAGGATTTCAAGAGACTCAAGTTCATGATCAGATGACGTTTTAGAGTTATATATATTAACATCTATTGCTATTATTGATTGACATATATATGAAATTAGCAAATATATATTAAACAATTGATTAATCAAAATGCTAATTTTTAACATTTATGAATAAAATTTCCATTTCTCAAATATTGTTAAGTAAGAATATGATAAACAGAAATAGGATATAGGTTAACATATTAAAGTTGGGTCCCCACGAACCCACCGTGAGTAGACACTAGCTTTCCCCAGGGAGCCTGCTGTTGGACTGTACCTCATGCCAGGAAGCGTTTTTCAGGACCCCACTTCCCTGGGGAGATTTCTTGACCACCACAAGCAAGGAAGGATATGATAGGAGGCCAGTGGACATGACTCCTTTAGAACAAAGGAAATTAACTTTTGATACCCATGCATTGCTTCGGAAACTCATGGATTTGACAAAGTACAAGAGGAAACAATTGTATCAGCATTAACCACTTTATCTAATGTCAGCCTGGATACTATCTATAAGAAGATGGTCACTCAGGCGCAACAGGAAATAACAGTTCAACAGCTAATGGCTCATTTGGATTCTATCAGGAAAGATATGGTCATCCTAGAAAAAAGAGAATTTGCAAATCTGAGAGCAGAGAATAAGAAAATGAAAATTGAATTAGATCAAGTTAAACAACAACTGATACATGAAACCAGCCGAATCAGAGCAGATAATAAACTGGACATCAACTTAGAAAGAAGCAGAGTAACAGATATGTTTACAGATCAAAAAAAGCAACTTATGGAAGCAACCACAGAATTTACCAGAAAGGATACCCAAACCAAAAGTGTTATTTCAGAGACCAGTAATAAAATTGACACTGAAATTGCTTCCTTAAAAACACTGATGGAGTCTAACAAACTTGAGACAATTCGTTATCTTGTAGCTTCAGTGTTTACTTGCTTGGCATTAGCTTTGGGATTTTATAGATTCTGGAAGTACTACTAATGCTGCTACCACTGCTGCTAATGACTTCTTAGAAGACTACCCCAAGACAGATTTTCTTTCAACACTGTCAGCTGCTGAAGAAATTTATTTCAAGATTATCCAAGTATATATGGACTAGAAAAGTGTTTCACGTATTTCAACTTGATTTTGTCTTTATGTTGAAAAGCTGTCATCCAAAACCTGATTTTTTTGAGATGAAAGAGCATTCTGTCCCCAACTTTTGATAGTTCATAGAAAAGGAACCAGAATTTTCTTGTGTTTGAATAACTTTATAAATAAAATTTTGTTGATAAAAAGAATATTAAAGTTGGCACAACTGACTCTATTCAGAAAAATCAATTTACGAATAGTCAGCTAAACCAGAAATTTGTGAAAAAGATAATTGAAGGACAAGACCTATATTTGTCCATAAAATTAGTATAATTTAAAAAAAAATTTAATATGCCAGTTAGCCTGGTATATTAAGGGAAATTCTCTCAGATATTTCTGGTAGGAAATTTCTGGCACCAAGTCACAGAGAAGGAGCTCATTCAAAAAGATGATGGAGGGAACCAGACACAGTGCTGTACTCCTATAATCCCAGAAATCAAGAGGCTGAAGCAGGAGGATCTAGAGTTCATGGGCCAGCTTGGACTACATAGCAAGACTCTGTCTAAATAAATTAACGACAGAGGGAATGTTCATTTTTGTGGAAGGATGTCTAATGAAAGACAATATAAAACAGAAGAACAAAAAACCTTATCTACCTAAAGCAAGAAACAACATAGTTTTGTATTTCTCAATATCTGCTCATCATAGGCTCTTAAGAGAACAACTAGAAGGTAAAGATTATTCTACACACTGAGGCTTGACATGCTTTTACTTGAGGTTAATTAGCTGAGGGACAGTCCTTCGGGCCAACACCCACCCTAGGCATCCTCTGAAATCAGCACTGCCCACTATCAAAGGGCTTCCTTAATGAAAATTGATTTTGAGAACAAAATAAAACACAATTCCCATGAACAAAATCCAAAACAAAAATAAAAAAGATTATCATAGCAAGCTTTAAACCCTCACAATTGACCTATGACTCTAACATATTTCTTCTACTACCACCTTCCCATCATTAAACACCACGCAAAGAATAAAATGGAAGTCCATATCAATGTAAAGATCCTCCCTTAACACTACTGCATAAAAAAAGTGTTGTTGTCCTACTTCTACCTATTTACAAAAAACCCTCAGTCTGGGCCTGTTGGCACACACCTGTAACGCCAGCTGCCAGGGAGGCTGAGGCAGGAGGACTGCAAGGTCAAGCTCAACCTGGGCAATTTAATAACTTAGCAAGACCCTGTCTCAAAATTGAAAAAAAACCACTGGGGAGTTCTGGGGATGTAGTTCAGTGGTTGAGTGCCCCTGAGTCTGGTCCATAGTACTACACAAACCAAAACAATAAAAAACCCTCATTCAGAGAGTTAGGGAATCACTACAAATATTGCTGTTTTCCTTCTCTATCCTTGGAGTAGTTCAAAGTCCTGAGACAAATACAGCCAAATTACATCTATTTCTATTCCCACTGAAGAACATACCAAAAGGTTTTCAGGTAAAATCTTCCATTTCCTGATTTCTAGACTAGTATAATGCTCTGCTTTGTGAAATTTAGTCTAACAACTGAAAATACACATAGATTAAAAGTCGCACAAAAATCAGTAGAAAATACACATACAAAATACAAGTTACGCCACACTATTAGACTAAAAAATCTGAAATTTACTTTTTTTTTTAAACTAAAGCTATAGGCACTTCAGAAAATACTTAGGAAATTAACAATTTACAAAAATACAGTGAAAACTTTAGATTGGAAGGAGAAAACTAAAGTCATATCATAGTTTGAAAAAGCTTTGTTGTAAAATGTGTCTACAAGAGTGTTATGGTTTATATGTAAAATGTTAACCTAATATATATTAACCCAAATGTTAACCTAATATATCAATGTTAATCCAAATGTTAACCCAAAACCTAATGCACTTCCAGGTGGCGCTTTGGGGAATGGCTGGATCTTGAGTGTGTGAATGTGGATTGAGGGTGTGATAACTAAACTAGTTCACTGATTGGTGTAGCATAGTTCTGGGTGTGGATAATGGGAAAGCCCACCCTGGGTGTGGATGGCACCAGCCAATAGCCTTATAGCCTGGATAAGATAAAATGGAAAGGAAGGCTCACTGCTGCTGCTGCCTCCTGCCTACCCTGCCTTGGAGCCAGGCAACTATGAACTGAAACCTCTACAACTGTAAACTAAAATAAATCTTTCCTCTTTTAATTTTAGGAGTCAGGTATTTTGTCTCACGAGAAAAGTAAAGAAGACAAAGGGTGAATGTCTTATGAAACTCTGTTCTCAGTCTGAATCACACATGGGTAATTTTCAAGCCACTTTACTTTGCTCTTTACTTCATATGTACGTGGATAACAGCAGAAGTCTGCTCTGGGTACAGCAAGAACTCTTGAATATTTGTGGGCTTTTTAATTGTCCGATGATGTCATCCAGCACCTGCTGCAAGGTCTTTGTTTTCTCAAAAGGGTTTTTTACATCTTTCCATTGGAATTAATTCCTTAGTTCCAACATACCTGTTTGATAACTTGCTCTTATTTCCTTATAAATAATTGTAGGGTTATTTTCCACAAAAACATTCTGTCTTGCAATAGCTAGGAACTTGTGAATAATCGGATGAACACAATTTTGAATATCTTCCTGATTAGATTCCTCAACAATCCTGACTCACTAGAGAAGCAGAGACCAAGAAAGATGATGCTGATTTTCTACCAACATACTGTACTGCTCAAGGTTGTCAAAGCTACTGGCATGGCCCCCAAAAATGCAGCTTCATCTGGGGCTTCCACTGGAAGGGAGCAGGGGCTCCAATGGGACTCCAGGCCGAAAAGGGTGCTGTGCATTGTTGAGAAAACAACTTGAGCAAACAAGTATATGAAGTTTTTTTTTCTTAAATTCTTTTCTTGGTACATTTTAGGTATAAAACACAATTACATTTCTCATTGGGAACTTGTACCTTTATATGATGCATCTTGGTTCTTATTTTTTCCCCATTCCTAGCCCTCCCTTCACCCCTTCCACCCTTCACTATTTACAAAGACTTTATTTATATTTTTTCCATTTCTCATCATTTTTCCTTTCCCTTCTTTCCTTTCCCCTGCCCCTCCCACTACCCCTACCCCTTTGGACCTTTTCTTCCTAT
>NW_004624730.1:26346778-26361782 GCF_000247695.1 Heterocephalus glaber
CCTCACACCAGAAAGAATGGCTGCTATCATGAAATCAACCAATAACAAATGCTGGCGGGGCTATGGGGAAAGAGGAACCCTGCTCCACTGCTGGTGGGAGTATAGACTGGTGCAACCACTGTGGAAATCAGTATGGAGATAGCTCAAAGAGCTAGGACTGGAAGTCCCATTTGACCCCACTATTCCACTGCTGAGGATCTTCCCCAAAGAATTAAACAAAGTTTTAACATTTTTGATATTTTCCTCCAGTAAATCTAATCTTGGAAATCCACTGTCATAAAATATTTTGAAATAGAGAAAAAAATGCTTTCTGTGTATTAATTACAGCATTATTTATAGTGGAGAAAAACTAAAGTAGATATTAGGATACAAGCTGCTATAATAAAGAGAATTTCAATAGGAGACGGGTTTATTTCCCCCTTAAGTAGAAATCCAGTAAAGTCAAGTCTGATGAAGTCACTCAGTTCTACAAGTTCAGGGACCCAAGTTCCTTCCAACTAGTCATTCTGTGTTTACCTAGAGTATCATTTTCATCTGTGCGACCAACAGTGACCCACTGTGACATCCATGTGGAGAAGGAAAAACCCAATAAGGTACAAAAAGTCAACCCAGAGCAAGTGGTACTATCCAAGCAAATGACATAAAGGTTGATCACATCACTTACATTTCATATTCCATTGAGAAGAATTTAGTCGATGCAGCCACTCCAGCAGTAAGAAAGGCTGGAAAATAGTAACTGGGACGTACCATAGAAAAAGGAAAGAAGAGATTTAGGGGTATAACTAGTGATCCGCTAGAAACTCTATTGTTCAACAACATAAATTATGACAACTATAGAAGATGAAATTCTATTCAACCACTAGGAAAGATGTTTTTGAAAAGGGTTGGTTGGTTGGTTGGTTGGTTGGTTTTTTGCCATATTGGGGACTGAAAGGGCTTTTGCACTGAGCTACATTCCCAGCCCTTTCTCAAGATAATTTTTTTTGAGGCAGGGGTCTCATTAAATTGCTAAATTGCCTAGTCTGGGCTCAAATTCACAATCCTCCTGCCTCAGCCTCCCAGAGTACTGGAATTACACCACTGCACATAGCTGGCAGTTGTTTTAAGGGCAAAACATTCATATTATTGCATGAAAGATGCAGACACAGAAACAAAATTAGAGTCAGGATTAGCACAACTATGAGATAGATACTATACATGTATATATGTATATGTATATATATATATACAGGATATCTATATCTATATATGTTTACATATATAGTGTTTGTGTACATCAGAAATTAGAAAGAAATATTCTCAAGTGCTCATAATGTTTGCCTGTACATGGTGAAATTATGGCGTAATGGACTGAATGTACCTCCCCCTAATGTAATGATATTTGGAGATAGAGACCTTGGGAGGTAATCAGGGTGAGATGGGGTCATGAGGGTGGAACCCTAGTGATAGAATCAGTGCCCTTGGAAAAAGACACCAGGGAGCTTACAGAATTCTTTTTCTGTGTCCTTCTGTTTTTGTCTCTGTCTGTTTCTTTCACACCCTATGTACATATAGAAGAAAGTTCTTATGAGCACACAGCAGGAAGGCATCTGTCTGTTTGCAAACCAGGAAGAAAACCTCACCAGAACCTGATCATGTTGATATACTGACCTTAGATTTCCAACCCCTGGAACAAGACACATTTCTGTTGTTTCATCATTCTAGTCCATGGTATTCTGTTATATAGCCTAAGCTGACAAATATATATATGAGTACTTGATTTTTGTCTTTATATTTTCTTTTAATAATTTTTAAAAAGCATTATTTTTTAAAACCAAAGGACATCAATGGAAGCTAAATATGTTCAAAATATGTTATATGAAAAAAAGTTTTCAAAATATTTGAGAACTTTAATGCTGTTATATAAAATGAACTTAATTTTTATACAAACACAAGAAATAAAAACTGTATCCAATAATTTAGAACAGCACTGTCCAACAGAACTTTCTACACTTATGGACTTATTTTCTATCTATGTTCTCAATAAGGTAACCACAAACTATATGTGGCTACTAGCACTTGATATGCTGCTTGGACAACTGACAATCTGAATTTGTGTGTGTGTGTGTGTGTGTGTGTGTGTGTGTGTTACTGGGGACTGAACCTAGGGCATTTTCACTGAGCTATTACCCCAGGCCTTTTTTATTTTGAGACAGGGTCTCACTAAGTTGCTAAGTAGCCCAGGCTGGGTTCAGATTTGCAATCTTCCTGCCTCAGTGCTAGAGTACAGTCATACACCATTGCAACTAGCTAGGAACTGAATTTTTAATTTAAGTTTAAACATAATTAACTTCATGCAGCTAGTGGCTACCATATTAGTGGTGTGGAACAGTGTGCAATAGCTTAAAATAACTACACTATCTTGAAATTTGTGTGTGTGTGTGTGGTACTGGAGATCGAACTCAGGACCTTGTGCTTTTGAGGCAGCGAAAGTGCCACTGAGCTAAATCCCTGGCCCTATCTTGTGAATTTTTTAAAAAAATTTTTCATCTTTTTGACTTTTGTTTTAGCAGATCTGGTCTAAATTTACAGGTTCTAGTGCAATTTTCAGCTTATGTGTTTAATGTCCTTTAGGGGGATTGGCAGTGGGAATACATTGTCCACTAAAATTTTATTGACAAATGTCCATGTTCCTCTAACATAGAACTCTTTCATCCTCAAACGAATCAAATCCTAGACCAGGGTTTCTCAATCTTGGCATTGTTGTCATTTTGGATGGGGTACTTCTCTGCTGTGAGTGGTTGTTCTATGTGCTGTAGGATGATATCATTTATATTATTTGCATTGCAGGGTATTTATCAATATTCCTGGCTTCTACTAGATATTATTATTATTATCATATTAGATATCATTATATTATCTATTAGGTATTATGATTATTATTCCTGGCTTCCACTAGATATTATTAGCACCCACCTCCTGACAGTCAAAACTGCCTTGGGGCATTGTCAAATTATCCCTAGAAAATTTAATTTTATAGTACTGGAGACTGGGCCCCAGGGCTTTTGCACTGAGCTACATCCCCAACATAGAAAAGTACAAAATCACTCTAAGAGCCACTCCTATACATGGTCTCACTCACCCATGGTTTCAAATACCCTCTATATGCTGATCATTCCCAAATAGGTACCTCTAACCCTGACTTCTCTGGCCTTCTCTAGTAGACATATTAAGCTTACAAGGGCCAGGGATTTAGCTCAGTTCCACCGCCTACCTTGAAAGTGCAAGGTCCCGAGTTCCAACCCCGGTACCAAAAAAAAGCCACAAAGCTTACAAATCTGAAACATGAATCTTAATTCCACCTCTCCCCCTCAACATGCTATTCTTCTGATTACTCCTATTTCAGTAACCAGTACTTCCAAAAACTTGTAGTCGGTCATTCTTAATTCTTTTCTTTCCCTCATATCACTCATCTTGACTCTCCTATTAACTTTATCCCTAAAATATATCACAAATTTACTTAATTCTATCCATCTTTATAGATATTACCCTGTCTAAGCCATCCTGATTCCTTATCTAAACTATTGCAGTAGTCTCTTGGCTAAACTCGTTCCTTCTCTTTCCCCCTCCATAGTAGTCCCAGTTACATTCTTCACTCAACAGCCAAAGATGCCTTCTATTTTGTAAATTATATCATGCTATCTTCTCATTTAAAAATTCTCCAATGAATTATTCTTGCCATAAACTGAGATTCATTCTTCCACCGTACATTGTCTAACTCTTGCCTATTTTAGCCTATTTCATACCACATTTCTCCAGTCACACTGGGCTTTTTGTGTTTGTGACACTAGTTCCACCAGCTTGTTTAGGCTTCCAGGCTTCTGAAATGCTTGTGGACCCACAGATCTTTCCATGCCTGTCTGTTTTCTCATGCTTCAGATCTCAGCTTGAAAGCTAGCTTCTCAGAACTTTCCTCTCTGACTTACTGATCTGAAGTACTCATTCCTTACTTTCTATTTCAGGGACCAGTGAAGTTTTTTTCTGGAAAGAGCCTGACAGTCAATATGTTCAGCTTTGTGGGCCACAAAGTTTCTGTGGCAACTATTTGATTCTGTCATAGTGGTTGGGGATCCTTAACTCTTATTCTGAAATGCTCCAGAATCTGAAATTTCTTGAATGCTAACATGACATCACATGTGGAAAATTCCACACATGAAACTCTGTTTCATGCACAAAATTACTTAAAATATTGTATAAAAGTACCTTCTGGCTATGTATATAAGGTGTATATGAAATACAAATGAATTTCATGGTTAGATTTTGGACTCATCTATCTCATTGTGTATGAACAAACATTCCAAAATCCAAAATACTTCTGGTCTTAAGCACGTTGGGGAATCTACATTTTTATTTTTAAAGGAAATAAAGACATACAAATCTGACAGCCTTGGTAAAGAATATAAGCCTACAGGAGAGTAGAGGAGGTTTCCTTCACAAGGACATTTGAGGTCAATCATATCCTTTTTACATCTCCCAATTTGTGTTCCTTCTTTTCTGATCCTCTTTCTTTCATACTTTGGCCTTTGCCACTTAGAATTTCTACATTTTCTGCATAGGCCAGCTATAATCAGCTTTCTATTCACTCTGTAGTTTCTGTGGTAGAAATGTAAAAAGTATCAATAGCATTCATTTGGGACATGTTTAGTCCCCTTTAAAGTAGTCCTGGAATTAAATCATTTACATAACATAGTTTGAATAGATCACTGTGGAATTACCTTTAAGTATTTAGACTTAAAAGCTTTCTTTTTATCATTTCAGTAAAGGATTTTATGAGGTAGTTTCTGGAATTTAGATCTAAAATTCTTTCTATGATTCTTTCAATATAAATTTATACAACTCAAAGTAGGATGATACTGTATATTCATTGTCTGAAGCTCAAGGAAAATTTAAAAATATAGACGAAAGGAAGAACTGATAAGAATTGAGGCCTATAATTTGTCTATCCAAAAAAAAAGAAAAAGATTGCGCCGGGGATTTAGCTCAGTGGTTCTGGTGCCTGCCTCGCAAGCGCAAGGTCCCAAGTTTGATCCCTGGTACCAAAAAAAAAAAGAAAAAGATTAAACCAGAGGTATAATAAATAAAGTATGACTTTCTGGGACTTATTAATATTAGGAAGGTCTTTTCTCACCATTAAGATTACAATTTTTTTCTCTAGGAGTCTTAATTTAATTAATTAATTAATTTTATAGTACTGGAGATTGGGCCCCAGAGCTTTTGCACTGAGCTACATCCCCAACATTTTTTATTTGTTACTTTGAGACAGGGGGTGGCTAAGTCACTAAGTTTGCAGGCTGGGCTCAAATTTGCAATCCTCCTGCCTCAGACTTCCAGAGTTTTGGGATTATAGGCACCATGCCTGGCTCAGGATTCATTTCATTGAATTAGTTAAGATAGCCCTAGATAATTTGTATTCAATTTTTATTTCATTTGAAAACTATTTATTGATCATCTCCTATGTGATAGAAATATAGAGGTAACAAGTAACTGAAAAGCTAGCTTATCTGTGTAAGTCATAGAACTGTCAATGAGTCAGACTGATTCAGACCCTGTTTGCTTGTCACAGGAAAATAGATTGGGTTACCTTCTTAATGAGTCTTCAGGGAAGAAAAATGCTTCAAAAGGATAAATGCTCTGAAGCTATAAGGGCCTCTCAAATGCTAACAGCATAGAGGAGGTCTGCTGAGTGATAGCTTCCTGTTTTTGTGTTTTCCATTGCAGTCTCCATCCATCTTTCCCTGATACTTCTGATATTTATAAGGAAGCAGGCTGGAGCTCTCCAGGATTTCTCTGGAAAGTTATCACAGAAACAAATACTTCATCTATTTAGGAACATTTCCTCCAGGTGTGGCAACCCTCTAGGGACCTAAAAGTTCATACAATCCCCAAGGAAGGACCATTCATTATCACCCTCTGCCAGGCCAATAGGGTGAAATTTCCCTTGCCATAGGCTCTTTACAGTCACCCCATACCTGGGATCTGGCCTAGAGGAGACTGTGTGACTGGAGATTTAAAGATCCTTTTAAAATGGAGGTCCCCTCTGTGAACAATAGTACAATAAAAGCATTTTTCATTATGAACAGTAGGACGAGAACATTTCTCATACTTTAGCCCCCAAGTGTGTGTCTGACAACCAACATGTCAAGATACCAAAACTCTCCCAGAAACACAAGCTTACTTTGTACTCAACTGCCTTTCACAACCAAGGATGTGGTTGCTGATAGCTCAGACTCACTTCCATTTGCCTCCATAAAAAGCATTCCTTACCTGCTCTAACTACAGTCCCCTCTTCTGATTGCCCTGTTGTCTCTCACAGTAGGCACTTCAATAAATTATTCCGCACATATTCCACTCTTGGTAAATTCTTTTACCACCTGCATGACTGGCTTACCATACGCCATCAAGCATGGCACCCTCTTCTCTGCTCCGTGTGAGGTTTCCTCTGTACACTCCTCCACTTTTGATTGGACTAAAATCATTAGCACAATTGTGTGAGTTATTACTTCTTTCCTGGAGGTAGTTTCCCATGGAGACAGGAGTTAGTATTCTATAAGTCAGTAAGAACAGTGGCCCCAAAATGGAGTCAGGAAGCCTGAAATGGAGCGTGCTGAGTCATCACCCTCCAGGGATCTTATAAAATCATCTGGTAGAGGTAATGCAGCTGAGCATTCAAGGTCCTCCCCAGACCATGACCAGAGCATGATCAGGCAGGCCATTTGCTCAAGGACACACGGGCCCTGCAGAAACACTGTGTAAAGACTGCACAGATTTGACCCTCACGTATGTTGTCTCCTACAGGGTAGAGATCATATCTTTTACACAATGGCCTGAGCTCCCTTTTAAACCTCTTAAAAACTCCTAGACAAAGAGCTTTCATGGGTATACTGCTCAGGAGCCCCTCTAGCTAGTGGGAGCTCTGATTCCTTGCATTTATATCTTTTAAATAAATTTGCTTGGACTCTGCCTCCTTCACCCACAGTCACCATGAGACACAAGCCCAGCGTTTCAGCAGCACCATCACATGCAGAAAAGATTGCTTAGCTTTCACTTTTATTTCCCTATGGGCAAAAATAGGTCCTTCCTATCCAGTCACCAAGGTCATATGATGATGATGACCCTGTGGTGACTCTCCTTAGCCTAGGTGCCTCGAGGGCTGGGGATTTAGCTCAGTGGTTCTGCCACTTGCCTCACAAGCACGAGGACCTGAGTGCATCCTCGATACCAAAAAAAAAAAAAGAAAAGAAAAGAAAAAGAAAAGAAAAGAATGTGTCTTGTGAGGAAGGCACTTCCACCCTGGCTCAGCCTACCATCGGTTTGTGGCCCAATCCTGCATCTAGGAGTGCCCCAGAAGAAAATGGCCTTTTAGTTTCTCTGCCATTTCCCACACTGTTGCTCAATAACAAAATACATTCCAACAGTTATGTGGCCATATAACTCACATCTCACTGCAATTGACTGGTCCTGAAATAGATTTGGAAAAACTAGCTAGATAAAAAGGAGAAAAGGAAGACTTGTAATTTTTAAATTGCACTTGTAAAAGTGACAGAGACTTCAGGAAGCAAAGTTACTCAAGGTTATTCATATCTCTACCCCATATCTCTACTTCCTAGGGTTTGTGTTTAGATATCCCCCCAATGCCTCATGGGGATGAGATGGGACTTTCTTTTTTTAGAGGTAGTTGAATCTGGAATGTGTGATGCTGGGGATAAGGGGGTGTGATTACTAAACCACTACATGTGAGTGATTAGTTTGGCACTGCCCTAATCCCAGTAGTCTGAATAAGATAAAAGGGGCAGAAAGATGCTGTTAAACCCTCTTATTGCTTTTGCTACTTTATGGATTCCATGTTGTTTCTCCTCTGTGATGTCTGTTTGCTATTCCTGTCTTGGAGCCAGCTGACCATGGACTGAAACCTCTACAAACTATAAGCCAAATACAACCCTTCCCCTCTAACTTTGGGTGTTGGGTATTTTGTCTCAGCAGTGAGAGAAAAGTAACTGACACACTAGGCTTGTTTTTTCTCCAGGTCTATCACACCCAAAATCTTTTAAAGAGCCTAGAAGTCTATAAATTAGCTTAGTTAATAAGATGAAGAACAGAAGCCTGATTTTAGGATTAAAGAAACAGATTCAGAAAGTTAAATGATGTTTTTAGGCAAGACATCTTAGATTACACACTCAAAAAATAATGATAGTAATACAATACAGTGGGCCCTTGGCTTTCACTTGTAAAATGAACAATTATCCTTTCACCATTGGGCAGGCCATCATTTTTTTTCTTTAAAGAATGTCCAAACTTTCTATAGTTTCACAAATTCTACAGATTTTCACCCCTCTCAAAATATAAATATTCCCAGCTCCAGATGATAAAGTGTCCTTGTCTTGAGGGCCTACGTCTATTTTCTCTGGGTGTATACTTTAAATCCTTTCTAGTAAAACTTCATGCCTCTCACTGATGCATCCTGGGATTCTTCCTGCAGTGAAAGTGAAGAATCTACTCAGTGGGCTGTGTTGAGGTCACCACTTCATCTTTGGGGACACTCCTCGAACCCCATCCAATGATAGTCTTTCTCTCTAAGAAGTCTCTAAGCCTTTTGGAAACTATGCCAAAAGGAAGTTAAGTGACTCGCTCAAGAGTACAGCAAAAAGAGTAACCTTGGGTGTGTAAGGAGAGGAATCAGTGGGCAGAGACCTAGTTTAACTCTATGTGTCCTTTCAAGTCCAACACAACAGTGCATTGTGCTTTCTCTATGCTCACATGCATATATTATGCAAGTGCCTGAAAATTGAATGAGAGTATATAAATAAGGGCATCTTGTTTAAGACTATTTTGGATACGCATTTTGTGAAATTTCTCTATCCAATGAGTGGCATCAAAGTAATGGGGTCAGTGCAACCCACTGTAATCAATCATCTCCCACCCAATTGATGACCATTCTTTTTCTAGCCTATTTCCTACATAAATCTAATTGTCACAATAATGTCTCTTCTTCATTGCCACTACTCTGTCTCTAACCCAGACAACCATCATTTCTTCGCATTAATTCTAGTTTCAACTTTATTCTCTCCAATCTACTTTACACAACACAGCTGGGTTTTTCTAAAATCCAATTCTGAAAAGGTAAGACTTCTGCCTAGAGCTCTAACGTCTTTCAGTGCCCTAAAGGACAATGTCCAAGTTGCTTGCAAGGTGGGTCCTTTTTCTCTCCCAGAAGCATGGAGTCAATGAATGATACTAAGCACTAGTCAAGCAGCAAGGAAAGTTGCATTCTTAGCCAAAGAAGAGAAGTCATAGAAAAAGCTGACTTTTCAAAGCTGAAAATGTCACAGATACAGGCTAAGCAAAATGAAAGGGAAGAATAGTCTGAAGGAGTGGAGGAATGTTCATGTGGTTTCTGGGCATGGGTGAAGGTTTTCTTATAATTTTTCTGCTCCTTTTAGTCTATTCCAGTCATTGTGATGGTGATTATCAACTGTCATGGCATGAGAGGGTAGGGGTTTTACTATGGTAAAGGGTCTAAAGTGTGAATGGTCAGTCAACATGGGCTCTCATTGCTGCTAAAAGTCAGGCTGGTCCAGTTTTATCTGTGCTATTCCTGGGGGCTGAGTAGGAAGTTCACCAACTTCCTTATTTCTAGGATGCAGAAAGTCATGGTTAGCATATTGTATATGTATACATTTCCCTTATATAAAAAGTGTGGGTAAGCACTTCTGATGCATAGCCTCCTCTTATAGGAAAAGAGAATGGTTGTTAGTTTGGGGATAAGGGTTCTTCCCTCAGTGACACTTTTCTCTATTCTACCCCTTTCCTCTCCCTATCAAATTGCGGTGTTATGTTGATTAGCTCCATTCTCTCAGGGATTGTGGACTTGGCCCTACCACTTGCCAACTTTCTATCTGTTGTTTCTGCAGTTTTCTGCTTGAAGCTCTGTCAGTTTGGAAAACCCGACCCGGGTACTTCTGCCCAAGGTAACAATCATAACACATATAGTTCTGTAGATTTGCTTGTTAGACTGTTCTGGATGTAAACTCTACAAAGAATAAATGCTATATATAGTTCTTTTCAACCCTAGAATGAAACACCAAGCGGGTGGATGGGCACTAGCTGCATTCTGCTGTCTGTAGGTTACACTAGTCCAAGTCACACATGTCCACTTTACAAAGGATCAGACCTCAGGCTCCAGAGCAAACCCCAGATGAGAGCTGAGCATGTGCATCCAGTGCCCCCAAACTACTCTTTCTAGAATCATCCCAAAATGCACCCTCCTCTCCATACAAAAAGCTCTGCAGGGCTTCACTCTGGGTTTGGAAGTTTTCCTTCACCCAGAATTCAGAAGTCTGAAATAATCTATATCTTTCCCATTGCTGTGGGAATCAAAGCAATTCCAGACTTCTCTCCACCCACCCCCACCCCCACAGTGTCTGTGAAGGCTCACTTAAGACTTGTCACAATTTGTCAGCTCATGATGTCATTAAAAGTTTCCAAAACGGGAGGCCTGAGAAGGTGTAGAGCAGAGGGGGTCCCCACATCTGCACCCGGATTCCTCCAGCCCCACTTTATGTCTAGGAGAGCCAGGTGGCTAGAAACCCAGTATATCACTGGCCCTCAGTTCTGCTCTCTGGTTTGGAAGGTGTCTTCTATTCAGGTCCCAGTGCCTGGAGTACAACGCTGTGGGGGTTGTGGGGACCTTCAGAGTGTCTGCTCAAAAAAGTGAGGTAGGGGCAGAGCTGCTAGCTGTTTGTAGTCTCAGTCTCTAGGGAAACAACTTGTAATGGGCCCCAGTTTTCCTTCTGTCTTGCTCCTGTACTTCAATCTTCAAATGCACTCTATTCCTGCTGTAAAGATTTAACTCCATGAGTCTTGGTGCAGAGATTTCGTACCAATACACACCCTCTGTGTCTTCAACATTTACCCTCCAAACACTGATAGCCTAGCTTCTTTCAGACCTTACAATCCTGTACTTTTGCCTTGAACTCTGGCATTATCCATTGTCACCTTATACTGAGAATGTCACTAGTATCTCCATTGGTGTTGGGGTTACAGGTCTGTCAGCGGCTCTCAGAGGTCTATTTGGAGAGGACAGTTCTGTACTCAGGCCTTGGTTTCCCTACTTGATATGAAGTCCCTTGAATCCAGGACAGAGGGAAGGGGTGTGTTAGTATGGATGGTCTAGGCAATGATCTTCATTGAGCCTCATTCTCCTAATTTGTAAAATGGGGGCAGCTCATCCTTAACCAGAGGAATGGGCCTATACCTCTCAGCAGAGTCTAACTAATGATGCAACTCTACCTTCACCACAGGGGAAATCAAAACCCTGTGGTATAGAGCAGAGGGATCACCATTTCTCTCCAGATATTTCTGGCTCAAGTCAGTTATGTGGCAGTTACAAGAGTCAGGGTTGTGCCTGGGAACTAGAAGCCATAGATGAACATTAGTGCTGCTCACACTGGGAAGGTGTGAAAATGAGACCACTCTGGGGGAGGATGCCTTTAAGTATGGGAAGTGGGTGGACCAGTCAGATTCCACATCTGTCAATGATTCTTGCTTGACTCTGCCCAACTTACTCTCTGGTTCTTGGTTTTTGTTTCTTTTCTTTTTCCTTTCTTTCTTTTTTGGATAGAGACTTATTTATTCTTCATATAAATTCTATGATATGGAGTACATTGTGAGAATCAGTTAAATAATTTACCATACCATTATATTTATAAGGAATTCTTTGGTGAATCCTGAGGATATATTTTTTTCTTTCAACTAATTTTTATGTTATTTTATTTTTCTGAGGATATATCTTTAAAGAATGAATTTTTTGTGTGTTTATTTTGAGACAAGGTGAGTTCAGACTGGCCTTTAACTATGTAACCCAGGCTGGCCTTGAACCTGTGGCTATCCTCCTGCCTAAGCATTAGCCTCCTGCCTTAGCCTATCCTCCTGCCTTAGCTGGAATTACAGGAATGTACCACTATGCCTGACAAAAATGAACTTTCTAAGCGCACTCTATTTTTCTGGTTTCACTCCAGAACAAATCCCTTTATGACAACAAAATAACATTTGATAATAGACTCACTATATTTATTACATCTATAAGGTTGCTCCCCAGTTCAACTGTTCTATTCCATAGTTTTGATGCTTGCATAAAAGCCTTAGCATGCCCACTACCTTTGTATGGCTTCCTCAAAGATGTATCATTTGATGCCTAGCAAATTTTGAAGCTTGGAAATCTCTGTTGTACACAATTTTTTTATAACTCTTACTCTTTAGTATGGATTGGGATATTGATTATTGCTTGAATTTATCATGAAGGTTTGCCTCTCTCATCACTCATTTATAAATTCTTCAGTGTTATGCAAGGTGTGAATTTGTACATTCATCACATTTCTATGGTTTCTCTGCAGTATGAGTTATCTGAGGTGTACTGAAGTGTGAACGCTGAAGATGGGATTTGCCAAACTGATGACATTTTTCTAACGTTTTTCTCAAGGATATATTTTCTGATGTGGACTGAGGCTTGAGTGCCTATTCACGGATTTACCACTCTCATTCCATTTGTGAAGTTTCTTTTCAGTTTAAATTTTTTTGCCGAATACTAAGGTCAGATTTTCACCTTAATGCATTGTTACACCCAATACATTGGTAAGATTTCTCTCCACTATGGATTAATTTATAGTTAGTAAGGCTTAAATGATAACTCAAGGCTTGCCTCTTGTATTACACATGAAAATTACCTATCCATCAGGAACTGTCCAGTGTTTTGTAAGGCTTGAACACTGAGTGAAGATTTTTGCCTTATTCATTCATCAACTTTCTCTCCAGATGAAATCTCCAATGAATTTCAAGTTAGGAATTGTCATGAAAGGACTTGTCATATTTTTTCCAGTATGGATTACATACTTAGTTAGGCTTAAATACACACTAACAGCTTCGCTACACACATTGAATTTGTAAGATTTGGAATTACAAATGAACAGGAATTGCAAATGAACATTTAGGAACTGCACATTTAGTACCTTTGAAAGGTTTCTCTCCAGTGTGAATCATCAGATGTTGTGCAAGGTATGAATTACAAATGAACACTTTACCACATTCATTACATTTGTAAAGTTACTCTCCAGTATGCATTCTCTGATGACTTACAAAGTTTGATATCTGATTGAAGACCTTGTTACGTGTATCACACAGAAATTTTTTCTCTGCAGTATGGGCCACTTGATGCATGGTAAAAAGTGAGCCTTGGTTAAAAGATTTGCCACACTCATTGCATTTGTGAAAGTCTTGTACTAATGTGCACCATCTGTTCTTGTGTGAGAATCAATAAAATCATTTTCATATTCATGAGAAATATTTGTTTTGACACTAGAAAGATTTCTTTGGTGGGATGGAACTAAGGAATCATTGTTGATAGACTGCTCAATTTAGTCTCACTCATAAATGTTCCTTTCTCCTTCCAACACCTGCAGTTCAGGCAGAGGTAACTGAAAGCTTAATCCAACCCAATTTTTAACGTTTCTTTCCTCCATTACTTCTACCATGTTCATCTCTTCTATTGGTGAGATTTTCCTTGTGAGTTTCACATAATACTGTGTCAAGTCTTCCATCCTCTCTGCAATGACACTCAAAGTCATATATATTTTTCTGGATTTCTTTGAAGCACAATTCTTCAGTGTTATGGTTTTTATGTCTTTCCAACATTACCATCTGAAACATTTCTCCTGTATCACTTTTCCTTCTTGGTGGAAACTCCATGGTGACACATTTAGAAGAGGTATCTGTGTTCACACTTTTGACACATTCTTACCCATTTGGGTTTCTTGATACTGTTACTTGGTCATCCACACTCCAGGGCTCTCCCCCTTCCTCCAACATGGAGACAACACTCAGGCCAAAAGGAGAGATTCCCAGTAAGACCAGGTTCCTGTAGTTCTCCAGCATCACATCTCTGTATAAGTCCTTGGAACGGGGTCCAGCACTTTCCACTCCTCCTGGGAAAATCCTATGGCCACATCCCTGAATGTCAACAGACTCTAAATTAACAGCCATTATTGACTCCTTTTCTTTCCTCTTCCTCCTCTTCCAGGCTTCTTCCTTACATGAGTCTTTAAAAGTTAATCACTTGGCACTGTGTCCTTCATTTCACAGGATCTGCTTCCAGGTCTTGGTTTTCATTTCTAGATAATACATGTATGTGGAAGAGACATGTGTGGGTCAGGAGAGTGGTCACAATTATACTTTTCCTTTTCCCTTTTGGCACCAGGAAAATTAAATTATTTTAGGTTCTCTTCAGACCACCAGAGGTCACTATTGAACAACAGTATGTGTTCGAAGAGCAATTTACAACTTTTGGAGTTATTTTCATAATTTTATACCTATTACTTAGAAAAACGAAACAATAATTCAAGGTAAGGGCTTCAATTTCTTCAGCATCCTAAACACAGAAGGAAAGTGTGTTCTATAAGCCAGTGGTTCAAAAACTTTGTTGCATACTGGAATCTTAAAAATACTGATGCCTGGCTTTTATCTCCTGGCATTTTGATTTCATCGATAAGGGGAACAATATGGCCATCAATACATTTAAAAGCTTCCCAGTGATTCTAATGTGCAGCAAAATTTGATAACCACAGCGTTAAACCCTTCTCTATTTTCAGAAGAACTATTAGCTTAATCTAAATTTTATATGAATCAATTTCAAAAGAGAAAAGTAGTGGTCCTGGGGGATGCATTTCTAAAAACGTATTTGGGTGAAGTTTGACCTAGAACAGACAATGACTGCCTCTCTGTGATATTTACTATTTGCAGAAACAAGAGTCTCAAGCCAGTCCCAGCACCCGGAAGGAAGCTCCCCAGCTGCCATCCCAAGCTCCTAGGGCAGAGAAGGTGAGCTGTGTGGGTGCCAGAAGCACCCTCACCCCCGCTGTGGAAATGAGAAGACACATAAACAAGCCTCAAAAACAGACTTCCAGATCACCTACAGCAA
>NW_004624730.1:26423273-26441143 GCF_000247695.1 Heterocephalus glaber
AAGTGTAAATAAGGATTAAAATGTATAATAGATAATGTGAAACAGGAAGGAAAGGGGTAAAAGGGAAGGGGAAGTGGGAGGGGTAGGGGAAGGGGAACAAGGCAATGGAATTAATATGAGAAAATGGAAAAATGGAAACAAAGTCTTTGTAAATGGGGAGGGATGGAGGGGTTGAAGGGAGGGCTGGACAGTGGGGAAAAAATAAGAACCAAGAGAGATTATGTAAACATGCAAATTTCCAATGATGAATGTCATTATATTGTATACCTAAAATTTACCAATAAAATTAATTTTAAAAAAAGATGTACATGCCAATCTAGCATGAGACAGCCAGCATTGTTATGTGTATGTTATGTATCAGTTATAGCACTTAGAGATGCTCAAACACTGTGCAGTCCAGGCAATATCACATGATGTACATCTATGGACAGAATCATTCTTCTTAGATGGCACTCTATTGAAGGATTACAAATTTAGGTAAAAGTTTCTTTATGTCATTTAATAATGTCATCATGAATGTTATGCTAAAATGTTGTTGCTCCTTTGATCGCAAGTTTTCTCAGTGAAGCTTTATAATTATGTTAACATTCTTCAGTGATTCAACTCCTAAGACAACCATGATTGGTAAGAAAAATAACAATTCCTTTATCATACTGTATATTTCAAGGTGTTTAATATCTAGTTAAGATCATAAGATTAAACCTACTGCTATTCTGTTACTAATATAACAGATCTCCTGGATGTTCAGCAACTAAGTTTTGGGTACCAGAGTTAAAAGAAAACTGGGCTGGGCTGGGGATTTAGCTCAGTGGTGCCATGCCTGCCTCACAATTGCAAGGTCCTGAGTTGGATCCCCAGTACCCCCAAAAAAGATAACTGGACTAAGAGGACAGCCAATATTTTGGCCCTGGCCCTTCAAGGTCAATAGGACTAAGGACATGAAGGGACCTTTTCATAGGATCCTACAATTTTGGTGGGACCTCCATTTCCTCAATCTTCCCACAGGAAGATTGCTGGACCCCAGAAGACAGAAGTCAACCAATGAACAGTTTGCTAAGAAGTAGGGTTACCAGAGAGAAAAACATCTCCCATGCTTCTACAAGAAATCACATGGTCAAGCAAGACCGTGACCTACCCTGGTGGGTGACACTGATAGAGGAGCTGAGAGGCTTTGACATGGTTCCAAAAGTAATGCCCAAGGAGCCTTAACTGACCTTAATAGATAGCAAGAGGTTAATTTTGATTAACACAGGTCTCAATCTAACTTGATTTTGAAAAACTTAGTAGAAGAGTATAACCAAGGAGATACAAAAGTAATAGTAAAGTAAGCTTAACATAAAAAGGGGCTCTAATCATTGACCCCTGCTGACAGTTTCCAGCTATACTTGTAGACAGGTCTAGGCACCAGCTGGTTACAATTGCTATTCCAATCCCTTAATGGCAGAGTTTGGATGTACTCCTTCCCCAATCTGTCTTTCCATTTTGATGTTCATGCTTTGGTCATTCATGCTTTACTTTCTTGAAAAAGTTTATGCTTGCCAAGAGATTGCTAAACTCCTGGTCATCATGCAGATGGAAGCAAGCATAAAAGTGCCTGGGATTAGTTACCCCCACGTAAAGTCTACCCAAGGGACATACGAGCCATGCTTCATACATGTTGTACTTTATCCCAGATAATCATGATAATGTAACTGCAGCTCTGCAGGAGACAAAACACAGAGGTTCAGGCAATACAACAAATGTCTCCAGATCCCTCACAGAGTTCATGAAATTCATGGAAGTCCACTATCTTAGATTTTTCTTTTTATAGTGCCAGTTCTCCTCTTTTTACTCACCTATTTATTATTGCCATGCCTAATCAATCTGTTTCAAAGCTTTCTCACAAAGAAGACTGCAACCATTTCATAGGCAGTTGCCAAAGATGACATCAATAAGGTTCTCCTTCTTTAGTCCAGACAAAACCCCCAACCTCTGCCACTCGTCAGAAGGAAGTAGTTAAGAAAGAGATGCGCTGCCCATTTTCCCTATCTAAGCATAGACAGTCTGCAATGAAGGGTCCACTGCCACCATTCTGACAGTGACCACTCTAACCCCTCCCCCAGCACAGCTGGACCCAGTAACTCAAATCATTATCAGCCCTGCTGCTGATAACAATCACTACTCCCTGTGCTTTCCCAAGTCTCCCCCTTGGGCAACTATTAACCCTTGTGCTCGCTCAAGCCTTGATCTTGGCAGGTAGCTACAACCCCCTTTCACTGAACCCCTCCCCTCCATGACCTTAAAAAAGACCCCATAGCTTGTACAAGAGGAACTGGTCCGGTCTAAGTGTCAGAGCAGTCTCTGTCTCAGCTTTGTTCTGAAATAAACCTATCTTGTTGAGCTTGTACTTTTTTTTCTTTTCCTTCTTTTTCCTAACATTCCTTTTATGCAAAACAAAATTGCTCAACCCACACTACATTATTTTGTAGATGAATTGGAAAAAGTAGCTTTAAGTAAGACGTACTTAAGTTAAGTCTGTTAAATGGGGAGGGAGATGGGGAATGCGACCCTAAGTTTCCTGTTGAGATGTCAGATCCTATATAGGATATAGGCTACAGGATGGTTTTGGAAGCACTGGACTGACAGCTAGGGGATTTCCTTCCTCATTTTACACTCTGGGGCTACAACTAACCTTTTGTCAAATGCTCACAAGATGTTGTCCTCAGATTCTGTTATTCAAAACAATACCTTTTTGCAGAGCACCATCAAGGTTTTCCTCTTTGCAAAAAAAAACCTTACTAAAATCTTCCCTATTTGCGAGCAACTCTTTAATATGTTTACTCCCAAGGTGAACCAGGCATATCACATTTGTTTCTGCAGCCTCATTCTTCAGAAACTCAAAGACGACTGAGAAGACCTGACCTGAGCAATGCTCCTGAAGCAGGTAAGAAATGGTACAGGATAGCAGAGGATTCTTTGTTACAATGTGTCCAAGGACCAAAACATCAGTCTCACCCCCAAGAAATTACATGCAACGATAAACGGAAGGATACAGGGGTTCCTGGACCTGCCTAGCTCAGAGCTTGAGGCCAGGAAGCAAGCCTGCCGCAGGACGCAGACCTGGAGGGGCCTGGAGGGCGGGGCTTGAACCCTGGGGCCCAGCGAACTGCCCTCTACGCTCCCACCCCGCCCCGCCGCGGCCCCTTTAAGCAGCGGCGCTGGCACTCACGTGACTCGGCGCCGCTGGGTCGCTCGCGGAAGCGGTCTGGTTCGTGGTCGGCGGGGGTCTCCGGGCGCCCAGCAGGGCTGGCAAGCTGGCGTGGCCTGCAGCCGGGCGCAGGGATGGTGCATCTGTACAACCTGCACCCGTTTGGGTCGCAGCAGGTGGTTCCCTGCAAGCTGGAGCCAGAGCAGTTCTGCGGCGGGGGGTGCGACGCGCTGTTCGTGGCGGCCGGCTGCAAGGTGGAGGCGTTCGCCGTGACAGGCCAGGAGCTGTGCCAGCCGAGGTGCGCCTTCTCTACGCTGGGCAGGGTGCTGCGCATGGCCTACAGCGAGGCCGGTGAGTAGCGGCGGGCGAGGGGCGCCCGCGCTTGGGTCTGGGGCCACTTCTGTCAGGAAGGGCGACCGCCCAGGGCGGGGAAGGGACTGAGATCTTCCCGGAACCTGCTGTTGGCCTCTGTGCTGGGGGGGCGGGAGTGCTGAGCTGTGCGGGAGCTGTGTGGTTGTCGTGGCAACCGAAGGTGTGACCTTGCTTCTAGTGGGGCGGAGTCTCTGACAACTGCTAAGCTTTAGAGCCATCCTCTCAGAGCGGCCTGTTAAAAATGTAGAAAATTTCAAGAACGAGCAAAAGTGGGATGACGAAATCGTATTCTAATGCTTATGGTTCAGTACTTCCCGTCCTCCAAATTATCCCAACTCATAGCCAGTCCTTTTCCATCTGCACCTCCATCCACGTCTGGTCGGGTTTTAAGTGCTCATAGTCATTTGTGTGCTGATTTTTAAGTGTATGTAAATGGAACTTGGTCTAAAATTGTCTAGTTGTTCCCTCTCTCCTCCCTTAAAAAGCTGTAAGAGCATAGATTATATTCCTTTCCACCAGAAATGTGAAGCACTAGCGGGGGGGGGGGGGGGCGATGATTGGATGGGCGTGTCCTATTGTAGGAAAATCCAATTTAAAAAAGTACTCTTTCACATTACAGAAGGATTTACCATAGGATTCGTCTAACTATCCATTGCACTTAATCTTTGATTCCTACTCTTCAGGAGGGATATAAAGTACAGGATTTACGGTGGAAAGAATGGTGATTGTGGTACTAACAAAGTGGAGACCATGAACCTGGAAGGTTACAGATTTCTCTCTCTCATCCCTACTCTGCACCCAATTCAGTATGAGTTTATAGAAAACTTTGGGTCTCAATTTCTGCTTTCTTAAAAACGTTGAATTATTAAATCAGTGATTTCCAGATGTTGGGAATTTTGTGACTCAATTAAAAACTGGAGCTACCATACCTAGTATCTTTTGTCAAGTAAAGATACATTTTTTAACAAAAAAACCTTAGTATTTACAGTCACCATTATTTATAATAAAGGATTAGTTTAATTTTATGAGCAAATGACTGTGCTATGATTATTTTTCTTTTCTTTTCTTTTTTTTTTTTTTTTGGTACTGGGATCGAACTGGGGTCCTTGCGCTTGCAAGGCAGGCGACAGAACCACTGAGCTAAACCCCTGGCCCGATTATTTTTCTTCTGACTAAGGACAACAGCAGTTGGGGCCTATATAGCACTCCACTTCGAAAACTACTCATTGTCCCTAGACATTCCTTTTCAGCACAAAAATTCTTATTTTTTCTTACTACGGGGGATTGAACCCAGGGCCTTTGCACTGAACTACATCTCCATCCCTTTTTATTTATTTATTTATTTTTATTTTGAGAAAAAAGTCTCACTAACTCACCAAGTTGCCCCGGCTGGGCTAGTGCTTGTGATCCTCTTGACTTAGCCTCTCAGAGTGCAGGGTTATGATCATATTTTTTATAGTATTGATAGCTTTCCCCCACCCTGTCCTTTGGAATTTTTACCTTCAGGAGTGCCATGGAACTGGTGATGCACATCTGTAATCCTAACTACTTGGGAGGCTGAGGTAGGAGGATCACAAGTTTGAGGCCAGCCTGGGCAATACAGCAACACCTTAACTGAAAAATAAATAAATAAATAAATAGCATTGTATTGAGTAAACACACTCACCTGCTCACCAGTTTCAGTGTGTGTGTGTGTAATGGGGGTGGGGAATATATACATGACTTGCTTTATTGTTTCAACTGGACTTTTATTCTAAAATTTGAAACGGCAGGCATTACATAAACCTCTGATTTTCTTGCCTGTCAGTACTGTTGATTCCTAGGATCCTTGGATGTCCGATACCTATACATCAAAATCACCTGGGAAGCTTAAAAAAAGTCCCCATGCCTGGGCCACACCCTCAGAGATCCAGCATAGTAGTTTCTCTGGAATCTGCCAACACTGGGGTGAGTCAGAGATGAGCCAGGATTGAGAAACACTGACTTGAGCCACGCTGGTTTCATGAGACCACAAATTGCATGATAATTTCATTAATAGAGGCCTTGAAGAACAAAGGTATTTTTATAATCTGGTGGTTGGCTGCCTTAAAAGAGTTCAAAAGTGATGTGGAATGACACAGTATCATTGTTTATGTAGCTCAAGGGCAGCTTTCCACCCACAGCTTAAACTTCAGCTTCTGGGTACAGCTTCTATTAATGCACTCATAACTGAAATTGAATAGGGTGACTCCTGGCTATGCCGATATCCAGAAAACTTTTCTTCCACTTCTCAGTGTTTCTCTTTTGGCCCCTTCCTCCCACAACCATTGGTGGAACCTGGGGATTTCTGTTCTCACTGCCCAGAGTCCTCCTCTGTTGCAAATCTCTCCTTGTCACAAATGGAAAGAGTTCATATATTTTAATTTACTATAAATACTGTGCAGGTCTCTTACCCAAGCAGAAAATATTTGCAGTTTTTAAAAAAATCTCAAATCAGCTGAAAACTATTCTCTTTGTATCAAATTTGGGGAATTAGGAAGAAAAGTATGTAGAAAATTTGAATAGTTTTGAATTTTTAGTATCATGATCAGTAATTTTTTAAATTTTTATTTAATGAATATAGATGATTTGTAAAGTAAGAAAAAAAAGCACTGGGCACATAATGCTTAAACATTTAGTTCCCTTTCCTTATGAAGATAATCACCTCCACAGAAGCCTGTAGACTTATTTCTTCAATTTGAGAGGCAGCATTATTGGGGAATGAACATGGGCCTTTGAGTTAACCTGATCCAGATTTGAGTCCCTGCTCCATTATTTGTTGGCTTTGTGGCCTTAGGCAAGTTACTTAGTTTGAGCTCAGATTCCTGATCTGTAAAATGGGGAGGTGAAATACATATATTGAAGGACTATTGTGAGTTTTAACTCAGAATTCTAAGCCTCTCCATTATGCCAAGTATAGTGGCACATTCCTATAATCCCAGTACTCAGGAGGCTCAGGCGGGAATATGGCTTGCTAATTTGAGGCCACCCTGGGGTACATAGTGCTTCAAGGCCAGCTTAAAATATAGCAAGACCTTGTCTCAACAAACAAACAAAACAAAACAAAGCAAAACCTCTCATCATAAGCTTTGTTAGGCAGATTGCTTAGCAAGTGCTAGTTCATTGCATGTAGAAGAATTCATTAATCTGAAAACACAACAGAATGTGACACAATCTATAATTATCAGATTTTATTTTTTATTTTAGTGTAATACATGTAGATATCAATAAAGAAACTATAAAGCACTCTTCTATAAAAAATTAAACAAAATTTTATAACAAAATAATTAAAGAATAACAATAGTTAATTCACTCTGTACCATAATCTTAAAAGAATGGCCAAAATGTTATTCAGAATATAAGTTATATACAGAAAACATTCTTTTACAAAAAAGAGATAGATAATAGCACAAGACTTTCTTTTCAGTGAACTAAGAGAAACTAGTAGTATAAATGAAACAAATTAACATGTACATTGAAATATTTTGGAAACAATGGAGAATCTGGGATATTATTTGAACTTACCCACATTTCCTATTTATCTTCTAATATGCTCTTTGTTTATATATGTATATATTTTGAGCTTCTAATAAGAGAAACCTTATGATATTTGAACTTTTGTGTCTGACTTATTTCCCTTAACATTATGTTCTCAAGTTTCATTCATTTGCCTACTGGATTTTAAACATGAATTACTGTATGGACTTTATCAGTGAAATAGGTACATATTTATAGGTGTAAAAATAAAAAGCTTTTGTAGTAACTAAGCAAATATTCTTACTTTTAAAATTTATTTATTAACTTGAATATAATAAAAGAAAAATAGGTAAGTTGGACATCCCCAAAATTAGACTTTTGTGTATCAAAGGATTGAAAAGGCTAACAGATTGAAAAGGCTACTCACGGAATCAAAGAAAATATTTTCAAATCATTTATCTGGTAAGGGATTCATATCTAAAATATATGAAGAACTACAACTCAATAACAGCAACAAAGTTGATTCAAACCAAGAGTTTGAATAGATATTTCTCCAAAGAAGACATATCAGTGCCCAAAAGCACATAAAAAGATGCTCAAGGTCACTAGTCATTAGGGAAATGCAAATTAAAACCATAATGAAATACCACCCATATTCATTAGGATGGTTATCATTTTAAAACATGAGTAAATGTTGGAGAGGATTCGAAGAAATTGAAACCCTTATGCATTGGAACTCATAGGAAAGTAAAATATGCAGCCATCTAGGAAAACAATGTGTTTCTTAAAAACAACAATAACATGAAATTACCATATAATTCAGCAATTCCACTTCTGCCACTTTTGGGTGTGTACAGAAAAGAACTGAAAGCAGGGACCTGAATAGATAGGTGTACACCAATGTTCATAGCAGGATTATTTATAAGCTGCAACTCAAAGGGCTATTGACAGATGAATAGATAAAATTACAGGCTATTAGCTTTAAAAAGGAATGAAATTCTGATACATGCTACACTATGGAGCAACCTTTAAAACAATTACTGTGCAGTTCTACTTATGTGCGGTATTGAGAGTAGTCAAATTCATGGAGAAAGAAAGTGGAATGATCAATTGCCAGGGTCTGTGGGAAGGGAAGAATGAGGTGTTATTGTTTAATGAATACATAGTTTTGGAAAAGATGAAAAAGTTCTGGAAGGTAGTGATGGTTGCAAAACACTGTGGATGTACTTAATGGCAGTGAACACAGTGAAAAACTTACTATACATGCAGGTATTTGTAAGCATCCTACCAAGATTTCAAGGAGAGCAGCTTCACACTCCATCTGTGTGACTTCAGTAACCACTGTCAGGGAAAAGTTGGCCTTTTTTTGAAGGCTCTATTATTTTGAAGGAGGAGGCAATTTGCTCGTTCATCCCTGTAAGTGTCTCCAGGAAGGGGCTACTCTGCTTACACACTGCTGGATGTAGGGAATGTCAGTATAACAGCAGCATTTTAACTTCAGTTTATTGCAAAAGCGCTGTTTTATGAAATAGTATTGGTATTATAGGTTCTACATTCAGAAGACAGAAGACCTGGTTAAATCCTAGACCTATCCCCTGCCCTCACCAACAGAATTCTAAAGGACAGAAATTTAAAAGAACTCTACTAAGCCAAGTGTGGTGGAGCACACCTATAACCTCATAACTCTGGGAGGCTGAGACAGGAATATCTCAAGTTTGAGCCCAGCTTGGCCAATTTAGAGAGTACCTGTCTCAAAAAAAAAAAAATGTTTAAAGGGCTGGGGATATAGCTCGATGTGAAGGTACTGGATTCAATCTGTAAAAAATGAACTCCACCGTAGTAGAAAAAGATGAACTGTCCAATATATTTATGTAATTCAGAAAACATGGGACTATTTAAGCTAAAAAGGAAATTTCAGAAGCCAAGAAGGAAACATAGAAGGATACATATCTGACTACATAAAAATGATAGGGTAAAAGAAGCCAATAAGCAAAGTCAAAAGTAGACTAAAATTAATCACTGTGCATGGCCAATGAAGGGTTAGTATCTTTTTTTTCCCAGACAACTTCAATTCCTTAAGAAATATAAATCAACAACTTAATTAAAAAATGGGAAACTTGCAGAAGAGTAACTATACATGGATGACATATGTAGAAAAAAACCTAGTTTTAGAAGCCGCCTATGTAATATAAATTGTACCAACTATTAGAGTCCCTGTTTCTGTTGCCACATAAAGTCACTGCTGGTAAGTAGCATATTCAGACAGTTCTGCGGGAAGCATGAGTTTCTCTCATATAGGGTGGCAACCTGGCAGTACCTATTAAAGTGTAAAGTGGACCTGTTCTTTGGCCCAACATTTTCACTTTTAGAAATCTATCCCATCCCTACCCGGCCCCCCAACCACCACAGTAAGTATATAGGTATAGGCCTGTGCATTCCAGGATAAAATAGGGTGGCAAAAACCTGGAAGTGCTTGAATATATATTAGTAGGGTAGTTAAGTAAATTATTGCACATGTGTGTATAACATATAATGAAAAAGATGTTAGATATCCATGTATCACCTTGTGGGGAAATATTTATCAATCATTTAAAAATATTGCAGATTGTTAAATATTTAGTATAATACAGAAAAAAGACAATACTGCTCTGTGCTGTATGTTTATACTGTATAAGAGAAAAATGTTGGCAGTCATACGCCAGGCTGCATGTTTACATTGTGTCCTCTGAGGTGAGATGGCAGAGAGGAGATGACTATGCATTTTGTTTTGTATCTCTTTACCACTTTACCATTTTGATTTCTCAAATCAAAATGTAACACCAAATATGTTACTCTTATAAGTTAAAATCTCAAAGTTAAGAGAACATTAACTTGGATTTTTTTTACTTAGTACTAGAAGCTTTATCCTATTTTTCAAAGTTGTGACTTTTGTGGGAAGGGGAGGGGATAAAATGCCAGTTCTGTTAAACTCAGAATTCCTTAATTTGTACCTAATTTTAATAAGTGACGATGATACACTTATATTGCAGAATCTTTTTGTCAGAAGAGCTTGGTTAGAGCCATAAATTTAGAGTTCTTGTGAAATGCTTAGAGTTAAGATAGGAAATAAAATGTACGTTTTAGTGTCATACGAATAATGAGGTCATCTTTAGACTCTAAAATGGGGGAAATTGTATTTCAGAACCTCAGTGCCTAATAATGTAAGTTAAAAATATCCCTGAGATTCTGTTACTTAGGGTTGTGTTTTATTAAGTCTGTAGCCACTGATGTGTTCCATTTCATTGAGGCAAAGTAAGTGGTTCTAATTACAAATTCCAAGTATACTCTTAATTCCTTTTCAGGGGACTATTTGGTAGCAATTGAAGAGAAAAACAAGGCTATGTTTCTACGTGCTTATGTGAACTGGAGAAGTAAAAGGGCGGAGAACTCTCGAGTGTGTATCCGAATGATTGGACATAATGTGGAGGCGCCCTTCCGGGAATCCTTCAAAGACCAGATGTCCATTGTTGAAATGCCGCTCTCTGAGGCCCCCTTGTGCATTTCCTGTTGCCCTGTGAAAGGAGACCTCCTTGTTGGCTGCACAAATAAATTAGTCTTATTTAGTTTGACGTACCAGGTCATTAATGAGGAATTCTCAATGTTGGACTTTGAACGTAGTTTAATTATCCATGTGGATAATATCACTCCTGTCGAAATTTCTTTTTGTGTTGGATATGTTGCTGTCATGTCAGATTTGGAAGTCTTAATCTTAAAACTGGAATCGGACTCTAAAAACAGAGAGAGAGTTAACCACCAGCCATATAAGACCAGCAATCCAGTAAAACAGACAAATGAAGGTAAATGATGAACTTAACTTACTTTCTTGTTTTAGGTGTAGAGAAAATGGTCACCTTTGAGTATCTCTAAAGAATGCTAGTATGTATCATGCCAAGCCATGATATTTATAGATTTAGTTATACTGACTACATCAAATTTGTGTTTATGATCTGGCTGTGCATATATATTATTGTATACTATGTAAATGTATCACTACATATGCTTGTTAGTGTAAATAATGGAACAGAGCCACTGCTAGATGAGGGATTTCTAGTCCCTGTTTGCACACTTATTAATTAGATGCCATTGAGTATCACCATCTCTGAATTTTCTTGTGTGTAAAATGGGGGTGATAATACATATTTTGTTGTACTTTATCAGTGGTTATGAGGAATAAATATGCAAGTACTAAAACTTTTGAAAATTACAGGGCCTAATTGTATGAAATATGTGTATATAAAATTATAATAAGCCTAATTGGTGAGAGAATACTGTGAAATCTACTTTTCCTTCAAGAAGGTAATACTAGAAGTTGTTATGCCTTTAACTTTTATTTTTTAAGATTTCAGTAATGAAACTTCACAGATTGAGTCAGATGATTTTGTTATCTGCCAGAAGCCCATGGAGCTTCTTGGTGAAAAAAGTGAACAATGTGGGATATCTGTTACACTGGAATCTACAGGATTAGCTGATGAAAAAATAAAATACTTCCACATCCGGCATCTGCTCTATAGGTATTAGCTTTTTACTCTCTAGTTTTTAGTATTTATGTGCCTGCTTAATGTACAGGGAAATTAAACTTTTTCCTCCTTATCTTTTTAAACCCACAGACGTTTTACTCCTGATATTTCCTTCTATGTCTCATCTGATGACATCAGGTTCCATTCCCTTCAGCTGCTACCCATTTACCAGACAGGTGAGTGTGGCAGTGCTACAGTGTGGTGAGGTGGTGGGGTCTGGGCTGGAGGGAAGATCAGTATAGGTACTAGATTTGTTTCTTCTACTGAGTCTCCCTGTGGCCCTGGACAAGTGTCTTGGCAAATACCTATGAGCACTAGAAAGGAAAGTCAGGTGTGCTCGGAGAAGTGAAGTCATGCAGAGGGTGTGACGAAGCTCATTTTTGTTTTTAAAATGGTCCCTATGTCCAGAAAAGGAAATTAGAGCCCTATTAAAGCAGAGATTTACCTAGATTCCATCTGAGTATTTGACAGAGCTTCCTGTGATAACCTTATGAGGAAGGTGGGAGATGTGGACTGAGTACAAATTCATTTAGAACAGTGTTTTTCAGCCCCGCTGCACATTAGGTTTACCTGGGCACTTTTAAAAGTAGTGATGCTCAGGCTCTACATGCTGGAAATTCTGACTTACTCGGTCAGTTTTGGGACCTGGCATCAATATTTTTAAGTGCTTACAAGGGATCTTATAGACTCCAAAATTGAGAATCAGCAGTAGGCTCTCTACTTGGTCATGGCTTGCTTACCATCTTTAGATATTATCTAGAAAAAAAATGATGTAAGTAATACCCTATTCAATGTCTTTATAGCTTTCACTTATTCTTTTCTTTTAGTAAAAATTTACTGAGTGTCTGCGTTGAACATTGTGCTGAACACTAGGGAAGCAGCAGTGAGCAAAAGTAGGCAACATGTTTGCCCTTTGAAGTGAACTGTCTAATGGCAGAAGCAGACATTAGTTCAATATTCACATTAAATATTCTCATAATCACAATTACACACCAAAATGAATGTTGTATGGGAAAGGAACCCCACTGTGAGAACCTATAACAGAAAATCCTGTTTCATTTGGGGGTCCTAAGAAAGAGAATCTGAAGGGTTAATTAGGGAGGGGGTTGGTGCTGAGGAACAAAAAGAGCCTTTCATGCAGAGGAAGCAGCAAAGACTGTGGTGGGAAATAGCCTTCTAGCTGAGGAACTGAGAGAAGTAAGAGCAAGGAGAGTCAGCAAGGGAGATGGGAGACAAGGCTGGAAACCAAACAGGGCTAATAGCTGTGAGGCTCAGCTCTTTAATTTAGTGAGTCTCCCATAGTACTCGGAATCTCTTTTCCATATGCTGTAGAGATTATGTGTTTATCCTCTACCCCAACCCCCATCACTAGCATGAGGGTTCTATGAGAGCACTTGCCATGTCCTGGGCCCTCTTATATCTGAGCACTGTGAGCAGCAGCACTTTAGCAGGTACCTGATGAATACTTACTGAATAGACAGTAAGCTGGGCCTTAAGGCATGAGTAGAATTTCTAGAAGATGGAGATTTTGGTAAGATATTACATAGAGGAACCACCATGTACCAGCTGTAAGATTGTTATGTGTGTTTGGAGAAGTGAGCAATACTATTTGGCTAGAATCCAGATGTGTTTAAGAAGGAAAAAGGAGAAAAAAATTGGACAGTGGACTTGGATAATTGCATAATGTGCAGAATTGGATTTCTGATGTTAACCAGTGTCGTTAAAGGGTGCCCATCAAAAGAGTCCTTAAAACTTTGCTTATGAAAAATTTCAAACATAGTATTTCAGTCACTTTTCTCATTGCTGAGACAGAATACCCAACACCCAAAGTTAAGGGAGAAAAGGTTTATTTTGGCTCACAGTTTGTAGAGGTTTCAGTCCATAGTCAGCTGGCTGCAAGGCAGAGTGGATGGCAAACAAGACTCACAGAGCAGAAACAACGTGGTGTGCACAAAGTAGCAAAAGCAACAAGGGAACCTTAACCCAGTCTTTCTGCCCCTTTTATCTGATCTAGATTACAGGATTGGGGTGGTGCCAAACCAATCAGTGTACTGGTTTAGTAATCACATGCCCTTAATCCCAGAATCCCACACTCTAGATACAGCCGCCTCTGAAAAACCCACCTATGACACATGAAGCTTTGGGAGGGACATTTAGACCCAAACCATAACACAGTGAGAAGATAGTACAGTGGACCCCCATGTACCCAAACACAGCTTTAACAGATACCTCGTGCCCACACTTCCTCCCTTCTAGGTTATTCTGTACAAATCCTAGAGTTAATACCGTATCCATCACAAATCTCTAAAAGGAACAAATTATTTTACTTACAAAAAATTCAAAGTACCATTTTACATAAAAAAATTCTTTGATATCATCATATACTGTTTTCAAATTTTCCTGATTAAATCTTTCCACAGTTAGTTTGAGTCGGATACTGTCTTACTTTTCTCATTGCAGATACAAAATATTTGACACCTACAAGTTACAGGAAGAAAGGATTTAGCTCACAGTTTGTAGAGGTTTCAGTCCATAGTCAGCTGGCTCCAAAGCAGAGTGTCAAGGCAGAGGAGAAACAAACAGTTCATGGCGTGTCAGACAGAAGGCAGCAAGCAGCAGCTGTCAAAGCCTTCTCTCTCTTCTTTTATACTCCATCCAGGCTATAAGCCTATCAATTGGTGCCACCCAAACCCAGGGTGGGGCTTCCATCATCCATATCCAGAATTATGCTAAATCCACTTAGTTATTACACATCCTAGCTCTAGCCCCTCTGAAAAGCCCCACCTATGAGGGCATGAGGCTTTGGGGGCACATCTAGATACAAGCTGTAACAGATACACAAAGTAAGGTTCATACATTGCAGTTGATTGCTATGTCTTCTAAGTCTCTTTTAGTATGTAGGGTTTTCCTTTGCAGTTTATTTAGCAAGAAATTGGCCTCTTACTATAAAATTTCCCCTAATCTGAATTTTGTCAGTTAACTTATCTCAGGGTCATTTAACATATCCCTGTATACATTGTATTTCTCTGAGTTAGTTGGATCCAAATCTCTGCCATCCAGTATTTGATTAGTCACATGTTGCTGTTGAACACTTGAAATATGACCAGTGTCATACTTAACTGGCAGGGGAGATACCATGATCACGAAATATGACTGGTGTAATAATTGAGACATCCTCTAGGTATAAAATACACACTAAAGTTTGAAGACTTCATACAAAAGCATGTATAAAGTATCTCACTGTTTTGTTTATTGCTTGTTGAAATTGTTATATTTTGGATATATTGAATATAATGTTATTAAAGTTTTAGCTATTGCTTTTTACTTTTAAAAATACAGTTACTAGAAAACTTTAACTTGCAGATGTGGCTCATATTATATTTTTATTAACAGTGCTGGTCAGAATACAATAGCTGGGCATGGTGGCACACACCTGTAATTCCAGCCTGGGCAATTTAGAGGGACCCTGACTCAGAATAAAAAGGGCTGGCAGTGTAGCTCAGTGTGAAGTCTCAGAGTTCAATCCCCAAAACTGGAAGGGAAAACCAGAACAAAAAATAAGTAAATATGTTACTATTATTATTATGTTTGTAACACAGGTAGCATGAGCTCTGCTAGGAAGCCTATGGGGTCTAGTGTACTGTCTTTATGATGTTAACAAGCCGTTGATGATCATTATTTAGTTCTGCACATTTATTAGGAGTTACTAGATGGTGATATTCTAAGTATGTCACTCTTTTTATTTCTTACTGGCATTTTTCTATAAAGAGCAACTTCTCCCTAGCAACTTTTTGGTTTCCTACTGCTATAGTTTGCATGAAAGTCTCAAGATATTTATTCTCTCCCTTTACTTACTATTTTAATGGTATTTATTTCTTTCATTTTTGGATTCAGGTTCTCTTACTTCTGATGAAAAAAATTCTCCTCAGGGAAAAGAGTTGCTGAGTCTTTTTTGTTTTTTCTCATTACCTCACATGGGCTACCTCTACATGGTTGTCAAATCTGTTGAATTAATCTCTGTCTACCAATACCCTGAGAAGTCTCAGCAGGCGGTGCTCACACCACAGTTTTTGCACGTCATCACCAGGTACTGTTACAGTGTTATATGCTGGACTTTGAGTCATTTGTTGTTCACTTTGCTGCCTAAGTGTTTAACTGAAAATTGTTTGGACAAGTTTAGAGCACTGTAATGAATGAGTTACATCTGGATCTTTAAATTTGTCTTTTGATGGTACATACATTCCTTTTGAGTGCTAAAGATTTAGACTCTGGCTTTGTCTTTGCTTTGTTTCCTTAGACTAGATGAGTATCCTTGTAAGGAAATCTAAGGTTCTTCATGAAAGAAATCTGCCTGCCTGCCTGTCATCAACCCTGCTTGAGTGCTCTGGAGCTCTTCCTCACTCTCCCCCTCTCCCCACCTTGACCCCCTCTGTCTCCCCCCTCCCCCTTTCCCTTTCTTTCTGGTACTGGGATTGAAGCCAGGGTCTTCCCACTAAGCTACATCCTCAGACCCTCCTTCCCTTGTAAAAAAAAATATTTTTTTTTGGTACCAGGGATTGAACTCGAGTCCTTACGCTTGCGCAGCAGGTGGCGAAACCACTGAGCTAAATCCCCGGCCCTGTAAAAAAAATTTTGAGACAGAGTCTTGCTAAATTGTGAAGCTGCCTAGGTTGGACTCAAACTTGTGATCTTCCTGCCTTGGCTTCCCAAAATACAGATGTGAGCCATCCCACCCAGCTGGAAGATGTTCATAGGAATCCTAATGAAAAGTCACTGGGGCTGATCGGAACATTTTGTTAAATTTCTCTTTTCACTGCTGCTATATTCTTTCCATGTGAATTATTTCATAATAGTTTAGAACTGTGATGGGGCCAGAAAGATGATCTGATTTTACCCCTTAATTGGTATAAATGGGGAAACAGTCACAGGGAGGTTGAGATTATCCACAGTCGTGTGGCTAGTTAGTGGTAGTTGTCTTCTATATCCAGTATACTGCCCTAGTATACTGGCATATAAGCTGGGTTCTGGAGAAGAAGTTTGATCTCATTTCCTTTTATCTCAGCAGTAAGTGATGCTTTTGGTTCTGTTTCCTGGTTTTTTTTAGCTCAGATTATGTTCAGGGTGTTGCCTTGGGCCCTCTGACCAAGCAACCATAAATAAAGTACACCGTCTACTTTCCAAAGCACAATATAAGAAAAACCAGAGGTAAGATTTTTGGAGAAAATTTTAAGAATTCATGAAAGTACAGTATTTACCAGGAGGAGGGAAATTACTTTTGGCTCAGGGAAGGTTCAGATAGGTGGTTGTTTTTGAAGCTAGGCCTGAAAGCTAGTTAGAATTTTGGCCAGTGAAGCTTAGAGAAGACTGTAAACAAAGGCTATATCTAGTTTTTCAGAAACATGCCGTAGTTAATTGCACAGAAGAGTGATTTATTTTTAACTGAATGATAGTGTCAAACTCTTCAGCAGGTACCAGTGTATTTCAGACTGCACAGAACCCACCTGGGGATTCTGATACCCACTCCTAGTGTGGCTGTTCCCCTGTGCTGATTTCTGATGCAAGGAGAAATGCTACCAGTGCGAGTGTTTCTTCAGTGAATAGTGTGAAATGTGGCTAGTCTTCCAGATTTCCAGAGTAATGTTCTTTAAATATGAAGAAGCTGAAAAATGAAGAAATAGTAGGGATAATGCTTGAAAACTAGCTGAGGCTTTGAAAATTAAACTGAGGAATTTTTTAAGGTTTCGACCACAGAAAGTGATGTGATTAAAGTACTGCATTAGGAAAATTGGTGATGGCTATTGAATATTGATAAACAAGCTATTAAAATGGCTAAAAAATGGATTATTACAGGGCTGTATCCCACAGGGGAATGATGAGGAGAAAAGGGAGGATAGACAGATGGGTTCAGGGAATCTTAGTTGGAGTCTGATGGGATAGCAGGGTGGAGGGCCATGAAAAAGTGCTACAGGGTTTTGAGCCTGATTTTATGAAAGAATGAAGATTAGTGTAATGTCAGGCAAAAGGAAAGTTTGGTTTAGACATTCAAATCTGAGATGTCTGTGGAATATCAACAGGGAATGCTAAGGAGGTTTTTGGATACATAGGACAATAGAGAAGGATAGAGAGGAAAGCTTAGAAGTTTGTTAACATTAAAAAGCAAAGGGCTCAATGTGGGAAAAAATCTTCACCTGCTCTTCCTCAGACAAAGGTCTACTATCTCGAATCTATAAAGAACTTAAAAAGATCAGACCTCCCAAATT
>NW_004624730.1:26442183-26518571 GCF_000247695.1 Heterocephalus glaber
GGGGGTGAAGTGAGGGCTAGGAATGGGGAAAAAATAAGAACCAAGATGCATTATGTAAAGGTACAATTCCCAGTGAGAAATGTAATTGTGTTGTATACCTACAATGTACCAATAAAAGAATTTAATAAAAAAAAAAAGCAAAAGGCTGATTTTCAGAGTAATGCATATGACCTCAAGAGTGTGTAGGCAGAAAAGCCACTGAGATCTAAACTCTGGTGAAGGTCATGTTTAGTAAGTGAGAGGAGAAAGACTAGGAGTTTGAAGGATACAGAAAAGGCTATGAAACTGTAGCATCTCAGAAACCAAAGGAAAGGAGAGACACGAGAAAGATATAGAAATATTAATTACTGCCCCCAATGCAAAAAGATTGTCCCATCTCTTTTTTCTTCATCTGATTGCATATATGGACAGGACACTGAAAATTTAGTGAGTGGATCCACTAAAATTATACTACTCTCTCGTATATGTTAAGTTATTAAGTAATTTGGAACACAGATTCCTGAAAATATAGTATTATCAGGATTTGAAGTGATGTACAATTTCTGGGGTTTTTTCCTTAGGTAGACCACTATTGGAGCTTTTCTTAACATTAGCCCTAAAAGATACTCTAACATCATTAATTTGATTGTAGAACCATTTAGCTATTAGAATAGTAGTTCTTTTTTTTTTCCCTTGGTAGCAGGGATCGAACTCATGACCTTGCACTTTCGAGGCAGACAGTGGCACCACTGAGCTAAATCCCCGGTCCTAGAATAATAGTTCTTAATAAGTATCCTCACTGTTTTTTAAATCCTCTATCATTTTTACGTAGTTTTAATGTTACCAAGTAGATACATACATTAGAAATATCTTATTTGATATTTGTTTATCTTTTAAAAAAAGGTAATAATTTTTTGTTTGTAAGAACCAAGAAGGGGTAGCTGGATGTGGTGGCACATGACTATGATCCCAGTACTGTGTGGAAGGCTGAGGAAGGAGGATTGAAAGTTTGAACCCAGCCTAGGCAACTTAGTGACTTAGCAAGACCCCATCTCAACATAAAGAATGAAAAAGGGTTGGGGATGTAGCTCATTGCAAGGGCCCTAGGTTCAATTTCTAGTACTTAAAACAAACCAAAAAAAGAAGCAATATAAAATGTAAAATGCCAATCTTATAAATATATATAAAGTGGAAAACCCTGAAAAGTTCTATACCCTATAGTCAGCCATATTAGCAATTGGTATGTGTTCAGCCAACTTCTTTTTGGAATTCATATACTACTATGAGTGATTCTTTTAGAAAAGTTGATAATATTCTGCTCATTGTTAAGCACCTAGCTGTTTTACTTGGTAACGTAATCTTGGACTTCTTCCCATGCCAGCACATTTCACTTTGCCTTATTCTTCTTTATACTGCTGCTCGGTCTTCCAGCAATCCCAACAGGCTGGCTTAGTTTAGTATAGGGGAGGTGAGGCAGGGTCTCTGCGTCTTTATCCCCAGAACCTAAAGGTCATTGCTCTTTGTGGTCACAGTGGCTCACCCTATCATCCTGGCCCCATTGCAGGTGCTTGTTTTGCTTCCTACTTTCAGTTTCTTCCCAAGGTTTTAACCCTGCTCCAGGTTTCTAAGGGGTAGTGTTGCTGTCCCTGTCACTGTGACAGCTCCAAGGGTTATTTCCTAGAACTGGAAATCACAGAGACAGCTGGCCAAGGCTGAAGTGGGAGCACCACCGATGGTGGAGAGAGGCCTGGCTGAGCAATCTCACTGCAGTGCAGTCTCCCAGGTGTGAAGGTGTCAGAGTGCTGTGCTTGTTAGAGAAGCACTTCTCCCACTATAATGTCACCGTTAGCTTTGCTTTAGTCCTTTTATGTTTTCTTCAGAGTTTATGTTTACTTCTCCAACTTTCTAGTTTTTTAAGTCATTTTTGTAACTTACTACAAGATGGGTTTGTACCATACCTAAGTAAATAATCAACTATTTGTACTGTCAGTATTGGTATTCATTTAGATAACCCCAACAGGCATGTGTTGTGCCCTTATAATGGGGTCTGTAGGTCCTTTTACTATAAGCATCCTGGGGTTGTGGAATGAAGTAGAGGAGAGCAAGGACCTAGGAGGCAGGGATCTATTGGTTTTATTCTCCAGAGAGCACTTGGCTAGTATGAACCTTCCATGATCTAGTCTTTGAGACAAGGTACTGGACAAGGTGCTTCTAAACATTCCTTCAGAGAATCTCATTTTCCGTTCCACCATTGATTTGTATTTGCATGGTCTAAATGGGTTGTCCAGCGTAATCCAGGCTGAATGTCATCTTGAATGCAAGGGGTTAGTGTTGCTGTCCCAGTCACTGTGTTGACTCTAAAGGGCATTTCCTTTGGGTATGAGAGAAGTAGACCAAGTAAGGAAACAAGTTCCAATCTTGGCTTTGATCATCACACATCCATACCCTAGGCAGCTTCTGGGGGCTATTATGTTGTCTGTAAGATGAAGACATTGACCAAGTTCTGTGATTCTTAGATACAGATATAGATCAGAGTCATACACTGAGCTTACATGTCCAGGTTCAGACCCCCAGAGATTCTGATTCATTAGTGGTGATGTGAGGACTGGTTATACATTTGTAAACACACTCCCAAAGGGTTCTGAGGCACTCTCCTTTTTGAGAAGCAGTCTAACTTGTCAATATTTGAGTTTTATCCCACTTTCCATTGCTCTGTTTGTCTGTGAAGCCCTCCCCACTGTGAGGTGTGTGTTGATTCTTGACCTCCCCTTTGCTCAGCCACCTTTTTCTTCTTCCTCAGAAACAACCTGCAGTGTTTCACAGTGCGATGTAGCGCAGCAGCAGCTCGTGAGGAGGACCCCTACATGGACACCACCCTGAAGGTTAGTTAGAACTGGTAGTTGATGCCTACCTAGAACCTCAGGAAACCTGAAGATCCAAAGGGAACACATGAATACTTGTAGATTTGCTCTTGGGGCGAGGCTTGAGAAAGACTAAACGCTTTAAGGTTGTCTTATTTATTGGAGTAAAACTTTACATGTAAAATATTAAGCATTTTATGATTTATGATTGAAATGACAGCTTTTAGGGTTGCTTTGAAAACATTTCACTGAAGGTTGATTTAGTGCATAGTTTTTAAGTTGAGTGAAGAATATATATATATATATAATATAATTTCAGAGAGAGTAGTATACAACTGTTACTATACTACAATTTTATTTTTTTAAGCCCAGCCTTGCCTATTTATTTATTGGTACCTGGGATCAAACTCAGGACCTTGTGCTTACCAGGCAGGTGGGGCACCACTGAGTAACATCCTAGTCCAGCAATTTATTTTTTTTCCACATCCAAAGGTTTATTTACTTGACAAAAATACAAAGTGTTATCATCACGAATGGAGAGAGAACACTGATTAATAAAGTCTAAAGCTTATGCACTTCTAAAAAATCTGTCAAATACTATAAATATCACAAAGTGCACAAATAAAATTAGTGTTTTGATTAATAAACCAAGAAGTCTTCTAGAAAACTTTCTCTTTTTTTTTTTTGCTATTATCTTTTATTTTGCTCTTTATTTATATTTGAGTTTCTCATGTAAGAAAATCCATGCAATATTTAAGATTGTGTCTCTGATTTATTTCACTTAACCTTATGGTCTCATGGTGCATCCATTTTCATACAAGTGACTCAAGTTTATCCTTCTTAATGGCAGACTAGTACTCGGTTGTATATAAATGCCACATTTTCTTTATCCATTCTTCTGTTGATGGGCGACTTCCAAAATTTAGCTATTGTGAATTGTGCTGCTGTGAACATGGGTATACATGTATTACTGAGATATGATGTCTTTAACTTTTTGGGAAAGCACCTACAAGGGGAATAGATAGGTCAAGTGGAATTTCTAGTTTTAGTTTTTTGAGGAATCTCCAAACTGATCTCCATAGTGGTTATACTAGTTTACATTCCCACCAACAGTGTAGAAGGATTCCCTTTTCCCTGCAACCTCTCTAACATTTGTTATTATTTGATTTTTATAATGATAGCCATTCTTTCTGGAGTAAGATGGAATCTCAGTTTTATTTTAATTTGCATTTTTTTAACTGCCAGAAATGTTGAACATTTTTTTCATGTATTTATTGGCCATTTTTACTTCTTTTGGTGAGTGTCTGTTCATTTCAGTTGCCTGTTTTTTGATTGGATCTTTTATTTGGGAGGTTCTAATGTTTTTTAAGTTCTTTATTATATATATATATTTATTAATTATATTCCTTTGTCCAAGGAATAGCTGGAAAAATATTTTCCCATTCTGTAGTTTGTCTCATAACTCTGTTGGTTGTTCCTTCTGCTGTGCAGAGGCTTTTTAATTTGATATGACCTCATTTGTTGATTCTTAGTATTATTTCTTGTGCAGTTGGAGTTTCCTTCAGAAAGTCCTTGCCTACGGCTATGTCTTCAAGAGTTTCACCTATTTTACCTATGTTTATGTTTTATAGATCTTTGGTCCATTTTTATTTTTGCTTAATACATAGTGAAAGATACTGATCTAGGTTCAATCTTCTGTGCCGGGATAGCCAGTTTTCTAGTTAAGGATGCTGTCTTTCCCCCAGCGTAAGATTTTGGCCCCCTTGTGAAAAATCAGGTAGCTGAATATGCCTGGAGTTTTTTCTGCATCCTCTATTCTGTTCTTCTGATTCACATGTCTGGTTTTTTGTGTGTTTGTTTGCCAATACCATGCTGTTTTTATCACTGTAGCTTTGTAGTATAACTTAAAGTCTGAGATTGTGTTGCTTCCTGCCTTACTCTTGGTGCCCAGGATTGCTTTTGCTATTCTGGGTCTCTTCTGGTTCCATATGAATTTTAAGATTGTTTTTCCTAGTTCTGTGAGAAATGCTTTTGCTATTTTGATTATGATTTCATTAAATCTGTATGTCAGTTTTGGAAGTATGGCCACTTTGACAATATTGGTTCTACCTATCCAAGAAAAGGGTTAATCTTCATTTTTTAATGTTCTTTTGGATCTCCTTTTTCGGAGTACTGTAATTTTCATTGTAGAGGTCTTTCACTTCCTTGGTTAGATTAATTCCTAAGTATTTAATTTTACTTAATGCTAATGTGAAAGATATTGTTTCCATGATTTCTATGGGTTTTTTTTGTTTTGTTTTGTTTTTTGTTTTTTGAGACAGGCTGGTCTTGAACTCACTGCATTCCAGGCTGACCTCAAACAACTTGCTTCAACCTGCCAATTACTGGAATTACTTAAGGTTCTTCATGAAAGAAGTCTGCCTGCCTGCCTTCATCCCTGGCTGCTGTTTTTTCTCTTGGGCCCCCACCACTCAGCTTGCTTCTGCAGAACCAGGCTCTCCTCCCTGCAAGCCACAAACTGAACAAAAGCCCAATACAGGAGCACGAGAGTCTTTACTGTTTCATTTTCTTTTCTGCCTCAAACTTCTCTGTAGCTTTTAATTTTCCATCAGTTCCTTCCAAATTTCTGACAATCTATTTCTCATTATTTCTTCCCCAAGTTATTATTTTTCAGTGCCTGAATTCTCGATCTTGGAGAGGCTGGTTTTGTTGCCACCTGCTCCTCTGCCATCTTGATTCTCACAGTTTTATTTTTTAACAGAAATACTGGTGGCAGTTGTACAGAGCTGTTCAAAACAGTGCAGGTACAAGTATAGTCAGGAGCAAAAGATTAAGTAAGATGCATTGAAATGGTTTATACTATTATCAGATATGCCTATAATTCTTTTATTTTTTTAAGTCTTTAACAGTCTCCTGTAATTACTCTAAGAGCTATTGGATTTGCTAGATAAATAACCTCATTTTTAGTAAGAAGTAATATGGTTGATCTTAGAAAAGCACTTGACCACAAAATATTGACAATTTGTGATGATCTTCTGAACTTGAGTTTCTGTTCTCAGAAATACACTGATCATTTGCCTGATATTCTCCTATGCTATTTTACTTGTGACATATAAGCTCTTTAAATTGATATTTGTTATGAAGATACATGCTGCTATATTTTCTTTCTTTCTTTCTGTTTTTTGGGGGGGTTTTTTGGTACTGGGGATCAAACTCAGGACCTTGCGCTTGCAAGTCAGGCACAGTGCCACTGAGCTAAATCCCTGCCCCATGCTGCTGTATTTTCAAAGGTTAGTTGATGTCTACCTGGAACCTTGTGCAGCTTTTTGCAGAAAAGTAAGTGTTCAGTAACAGTGGTTACATTAATAAACAGCTTGAAGGTCTGAGGTACTCATACCACATACAGTCTGAGGTACTCATGCCCCAGTCACTGTCACCCACCTTTTTTTTTTTTTTGGTACCAGGGATCAAACACCAGACCTTGCGCTTGCAAGGCAGGCGGCAGAACCACTGAGCTAAAGTCCCGGCTGTCACCCACATTATAGGAAGTTTTATGGAGCGTGTAGTGTCTTAGTTCAGGGTGACTCTTGTTTTGCCATGGCCTCCCTATAGTTTTCTGTTGGTGACCAGACTTACTGTGTGTCTTTAGCCCTTTGGGAAACCAGAATCACAGATTTCTCATTTTTTGTATAAGATGCATATATAATCTTTTGAAGTAAGAGATGATTTTTAAAATAAGGATTATTTTTCTAGCAAAACTGGAAAGATGAAGGTGATGAACTATCCTCCATTCTTTCCTCTTTTTTTTTTTTTTATAAGGAAAAATGTTTATGAATTCAGGGTAGGCAAGAACTACCTAGGATACAAAAGACATGATGTATAAAAGAAAAAAATTGATAAATGAGATTCCATCCAAATTTAGAACTTTAAATGACATCATTAAAATGAAAAGTAGTCCTTAAACAGACCATATTTACAATGCATATAACCTATGACCAGAATATATAAAGAATTCTTAGAGCTCATTAATAGACAACCCAATTAAGAAGTAGACATAAGAAGATGATAAATAGCCAGTATAGCACAAGGAAAGGTGTGCAACTGTAGAATCAGAAAAATACTAATCAGTACAATAACAAGATTGAATTATACACTCGTTAGGGAGATGAAGTTAAAAAAGTTTTAAAAGCCTTGTCATGACCTTTTCTTTTTGTTGGATTCTCCCCCTTTGCGTTTAATTTGTCATGCCCAATGGATTCATTCTGCTGGGCTTCCTGGGGTTGTGATCCTCATTGTCTTTTCCTAGGTATTGTCTAAAATTTTTTGGAGTCCTGGTTTGATATTCATGAAGTTCCTGAGGTGTTCTTTATCATGAAAGTATCTTATTTCTCCATCAATTTTGTAAGATAGTTTTGCAGGGTACAATAATCTGGGTTGGAGGCTGTTTTCCTTTAGGGCTTGAAATACATCACTCCAAGCTCTTCTTGCCTTGAGGGTTTGCATTGAGAAGTCTGCTGTGATTCTGATGGGCTTTCCTTTGTATGTGATTTGTTTCTTTTCTCTCACTGCTTGTAGAATTTTGTTCTTCTGTTGGATTTCTGGAATCCTAACTATTATATGCCTGTGTGTAGATTTTTTTTTAATCAAGCCTAGCTGGAGTCCTATATGCCTCACTTATCTGTATGTCAGGTTCTTTTCCCCTGCCTGGGAAGTTTTCTGCCATCACTTCTGTGAACAGTTTTTTACGTCATCTGCACTCTCTCCTGCTTCTTCATTGACTCCAATCAGTCTTATGTTATTCTTCTTTGCATCATCTAGCAGCTGCTGGATTGATTTCTCATGTTCCCTTACAATTTTAAAGCAATTTTTCTTTTCCTGATCACTAATTGCAATCTTTTCTTCTGTATCTGAAATTCTATCCTCACATTGGTTCATTCTGCTGCACAGACTTTCATTGGAGTTTTTAATCTCCTGGAAATCTGTTTGTATCTGTTTTGTGGATTCCATTTTTTTCCTATGTTGGGATTCCATCATGTTCCTCAGCTCCTCTATTTTTTTAATCTGTGTCCTCTCTAGATTTATTAATCATGTCTTGCACCACAAGCACAATCTTTGGTGTTATCTGATTATTTCTGATTTCATTTTTCCCAGATCCTCTTTTGTTGCCAGTTCAGAGAGTCCAGGTAGTTGAGTATCATATTGTTCCATCTCGTTTCCCTTTGGGATTGCTGTAGGTGATCCAGAAGTCTGTTTTTGAGGCTTGTTTATGTGTCTTCTCATTTCCATGGAGGGGGGGTGCTTCTGGCACTTGCGCGGCTCAGCTTCCCTGCCCTAGGAGCTTGGGATGGCGGCGGGGGAGCTTCCTTCCGAGTGCTGGGACTGGCTCAGCTTCTCTCCCATTCTTTCCTGTTCATCCTTCTCTTTTCCTCTCAGCTGGCCTTTTTAAACCTCAGAAATATATAACCTTACATAGGGCACTGGTGCAACTGGGGGACATAATTCCTTTGTAGATTGAAGTAGGATCAGGCTACATTTGAAAGGATCATGATTTCATGTCTTCCTACACTCTCATAAAACCAGAGAGAATGAACAAGAAAGAGATGAAGGGGAAGAAAAGGAGAGGGCAGCATCTGGTGGGAGCTTGCTTTTCTGAGGCCATTTGAGTCAGGAAAAGGAAGAGCAGTAGTAATCTCATCTCGGACTTCCCTTCCTTGTGCTTCTACCATTTTTGAAATCCTGACACCATTGAGTGAGCACACAGTCACATAACCCACGTGCTGACTCAGGCTAGGAGCTATGGTGTCTGAAAAAGGTTTTACAACCTCATAGTCTGGTCCAAAGTGCATGTGATGTTCCCTCCCTTTCCTTTTGAGATTCTGGCTCTTCAGCACTTACCCACATCCACTTTAACTATTTTTACAAATGAAAACATAGACAAGAGTTGTTTCCCCAACCACATTATACAAAGGAATGATGATGATGACCCCAGAATCAAAATATTATTAATAGAGGAGAGATCAGAGGCCTGTCAGCATCATTTTGTGAGATCCCAGAAATAGCTCTTCCATTATCTTTCTAACACATTCTACATGAGTTATTGGTCCTCTCTAGGACCAGCAGCCTGGCTTCTTCAGTTTACCTCACAGGTCCAGCCTGTGAGCTCTTCTGGCTCTGCTTCTGTTCACACCCAAAAGGTCACGGTCAGGGCTCTCTGAACAAACAAGAATGTCTTGCACATACCCATCCACAAAGAAACCATCATATGCACTCTCCATGCCATAGAACATTCTTTCATAGTGTGTGAGTTTGCCTAGAAATGCCATTTGGGTGTACCCCAAGCCAGCCCACTATGAGTAGGCATTTCCCTGGGTGGCACTTTTCCAGCTTAGAGCTGCTCGTCTAGAGGACTCTGCCAGAGCCACTCTGCAGGAGTTTCTGCAGCTGTGGGATCCTCTTTCTGCATTTACTCAGTCAACCACTAAAGTTATTGATTGAGTAGCTCTCTAAAAGAAATGGTGGGTTACACAGACACAAATAACCTGACACTCTCTTAAGACTTATTGAGGGGTGAGGGAAGCAGAAGAGATTTTATGGAATAAATAGACTGATTCTTGAAGATTAAAATCCACATACCTTTATTTCTTTATTTCTTAAATTTGTGATTTTCTTTTTTCTTTACTAGGCTTGCCCACCTGTCAGTATGGATGTCTGTGCTTTAAGAATACAGCTTTTTATAGGCTTGAAAGCCATCTGTCATTTTAAAAATCATGTAGTACTTTTAACCAAGGCAGACCCTGAAGCCATTCCAGACAGAAGAGAATCGCCCAGGAGATTTCTGTAAGCATCCCCTTGCCCTAGACATTCCTGCCAGCTTTTGAAATGAATTGTAGTCAGTGTAACTTATGTGTGTCTTAAACTTTTTAAAAATCAAAACTTGGAATGAGCAGATAGCTTTTCTATTGTATTCTTTTTCCAGAGAAAGTAAAAGAGGTTCTAAAGACCTCTATTATGTCCTTTTTATAATGGACATGGAACTTTCAGAAGAAAATGGATTCTAAAATAGTCTCAGTAAAAAGCAGTGCTATTTTAGATAAGAATTTTAAAAGCATGCTTTTCTGTGTAATTAATGGGAAAGACAACATTTTATGCTAATTCAAGCTACAAAGCTTTTTCACTGTTTTTCTTCTTTGACCTTTTAGGAGTTATATTTTTATCCAAAGATTGTTTTCTAATAGTGCAAAAGAAATTAATAACAATGTGTTTCTCACCTGACAGCATATTCATTATCTATAAATATGTGCAGATCTACCTTAAAATCAAATCACATTTTCATTACATTAATGTCTAGGTAATTTGTAGTCTATTTTCACATTGCTCAGAGTCAAACACTTACTTCCAGACTAGTAATGCTTCTATTTGATGTTTTTTGGTCTCATGAAGGCTACAGGCAGGAGAGACCCTGGGCACAGGGACTTTCATAGCCTACAGGACTTTCGTAGCCCACTTGCTGAGCTTGGACATTTGAGAACACTTGTGGAGTGAATTGGAAGCAATTGGTTTGTCAATACATAATAATTATATTAAATGTAGTTGACTTGTGTAGTACTGAAAAGTAATGTTCAGTGAAAACCAACCATATGGCTGATCACTAAAGAAATCACTAAATGAAAGTGATTTCATAGTTATATATTTTATGGCACCCAATATTTACCACCAGTACTGTCATTTATTAACACATCTTATCTTAGCAGTTGTTAACTTTTGTTATGCTTTCAGTTCTAGAAAAGATACCAGTGTTAAGATCAAACCTCCTGTAGCTGAGGCTGGGTGGAGTTTGTATATTGTGAATACGATCTCACCAGTGCAACTATACAAAGAAATGGTACTTTTTTCAGACTTCTGATTCTTATTTGTAGATATTGAGTAAAATCGATGATCTTAAATTGATTATGTATATCATACATTCAGGATGCTACAGCCAACCAATTTCCAGGATCTGTGTAATGGAGGGGTGTATATCTTTCTTCACCCTCTTATTTTCACATCTTCTAACATGTGAGGAGCCATTAGAATTTCCTTCACTAAAATTAAGAGCTCCTTATTCAAACACACATTCCTAAAAGATCAGTGACCCAGGCTAAATATTAGTAGCTCTTTCTCTTGACTTTGAACCCTACCAAAGAGAAACAGGAAGTGAAGTTAGAAAAAAATCAAAGACTGTTTATCCCTACCTCTTTTCTTTCTTTGCATATTAGCAGATTGTTCTAGGACATGGTGGTTGCTCCAGCAGTACCTATCAGAAGGGGCCTGGAGTGGACAGCCTTACTCTTGTTCTAGGAGTGACAGCTTCGTACTCATCCCTGCCAATTTTAATTTTTAATTTTGAAATAATTTCAAACTTAGAGAAAATTTGAAAGAATAAGAATATGAAGAAACCCTGTATTTTCCCCATACAAGTGTGCCATAGTCAACATTGCTTCTCCTTCTGCTTATACTCCTATGCTTTCACAGCACAGATATTTTTCTTTTCTGATCCATTGGAAGGTAAATTTAATACATCATAACTTTTTGCCCCTCAACACTTCGTTGTATATTCTCCACATGTCAGGATATTCTCTTGTATAACCACACTACAGACACATGCTTGAGTAAATTTAACCTAGAAATGGTATTTAATCTGCAATTCTTATTCCAGTTTTATCAGTTTACCCAGTAATAGCTTATAACCATTTTCCAGCCCCTTCAGTCTACCAGTTTGCAATCAGGTAGTATATTTACTTATCATTTCTCTTTAGCCTCCTTGAGTCTGGAATATTTCTTCCTTTCCTTTTATTTTATGACACCAACATTTCATTTTTGAAAAATACCTCTTTCCCTTCTACCCTTTTTTAACAGTGTTCTTCATTTTGGGTTTATTAGATTATTTTTTCATGACTAGATTCAGATTATGCATTCTTAGTGTTTTTTTAGTATATAATATTTGGAGGCATATGATGTCCACCTGCTCCTCATTAGTGATGTTAATTTTGGCAAGCAGGTAAAAATGTTTCCTGATTTTCTCCCCCTGGCAATTTATGCTGATAATTACTGTGTATCAGCTTGGTCCTGTCTTTTCAATCTTGCTTAATTGAAGGCATTAGGTTTCGTCTAGATGATCTGACCACTATCATCTGAATATACTGATTGACTCAGATTGGCTAGTGATAATCTTTAGGAACGCTTGGTGACTTATGCAGTAGATGTAGTAGACCCTAAGCTCACAAAGTCAAAACTCAAGAAGGGATATTTGGTCTCAACTTGAAAGAGTTGAATTGCATCACTGAAAAAGTTAACTATTTCAGATATTTTCACTAGCTTTATCAAATTTGGACCAAATGATTGCCAAGTTAACTATATGGTTAGTATTACAGTATTATTGGGACCTTCTGTAACTCTTTTCTGAAAACTTTGTTTTTATGGTGCTGTCGATTGAACCCAGGGCCTTGCTCATGCTGAGCAAGCACTCTACCACTGAGCTACATCTTCAGCCTTCTTTGGTCCTTAAAGCTGTTAAACCAAGGCAGTGTTTGTACTGATATATGTGTTAAACTGGCTCACAGATTGTAGAGAAAGAAAACTCAGCTAAGGCCCTATTGAATGATGTTAAATAACGTATTTACTATATTTATTGTCAGTGTCTAATATGCTCAAATATGTCATTAACACAAGTTAGATGTGTTTAAGAACTGGAGGACTATTGGATGTGTTTCTTCAGCATCATTAGCTGTTTGTCTCTTGTTTTAGGTAGACTATAGTAATACCTACAAGACTGTAAAAACCCAGAGCTGCATCCACCTTCTCAGTGAGGCCCATCTGTTAGTAAGAGCTGCCCTGATGGATACCTGTCAGCTGCAACCTGGAGAGAAAGCAGAGCTTTTGGAAGCCTTTAAAGAAAGCTGTGGGCACCTTGGAGACTGTTACAGCAGGTTGTTAATGCTCCTTAGAGCCTTGTTACAGAAGCCATCTTGCATTTCAGATTTTTTTTTTTATCTGATATTATAAATAGGGGAACAGGTGAAGGGAGGTGGTTTTTGGTTTTTTGGGGGTTTTTTTGTTTTTTGTTTTTTTTTTTGGTACTGGGGATTGAACTCGGGACCTTGCACTTGCGAGGCAGGTGGCGGAACTACTGAGCTAAATCCCCAGCCCAGGAGGTGGTTTGTTTATTCACTTATTTCATAAGCATTTATTGAACACATACTGTGTACCATGCACTGTTCTGGGCTTAGAGACACAAATGACTGACCCATTCCTGTCTTGAGTCACCATTTGTTAGAAGAGCAGTCTCAAGTGCATCACTGTCCTGCCGCTTAACTTCGGAATTGGAAGGTTTTTTTAGGCCTTCAGGTGCCACCCCCCCCTCCCCCCGTTACCAGTGAAAAAATCTCTCAGTCCTATTACTTCTTTATCATCTGTTAGCTTAAAGTGTAGGTGTCATTTGGACAGTCCATGATTTTAATCTTAGTAGTTAGTGCTTTTATGATGTCAGAAAGAGACACTAGAGTGAATTAACAATTTTTGTTTTTGAGAATGTTGTTTACAGATTTTTTTACGTATGTTTCAGAGGCTTTCTTGACCTATGTGAATGATTGTAATTTAATAAAACAGACTTTTTCTAATAATGGTAACACCATTATTTTAGAGCCACGTCATGAATATTAAAATTCACTTAATGAATTAGTCTTTTTCTATATTTATTATAAACATACCAAAAGAAACTGCATCAATTAAATGACTTGAAAAATAAAACAGGCATTTATTCCAGTTACTAATGGCACTACAGAAGTATTTTGAGATTTATGTTTCTAGAAAGTATGATCTGTTTTATTATTAGCTATGTGAAATATAAAGATTTAAAATTTACAAACTTGAGGGATTTTGTTTCCTTCCCTTTAGGCTTGACACCCAGCATTCCCACCTCGCCTTGCCATACTATAAGATGTCTGGTTTGTCTCTGGCTGAAGTTTTGACCCGTGTGGATTGGGCAGCAGAGTATGAATCACAGAAATATGAGAGGGGATTGATCTTTTATATTAATCATTCACTTTGTGAAAACCTGGATGAAGAATTAAGTGAAGTGAATATTGTTTCTTAGTTACAACTAATATTTTTAACTCATTTTATTAATTTATTCTATATCATATTATTTGGAAGTCAATTTCAACTATTTTCATCTTTGTTATTCTTTTTCTCAAAAAAACTAACATGCCATTTTCCTTATTAATGATTACAGAGCCTGTGGATCCTTTTCTTGCCTAGTGACAGTAGCATGGGTTCTGGAATGTGGTCCTTGCCTTCCTTTCCATTTGCAGTCCTGCCCCCAACTCCGGTGCCCCTGTTCTCCAGATGTCCAAAGCAACTTAGAAAACCTTGGCCCAGTGACTTTAAAACATTAAAGAGTATTTTTAGTGCCTTATGTATATTAAATATAGCTGGAAATTGTAATATCAAATGCTTTGGAGAAAAAAGTTTTCTCATATAGATTACTTCACTGGGTATATTTTGAACTAAGTTGTTTTTCTAAAGTGTAATTTATTGAAATACTTATTTTTTTTCTGAATTTCTGTTAAAATAAGAAATGTTGGTCACAACCTGGTACATATTTCCACTGCTTTTTCTTCATTATTATTCAGCAGAGAGATCATGTCAGGTCATCTCAGATCTCTCATGTATCCAAATCAACTCATTTTTAATCAAAACGTGGTACTATAATTTTATCTTTAATTATAATGTTTGTATCTTATGTCTTTGGGTGTCTGTGAATATTCAATTTTGATTTCTTTTGGCTGATATGCCTTTTATTCTTTGTTCTTGCTCATCAAAGGAATTAGCAGCAAAAGTGGTTCAGATGTTTCACGTAGCTGAGCCGAAACAATTGCCCCATATTCTCTGTAGTCCTTCTGTGAAGAACGTGAATCCCTTAACTGCCTTGAGCTGTCTAAGGAAACTGGATACCCGTGGACTCTCCTCAGTCTTAGTGACACTGACAAAAGCAGCACTGGCTCTAAAGATGGGAGATCTTGACATGCATAGAAGTGAAATGAAAAGTCATTCAGAGGTATGGTGCTCTGCCTGTTGTCAACAACAGGAGGATACAGGAGGCTGAAATCCAGAGGAGTTTTGGCTTTTTATAGCTCATGCTTTCTTGCTGTAATGGGGAATCGACTTAATATTAGACAGAAAGTGATCCAAGTGGGACTTTGGATCTGACAAATGAAAAAGAAGTAAAACTGATAAATGACAGCAGTGGATAGTAAGAGATCTTTCAATTTAGTGTGAAGTACATTCAGCACACTTGTTGGTACTAAGAATATACAGGCTCTGCCCAGAGCCAACAATCTGATCTGGCATGAGAAATATGGTATATTCACTGAAGAGAGCGCAGAGTGATGTGTACTCAAATATATGCTTGTAAGCCTTATTAGTCATCTAGTAGATATCACAGGTGACTTTACAGAAGATTGGACATTTGAATGGTGTATCAAAGGAAAAAGGGTCATTTCCCTTGGAAAAGAAAGCCTTTAGGGACATGAATCAAAGATGTTAATCATTTAAGGAAAGAAAATTGGAAATAATGTTGTTTGAGCTTTTTTTGTATCCTGAGGCTATGCTAGGCCCCTTGCATATGTTAACTTCTTTAATTCTTACAGTAATGCTATGAGGTAGATATATTATGACTATTATGCAGATGAGGCAGGAAATAGACAGAAAGCTTAACTTGTCCCTGATCTCACAGTTGGCAAGTGGGAGGGCCATAGCTTGCTTTCAGAATCTGTGTCCTATACTGATATTTTTGTTGCCTAAATGTCAGATGCCCACAGTAAAACTGTGGCTGTAAAGTAAAAGCTGAAATGCTTTATTACTTTGCAAGTGACATGCTGTATTATAATAAGAGAACATGTCAGCATCGGAGCATCTGCTTTAAAGAGTCCTGGAAAAAAATTAATTTTCTTTCTGTAAGTTCCTTAAGTTTGCAAAAAACTTTTTTTTTCAAACTGAATTGAACTAAATCTAAGGCTCTCTACAAAAATTGAACATCTTGATGTTTACTTAAATATTAATAACTTCTGTCAGGCAGTTAATAATGTCCTGCTTAAGGTTCATAAACTAGTCTTTATTTTAAAAATGTGATTTTAATTAAATTATTAACCCTGAATCCCAAATGCATGAGGATATACCTGTGAGAGGATAATCTGAATGCAGTGTACACTTCTTTTCTAAATTTTTTTTTTTTATCGGAAGATGAAGTTGGTATGTGGCTTCATTCTGGAACCTCGGCTACTGATTCAACAGAGGAAGAGACAGATTGTTCCAACGGAGCTTGCAGTTCACTTGAAGGAGACTCAGCCTGGATTGCTTGTGGCTGCAGTCCTGGGTTTACAGAAGAATAACAAAATTGGAATTGAAGAGGCGGATTCTTTCTTTAAGGTTTGTCACATTAAAAATGTAATTTTTCTGAGTAGCTTGATAAAAATCAGTGGAAACGCAGGGAGAACAATAAGAAGTGAGATTTTTATTTCTTTATTGAAAAAACTGGCTTACACATAAGTAACATAAAAGTACAAATACAGAATATTTCTGGAGAAACTCTATTCATGCAACCATGCAACCAACAACTATTTCTTCTTAAGAATGTCTAAGTTTGTTTTTGCCATGGTACTAAAGCATTATTTTCACGGCCCACTTGATGGTGTGGTATTCAGTCTAGCTATAATTTGATCAGTGCTGTATTTATTTGGGACACAAGGGCTGTTTTTCTGTTTTTAAGGTGCTCTGTGGTAAGGATGAAGATACGATTCCTCAGCTCTTGGTAGACTTTTGGGAAGCGCAGCTGGTGGCCTGTCTCCCAGATGTGGTACTTCAGGAGCTCTGTTACAAGCTCATATCACAGTACACCTGGAGATTATCTAAGAGACAACTTCCTGATACCACACCCTTGAGAACATCAGAGGATCTGGTAAGATAATAGAATGATATTTTAAATTAAACTAATACATTATAGATTACAATAATCTGTCTTATTGTTAATGAGTTGGAATTGAACCTAGTTTTCTGTTACAAATATCTTACTTAAGCTATAGTTAAAAATACACCTAATACTTGTCTATTACCAAAATTGCCCATATTTAAGTAATTTTAAGTTCTGAAGAATGCCTCATATTTCTCCTGTGTTACTTATTCACAATAATAATACCTCAGTATTCAAAGCATGTGGAAAGGACACCACCATGTCTGTACTTCCTCAGCAGAGGATTGATAAGGAGAACATGAGAGAAGAGACTGCTACTACCCTCCCAGATGGGAGAAGAACTTCAGAAAGCTAGTTGGCAGGGAGGCTGCCCCAGAGGGCATACATTTCCTGTCAGCTGCCCACAAAAGAACAGTTCTTTAGCATTACATAATCACCTTTTCTACTCTTCTTGCTCCCTTTTCCTTTTTCAGCCTTTTGCCTCTCATGGCTGCCACCATACCTAATATGAGTTAACTGAAAAGGTTGCTAGCTTCTTAAATAAGGGTTGGTCCATGGGAATTGTCTTGAACTGATGGAAGACATTTTGCCTCCCAAATGAAATAGTATAAATAAAAACTATTTCCAGCATTACTGTTAAGTCTTTTTGAGTATAATTAGCTTATAAGCAATATGGCTCTTTTTGTTAGAAAGTACTTGATTGGAATATTTTAAATTTTAAAATATAAGCAAATATTTAGTGCAGATTTTGAGAGGCAGAAACAAGGCTGAACCTCTAGAGTAATACATCTGAAAGACTTCCTATTGCTAGGACAGTGTATACCTGATTCTGTGATGTGGCAGAGGATTAATGATTGCTTACCTTTTGTGAATGAGTGTGGAGAATTTGTTATTGTTACTATATTTTGTTTATGATACTTTCCTTTTATTTTGTAGATAAATGCCTGTAGTCATTATGGCTTAATCTATCCCTGGGTTCATGTTTTAATATCATCTGATTCCTTAGCCAATAAAAATTATACAGAAGACCTTTCAAAATTACAGGTAAATAAGATGCCATTTTTTGATTTAGGATTGGTAAAAATCAAGTGCACTGTTAATCTAGGATGTATCATTTTCGGGGGCAAAGTCTGTTGTTAGGCATACTTAAGAGCTTTGTTGGAAATGGGTGCCTCTGCCTGGAGCTGCTGATGGGGTGTGTGTGAGCTGAGAGGCCAGCCTCACTGAGGTAAGTGGGCAGGCTGTACCAGGTTACGTGACCATTGTCATCGTTTTCAGGATGTGTTTGAAAACACTTTGTGAAATTAAAGTGTAGCAAGTGTGTAGTGGTGTTCTTAACTGATGTGTGTGTGTGTGTGTGTGTGTGTGTGTCTCTGTGTGTGTTAACATAATGTAGACCTTTAAACCAAGCCAACCACATATGATTGGTTGTATCCTATTAGGAAGACAGGTCGAAGTAGCCAGCTTATCTGGCTTCTTCTACCAAAGATTTTCAAAAAATAGTGAAGTATAATTAGAGGATTTAAATCATCCTGTTCTGACCAGGGTGACAATGAGAAAGCCTGCATTTGACTTGGTGGATTATGCTTGGCTTAACTGTGCATATGATTTTATTTAATGTAGCTCAGTAGCCCAATGACTGAATATTGTTTCCACATTTGTTTTGTTTGGTCTGCCTAATATAGCTGACAATATGTAAAAATTAGAATTTTGTGTCAAGAATTGTGGTTTTCAAGGCCCTCAAAATTCGCACCAGAGCTGGCAACCTGAGACCTTTATTGCTTCTGAGACCTGGGGGCTGGAGCCGACCAGTGGCCCCTCGTGGGCAAGGCTCATGCCATCTCGTCAGCACAGCTCTCAGTTTGCTGTTGTCTAGCCTGGAGGCTGAGTGGCTCATGTCTATTTTTCTTATACTCAACTGCCTGTATGCATTTTCATTCTGAGTTTGTAGTCCCTGACTTAAACTTTAGCAACATTATTGCTTCTGGAACCAGATGCCAAATTGGGGGTGAGCTTTGAGGTAGAAAGCTTAAGAGGCCTTGTTGCTTAGACTCAGCTTCCAGACAGGACTGCGTTGTCCTCAGAGATGGAGTTATTTACATTTGTCTTTGACAAATCACCAATGAAGATTCTTGTTATCTAGTACGTTTTTGATGCAGAGGCTTCTAAGGGCTTAGCCTTTGATGTGTTCATTTTACAAATATTGCTTGAGCATTGACTGGAAATCATGTGGACAACAATGGACTCTGCCCCTTCTCCCAGAACATTACATAGTAATGACATATTTAAAATTGGAATAAGTGCCATTTTAAATTTCCACTGTGAAGTTGTAAATCATATTTTTTTTCTAAAGCATATTTATAATCATTGTGTGGAAAAGTATAATTTAGTGATCTTTTAAAATCCATTTAAAAGTATTTTAAAAGGGTACATTCTTCCTGAGAATCTTTGCTATTAAAGGATAGAAATGTTGCTGGGTGTGATGGTATACACCTGTAATCTCAGCACTCTAGGAGGCTGAGGCAGGAGGATCACAGAGAGCCTGGACTCCAGTACCGAAAGAAAAAGAAAGGATAGAAATATCAAAGTAAACTTTTAAAAATTATTTTTCTAATTATAGCTTTTTCTGTATTATCTCTGTGTTAGTCTTAATCATTAAGAAGAAAATAAGTATCAAAAAACAAGATTTCACCTAGAGAAATGGGGAAATTCAGAATCACCTAGAGAGCTTTTCCAAAATTGTGTAACTGTCCTCTCCTCCCCTCCCCACAGATTTGATATGAATGTCTTTTTTCCTCAAATATTTTAAGATTATATTTGTGCTATAAGTAAGATCTATAAATCATTTATATAGCCAAAAGCTGCTATTTGGAAGATTATAGTAAATATCCTGCTCTTTGCCAAAATTATCGTGGTTCTCATCCTACCTACCCCCATGTCCTTGCCAACCATCTTTCCTTAAAAACACAGTTATGATTGTCTAGACAGAGAAGACAGATCTGTGCATTGCAGCCCTGCAGACTCAGGACTGAGGATGAGGGTGGATGGAGAAGGGAATAAATAGTGCATTTGTTGGGTTTGGAGAGGAGTCCATTTCCAATATTGAAAGAAAATGGAGTACTCTAAGAAACAGACTACATTAACAGTATTTCAAAGAATAACAGTAATCTTTGGACCACTCTTCAGCTGGTGAAATATGTGCTGTTTAGTGTTTCTCAGCTATAGTAGTCATTATCAAACTTTTAATTATATGTATAAAACTAAGTAAATGCTCTTAAGTAATCCATTTTGTACCAAGTAGTGACTCATTTCCATTTTTCACTGGGTTTGGTGCCCTTTTCCTTCCTGCCTCACCCATTTTTCCAATAGATCAAGGGTAGCTATAGAAATAATCTGTTTTCTTTCTTGTTGGGAGATCCTGTGAATGGGAGATTATCACTTTTTTTCACTTTTGCCATCTTACTGTCAGGAACTTATGAAGATGAATAATTTGTTAAACTGCTGAAAGAACAGATACCAACCTTATTCTCCTGGCTATTCCTTGATAGACATTTGGAATAAGATAATCATGCTGACTGTGAATAGATAGTTCATGTTCCATGTCCTCCTGTAAGTCTGAGAACATGCTGTAGCAAAAAAGATACAGGGAAAAGAATCCAAGATATGACTGTCTGTCTTATAGGTGAAAGGGAAAATGATTATTTTTGTGTAGAATCAATACTATATACAAATTAAAGTAAAATACTATTAAAGTTGCTTAAAAGTATAATACTAGTGAAGATCTACGTACTGAAATAATGGCTGTTCCTTGTCATTCAGCAAATGAGGTAAAGAGTATTGGTAAAAACAACAGTGTTAGTTTTTTTAAATATTAAATTTTTTGGTTGTATACATAGTACATGCTCATGGAACATTTGGAAAATACAGAAAAGTATGAAAAGAAAACCAAAAAATGGGCTTTGTCCTTCTATCCAGTGAGCTAATCTGTTTCAAATGTAGTTCTCTTCCAGAAGTATTTCTTTATGTGAATATATCTGCATGGATTTTATTAAAGTGATCATACACTAAATATAATTTTGTATTTCAATTTTTTACTCATCATTTTATCACATTTTTTTCTTAACTGGCCTTTGAAAACATAATTTTGATGACTGTTATATCCCATCATATGAATGTACTATAATTTATTTAACTCATTTAACTTAAATGTTTGAACATTCAAACAACTTCTGATTTTTCAATATTCTTATGATGAACATCGGAGATAAATCTTTGACTACCACATATTGATTATTTCTTTAAGATAGAATTTTAAAGAATTTCCATTAGTTTTAATTTGCAGTCCATCCAAAACAAATGAAATATTTTTAAATGATTATTTCTATTAAACATCTTTATTTCTTTAAACTAGAGATGGATGAGTTAAAGATTATTTAATACTTCAGTCCTCTCAGTGCTACAAAAAAAAAGTGTTCTAAAATTGCAGTGTTTGTTGTTTTTGTTTTTGTCTTTGCAAGTGAGGGTTAGTTGGGTTTTTTTTAATGTATGCTACATTGTGTGTTTTAGTTTTCAGATGCTTCATTCCCTGACCTATCACTTTTCTGTTCATAGTCTCTTATATGTGGTCCTTCATTTGACATAGCTTCCATTGTTCCCTTCTTGGAGCCACTCTCAGAAGACACTGTTGCTGGCCTCAGTGTCCATGTTCTGTGTCGTACCCGTCTCAAAGAATACGAACAGTGCATAGACACACTGTTAGAGAGATGTCCAGAGGCGGTCATTCCATATGCTAATCATGAGCTGAAAGAAGAGAACCGGGTATGCTTTTTGAATTACGTTTTTAGGCTTGTTCAGTGACTATCAGATTTGATACTCTTGTTACTTTATAAAATGGGAATGATTTATGCCAATCCAACTTTACAAAACTGTGTGGATCCAGTGAATATATATATACTTAATGTTATATGTTTTGAGTACTGTTAATGCTATTAAAATGCATGGTGATGACATGTTACCATCTTTAAAAATTTTTTGGGGGGGATTGTGGTAGCTTTCCCATTACTGCATCTCTGATTCCCTAGAGTTTCCTGCACCTTCAGTTTTCCTTTCAGAGCTTCATGCATTGTCCTCTCAAAGACTCCTTGCCTGGCCTCCCAGCACTTTCTCTGTAATCTGGGTGGACATCTCCCTGACTACACAACTCTTGCATTCTGCACACCAGTAAAACCACCATCGTGTGGTGATACTGCCAAGGTCTACTATAAGAAGGAGCAGTAACCAGATTCCCTTAGACCATCATGGCAGGAACAGCCTCTGAGTGCCTGGATATCTGAGCACAGTGAAATTAATTCTGGGGAACCAATTCCCTCGGAGGCTTCTCTTGAACAGGGGTCATAGAGACTCTTGTCAAATGAAAAGTTTATACTTTTGTATCCTGAGCCTACAATTTCTGAGATGACCTCAAGGCATCTATCTTCTTGTCCCCAGAGTACTTAGTTTCATTTCGTTATTTTTTAAGAGTAGAAAGAATTTATTGAGAGAAAGATAGCTTTTGCCTAAGAGAGACAAAGGGGCCCAGAAAGTGTGTTCCCCTAAAGTGGGTTGTCCCCACTTAGTGTCTTTTTTAATGGTGCTAATCTCTTCAGCAACTACACCATCTTTAGCCCCAACTTTACTTACATATGCTTCCTTTTGGGCCAGAATTTAAGATTTTTCCAATTTTTCTGATCTGCTTTTTGCCTGTGATTATCTCTATAAGTCTGGCTAAAAGCAGCCAGCAGTAACCATGTCACAGCCTGAACTTTAGACTGTCCTGAAATTTCCTCTCCAAGCAATTAGTCTGCCGCCTTTACCTTCAGTTTCCCACAGTCAAAAGATGGGTGAAGTATAGATAAATTTTCTGCCAGACTATAATATACATGGCTTCTAGTCCAATTGCTCATAAAATCCTTGCTTGACACTGAAAACTCCTGGCCTTTACAGACTATTCTTCTAAGCTCTGACTAGAATTGCCCATCAGACTATGCTTGAGGCATTTTAGGCTTTCTTCAGCCCACTTCTTCAAACTGCTCTGCAAACCAGTTCTAAAGGCTTCTGAGCAACATGGTCATGTCTGGTTAGAGTGATTACCCCACTTCTCTAGTACCAGTTTTTTATATTGTTAGCTTTCCCAAAGCTGGGACACAAGACCCAACAACCACAACTTAAAAGAGGAGAGGTTTAGTTTGGCTTGTGGTTTCCAGGTTTTCAGTCCATGGTTGGCTGGCCCCAAGGCAGTAACATCATGGTAGAAAAGGGGAATGGGAGAACAAATCTGCTTAGTTTATTGTGGCTGGGAAACAGAGCAAGGGAGCAGTGCCAGGAAGGAAAAGGTGAGGAACCATATATAGATCTCAGGGTCACACCACTGTGACCCACCTTGACACACTCAGAAGTGTACTTTACTAATCACCCAGGAGGGTCTCAGACCAATCAAGTTGATAGTCCACCTTCACTGTCACAAAGGTAATAACTTAAAAATTTAGGAAATATAATATATAATATTTTCTATATTATGTGGTGTTTAGTTTAGAAATTAGCAGGTTTTAAACTGTAGTATTTTTTCTTCTTTCCTGCTTGCCACCTAAGATATGATAGCAGGACATGCATATTTCTTCTTCAAAATAGCCATGTACATATATGTATTCCAGGTTACAAACTTTACTTTTGTTTCAGTTTATGCAGAAGACTGGGTGCTAGTATTACTTCTGTTTAATGAAGTTGAATGCTTTAACCAAATGATGTATTTTTGCTCTTTGCTTTCCTTCATGGTCTTCTCATAGGAGAGCTGAGTGTAAAACACATCAAACTAAAATTTGTTTATTTTTTCCTAAGACAGACTCTATGGTGGAAAAAACTTCTACCTGAACTTTGTCAGAGAATAAAGTGTGGTGGAGAGAAGTATCAGTTTTACCTGTCATCATTAAAAGGTAAAATTATTTTTTGATTATGAATTTAAATTTTAGACTTGCTGGGGCCTTGCTTTCTCTAATTTTTTCATGTGACTCTCAAGTGAGATGAAGAGGCCTTACAGAATCATCTGTAGAGCTTACTTCCAGCATCTGATGCCCCCTGCCCAAATGTGAGAATTCCTTTATCTTTTCTGGTCACAGAGCTGACACTCTTTTAAGGTAATATTTTCAAACACTTAACAAATTATCATAGGCATAGAAACTCACAGCCTCAATATTTTAAACATTTGTGTAGCCATTATGATAATTATATCTTTTATGAATGCGCTCAATGCTTAATTTACTTCAGGTAGGAATTTATTAAGATTATGAGTATTAAGCATCATTGTAGATATTAAAGAATAAGTTCTTTAAGAATTAAAAAAGTTGAAAGTCTAAATTGTAAGGTTTTTTTACAGCATAGGTAATTATTTGAGTCAGGCCTTATTTAGGTTCTTTTTCTTTTTTGATACTGGGGATCGAACTCAGAATCTTGCGCTTTCAAGGCAGGCACGGCACCACTGAGCTAAATCCCCAGCCCAGCATAGGTAGTTATTTGAATTTTCATAATTCTTAGTCATTTACCAGTCTTGATAGATACGTCATTTTCATTTTCTGTGTTGTTGTATGTTAATATTGCTAGTTAATTGTTGGCCTGATGACAGAGAGCATGGGTACATTCATTGCAGCACACATAAAATATTAGAAACTGGCAGTATTGGGTGGAATTGTATTTTCCAGTTGAGAGAATAGGTTTTTAAATATTAGGCAGAGCCAATGACCATTGAAGAACTGGAGTTCCATTTCTCAAGAGATCTTCCTATTAGTAGCTGTAGTACATTGAGAAGAGCCCAGAATGGGAGTCTGGATGATTAGAACTGAGCTCTAGGTGTGCCACTTATTAAACAACCTGGAACAAGCCAGTTTTTTAATATGTTTGATCTAATGAGATGTTCAGGACTCACTCTAGAGCAAAATATTGGGCAAAAAAAGAAGGTAAGGTTGGAGATGGTGGTTAGAAACATAGAATATGTTTAGGAACTTGGATTTCTTATGTCTCTAATGCAACATTTCCCAACCTTTACAGTTTGGCAGTTGGAAAATTGTCCAGGTATGGGAAAGCTTCCTGTATTACAATGTTAAAGGGCATCTTTGACTTCTACCTGCTAGATCCCAGTAGCGCTGCCCAGGTTATGACAGATAAAAATATTTCCAGACACTGGCAGATTGTCCCCCAGGGGACAAAAGTGTCTTAGCTGAGAACCACTGCACTAATGTGAAATGGGTTAGTGGATGGCTTATTTAAAGGAAGTGTTTGTTACTGACTTTGTAATAATGAACTGTGATTTTTTTTTAAAGTTATAATATGGTAAATAACAAAAATAAGATTTTAAAAGTCATTTTAAATCCTACTAGCTGGACATAGCTATTTTTACCAATTGATAATGCTAGACAATTTTAAACTTGGATATTTATATTATAAGTCATTCCTGGTTAACTTCTAGATTTGGGTAGCTGTTAAGTGATTAGGCAAATTATTTTAATCTTTTCTTAACCTTAATTTTCCCAACTATAAATCAGGCACATTACCTACTACTATAATCTCTTTAGAATGTGGCTTAGATTAAATCAATCAAAATCTCAAATGATTTTTGAAGAAATTAAATTAGAAGTTATGCTCGGAAGTACTATATCAGCTTTTGAAATACTCTACAGATATAAGGTATTGACCTTTTTCTAGGAGGTATAACCTGTAGTAGCCTTCTTTGTTGGGAAAAGAGAATTGAGCAGTGGTGAGATTTCTGTTGGCTCTATAAGTGCTCAACACTAGCCCCAAAGTCAATGTTTTGTATTTAGGATACTATCTAAGGGTAAGTGAACTGACTTGAGAATAAACCATCAGTAATTCATGTTTTTTACGCAAGTTTTATAAACTAGTTAGCAGTTTTTTAAAAGTCCTCTTACATGTCAGATGTATTTTGTATTTTAATTTTCACAGGAACTCTGGAAGATAACAGATGTACTAACACATTATAGATGAGCAAATAGGACTTGGGCCTTGCAATGATTTTCTTTTTTTTTTCACTTTTTTTTTGGTACTGGGGATCGAACTCGGGACCTTGCGCTTGCGAGGCAGGCACCAGAACCACTGAGCTAAATCCCTGGCCCCTACAATGATTTTCTTAAAGTCACTCACCTATTAGGGTTGTAGTGTCTGGATCCCTTCCCAAGTCTGTCTTATGCCAGAGGTAGGGATCTTTCTGATAATCACTGCTGCTGCATTCACTAACTTTTCAGCAACAAAGCAGGTCATTCCTTTGTGTAAAGGGTAATTTAGATTGCTAGCTATTGGACGTGATTTAGGGTAGAATTTGTATTGCATTAACTGTGCAAATAGAATAGGGTGGGGCATACAAGGATCACACAGGGAATGTCCCTGAAGTGTGGGTAGAGTTGTAAGACTAAATGCATGTTTATTGGAAATGTGGTTCTCAGGTGTCACCCTTCTCTTCCCGGGAGAGCACATATCTGTTGAGGAGTAATAGAATCATAAAACTATATAGTTATCTTTACAAAAATGTTAGAAAAAAATTCCTTAACATTGAAAATGTTTATTAGAGCACCTTTGCAATTAGAAGAAAAGGTAGTAGTCATGAAAATAGATTTGTGCTTATTAATAATATGAAAATTTCATAATAGAAAGGTGCCAATTTTTAAAAATGTTATCCAGCAGTTAATGGTTTTTCCTGTTCTAGCAAGCAGTCTTTATATGTTAGCTACAGTATAGTCCTAACATTAAAACAGTATTCAAATGATTGTATTTTTCTTTAGAGAATAGAAGTCTATTGAAAAATAATGTAGTAATCTAGCAATGAAATGGTAACTCCAGTAGTATAATAAAATAAATTTCATAGGGTTCTAGAAAGGGTGCATTAAGAAGCTATTAAAATCATAAAGTAATCTGTGGATTGAACAGGCTATTTTCTTCTTAGTTCTAACACTTTATTGTCTGAATTAGCTTTTAATTGGTTGAGTAAAATGAAAATTGGATGAAAAACACATTTTCATTTCTAACTCAGGTTTTCTTTCCATAAACAGAAACATTGTCAGTTGTTGCCGTGGACCTAGAATTAAGGGATTTCTTAAATGTTCTCCCAGAAGATGGCACTGCAGCGTTTTTCTTGCCTTATCTTCTTTATTGTAGCCAAAAGAAATCATTGACATAAAGGTATAATTTGAAAAACACCACAATAGCATATGAAACTGAACTTTTAAAAACTCGGTGCCAGGTGAAAATACAAGCCAATGATTTTTTTTTTACAGGCGATTTCAAGATGCTTAACTTACCATGTAGTGGGAACTATTGATTTCTTAATTACAGCCTGAACCCACTTAATTGTACAGAATGTAAAAAAGCTTCAAGATGGAAGACTTCCTGAAAGAAACCATGTGTTTTTAAAGATGGATACTGACTTTAAATCCAAGAACAGCATTGACTCTGTTGTTGGGGACAAAGCAGTCACTTTCATCCTGGGAACACTTTGAGGGAACTTCTCCAAGTGTGTTTAAAATGTCCATAATTTTATTTTCTTGATTTTTTTTCAGATTTCTCTACTAGGTTACTTTTCTTTTTAAATGATTCTCTTTGAGAAAGATGTAAATGTTTTGCTACAATAAAAGACTGAAATATTTTCTTGTTACTTTTAAAACTCATACTGTATTTCTCTTAATCCAATAAAGTAGAAGTTTACAAAGCTGACTTTTTGTCTTGGTTATTAACATGATTTGCTGAATGCATGTTTTTTTTAGCCTTTTTGCCATTTTTTTACTGATATGTACTCTTGGTCTTTCAGCTAGAGTGTATATGAAAAGAAGGAATTATATCATGATAATTACAACTGTCTTCTTTTTCAACTTCTTGTTAAACAATTTTGAGTCCAAGTTCAGCTCAGCGATATGTCTGTTGAATCCAGTTAAGGCTGGCCAAAATTTCTAATTGCTTGGTGTCTGACCCAACAGTATTTTAAAGTCTTTCTTCTGATGGCAATTTCTTAATTTATTATCTTAATTTTATTTTTTACCAAAATGTAATATAAAAGCATTGTTTCTCATCTCTATCTTTCTCTAGTTCCAGATGAGGTTCTTTTGACCATGGTTTCAAGGGTTCACAAAAACTCAGATCGGCCTATTTTTGTTTTATTTCACCCCTCCTGCCCACTGGTTCATTAGGTATGTCAGTAGTATGTTAGAGGGATTGATGAGAAGGTGATGGTTGGAGACATTTTAATGACCCTTAATAGTGACCCTTCGAAGACCATCAGGACAATATCTGATCATAGATTTTTTTTTTAATGCAGTTTTTTAGTGTCCTAATAGTGGTAGCGTGAGTGGCCTATATTAATCAATTTTGTTACCTATTATATAGTTATCTTTCATATATAGTCTATATCTATCTGCAAAATAGTAACAGCATACTTCCACAAATGCACAGAGCTGTTCAAGTCTTTTGTTTTTAATGTTTATAGCCATTCCATCGTAAGTGTTCCATTCAAAATTGTCACACACGTTACCATGAACCATTGTTTTATCTTTTTTCCCACTTATCACCAATTTCTTTCTTTCATCCAGACTTGGTTTCTATAGAAAAAGAAATTTTAAGATCATTATTTAAAGTAGTATATTTTATATGGTTTAAAAGATTAGTAAATTAGTAAATTGTGCATTAAATGTATTCTAATTTCTTATGTGTTATCTTGTTTAATCATTCTTAATTCATTTATATTTTTCTACTTTTCATATGTTTAAAAATCTCACTCTAGTAGTGCTTTAATTATTATTTATTTATTAATTATTTAATTATTTCCCTCCCACAAGATTCTTATTAATTATAAAGGGGAAAATAGTAAATTTACAGTGGATGAACCTGTTATATATCACTGTCACAAAAGCTCAAACTTAACCAGTATGGGAAAAAATTACTGTCTTGTGCCGTCTGACATGGAGTAATGAGAAAAATGCATCACTTCTGTGATAGTCTTGCCAAAAATATGTACCCTAAGCATAATCTGAGGAAACTTTAGAAGAACTCAAATTGAAAGACATTCCGTAAAGTGACTGCCCTGCACTCTTCATGTCTGTGAAAGACAAAAGACTGAGGAACTGCCAGGCACTGTGGTGCACCCCTGTCATCCCAACACTGTGGGACTCTGAGGCAGGAGGATGTCAAGTTCAATCCCTGCCTGGGCAACTTAGCAAGACCCTGTCACAAAATAAAAGAGCTGGAGATAAAGCTCAGTGAGAAGGTCCTGGGTTCAGTCCCCAGTACAGCAAAACAAACCCACACAGACTGAAGGAACTGTTCCAGAGCAAGGGAGATTGAGAGATATGCCAACAATAAGGGCACAATCTAGAATTTCATTTTTTTCTGTAGTACTTTTTTTTTTTTTAGGATGATGAGTGAAATCTGAAAAAAATCTGTAGTTTTTAATCATTTTTAATTTCTTGATTTTGATAGCTATATTATGGTTATGTACTAGAATATTCTTGTTTTTAGGAAACCTGGGTATATATACTTGCACACACAGACACAATTGTGTATATATCAGGGAGAGCAGGAAAGGGAGGTAGGGGAGAGAAGGAGAAAGCAGCTGTGGCTGTGTGAAAGTTAATGTTTGGACAATCTGAATGAGGGGCATTTCGGAAATCTTTGTTTTACTCCTGCAACTTTTCTGTAAGCATGAAATTAGGTGCAAAGAAAGTTTTAAAAATTTAACTTCATTGAATTTAACTTCATTTAACTACATCCTCCACTCTATTTTAAATTTTTGAGGCAGGGTCTTGTTAAGCTGCCCTGGCTGGGCTTGCATTTACAGTCCTTCTGCCTCAGTTTCCCAGAGTGCTAGGATTATAGGTAATTTTTTCAAATGTGTGTTTTCCTTCACATTTGCTATTTGTGCTACAGGTTTTTTTGTACAGCTTTAAAACAATCTCTCCTTTCTTAACCAGTCATCTCCTCCTCCAGGCATGTACACAGTATGAGTCTCTTCAGTGACCTTGTGTGTAGGATTCACCTGTGGCATCATCCTCTGTATGCCAGGCATTTGCACATGTGAATTCCCCAAATGCCTCTGTGTTCTCTCTGAGAAGGATCATCCTTTTGTGTGATTTACCTGCAAGCTAGTGTCCATTAAAGACTATTTATAGTTTTCATTCTCAGCCCTTTGACTCTTCACATTAGTCAAGTTCTTGGCATTAACACATTCACAATGGGGCCATAACTCATATGTCTTACTGCTGACAGGCAACTTGGCAGCACCGGAGGTACATGTGACTCTCCCATCAGATGGCATGGGACTGTTGGATCAGGTGGTACGAGCCACCCAGTGAGACAGTGATGCATGTACCACTAGTGGTTCAAGCTGGTGGGAACATGTTAAACAGTGGCTTATTTGCCTTTTCAAGTCTTTGATTATTAGTAACTGCTTTTTGTAATACAAAGGGCTTTAATGCAAATAGTTTTCATGATAGAAGATTTGTTGTAAGGTCCAGGAGCAGAAATTAAACTTCATTTGCACTAAGAATTAATCTTTCAGTGATTTTTAAATCTTGAAATATATTCATTTCTATATTTTCTTCCATTTATATATTTTCTTTTATCCTCATTTTGATAAGGAAACAGACTTGTTCTCTTTACATAACTTTTCTATTGGATCAGCCATTTCTAGTTCCACCATTTTCTGATCTTAGAAACTCAGAAAAACCAAAATCTACATTTACAAGGCAAGAATTTCATTCTTTATACATGATCCACAAAAAGGCTTTTCATTTTCTGGTATTTTTAGTGCATGTGAGTGTGTGTGCATGCACACTCACATGGAGGGTTGTTGCAGGAGTTGGGGACCAGGGAATTTAAATATATATTTTCCTGTATCTCTCACAAACAATAATAATGTCTTCCCTTCTCTCTGAAACCATAGAAAGATGCAGCTCTGCCTGATTGACTGTTAAAAATTATGTTGGTTTGTTAGAGATTGTACAGTTACTTGGAATTAACCTGGGCTTCTCTTACAGATGAGCTGCTACCTAGAAAGAAATTGATGTTTTCTGTTAAAGAAATTAAATTCTAAATGTACCTTGAAAGTTGAGGTTTTCTTCTTGGTAAATAACTAATGTGACTACTCTTTTATATCAACTTTAGTTATAATTACTCTACATCAAGTGGTGTCTGTTTGTATTAGTTTAAAGAGTGCTGGTTCTTTTCTAAGTACCAGCTCTCAGGAAGTGAGCAGTATCCCTCCCTATTTAGCAGTAAAAATCCCTAATGGAGGTAGAGGAAAGAAAGCATGACAGCAGATTCTCAGATGCTTCGTACTGGGGGAAGTACTTAGGCGAAATAGCATCTGAATTATATTCATAATATATGACTCCTAGAATTACTAACTGTATATTCACCTTCATTTGGCAGAACAGTGTAGGTGGTTTCCATCCCAGCATGAATGTGGTCAGTCACATGGCAGTGGAGTAACCAGATTCCAGGTGTTTTGGGAAACATTTCAAGGGTTTGGTATGTTCCAGGAAAAACGTCAAAGACATCAGAACTATAAATGCCCCTGTGCTTAATTAGAAAAATGACAAATATTATATAATATTTATAAAAGTTCATCCAAATCTTTCTTTGACTAGCTAAGGGATATTAGAAAAATTGATAAATTTTTTTTTTTTAAGTGAGTCTCTGCACATTTCTGTTTAATACAAACAGTGAGATATGTGGTCGTGGTCTGTATATCTCCTCTAAGGTCCCAGTACTATGGACCATCGTCTAGTGGGTATAAAGGATAGAAGATGTAATGAGAGTGAGTTCAGTAGCCTGGACTACTTGTGCCTCTGGTTTGCCTCTTTGTCAGAGCACTTGAGCTTCATGGAGGAACTAAGCTGTTGGGCAGAGAGAATAATAAAGGGAGCAGCAGCAAAAGAGGCCCGTAGAGAGAAACCAACAGGCAGTTTAGGCAGTCTCATGTAGAAACAGGAGTAGGATGTATTTCCAGGGATGGAATTGAAAGTCCACTGAGAACATAATATACCTATATAAAACAAAATTCACATTATAAAATGAACTTTCTGCAGTTTGCTTATTTGGTAGCTTCTTCATTTTCTACATTAACAGTAAGAAAAAAACATTTCCAAAAGAGCCATTGGTTCCTGTTGAAATCACCATAGGGTCAGAAATAGAAGTAGGATTGAGATCTAGGGAATTCAGTTGCTTATCACCTAACTGATGATCTTACTTTCCTCAGGCCGCTTAAAACACTCAACCCAGAACAGGGAGGGGTACGCTAAAGTCTTGTCTGATCTCTGCTATCTGATTCATCATTACATGGACACTCCTGCTCCTCCCCATTAGCAATTCCACTCAAATGTCTTACTCAGAACGTGTGAATAGAACTCCATGAAAATCTAGTAAAGACTATAAATCCGAAGAACCCAAGGTATAACAAGGCTGGAATGTCAGTTGAAATTGCTCTAATCTTTGAAACTTTCAATTTTTCATAAATATATCTGAGGAAATATTTTCTTTGTATTAAAACACATCTAAATATAGCAAGAATGACTGCCACGGATAGCTCTTACCTTATATTGGAAGCTGTGGCCATGAAAATGCACAGAATGCAAGTCCACTTCATTGCCCATGCCTAACAGATACCAGGTGACCTCATCCCCCACATGCATCGTGAGGCCTTGTAAGTTTCCAAACATTCTTCCATTGATAGCTGGGGAAAACAACACAATCTCATATCACCTTTCAGGATACCTTAAACCAGTAACTTTCACAGAAATATAATTAAAAGGAGTCTTTTTGATATAACACAACTTGTTTCACTACAAACGGAGGAAATGAATATTTGAAGGTCACTAATGCCAGACCCTGCTTTCTAGTCATTTTGCATCAGAAGCCTTGAATCTTAAAAAGGAATGAGATTTGGAATTGGGAGAGAAATTGGTAAGTGATTTTAGCATAGTTCGTTTTTTGAACAGGATTCTACCTCACAAAGTGAGGAGAAACTAGTTTATAAATAGTCCTCAATAAAATTTTACTTGAAAGAAGGAAAATGGTTTTATTTATTTATTTTTTTGGTACTGGGGATCGAACTCGGGACCTTGCTCTTGCTAGGCAGGTGGCAGAACCACTAAGCTAAATCCCAGGTGGAAAATGGTTTTAGAATCATTTGTCATACCATGCATTTTATTGCTTTCTATGAATTCTTCATTTTCTTTGTTTACTCTCTTGGGATGCTCAGAGTATGTTTCAATGTTGTCATCTAAGTACCAAGATTCATTCTCATCGAATACTAGAAACAGGAGGGAAAGTTCCAGTTTCTTTTTGGGATTGAATACCTTGATGTAAGATTTTCGACAGACAATCAGTGAGCCAATCAATCCACTGTAAAGGTCCTATAAACAAGTGAAAACTTCAGTCATCCTTGCAATGTAAGTCTAGATTTCAGAAAACTGGGACCATGTCACCCATGATCTCAGGGATTTTGGAAGGGCTGATTTAAGTAGTAGACTTGGCAGGTGCTGCCAACTTCCAATTTAGTAACTTCTCACTTGAAGTAGTTAAGTTGGAACCAGTGGTGAACAGGGCAGGTGTGTGATGTATAAGTGAAAATACATGCAGAGGCCAAAAATCGGCTTAGCTAATGAGCAGCAATTTAAAAGAACCCCAGATAAAGAGCATTGCTTTGTTTATCCCATAAGCTCATGAGCTCATGAAGCTGTGCTGAGCATTGTGCTAGTCGTGATAACTCCATCAAGAATGAAACAAGCCTGCTGTCCTCTAGGAGCTCAGTTTTATAGAGGGACTAGAGGAACAGAAGACATAGAAGCAGAGAAACTGAGTTCAAGGCCAGCCTGAATTACATGGTAAGACCCTGTTTCAAAAAGGAAACAAAACAGGAAAGTGTTACCACAGTGGAGTTACAGAGAATGCTGATGGTCACAGAGGAGGAAGACCACAACTGACTCAAATCTGTGAGTAGTTTGGTTTGGATGCATGTCATTGATGATGGGTTAGGTCTTTGAAGTGCTTTTGAGATATATCAGAAATTTGAGAATTCATCTTATATGTCATATATACTCATTGAAAAATTGAACAGAAAATAGCAGAAAATTTGCATTTTAGTACAGTCATTCTGGTGAAGTAAAGACTTGGAGAGGGAAGAGACTTGTGGGAAGGGCCATGGCAGTAGTCAAGGCAAATTTCAAGAACCTGAACTGTGTAGGTGGCGAGAAGGAATAGACTGAGCTATAGATAAGGTAATTGCTTGAGAAAGTCAAGGGGAAGTAGGTTCTTGGTAATTCCGTGTTCCTGCTTGAACAAATGAGTTTTGTTTCTTGTGGTGTTGTTTATTACAACAGGAAGCACAGAAGGAGGTGGAAGAAGATCCCAATATCTATTTTAGAGTTGCTAAGTCTCTGTAGCCACTACTGATGGAGATGCCCAGTATGTGTATGAACAGGATGAGAACTCAGAAGGGAGATTGAGGCCAGAGGTCTAATTTTACAGAACAGACTGAGTATAACTTCTGATTTGTGGTTATTGAGTGTTATTTTTGGCTTTGAACTGTTTCATCAAACTACCTTCAGTTCTGTGATTGACTGCTGGCCTCAGCTTTCTTGTTACGTAATGAACTCTAAAACTACATGCCTCAGTTGTTTGAGTTCAACATATTTTCATATCAAAAGGGAAATAAAATATTTCATTGATACATAATTGCTGTGTCATCTATAATCAGTACCCATAAGTTAGTTATAACTTTCTTCAAAAATAAGCAAGCTGAAAAAATGGAAGAAATTGCAGATTAGCTTACTTTCCTGGCATTTTTAACATAGAGTTGGAGCACAGGAAAACTCTAACCTCGTCTTCCTTCAATTGTGTGTCTATTTTGGTAATTGTCACAAAATATAAATGATTTAAAGTTTACCTTAACTTGATCTACAGTTGAATAGTAAGCCCATGGGATACAAGCCATGTCCTCTGGTCCAGCGCCAGATCTTTCTGGGATTTGCCATATGTAAGTTCGAGTTTCACCTAAATTAAATGTTAATATATCTGGTTATATTTTGTTTATATTTGACCTTGATAACTAGTGACCCAGGAACTGGAAATGTCAGAGTAGTTTTTTAAAAAAAATAATATTCAAACTTCTTTTCAGGAATTTAGTTTTAAAATAAACTCTAGGACATTTTTATGTCTTTTTTTTTGGTGTGTGTCAAATATGAATTAACTGGTTATGCTGTACCTGCCATGTCACAAAGCCAAGAGGTGGCCATTCCAATATAATTTGAAGAAACTTTCCAAACCAGTCTTTTCTAAGCTTGAAGTATGTTTTCATAATATACTTTCTTTTTCACCTACCAATGTGTCCTCCAGTGACTAGCATCTTCTTTATAGTCATCTCTGTGTCTGTGTAGGAACCAGCTTGTGGAATTCCCTTAGCTTCACCATGATTTCCTTTCCTCCTCCTTCTCACTCACCATCATCCTCAGCCATGAACCTCTTGATCTTCTGGGTCACTCACTGATCACAATTTTGTTTACCTGCTCTCTATTCCAATCTGTCACACCATACACTGCTCTGTCACTGCTCTGTGACATGCAGCACATAATTTCATCCTGGCCCTTGACACTTTGAAAATGGCCAGTTGCTCCAACCTCTTACCTTGCCAAGACCTCCACCTTCTTCCCATGTGCTCCTGGCTCTGCTACAGTCTCATCTCCATTCCAGTCACCTCAGAGCATCTTGTGCAGCCTTGACTTTCTGCCATGTCACCAATCCTTACTACACTCACTGTACACTCCTTTATGTAGGCCTCCTCATATTACATATGTAAATAATACTGTCAGACTTTAAACAGAGTCTGACAAATCTTGACTAGGGAATCAAGCAAAACATGAAGGATATTCTCAAGGGGTGTAATAGACTTATTTTTCCTCAAGCCCTCATTCTTAGCTGTTCCCATGTCTTTACTCTTTAAACAAAATATTTGGCATTTGGGTTGATTTACTACCTGAACATGTTATCTATCCATCTCTGCTTTTACTTATTACCGTAAGCTGTGAACCTACATTTCCTTCTCTGCTGTCCTTCCTACCCTGCTCTTCTGCCAGTGGTCAGTGCCCTGAACCTTGGACTCGTCCTTGGCTTCTCTGTTCCCTAACACTCCCTACTGGCCAGTTTGTCAGCAGGTCCTTTTATCACCACCTTTAAAACAGAACTGAAATATGACTTCTTGCCACTTGAGCTGCTTTTGTTCTGTTCCAAATCTTGATAGTTTGGGTAATTTTTTTTCTCAGATTATTGCAGTAGCTCACTGACACTACACTTGCCCCCAACAGTCCCTTATCCACACATTATCCAGAACAGTCTCTTATAAAGTGTTCATCAGATCATCACCTTTCAACTCAAATCCTCACATAGGTGATTAGAATAAAATCTCAAGTACCTGGTCCTTGCTGCTCCTGCTTTCCTTGCTTCCCATCTACTAAAACACTGTTCCTTGTTTGCTCTATGCTTCCCTCTGGCCTCCTTGCTGTTTCTTAGACACATCAAGGTTCTCTTATCTTGAGGGCTTAGAATTTCCTCCCACAGAAAGCAGAGCTGCATTACCTCTCATCAGTTAGGTAGGTGTCTGCACCAGTGTCCTCACCTTCCTCAAAGAAGCCCCCCTGACTGCCCTACCTAAGACCACCCTTGCTTCTCTCCCTCTCCCTCCCACCTTGTGAATCTTTTTGGGGGGTTTCCAGAAATTGAACTCAGGACCTTGTGCTTTCCAGGCAGGCACTGAGCTAAATCACGGGCTTGTGTGAATCTTCTTCATAGCATTGTTTACTGCTCAGCATCATGAATGTATTTTCCTTAGGAGATTAAATTACCTCCCTTAGAAGAGCATGGGGGCCATAAGGGCAGGGAATTCTATTTCTATTCCCCTAAATTTACAATAAAGTTATTTTTTCTCAATTGACATATTTGAGAACTGCTAAGTTATTGAAAAATGGTCTTTTTCTAGAAGCCAACTTTACAGCTAATAGAAGAATACAGTTCTGATTAAAGAAGCACACACACACACACACACAGTCCACACTGTTTCCATTCTATGTTAAATAAAAACTTGCTGAGCACCTAGGACATGCCAGACACTGGACAAGATATAGGAATTTTAAACGATTAAGTGACAGCCGAGCTCTCTGGACACTGTCTGGGACACCGGCAAAGCAGTCCTGTGCAGTGCAGTAGATGCTTTCTGAGAGGTGTTCTAGTTGAGCATGGAGGAGCCTCTCCCTGATTCACCCCTTAGGTATTTGTGGATGTCCAGTACCTTCCATTTTTTTCCCCCTTAGAGCTCTCCTATAGACTGTCTGTCTTGGTCTCGGTCTCTCCCTCCCTTCCTCCCTCCTTCCCATCCCTTTCTTCCTTCCTTCTCTCCCTTTCTCGTTCTCATTTTTGAACCCAGGGCCTTTGCATCGAGCTACACTCTCAGTCCTTTTCTTTTTTAAAAATTTGAAACAGGATTTTATTAATTCACTATGTTGCCCAGGCTGGGCTCGAGCTTGCTCCAGGCTCCTAGAGTTCCAGGATTCCAGGTAAGCACCATAGCACCGACTGATTGTATGGAATAAGGATGTGCTATACACAGGCATATACACAGACTAGTCCCTGTATTCCCTCACCTACCACCTCTCACTTCACTTCCTCAAGCTACACTTGTTTGGAAGGAATACTTCTGTGAGACTAGTCATTTGTGGAATGGCTACAAAGTGAAAGACACTTTCCCAACCATGAGTACCTGGTAATGTTGGAGTAACTGTAGAATCCTCTGTTTTCACCCCATGGGCATGTATTGAGTAGGGCCTTGTTGCCATGTTTTTAAAGACAATTTTAATTTTGTCTCTAACATCTGCATGAAGTTGTGGACCTGAGAACAGTGAAAAGAAAGAGCGGTTTATTTACCTGTCAGATTGAAACTTCTTAGTAATAAAGGCAAAGATCAGGTAACTTTCTCAGCACGAAGGCTGGAGTGTTTTCTTCCCTGTGGCTTTGTGCTGTTGTAGTGTTGGATTGATGGTCCCAGAGAATATGGGATAAAAACACAGGAGACACCTCCCTGTAAGTATGAGACTGTATGTATCCACATCCAGGGTTCCAGGGGAGAATTTGGCCTGCAAGTCTCCTGCAGGGTAATATCTAGCCAGGGTGAGCTGGTCTCTGAACAGGAGTCATTTTGTAGCACTCATATTTCTCAGCATTCTGAACTCCAGACCTTCCTGAATACCAGATTTGAAAGGACAGGGCTACCTCTCCCAGTTCTGCCCTCTAGCAAGTCTTAGCTTCTGTTACCCTGTAACAGTGCTCCTTTCCCTTAGGTGTCTTACTCTAGGGGCTGAGGATAACCAAGCCCCTGGGGAATGTGATAGTGTAGAAACAAGGGGTTGGGGGTTTGTCTCCTGCACTTGAGGATTTTCAAGAAGATCCAAGACAAGTTAGATATTCTTAAAGTGGCTCTTGAAAAACTGAAGGCTGCTTTCCCTTTGCCTTGTGTGAAGTAACACTTTTTCCTTATTTTATATATGTATATGTGTGTATATATATATATATAGTCATTAATAATTTATGTCTAATTTTTAAAATAAGTGGCTGTGAATTTTGTTGTTATTTTGGTGGTGTGAGATATTGGAGAATTTGATCAAGAAATTCACCTGGAAGTAGTTTCCTGGAACTTAAAAAAAAAAAAATCTAAAAGAATCAATTTGATAAACACCAAACATACAGTTTCATAACGGACAGAGATAAGTAATATTTTATTAACCATATTCTTTAATAAACATATTTTTTGTTTGTTTTTGTGGTACTTGAGATTCAACTTGGGGCCTCTGCTCTGAGCTACATCTCAAGCCCTTTTTATTTCTATTTTTTAAAATTTTGAGATGGTCTTGGTAAGTCACTAAGCTGCCCAAACTGGGCTTGAATCTGTAATCTTCTTGCCTCAGCCTCCAGAGTGCTGGAGTTACAGATGAGCACCACCTTGCCTGGTTTAAGCTAATATTTATTGAATAACTGCTTTTTAAAAATTTTGATTTGAATTTTTTAAAAGCCCACAGAGAGGTACTGACTGTTGCTACACAAAGCAGCATATCACCAGCCCACACTTGATAAAGAGGAGTTGTTAACCTACCTAGAATTCCCAGGTGTTCTTCTTCAGCTTTTCTCTCCACCGGAACTGTGAACGTGCTGTCAGTGTATTGCCGATATATAGCTTTCTTGTACTTTGAGCCTATGTAAAACTCTCCCTTATCCAAAAATGCATTTGAAGCACTTAAAAAAAAAACCTCAGTTAGTATTTATTTTAATGAAGATGAAAACTAAATTTCAAGTTTTAAATTTTCAATAAAATATAATTTTTTTAGAGTAATTGTGGTACTTTTTAATCACTTTCCACTCCAGTAAGAAATAAAGACTTTAAAAACAGGTGCAGTTGAAAATGCACCTAGTATCTGAGTGAAGCCACTTGAATCTTGGCCCTGACTGCTACTCTTAGAATAACCTAGCTTGTCATCACCTGTTGGAGCTTCATTTTCCTTGTCTCTAAGATGAGGTAGTCGACTGGATCATCTCTAAGGTTTCCTTATAGCTCTAAAATTGTATGAGTTCAGAGTCAATCAATGGTATGTTCTCTGGTTACTGCAGTATTCAGTACAGGAACTGAAATGGTATGTTTTTCCATCCATTCACCTTCCCTGAAGTTTTCCTTGACTCCTAATGGCTCCTGTAGCCTTTTAACAATTATGTCCCAATCACTGACGTAAACTTTTACCCCTTTACCCTGTAAACTGCACTCAACTGCCACCGTCAAACTGACCTGCCACAGGGCCTAACTAGGAAGGTCTCCAGTCACGTGCTTCCCCATCTGCCCATCCCACTGTGTGACCGAGGGCCCGGGTCACACCCGTGAGGTCCTGCATGATGTGAGTGAGAGGATAGAAGGCACAGTGCTTGGGAAAGTACAAAAGCGCTACTGGAAGTGCAGGGCGATTCTCCTCTAAGTGGATGCTTTTCAATCTCCACTGACCATCTTCTACTTACGTTTATTCATGCCAAATTTATTTTTCACTTTTCCACAATGCACATGTTATTAATGGTTTTCAACCATATTTGCCTATAAGTACTTGAAGAAAAGAGCTGCTGTTCTGCTGTCACATATTTTAAAAGTTCTATATATGAAAGTTTTAGGGTTGTGAAATTATTAATTGGTTAAAAATAAAATTTCAGAGAAAAAAATACACCAATAATAGTTGGTAAAAAAAAAAAAATAAATATGTCAGCTCTGAATTTGGGCCTTAATTTTGGTTAAGTTTGAAAATCAATGACAAGAGAAGGGCATGGGAATGTGGGACGACAATCCAATGGAAAAGAAAGCAAACTGAATGACTCCAAAGAATCAAAAGACAGAAATGAAAGTTCCCATGAGACAATTGAGAAAAGCAGAAATAAATGAGGACAGGCTCCTTCAAAGTGTTTTGTTGTTGCTTAAGACACAAGTGTTTCATTTTCTAAAAGTCAGCATAATTCTTCTTTAAAAGGGAAACCTGTGGTTCCGCCATCTGCCTCACAAGTGCAAGGACCTGAATTCGATCCCCAGTACTAAAGAAAAAAAAAAAAAATGGGAAACCTAAAATTTCAGTGAACAAACTGGAAATCAGAGTCTGGAGAATTACTTTTGATCCTGTAAATGATGCAACTCCTTTTCCCATTCCCTGTGTGGTGAATAATCCCATTCCACCTCGACTGCTGCAATATAGTAGGTCCTTTCTCCCAGGAAGAGAGTGGAATCCTCCTCGGACAGTTGCTTGCATGGGTTCACAGTATATTTTTGTTTCATGCCACCTGTGTAGTGATCCGTTGTAAGGCACTCAACATCAAAAGTCCCTGGAGTGGTAAATAAGAAAACATGCCATTCTTGTGCTCAGTACTCTCTGTGGCTCCCCGCCTTACCCAGAATCAATAGCAAAGTCCTCATCGTGATGGCGGATGACCTGGCTACTTGAACCTCTGATCACATCACCCATTGCTCACCTCGCTCCAGCCACATAGGCCTCTTCACTGTTCTTAGATCAGGCCTGTGTGTGTGCCTCTCTCAGGACTTTGCCCTTGCTGTTTTCTCTACCTGGAATACTTCTCAAATGTTCACATGCTTCATGCTCTTGCTTTATTCAGGTCTTTTAATTATCACCTCCTGAGAGAATCTTGACCCCTTCCTCTGCTCTCTTTTTCTTTATGTATTTATAATCACTTAACATACTGGTACATGTTTAAATATACTTGCTTATTGTCTGTCTTGTTTTGGAATTTCAGCTCCATGGGACATTTTATCTCTTTTGTTCATTTTTTTGTATTTACATTTGTCCAATGAAAAGGCAACACTTGGTCAATCTTAAGTTTTAGTGACACATAATGAACAAATAAAACCTGAGACACATTAGCATGTTCTCAGATTCTGATTGAAATGCTTTCTTCTTTGCTTAGTTTATTTGTTCAGAGTCAGGCCTTTCGGTGAATCTGAATTGGCATGACTACAGTTCTAGAATAAAATACTCATTGGCAAGCAGCCCACAAGCCAACACTACATCTAGGCTACAGAGTATGACAGACTTAGACACAGAGCCTCTTCGGGAGTCATTCCCTTTCTAGTCTGCTTTCCCATCTGTCTTTAAAAGAATCACAGTTGAAAAGGGGGACCTCCTTGAGGGTTCAACTGTGGAAATAGAGGAAACTACATCCCGCTATTCTCACTCCTGTCCCTCCCTCACCCTCTAATAAATAGAAGATGGGCCTATTTGGTACATACTTCTGCCGATGGTGGCCCCAGCTTAGCCTTTCAAAGGGAGGTGGGGCACTTAGAAAGCTTGGAAAGGGTTGAGTTTATCACCCAACATGTTCCAGTTCAATGAAAATCCACAAATAGACCCAACAGAGACTTGTCTTCGCTTTAAAGAAATATACCTTCTGTGTCAGGGTGCATGAGGAGTGTCAGACTTGTTTGAGGGAAGAGGTTTGCTGTGTCTCTTCTTTCTCCTCTTGACAGATACGTGTTTCCTGAAAAGTATATCCCGTGTAAATCAGCCTCGTTTCCAGCACTGAACAAGTACCACACAACTGAATCTCCCTGGCACATGGTGAGACCAGGCTGGTTCCCATTCATGAATCCATTCATGGCTGTTAAAATTGGGAAATAACATTTTTAAAGTGATTTATGTAATGTCCTGGTGCATGACAACCTCCTTGACTCTCCAAGCCAATTTTAAGTTTTAAAAGACTAATCCAAGCCTGCCCAACTTTCATGTTTCTACTGTCCCCAGTACTCCCAGAGCACCCCCTGCCTGGCTCCAGGAAGCAGAGATAACAGTGTGGTTCCTGAAGTTCTGTGCCAGTGTCCCTAGTGTCCTGGGGACTTCACTGTTCTGCCAGCTAGAATGAGACATTCTACCTGTTGTTCTCAGTACTTTCAATGGTCGTTATTTGTGAACACCTAAATCTATAAATACTAACAGCTTTTCCTGGACCTCATAGGCTGGAAATGTGTTTATTATTTTAGATGAAAAATTCTGACTCATCTTGAATAATAGGGAAGTGTATACACAGGAAATTTTCTCTCACTGTTCTTTCCAACAGATAATATCCTTGATACCTCCAAAATGCAAAAGTGTAGGACTAAAAGTATTTTAAAGATTGTGGGTAGTATGTCTAGAATCAGGCCAGCTTTTAAAATAAACAAGCTGAAGAACTCTCACACAGAACAGCATCTGTTTGTAGCTCGTTTGTATTTTTTGTCTATTAACTGGAGTAATTTTTACCATTGTCCATTAGTGGTATGGGCCTTTTGAACAATTAGCCCACTGTCTCCAGAATGTAACCACATTTTAGAATTACACTGAGGAAGAAAAAAATAAATCTGACTCTAGACTTCAATTAAATAAAAGTCTCTGGGCTTGTCTTGGGCACTGGTGGTTATTAAATGCTCCCAAGTGTTTTCTGTTTTTTGTGGTTTTTTTGGTACCAGGGATTGAACTCGGGTCCTTGCGCTTGTGCAGCAGGCAGTGAAACCACTGAGCTAAATCCCCAGCCCCTCCCAAGTGTTTTTGATATGCAGTCATGGGTGAGAATCATGAGAGCAAAGATTGTATCTTTTCATACATTGAATAATAAAATACACTTGTCATTATTCAGCCATAAATGAGGAAAATGTCTAACTCAGTAGTTCTCAAACTGGAACAAACATCAGATTCACCTAGAGGTTTTGTTAAACATAGATTTCTGGGACCTATTATCCAAGTTTGTGATTTAGTAGCTCAGGGTTGGGCCCAAGAATCTGCCTTTCTAACAAGTCCCTACATAATGCTGAGGCTGCTCTGCAGGGGCCCCACTTTAAGGATCACTCATCTAATTGGTGTGTCTTGTATGTCTTATTACTTTGAGTTAAATGAAATGATGGGTAATTGGCTGACACATTAAATAATCAATGACATCACCCTTGGCATTATTGTATTTAATCATATATTGAAAATCAGTAAGCAAAGCTATTTGCATTTTGGTTTAATTAAAAGTATTAAATATGCAGTACTGAAATAACTTGACAGATTAGCTTGCTGTACTTTTAGTGAAAGGTATAATACTTACAATGCATTTTATTAGATTCTTGAAAGTCTGCATCCTCCTTATTCACTTGATCAGGTGCAGTTGTAAATATTCTAATATTATCATCCAGGAGTAAGCTCTCATTCTCATCAAATACTGTAGGAAACAAATAGAACTCCTTGTCTACATCTTTCTGCAAATCAAGACAGAACAATGAGGTGAAGACAGGATGAGTACAGCAGAAGGCTTACATGTACTCAATGCTATCTATGCACATACAAGCTGAAGGAGGAATGAGAACAGAAGTTTCTGCTCATCTTTGTAAATTAGGCTTATGAAACATTCCAGTTGACCACCCAAGCTCACACTGCTATCTGTTGAGTGGATTTTAGTTCAGCGTGGTAATCTGAGCCTTTCTCTGCTCTGAAAGTTCTGTATCTTCTTTCTTCCTGTCCCACTGCCATACTAAGTGAAACCACTAAAAATTATTAAAATAGGGGGAAATTTGTGTATGTGCTGGAAATCAGGGAAGATGCCATCCACATTCAGAAAACTCTTAAAAATTCTTGTAAGGCAGAGCAAGGTGGAAGCAGCAGTCTGAGGGCCCAATTGTCTTAAGTGGAGAAATAACCTGCCAATAAACTAGACAGATTCACACACTCTCCAGTCAGCTGAGCAAAATTATTACTCTCTCCCCCTGCCCCCTGGTTAAAATAATAATGAGGAAGAGGAGGGGGAGGGGAGGGGGAGGGGGCCAGGAAAATGCTGTCTGGCCTATGAGATAGTTCAGTCATTCAGAAAAAGGCAGTTAGTCTAAGGAATAGAGAAATCATTAGACAGTATTATATGTCTTTCCATTAAGATCATTCTTTCACAGGAAAAACATGATTATCCAAGTGAAAAAATCCAACTAAAGCAGAGACCTGAAAGATAGATCCTACAGAGAACTGAATCAATGATGAAGGAGATCTAAAGAAAGCTCCCACAAATCAGATGGAAAGATTTAAAGATGGAAAGTGTATATGTATAACTTTAGAAAGAGAAGTTATAAAAGGGAAGACACAATCATAAGAAACAATAGTCAAAATGTTCACCATCATAAAGAAAAAACCAGTCTTTAGATTCCAAAGCTTCACTAAGAACAAGACAAAATTAATAATACAGACTTCTAACTCAAAATGTCCTGGTAAAATTTTTGAATTTCAGAAGCAGAAATTCTTCAAGAGTCTGTATTAAAAATATTACCTAAAAGTGGCTTTTATAAAATGTGACATTCTGACACTGGCTGTTCCCCTAGTTTTCCCTGAGATGTCTACAAAGCTGCCTTCTTGAAATTTAGATCTTGCCTCAGATATTATTTCCACTGTCGTCCATTATTCTGTGTTTAAAGCACTTGTTACTTTCTGAAGTTATCTTCATTTTGTATGTATGCTTATCCCCCCACCCTCATTTTCCCCTACATCTCCTGCACATATACTAGGATATAAATCCTACTAGAACAGGAAACTGGCTTGACTTATTTACTGATGAATTCTGTGCCTAGTACAGGATGTTTTTTGAATAGTACAAATGCAATGTTTCTTAAATAAACATTCATAGTAAGCTAGAAACAAACAACTATTTGTCTTCTATCAGAATGGTGAATATCCTCAAATCTGACAATACAAAATGTGACATAAAAAAGAAAAGAAATTATTAAGGAGCTCTGAAGTATTCTAGAGGAGACCTATTAGTTTGAAACTTGAAAAAATAGGGAAAAGATCAAGTATTTGTCATTTCCTTCCTGTATATACTTCAGGGTAACCACATAACTCATTATACAGGGTAACCACAAACTCACTATAGGAAGTTTCTGTTTGTAGAAGAATTTTGGCTAGCAAACAAAGAATGATGCAATCAGAATATTACATTATATAACTTTAATTAGTTTAATGAATCTAGGAGATCATCAGTGACTGATAACATCTCCAATTGAAAGACAACTATACATTATGCATTCAGTAATAGGAGTAACCAGGATCACAACTGAAATAGTTTTGTAAGAAAAGAACCCAATCTGAATCTCCTCAAACCTTTGATTCTAGCCACTGACTTATGGGAAAACAGAAGTGGAGAGACAGAGATAGGTTAAAAGATATCACAGGGTTGAAATAAGTAAAATCTAGACATGGAAACCAGGACAAATGACTCTTGCAACAGAAAAATTGCAAGAAAACAATTTTCAGGAACATGTCAAATGTAATATGTGAAATTATTTGGATGCAGATTAAAATAACACAAAGCAATTATAAGACAATCATGGAAATGTGAACACTGATTGGATACTTGACAATAATAAGGAGTTATTATTATATATGTGAGTATTAAGATGTGACAATTGAAATGTGGGCATTTTAAAGGAGTTCTTATCTTTTAAAGGCACATAGTAAAATATTTTAGAGATAAAAAAATCAATGAGGTTATAATGGTATTTCCATTTCTAGGTCGAAAGGCCATGGTCTGATTTTATTATAAAAAATCATAGGTCCCACAAACTCTTTCATTTCCAATCCATCTAGGAACAATCATGTTAGCCAGGAAAATCTTTGCACAATACAGACCTCATAAGGCTGAGAAAAATTTAAAGCAAAAATTATATGTAACACCCTCACTGCCTCAAAACCTAGAATTTTCTTTATGAATTCAAAGAGACTGACAAATCATTTTCATCTTTCCCTGATTGGATTTACCTGTCTTCCATTTGCATGTAAACTCCCTTTCTTGCATATTTTCATTGGCCCAATAAGCCCAGTGAATATATCTTTGGTGGGATCCACAGCAGAATAATACATCCCAGATAGACACACAGGATCTGCATAAGTGGGTCCCACTTCTTTGGGGACAGTCCATTCATAGGTAAAGGTTTTCTCTGGTGCCACATAGGAGGCTGAATGAGGAGGCACCCCTGTGGGAAAGGTCACATAAGAGGTTAAGTGTTCTTTCTAATGCAGTCATTTGAACAACAAAGTAGTCTGGGTTAGCCTAGGATAAACCATTTCTGGGTTTCTTGTTATGACTTATGAATGGAATCCTACTTGTGCTCCTGTATCAGATTAACAGATTGATGTGATTTCCTCAGGAAGCCTCCTCTAGAACCCTGTCTGGAGTTGGCGTCCCTCTTTGTGCTCACACTTCCCCTGAAAATGCATTATAAATGCTTATAATGCTAAGAGAATAAACTCTACTATGAAGTTATAGTGATAAGTAAATTTATATACTATAGTCTCAACCATACTTAAAATATACATTATATATGCACAGATGAAAGTGGAGGAATTATATAAAAATATAATGGCTGTCTATACAACTTTAGATAATTGATATTTTTTGTTATTCTTTTCTTTATTTAGAATATTTTTCAAATATTTTAAAATAAACATCTAACCTTCTTGTAGGAACTTTTTAAAAATTAAAGTTACACAAATAGTACTCCAAAAATATAGTTGACATAATCCAATTAAGTTCTTACTACCAATGTCAATAATCATCCAAGGAAGTCAGGATAAAATTCCTTTAATCAATTAGGATTGGTAGAAGAGGTTTATTTGCTTTTTTGGCATACTGCATGAAAATGATGTGTGAGCAGTTTCCTGGGGAATTCCTGCTGGATGCTGCAAGTGGCCAGTGTGGTGGCTTCCTGAACAGTGTTGATTGGTTAGACAGTTCCGTACTCACTTCCTTTTGAGGGGCTGTAATGTGGGGCGTAGTATGTGCCCTCATTGTCCTTGCTGAATCTCACCCCAGTCGGCTCAATACTGAGGGGATATGGTCCTTTGTTATGAAAGGTGACTTTGATGGTGTCTCCCACCTCTGCCCATATGACAGGACCTAGAAAAAAGGAGAGAAGTAGTTTCTTTCACTAGTACATACCACACAGTTAGTTTCTGTGTTCTCTGACAAGCATCACTGAAAAGAACATGGTTATTGGTTGCAAATTGGAAAACTTAATTTTTCTTAAGTCCATTATTAATCTGACATGGCAAGGTTAGACAAAGGTTAGGACTTTTTGCTCCAACTTCAGGTTAATTAAATTGGTTATCATTTTTGCCAAAGTCAGTTAATTAACTTTATACACTTAAGAAAAACTATTTGGAGTGTCTACACTCTCCTCACTGTGTCTTCTGTTGGCTAGAAGTACACTATTTGTCCCAAGAGTCAGGAGTCAGGGGGTGCTATAAACCATGACAACTGGAAGCAAGGAAGTTACATTGTGTTGGGTGTAAAGGACAACAGTGTTTTGGATTTTTCATCACTAAAATTAATATTATTTCCAATTATAGAATAAAATATAATTATATAGTACACAAATAATTTATGTAATATGCAAAATTACATTTATTGAGTTTCCTATCTGTACTTCTGAGTGTTTATGTATAGTAACTCATTTAGTCCATTACAATTTCATGAGGTAAGAACTATTATTCCTATTTTACAGAGGAGATCAGGCACAGAAAGTTGAGTAACTTTCAAAAGCCACACAACTTACGTAAGGACAGTCTGCATGTTGCCCAGTGCTCTTCTGCCTGGTACCCAGTGAGAGCAGTCTCTGGGCTCCCCTGAGGGCGGCCTGCACAGGCTTGGGACACAACCAACCTGTCTCATGCATAGATTGCACTCTATTTCTAAGGGAATGTGTTTTTAGCTAAAAGTGGACTGTATCAACTTAGGTACCTATTTAAGCCAAGTCAGTCTCTCACACACACAGACACACAGACACACACACACTCACACACAATTCTCATCTATTTAAAGTAAAAAATAATAATAATCTGAAGTCAGCCTGACTTTCAATGATGAAGATTTGCTGTTGGTAATTCACATTTAGAAAAGTAGTTAGCTTCTACTTTTTTATTGATGTTTGATCCTCCACATGCCTAATTTCTCCATAGACATTATGCCACAGGTCCTGAAAAGCTCTGTTCTTTCTAAGGTTGGGGTGTTCCTGGGGGGACAGTATATATTGCAGTCATGTATACGTGGCACAGACTCACCCAGAATGCCAAGATGTTCCTGCTCAGGGCCTCTTTCCTTTCGATTTGTGAAGGAGGCATCTGTGTACTCACGATAAACCAACTTTTTATAAGAACCACCAATTCTTGTAGGACCTTGTTCAAAAAATACTGCCGAGTCACTGCCAAACGCAAAAGGGATTGAAACAAGTGTTGAAGTGGAACATAAAGCAGATATTCACCTAGGGTACCAGTTGAAGAGAAAAATTCTGGCCAGCACTTAGAGATGAGTTATCACCTGTGGCTTAAAGCTATGTCCATACTAGTTGCTCAAGAAGAGGCAGACAGTTCTGGCTGCACTTAGATGGATGCTCCATGAAGGAGTAGAGAATTACAGAGGAGATTTCACTTTTCCAAGTGAAGTGAAATACTTTCAAGAAGGCCCATATCAATCCCTGACAGTTGATAAATTTTTCTACAATAGAGCCTTTTCATCCAATTGCAGAATATTTAAAACACAGTAGCTACTGTTCATTGTGTAGTAGCACTGGCCAGGGGCTCAGGAGCTTTCTTATTTACTAAAATTCACATGACAACACAACAAAATTGGTATTATTTTCTCCATCTTACAAAAAAATTAAATTTCAGAAAGATATTTGACTTGCACAGAGTCACCCCACTCATTTCTTCTTTCATTTGACAATGTGTTGGATGCTTGCTTTTATCTAGGACCCCTGGTATGTGTTGATGAGATAACCACATGCAATCTGGATTCTTCCTCATCCGCATGAACCCTACATCTGCCAGAGGACACAGACTGTGAATCAATCAATGTAAAAAAATGGAATAAGCACCACATGTGAGGAGACTTCTCCTGGGGAAAGTGATGGGAGAGGACTGAGCTGCAAAAGGCTTTCCAGATCAATTGATTTTTAAAACTAAGGGAAAAGTAGAGTTTGCAAGATGACAGAAAGGATGCAGTGGAGGATTACAAAGAGGAAACAGCGCCTCCTGCTGCGCAAGCGCAAGGACCCGAGTTCGATCCCCCATACCAAAAAAAAAAAAAAAGAGGAAACAGTCTTCGAGAAGGCTCAGAGGAGAGAGCAAACATGGCATGCTCTAGAAAACATGGCAGAAGCTTGGCATGCAGGGCTGGCAGAGGAGTGAATGAGGCTTGGAGAGAAGGGGGTGGGCAGCAGGACTTAGGTAAGGTTTTGGTGCTCCTTTCCAGGCCAGTAAATGAAAGATTTAAGCATTGTGGATTAGTGTTTTAGGAGCATCACTCGGACAGCTGTGTGGAGACTATTTTGGAAAATGCAAATCTGCAGGAGGAAGACCAATTAGGAGGATGCTTTGATAATTTCTGTGAAAGATACTGATGGCTTCAGAGGTACTGGAAAAAGATAGAAGTGCACATTTTCAGAGATACTTAAGATATAATGAGGCAGTACTTGAGGAGATGTTGGTGAAGGAGGGGGAGTCAAGAATGGTGTTCAGGTTTTAGACTTGGGTATTTGGATGGATACATGAATTGATAGGTGATTTGATTCACTGAGAGAGGAAGAAACTCAGTTTTGCATTGCAGCAGTGGATTCAGTCTTAGACATGATGAGTTGGACAGGCCTCATCCAATGGAGTTATCCCCAAGATCTCTGAAATGTGAATCTGAAATTTATAAGACCCTTCAAGGTTGGAGATACAGCTTTAGGAGTAACACATCTGGATGTCACTGTAGCCTGAGACTAAACATAAAAGCAGAAAACAGAACAGATATTTGTACATCAGTGTTCATAGCAGCATTATTCAGAAGAGCCAAAAGGTGGAAGCAACCCAATCGTCCATTAACATATAAATTAATGAAATGCAGTATATACATAGACAAAATATTGTTCAGCTTTAAAGAGACATGAAATTCTGGTATGTGCTACAAAATGGGTTGCAAAGAGGTAAAAATATTTTCAATTGGTCCATTTTTCATTAACTGTGCTATAAACCCTTATTCTTAGACTTAGCTCTGTTGACTCCTGAGTAAGCACGCAGCCTGAGCAAAGACTCACTCCAGAGATAAGAGTCTTCTCAAATCCTGGGAAGCCAACAGGCTAAAAATAACTACAGAGAAATACAGAGGGAGGAAGGGATGAGAAGAAAAAGTAGGGGAGGAAAACAACAGGTGTCGGGGGAAATAGATTGCCCAGATAGACTGTGAGCCTTGGATCCCAGGCCATGGGGGATGGGGAGGGACACCTGCGTGCTAGGAATAAAAACACAGCTTCTCAACTGGAGGGTGCAAGTCTCTGTATTGGTGTCACTCCTGCAAGAGTTGGTATTGAAAGCCTTACTTTCACTACCGCTGGATTTTCTTTTCTTTTTTTTTTTTTTTGATTTGGACAAATGAGAGCATTTCTTACAGGGTGAACCTTAAAAACATGCCAAGTGAAATAAACCACTCCCAAAAGGACAAATACTGTATTATTCCACTTGTATTGTTTAAAATAGGCAAATTCATAAGGACAGAAAATAGAATAGAGCTTAGTAGGGAGTAGAGAATGGATAAAATGGAGGGTAATGAATAGAATTTCTATTTGGGTTGATGAAAAAGTTCTATATATGGATGGAGATGATGGTTATACATTGTTAATGTACTCAGTGCTACTGAACTGTATAAGACTGTTTCCAGAAATGAAAACGAATCAATTTCTAATTTTATTTCATGTTTTCTTAGAACTTTGTTGAGCACTTGATAACATTTCAACATATATTTTTTAATAGACTCAAAAGTTACAGTTATCAAGCTCAGACTATTATATGAAACACCTTAATAAGTATTCAACAGTGTAGTTATTCAATATCAGGTGCCAATTGAAATTGTAATTGCTGAATCAGACTTTTAAGTTTTTGTTTTGAAGGGGATATATTTTGAAATAATAGTCTTTTGGGGGAATTACCTTTCAGGAGCTGTTAAGTTTTCATTGGTGAAACTGTCTATACCAGAGGGAGCATAGTTCCAGATGATTTCCTCAGCAGCAATGTAGTAGTGTCTAACATTTTCCCCCAGGATATCATTCTCTGATGAAGACTTGTTACAGCTCTGAACCTGGAAAAAGGCCTGCAGACCAGCTGCAATGACACGGAAGGAGACACTTGTTAATGGAATCAGTGTTTCTCTTTCTTATTGCCCTGTCAACACTGCTGATGAAATGGTGGATGAAAACTGAAGAAATAGATAGGGACAATACTAGAAAGTAGGGTGAACAGCTGAAAATAAATTACTGATGGACAATTCAAGTTTTGAAATATATATATCTTTTTATGTATATGTAAGCACAGAAAAGAGACCTTAAGCATATGTATTTTCAAAGTGTGGTACCAGTTTCTGAGGTTTTAACTCAGGAATTCTTTTGATGTGAGAAAAAGATAAATTTATAGGTAAATAAAGAGGGGCTTTGACATATTTTAAGGTGCAATGTGAGTGGAGAAAGAGGAATAGCATGATTATTGTTCTTTTTCACAAAGAGTTGTGCACCTACTCTACTGAGTTTCTGTGACCCAGGTCATTTTTGATAAATGCAATCACATCTTCAGGGCAAAGTAACATACCCAAAGACCTGGGTTAAAACTAATTTCCTCAGGCGATCAATATCACAAATATTTTTCAAGAACAAGGAAATTTTTTTATAATCTTATGTTAAAAAGATGGAGGAAGAATTTATCATGTTAAAGCATGGAATAGCCAGACATTAACAAAGAACAAAGTTGGTTATAGTTGGTTTTTACAATCTTATATATTTTACAAAGCTAAGAAAGTATTTACATATAATGCTATACTTTCAGAGCAGGAACAATTATTGTTTTCTAGAAGTGAATGCTCTTTTAGATCTCATTACTTTATTAACATTCCAGTCTTTCAGTCTTTTATTACATTATGATACATACATTATGGGAATAAAACCAAGATACAAATTTAAAGCTCAGATCATTCCAAAGATATCGTGCTTTGAGATTCTGATTCCAAATAATCACCCCACTAGTACAGTAACTATGACACAACTCTTTTTTTCAACTGGCAGCTAAGTTTGGGTAAAGGTCCTACCTTTCAGATGGTTTAGATTCTGACAGCTAAGCATCCACACTCCAGGGTTCTGGGCCACCATAAAAGCATCCACAAGAGTAGCGGGAAAAAGATTGATTGTATCAACATGGTAGTTCTTGTTAGTCAATGCTTGTCCATGAAAGAAAACTGCATGCACGTCAACTTCATTACCCATCCCAAAAAGATACCACTTCACTCTGTCTTCTGCACACATGGAGAGCCCTGGAAGACTTCCAAAGGTATATCCATTCACAGCTGTAAACCAAAGGCAGAGTTTGTGACCAATAAATACTGGTGCCTGGGAGAGTGATAGTTACCTGTACAGAAATAGAATCAATTTGAGGTAGAAAATACCCAGCACTCACAGCTCTTCTCTCTTCCATACCCATGTCAGTCATATCAGTCACAGAACTCTTTCATTTTGGATCTGAATTAAGGCTGAGGATTCTTATCAGTACCATATTATCAGATGAGCACAACACTAGAGATGAAACCTGTCTGCTCTCCTTGCTATAAATTATACATGTTAGTTGTATGGATATGTGTTTGTAAATACAGACATGTATGTATATACATACATAGACACAAAACATACATACATATAGAGAAAAGATTGAAGGCTATTTAGTAATCAGTCGATTGTTATTCACATTAGTAAGATAGTACAGATAATTTAACTTTCTTCTTTTTTGCTTCTCAGAACTTTACCAATTTTCTAGTATGAATTTCTTGTGAAATAAAAAAGACTTCTTTAAGATTGGAAGACAAAATTGGAAGAGATATTAAGGAAGAAAGGAAGAAATGGAGAGGAAGGGGAGCAAGGACCAAGGACAAGAACCATGAAAATCTAAAAGTCAAGAAGCAGTATGACCTATGACCCTTGGAAGGAACTTGAGTCACTGTTCAAACTAGGTGGGTCAAGAAATTTCCTGGGTGGAAATCATTTCTGGGAAGGACTGTGACTGCACAGATGTGACCGTTGTGCCAAAACAAGGCTACTCAGACTAGAAGTCTTTACCTAGCATCTATTTCTGTTAGTGTATAACAGAGGTGGGATCGATGGAAAGCAGATCTCCCATCTGATATAAGCAATAATTGGCAGCAAAAATACGTAGTTTGTTAGTTTTTCTACTTTGGTAATGCAGTTATTCTTGTTTTCTCAGTTTCTGAGTAAAAATGGTTTATTTATTTATTTTGCAGTACTGAGGATTGCACCCAGAACCTTGTGCAGTCTAAGCAAGTGCTCTATGACTGAGCTACCATCCCCAGCCCTTTCTAAAATTTTATTTTAAGACAGAGTCTAATTATGTTGCCCAGGCTAGCCTTGAACTTGTGATCCTCCTGTCTCAACCTGAGTAGCTGAGATTACAGGTGTGTGTCATCATGCCCATCGTTAAAGATTATTTTGAAGAATTTAAGCACAAACATAAACTATACTTACTGGTTTACTTAGTTTTGAAGGATTTTACTCCTCCTGCAAATTCTGAGAGATAGGTAAATTTACTAAGTTCATTACTTTGTGTCTCAGAATTAAGAAAAAAAAAATCTAGTCTAGAAAGAAGACATGCCTAGGAGATATAAAGTGAAGTAAGATATAAAAAAGAATGATGTTAAGTCAGAGAGGGCTGGTGAAGGCAATGTAGTACTAAAAGGAATACCTTTCAGAACTAGTGGTTTAGAACTATTTTCTTAAATATAGTTAGATATTTTACAATATAATTTTAAGCATTTAGTTTAATAATCTTAATTGGTTGGCTCAAATGATTGCTGAAATGAATTTGGAGGATAAATATATAAATGTAACCTACATATGGATTACACTGTGGGTGATGATATTTTAGCTTTAATCAGATTGGGAACAAGTTTGTTGTGTAACTTTACCTGGCTTAGTGTTTAATTTTGACCAGTTTAGACAGACATCCAATTACACGTCCACTATGCTTTGTCATCAAGGCCTAGTTTGTAAAGGCTTAAACGCAGCAGAATTAATTAAGAAAAAAATTAGAGTTAACGTGTTTTCTGTAATCTTACAATACATTCTGTTACTCTCCTGGAAGTCTTCATTGTCTTTGTCAACTTTCTCTGGTTCCAAGCAGTAGGTTTCAATATTGTCTTCTAGGTACCAGCTGAGATTTTCATCCACCACAGAAAACATTACCACAAATTCTTGGTCGAGATTTTTTTCTTTTTCCTTATCCAGAGAATCTGAAGTGAAAATGTCCAGTTTAGTAAATCTAAATTTTTGGCATGTGCTTTGACTTTTCAGGTGATTTACAGTTTTAAAATATTTTTAGTATTTATTTTTCTAATAAGCCATAAATCTGGACCAGTCCCTCCTGTTTTATAGACATGGAAACAGGGAATTTCATGCTCAGTATCCTGTACTTGGGAGACACTTATATATCAGCATATTCATGGACTACATAACTATTAAGGTCTTCTTGGAAATGGGTAGGTCAGTTTTCAAAGCCATGCCCATATTTTCTAGCACATATAGCCACAAACTTAGACCCAAAAAATCTTTTCAAGTAACTAATTAGAATTCATGTAAGCATTGTATTTCAGGCTCCTGAACTATGTTGCCTTTTTCATGATGGTACCAATAAATCCTATGATACCATATTTACCAGTGTAATGCAGATAATTCAGCTCTGTCACCATGAGGGGCCACTTATGGAATCTTCACATGTGGGAAAGTCATCTGGTCTCTTCAATATCACTGTTGGAAGTTAAATCCCGAAGATCTATGCTCAAAAAAGCTCTACTTCTTGTAGCTCAGCTTCTTTGGTGGCTTCCCCACACGAAGGACTGTTTCACTTATACCTCCATCTGCCAATCATCCCAGCTCTCACCTTCATTTTTTTCTAAATTCATCTTCTGTCTCCCTTACTCAACATCAACATGAAAAAGTTTGATATATTTAAAAAATAAATAAATAAAATCAAACTACCCTGTCCTGTAGGGACATGGGATAATTTGAGCAATTGTGAGAAAATGTACCTTTTTTACAGATTATTAAGGGTCCAATGAGTCCTGAAGCAATATCTTTTGGAGCATCAATGTGGGAATGGTAAATCCGAGTCGCACAATTGCTGTCCCCCTCACCAGGACTCTGTTCTTCATTGGCATCCAATATGTATGTATACTGCTCTCCTGGAAGCACTTTGTCATCTGCCTTGTGAAAATCGGTGGTGTTATCAGGATAGATGGCCCCTAGAAAGAGGATACAGTGGAATTACAAAGTGAATTTTTTTTTAACTTAACAGTCCATCAATTGTTTTAGCAAACTTTCAACATTTAATAGATGCCTCTTGGGGGTGCAGTGATGACCTCTTGGAACACAGAATTGAGAGACTAAGAGTTAGGGATGTAGACACTTCATGTGGATTTTTATTATTTTTGAAACTTGATTGAGCCTTCAGAGAGCAATAATAGATATGTCTTGGGGATAGTGAATATTGGTTTGCAATTTAAAGGGCAGCTTGTGCCTTAGAGCCACAATGGTATCAAAGGCCAAGAAAAATGACTTCCCTTTTTTACAATTGGCAACTTCTTATATAATATCAGATTTTTCCTGTAAAGTGACAATAGACATTCAAAAATTTTTACTCTGTATTTTGGAAATTGTCAAATACAGAAGTTGTGATGAACCTCCATATTTCTCCAAATTGCTTGAACCTCCCATGTACCATTCAAACAGTTTAACCATGATAAACTCACAGCCAATTTTGTTTCCTCCATAACCCTACTCACTCTTATCTCCAGCAGTGCTGAATTATTTTAAGGCAAATTCCAGAAATCATATTACATTCATAAATACCTGAGTATGTATGTCTAAAACATGAGACCATTTTTTTGCCTTTGTTTTGTTTTAAGAAAAGCACAAAAGCCCAGCATGGTGGCCCATGTTTGTAATCCCAGCAACTGGGAGATTGAAGCAAGAGGATTGTAAGTTGGAGTCCAGCCTGGCCACTTAGTGAGACCCTGTCTTAAAACTAAAAACTAAAAATGAGCTGGGTATATAGTCCAGTGTAAAGGCCCTGGGTTCAATCTACAAAGAAGGAGGGAGATGAGTAGGAGTAGGAGGAGGAGGAAGAGAAGGGGGAGGAGTAGGAAAAAGAGAGGGAGTAAGAGGGGGAGGAGGACAATACTATTATTATACTTTGAAAATGAATGCTAATTTTTAATATAACGTGAAATTGTAAAATGGAAAAAGAGATGACAACTAGTCATTTACACTGTTAAGGTAGTTGTTTTGTTTAGAAAAACAAACTGAAAAAGGAGATAATGTAAACATTTACCTTCTAAAACAATTCCTTTTTTAAAAAGGATAATAATCAGGGCCGGGGATTTAGCTCAGTGGTTCCGGTGCCTGCTGCACAAGTGCAAGGTCCTGAGTTCAATCCCCGGTACCAAAAAAAAAAAAAGATAATAATTAATCAATCTAGTTTTATACTAATTTTCAGAGCTAACCTTCATAATTTCAGAGAACTGTAGCATGACTTTGATTTTTCTAATGATAATTGCTTATGTTTATTAAGCTATTATATGTACTTTTATTGTTCCTATTTTATAGACAAGAAAACTAAAGCACAATTTAGGTATCTTGGTAAATGTCACCTCTCCATTAAAAGGTTAAGCTAGGTGTGACTATTAATTGTGATATGTTAATTTGTCAGGAGTAAGAAATGCCTAGCAGATTAGCAAACCATGGTGCTAGGTGTGTCTGTGGACAATTGACATGTAGACCAGCAAACAGAGAGGGAAGAGCCACTCCAATTAATAGGTTTATAACCTGGATAGAAGAAAAAGGGAAGGAAGTGTGCCCATTTTGAAGAGGTCCAGTCTTCTCAAGCAAGTGCATCTTTCACATTGTCACCTCTGGTCATCGGTCTCCTGGTCTCATTTCTTCAGCCTTCCAGTGCAAACTTGCACCAAAGACTCTCTAGCGAGCTCTCAGACCTCCGACCTTGGACTGGTGCTGTATCCTTGGTCCCTCTCATTCTTCCACCTTCTTGGGCTGAGCAGCTCCTGGACTTCCTATCTCTCCAGCACATAGATGGCCATTTTGGATTTTCCTGCCTCTGATCCTGTAAGCTTACCTAATAAATCCCTTTGCATAATTATCCGTATATTTTCTACTGATTCTGTTCTTCTAAAGAACCTAACTTAATTAATACACTGAGACTCAGCCTTGGCCTATTAATTCAAAGTCCTGCTCTTACCCACAATAAAAACCACTTCTTTTGATATCATCATCAAGCACAAGTTGAGCATCACCAGTCCAAAAATCTGAAATCAAACTACTCCAAAATCCAAAACTATTTGAAGATCAACATAAAAATGCCATACTCTGAAACTTTGTTTCATTGACAAAATTATTGAATATATGTATTTAGATTATCTTCAGCCTATGTGTATAAAGTGTATATAAAACATAAATGAATTTTGTGTTTCGACTTGGGTCCCATTGACAAGATATCTCATTATGTATATGCAAACAGTCTAAAAATCTGAAGAAAAAAAAACAACAAAAAACTCTTGAAATTCAAAACACTTCTTGTCCCAAAAATTTTGAATAAAAGACATTCAGCCTATACCATGAATGAGATCACAGGCATCAAATCTCATCTTTGTCAGTCCTTTTTTTATTTTGTATTTTGAGACAGGGTCTCACTCAGTCACTAAGTTGCCCAGGCTTGCCTTGAACTTTTGATCCTCCTGTCTCAGCCTCCTACATCCTGGGATTATAGGAATGTGCCACCATGCCCAACATGTACCATTCTTTATAAGTGCTAAGTCTGACATTCGAATGACTCTTCAGTTAATTGCGTCTCACATGTGACTCGGGTGTCACCTAGCCACATGTAATATTTGCCTAATGTATAAGATGACTCATGCCACCTAAACTAGTTTATCCAAAATTAGGATGGAAAGTGACAGCAGTTACAATATTAACATGTGTAGAAATTTCAGGGATAAGACAATCCCCATTTTGAGACCTTTCTTTTCCCTCTGGAGCTTTGCCTATTGTAGGCTAAAGTACATATTCTATTTTCTCTTATTCTTATTTATATTTCTTATTTGGCTGGAAAGGAATTAGACCCTGGAAGAGGCCACATCTTTCACTGACTTTCACTATCTGAGTCCACCCAGAAATCTATGACATTCACACTTTACACCAATTTGCACAACCAGGAGAAACACAACATTATAATGATGAACCAAAGTACTTTTTGATGAAATGGTGTAGAGCTAAATGACATAGGTACAGGTCTTGTCCAAAAGGCGAATGTTATAGATTAGATCTAAAATGTCCTCCAAAAGTTTTATGTGTTCAAGGGTGGGGTTTTTGGAAGGTGATTGGATCATGGAAGAACTACACTCTTCAGTGGATGAATCTATTCATGAGTTCATACCTGAATGTGCTATTAGGAGGTAGAGCCTTGAAGGAAGAGGTTAGTCACTGGAGGTGTGACCTGGAAGGACATATTCTTGTTCCTGAGTTTTCCCTTTTCTGTCTGCTTTCTGGTCACTATGGGTTAAGCAGTTTTCTTCCACCAGGCCCTTCCGCCATGTGGCTTCTGCCTTGAAGTCAGCTAACCATGGACAGAACCCACTGAAACCATGAGCTCAAATAAACCTCTCCTCCTTTAAGTTGTGGGTGTTGGGTATTATGTCCCAGCAAGAAAAAAGTGACTGCTACAGAGAGATGTTTGGTTACTGAAAAGTCAAAGGAAATTCCAGCTCCCGCATGTGCTGAACTTACCCTCATGCTCCTTATAGTAGGTTATTCCATGTGCATGAAAAGTGTAGGCCCTAGAGGCAAAGTTTTTAAAATGTATATAAACCTTATCTCCAGTTTCAGCTTTTATAATAGGGCCTAAAAACCCTAGCCAATCTGGCTTTTCTATAGTTTCACTAAAGGTTTCATCTGTATACTGATGATAGAGGGCTTTCTTGTATATTCTTCCAATTCTGTCTGGGCCATTTTGAAGATAGATATTGTACTGCTCCCTGCAAAAGAAAAAGACAACTTTATCAGAAGCCAACATTTCTGGGAATTACATTATGACTAAAAGAAAATTAATAACTATATCATATTAAATGTTTTCCTATTATAGGGAAGCCTCCAAAAATGAAAAGGAATCCTGGAGTTTAGTCTCATCATTTTATTTATGTGAGGTGTTTCATATCAGGTATATGGCAGAGGACTATCTGCAGTCATCATAAAAATGTGATACATATTACTGGGTAAATTTCTCAAGATTTTCATATAAAATAGAGGCATTCTGGAATACTGTAGAATGACAGTTAAAGTGAAATATTATAATAAAGCAATTAGGTTTTGTTTTCACTGTGGTATAGCCCTTAGCTACAGGAAAAACTTGTTATTATAAGGAATCATTGTGAATATATGACATCAAAGTTTGTATGTAATATACGTATATGCACTTTTTCTGTAAAATTTAATGACAGTTTATTATTCTATCATTTTTATTTCTTTTAGTGTCTCTAAATGATGATCAGAATTGATGCATACAATGTGAGTGGGTTTTAAATTATCTTTGGATTTAAACTATCTCTTGTTTTTTTAAATTCTTCACTACAGCGGATAATTGACATTGAAAGTGTATGTTGTGAGTAGTGTCAATTAGTAGTCACCTAAAAGTTTCCTAAATATATAAGCTTAGTAAATAGTAACCAAGAGAAAAAAAATAAGAAAAGAATAAAAATGAACTTGGTATTTGAACTTAAACCGATCCTTAAATTACTGACTTTAACTGATAGCTCTAGATAACTCAGTGGGACCTATTATTGAGCAATGTGTTGTCATTTAGAAAGATGCACTTAAATCCTGGGCTTCAGCTAGCCCCTCTACAACCAAAGTCTCTTCTACTTGAAGAAAAACTGCTTGCACTGGGGATGATCTTGAATTTGTGTGTGTGTGTGTGTGTGTGTGTGTGTGTGTATGTGTGTGTGTTCTTGTTTTTGTCTCAGCATTTTTGACACCTTATCATTGTGGGGCAGAGCAGCAGGATAACTTGCTTGAAAAATAAACTTCATCATTTTCCTCAGCTGTAAGCTCATCAGAAAGAGTGAAATATAGTTTTACTTCCATTCTTCAATACAAGAGCAGAGCTTGTCCAGGAGCTCTTGATTTTCATTGCCACAGAGTTTAAAGACCTTTTCCATAAGTTTTCTATAAGTCTAGGTGTCTACCCTAGTGTTTCTTAAGTTTCACCGTACATAATTAACTACCGAGGCAGTAGGCAAAATTCAAGTCCTGGAGCCCAGCTCCTTGATTCTTATTGCATATGTTGGTTCAGGCAGGTTGGGCAGGGGATGTTATAGCTCGGTGGAGCCGGGCCTATCTGTCAAATGCAAGGTCCTGAGTTCAATCCCTGGCACCGGAAAACAAAACAAAATAAAACACCTGTCTGGTTCGGGCAAGCTGGTCTGAGCTCATGGGTAACCTGAGTGGGAAAGCTTTCAAGATTGAAAATGAAGACACCAGTCCAGTCCCAGAGGTGGTAAAATTCCTTGATTCCATGAGATAGAAAGGTGAGAGGTTCTGTTTCTAGGCCATATCATAGTAATGGCCAGATCTCTGCTGGTGGTAGTTCCACAAATTAAACCCCTGTGGTCAGGGTACATGGTTGTTTAGCAGTAGTCCTGGTAGCTGAGTTTGGGCAGAGAAAACAGGTACGTAGTAACAGAGACATATTTCTCTGAATCTATATTGATCAGGGGCTTTCTATGATGAGTATCCCATAGTTACCACCATATATGGACAAGTTCAATTTTCCAGTGTTATATCTTGTATCTAGATGTCCCCCCAAAGCCTCATGTGTTCAGAGGTGGGGGTTTTTGGAGATGGCTGGATCTAGGGTGTGTGAATATGGATTAAGGGTGTGTGTTAACGAAATTGGTTTAGCATAGTTCTAGGTATGGATAGTGGAGGCCCCACCCTGGGTGTGGGGGGCACCAACCAATAGATTTGTAGCCTGAATGGAATATAAAGCAACAGAAAAAAGGGCAGCCTCACTGCTTGCTGCTTCCTGCCTGCCTTGCTTTGCCATTAACTATTTCTTCTCTGCAATGGCCCTCTGCCATGCTGCTCTGCCTCCTAGCCAGCAGACTATGGACTGAAACCTCTACAAACCGTGAGCTGCAAAAAACATCCTCCTTTAAAGTATGGGTGTCAGATATTTTGTCCCAGCAACAAGAAAAGTAACTAAGACATCCAGGATTGCATAACCTCAAGGAATTCCCAAAGCAGGCGATGCTCACTAAAAAATGACTGAGATGATGTTTTCTTGCCCCCAACAAACTCATCTGGTAAGAAGGCCAAGCTGGAAGTTAGAAAACTGAAGTGATATTTTCGCACCCAATGTAAAGCAGAAAAATCATAGGTATGTTCTCCTTTCTCCTATTTGTTTTTATCTTCTTACTGTTGGTTAGTTTTCCAGTATGTTGGAGCAAATTCCACCATCCCCCCAAATTAGGGATGGTTCAGAGAGACTGAAGGACATGGGAATGCATGGAAAAAGTGCAATAGGTGTGAACTCAACCCCAAGCCCACAGAGTTAGTATGGACAGGAGGCATTTTAATACATATAATGCTTTAACAACAGCAAAACAGTGAGGCACTGAAGAGCACAATTAAAAGCAGAGATTCATCTAGTCCATTCTGCTGAGACAGGTCAACAAGACTACAATTTCAATCAGACACATAGCTGCAGTTGCAAAGTCTACACAGAAGATGGAGCTCCATATTGGCCCCTCCAGAAAAACCTTGGGCCAATAATTATCTCATATGGGCATGTTTAAGACCCCCAGTAAATTTTTTTCAGGGTCCAGATAACTTCCTGTTTCTAGGAGACTACTCTGATAATATTTAATCGAGATGTGCTCTCCCATGCCCTGTTAATACACATTTTACATAAGCCAAAGTTTAAATATAGTGCTCACATTCTTAAGGCTTTATTTAAATAGTGTGGATTTTTGTTTTCTGAAGGTGACTCTATAGCACTTATATCACATTTCAATATACTATAGAAAGCTTTGTCAAAATGCTTTCATTACATTAAAATTTTCCTGAATTAATCCTTTCTTAAACCAGGCATGGTGGCATATGCCTGTAATCCCAGAACACTAGAGGCTCAGGCAGAGGGATCATGACAAGTTTGAAACCACCCTAGGCTACATAGCGAATTCAAGACCAGTCTGAACTACAAAGTGAGACCCTGTCTCAAAACATACATACACACATATCATTTTGTAAAATAGGGGAGAAATTGCCTAGCTTTTTAACTCATTTTTTCTTTTTTTTCAAACCCCAGTGTAACAATTTATTTTTATTTATTAGTATATGTTTGCAGTACATAATGGTAACATTTATTGTGAGAGGTTGGTAGACATACATAACAAATCTTATTTGTTTTCTTATCCCTTACCTTTCACTCTCTGGCTTCTCTATCTCATGTTACACAAATACTTTTTTGAAGTGGGAGGATGTGTGAAAAACTACTTCTAGAATAATTGATTTGAAACTATAATGTAGTATAGAAAAAATTTTTAACATTTGGAATTCCTTTTTTATGTATTGCAGTATGTAAACTGGCTTTTCCATCTTGCCTTTTTACTGTGAATTCCCTTTAACCAAGTTGGGAAATATTTCACATCACATGGTTTTTTGGGAGGTCTATTTGCTTATGATCTGTCTCCAAAGAAACATCAAAAGGTCATCAGGGAATGTCTATTTAATTTCAAGAGCACAGCTTGAGGACAAAGGGTCAGTTACTGGAAGCTTGCAGGAAGTTTGCCAGTCAGCTATTCAGCCACAAGAATCTATTATAATCAGTCTTTGAACCAAACAAATAATTCGTATTAAATTGTAGTTTCTTCTCTTGAAAACCGTAATATGCTCCTTTCTATTCATTACAGTAGATATGTTTCCCTCCCAATAACAAAATTTTCTATTTTTATTATCCTCCTTTAAAATAAAATGCTAACTCCTACAATTTATGGTAGACTCAGACCCAGAAGCAAGTTTTTAAAGATAGGGGATCTTTCTATATTGCTTTAATAAGATAATAATAATACTATTCCTCTCATGAATTTAGAATTCACTCAAATGGTCTCTGTTTATGTTTATACATAATTACTAAAAAACATGACTATTATAGCTGAAAAGTTTTTGAATGTTTGGCTTCATTAATTGAGAAATAATGTGTTAGACTTTAATTACTGCATGACAATCACACGGCAGCTTGAACTAATACTCATTTATAACCTCACAGTTCTCTGAGTCATTAGTCTGATGCCTAATGACTGCATTCTCTGACCAGGACATAACAAGGCTGAAATGAAGGGATTGCTCGGCTAAGCATTTGTCTGAGGCCCTGTGGGAAAATCTGCTTCTTAGACCAGTCTGGCTATGGGCAGAATTCAGTTTATTGATATCGTAAGATTGAAATTCCTGTTTGCTTGTGCCTGGGGTCTCTCTCCATTCCTTAAAAACACCTACATGCTTCCCAAGCGGCCTTTTCCACCATTCAATCAGCAATAGTGTGTGGAATCCTCCTCACATCTCTTTCAATCTCTGACTCTCTCTTCTGCCACTAGAGGACTCTACATTTAGATGAGGACACCCAGACAGTATCCCTAAAGTCAGCTGTGCCATTGACTAAAACATAAACTGTGAGGGTGGTAGTTCATCCTACTCAAGTTCTGGAGACTCAGAGCAAGACATCTTTTGGGGGCTGCCTACTACACACAGCAGTCATAAGGAAATAGGAACTTGGCAGAGACTCACTCTGGGCTATGTAGCAACAACTTACATGAACAATAGTTTTTTTGTTTTTTTTTTAAACAAGGCTTGCTTCACCAGTGCAACATGAATGTAGTACCTAATGATCAACCTTCCATTTTCACTATTCTCAGAAGAAATAGAAACTATGATAATAAATTGTAGAGCTTGAAAAGTATGAAATATTGTAGTCATTTAATTACTTCCTTAATAAGGCTATCTTGTATGAAGTGTTTGTACCACAGTAGCTATTGCTTATTGATTTTTATTCAGCAACTTTAGAGAATGAGTCACTGTAAGTGAATTTTTCAGGTAATTTTACCTAAAAATTGTACTTCTTTTAAGAACCACTTAAAATTTTTAAAATTAATTTTGGGAGGATGTTAAAAATCATTAATTGGGAAGCCATCAGGCTTAGCTAGCTCTAATCTCTAACTGGAGGCTTTACCAACCAGACTCTAGGGATTTTCCACTTTAATCAGACACATTTTCTTAATCTTGCTTCCTTAAACACCTCATAAAATTTCCTTCTCCCCACCCTTAGGTGAACCCTCTGTGTCTCCTGCAGCCAGATTCACAAATTATTGAATGCTGAAATAGACTTGTTAAATTTTTAGTGTACCTAAGTTTATCTTTTAACAGGGATAAAATAAACGGCTTCAGTGCAGGATTTTTCTCTAAAATACTTTGTTTTCTTCCCTGTTTTCTTAAACAGGATATAATAGAAAGTCACCTTTTTGCTCATAACAGTAGTGAAGATGAGCATTTATTGAGCACATTGCATTCTGATCGCCCAAGATCACATTTTAATTATCATTGTACTGGACAGTGGTGTGGCATTAGTTTGTTGTCTGTTTCCATGGTCAGGATTTGAGCTATTTTGCTTCTTAGCCTTTGGGTCTACTCGTAATAACACCCTCACTGTATCATTTGTTTTTCAAACCTACAATGGGCTGGAAAACTAGGTAACAAAGTTTGTAAAACCCGTACATTAAGAAATCCACCAAGCCTGAGTGAGAGCCTACAGAGTCACGTATGGAAGGGTTTGTTAATGTCTGTTCTTGTGGTTAAATACATTTTCACTTATTTCCAGTTTTCTAGAGGTCACTTGGAAAAAAGTAACCTAAAAACAATAGTATTATTACTTTTATATTTTATTTTATATTTTATTTTTAAATTTTATGTATTTATTATTTATATATTATTATATATTTATTATTTATCACTATATTTTAAATTTGTTTTATTTTTATTATATTTTATTTTTATATTTATTATTTTTTTAAAATTGTATTATTATTTTTGCTATTATATAGTCAATTCAATAAATATTTAAATGATGCCTACTATGAGCCAAGAACACACTGTTGTATTTACTAATTTTTTTGGGGGGGGGTACTGGGGATTGAACTGGGGAGCTTGCGCTTGCTAGGCAGGTGGTGGAAACACTGAGCTAAATCCCTAGCCCCCTGTATTGACTAATTTTTATGTATATAGTCTTAATTCTTATTATAAATAATTAGAATCAGGAACTATTATAAGTAAATTACTTTCCATCTACCCCATTAGAAAGAAATAATATTGGAATTAAAAGCAGAACTCTATTTTCTTAGCCAACAAAGTAAAAAAAAATACAAGCCTTTATTCATTGGTGCTCATATATTCATAAATATTAGTACCTGTGCTCTAGGTACTAGTGATCAAGCCGTGGTCATAACAGAGTTCCTGCCATCTTAATATATATCTTCTTCATGATCCCAGACCTTTAAGGTCATACCCAACTTAAACCCAGTTCTCTACCTAACACTCATCTTGCACTCATTCACATCTTATTCCTAATATTGTTTATTTCTACTTCTTTTTAGCCATCACACAAGAGAGCTAACCATCCCTAGTAATACTCTTATCATTTTTCATTGACTGGGCTGGACAGGTTGCAAATCTGGGACAAAGAAGGGAACAAAAAATTGCTATCATACTCATCTATGCAAAAAGTTTAATAAAATATTGGCAAAATTGTAAAGCTGTGGTCACTGCTCAGATGTATGGGAAAAAAAATCACAGACCATGTGACCAATCCCACCCAGGGTCTGCAAAAGTCTAGGCCGCTATTGAAACCACAAAAGATTATAGCTCAAACGCAAAAAGAAAGCTGAACTTCAACTGGAGAGTGCACAGATTTTCTTTTCTTAAGTATCTCTATTAAGTAACAATGGTGTAACTAAGTTTATACCCACTGTATAGCCTCCCTGGAAGGGCAGGCCACAAGAGTATTTGAAAATAAATGAATCCTCCCACCAAATTTTTACCAATCTCTTTCACTCTTGTGTTTCCTAATTTCTAGTTAGAGACTTCTTTATTGGAGCATAGTTGGGGAACTGTCTTGCACTAAGTTTGTGCTCAGTAAACTGATTTGAGTTTTGACAATGAAAAATAGCAGGCAGTTAATGGTGGCATGGAGCAGGGCAACACATTTCTTTATGTATTTATTTATTGCAACAATAGGGATCAAACTCAGGTCCACGTGCACGCTAGGCAAGTGCTGTACCACTAAGCTGTCCTCTGAGCCTAGCATTTTTACTTTTTAATATGCCTGACTTGTTTCCTTAGAAATAAAAATCATATGTAGTTTACATTGTATTTAACCAGGATAACATTGAATCTATACAAAATAACGTTTCAAGTGATGCTATAAAAATATGGCGTACTCCTAAGAAGAGAATACTATTGCTAAACCAGGTTTCAAAAAGTAATAGTTGCAAGATGCACTAGTTGTCTTTATACCCAGTTATCTTTAGGTCAGAATTTTCCTTACTTCATATTACTAACTTAATGACATAGCAATTGGATATTATTGTCAGCTATGCATTTATTTTTTGCATGAAAAATTTCAACCATATATAAAATTAAACAGGATGGTATATATTCATTAATAAGATATGATATTTAGCATATTTATTTAACTATGTTTTAAAGATACAATCTCAGCAGTTGCTGGTCAGTGGGCTTATTTGTATTTAATCACCATTAAAATACATCTGTTAATGTAATGAGTGTTGGTTTTGAATGCACAATTTCCATTTGGTGGTAAATGTTTAATTAACATTATTTAAAATGATGGCCTCAATATAAATAAAGTTCCATGATAAAAAAACTTCAAATGATACCTGTATATTTTGCTTTATTGAATATAGTGAATATTGCTTGACACAAAGGGGCTTTCAAATCAAACATGAAAACATACATTTCAACTACATAGAGTTTTCTCAGGGCCACAAAATAATTATCTAACACTTTTTGTACATATATGTGATTGCCAAGTACAGTCCCATGCTGAGTTTTACATCCACTCACTCTTCAAACAACCCTATGAGGTGTGATTCTTATCCCCTATACAGACGGAGACTTGACACTGTGAAAGATGAATTCTATTCATTCACTTTGCAGGGTGACCCAACAAATATTAGGAAGAATCATATTTGTTAAAGTTGTATTTTATTTCTATAAATGATGTTTAGAAAGATTTTTAAAATTTCATCCTTACCCTTATTAAGCAGCATATGGTATCATAAATATAACATTCTATACAGTCCTTGTTTAAATTAAAAATCTTCTGCATCATCAGACAAAAGGAATGCTGACGGGAGAAGCAATAGTGACTGGCCAGCCAACACCATTTCCCAAGACCAACAGGAAAGGATTAAGTTTCCTGTCTAGTGAAAAATATTCAGAATATAGAGGAGACTGATTAAAGTGTCTTGGATTTCAAGTCTGCTTCGCAGTTTCTGTGTGTAACAAATTAAAGAAATATTTCATTTTACTGGCTTTATGTTTAAATTCATAATTTGTAGATTCAGTCCATAAACAATAAAAATAGTGACTTACTTGTCAACTGAAATAAGTGTCTTTTCCTCCTTGTCAGAGGCATAGTTCCAAGTTGTCTCATTAATTCCAATGTAATAATGCTTATCTTTTGTCCAGGCTGGAGTACTACATAAAAACAGAAAAATGCCAAGCACAGAAAGCTTCATTTTCTTCCTCTCTTGGAGCTGGAGAAGCAATGAAGTAAAATCAGAAGCAGACAATTTTATAAATAAGGCTTTCTTCCTTTCTTTGCTTGATTGACACAATTTAAAGTTGCACAAGAGTAAATGGTTTCGTTAAAGCAAATAACGTTTTCCAATTCAGTTAGGTTCTCGTAAACCCAGGGAGAGAAATAAAACCGTCTTTGGTTGCCAGGCTTCCCTGACTTCAAATAAAAAGTCAACAGTTATTGTTGGGCGCTAGAGTATGCAAAACTCTGTGCTTTCTTCCTTTCATTGTGTAAATTCCAGGAGGGCAGAGATCATCTCTGAATGCTCCCTTTGTTCCTCCAACAATATGATGCAGTGCAGTGTCCTGCATAAGGCAAACTTTTAATAAACCAGGCCAAAGATTATGTAAAATGAATAGAAATGTCAGTTCTGTGTTGTTTCTAAAAGCCTAACAAACACTTGTAACCTTAAGATCTGAAACATGATACTTAGCATGCCAAACTTTAGTAGCTAACAAAAGAATTCTACTTTGAAGGAGTTGTTGACTCCAAACTTTGAGCAGGTCAGCACAGAAACTTTGTCAGAGATTCTGTATTGCTTTATGGTAATTTCTAACAGAGCATAGCAGTGGTTGACAATTTTGTTTGAATCATCAAAGAAATCAGCCATAAACTGGGGTTAGTGGTGTGCACCTGTCATCACAGTTACTCTGGAGACTATTACCAGGAGTTTGAGATAACATAATGAGATCCTCCCTTAAAAAAGAAAAATCAAATGAACCTATCATCAGGCAAAACATAATCTTAGTAAATACAAAGTACCCTAGTCTTATTAGCCTGGAATTTATAGTGGAAGACTTTTAATTAAAACCATAAGTCATGAAAAATGGAATACACAGTAACAGGGGTAAGAGCTGTGGAGAAAATAAACCAGGGAAGGGGGATAATGAATGCTATAAAAATAGCAAGATAAAGATCAGAATCTTGGGCTGGGGATTTAGCTCAGTAGTTCTGTCGCCTGCCTCACAAGTGCAAGGACCCAAGTTCGATCCCCGGTACCAAAAAAAAATCAGAATCTTATGCTCTTAAGATTTAGTTTCCTCATCTGTAAAACAGCCTCACAAAAGAGTAACTGAAATGATACACATTAAGGCTTAAAGGAAGAGCTCCTTTCACCATCTCAGTAGCAATCTTTATTTTGGGGGTACTGGGGATTGAACCAAGGGCTTTGTACATGCCAGACAAGTTCTCTGCCACTGAACTATACCCGCAGCCCTAGCTGGTAACATCTTTGCTACATGGACTGATACAAAAAACTGAGTCTCAGCACCTCATGCCCAAGCCTTCTTCTGGAGCTGCCTTGAACAACTCTGCTCTTTTGACCACTGAGAGGTCCAGAGTGGGGCTAATGTCCAGACTCTTCTGACCAAGTCCCATGGCTGGCAAGAGCTGCAAAGGGGGTCTTTTCTGGAAATGGCTCACATGGAGGCAGCATCTTTTAGCAGTTCACTCTCTGGAGGGAGGGGCCATGTTTCTAACTGGCATGAAGTCACTATGAGCCAACAGATATCCTAGTGGTTTCCTTCTCTTTATTCTGTGCTCAAACTCAGCACCAGCTCTGTAGCACTGAACAATGGTGACCGGAGTATAACAACCAACCTCAAAGTCACTTCTTCCAGCAAACTCCCCTGGCCGATCATCCCACAAACAAACTGGCTCAAATGATTGCTCATGGTACCCTCTGTGGTGGTGAAGGGAACTGGTTCCACAGTGACACCCCAACTGGGCATGGGAACCCCTTAAACTGTAGTGTAAGAAGGGTCCTGAAATCCATATTTCTGTCTTGCTTTGTTCGTTTTTGTTTTTTCAGACAAGGTCTCTCTGTGTGGTTCAGGCTGGCCTTGAACTCACTAAGTAGCCCAGGCTGGCCTCAAACTTGCAGCAATCCTTCATCCTCAGCCTCCCAAGTGCTGAGATTACAGGTGTGCACAACCACACCTGGCTCTTTCTGTCCTGCTTTGTGGGAATTACTGTTCCCATTAAAAGGCATGTGACTGTTCTGTGACAGGAAACAGGGAGAATTCTCTGAGCCTCGGGATTATTTAAATAAGAGGGAGAAGTCATTGGGGACTATAGCAAACAAGCCCTTGGATGAGTCATTTAACCACTGCAAGCCTCACTGCCCTGTCTCCAGCACTGATGCTAAAAAGTGGACTTGGGATAATGTTACAGTTGAGAATTTTCTGCCCTCAAATGCATCACCCTAAAAACAGCATGGTACTGGCAAAGAAACAGACCCAAGAATCAGTGGAATAGATTAGAAGATGCAGAAACAGCTCCAGACATACTCAGCCACCTCAACTTTGACAAAGGAGCCAACCACCCTCATTGGAGGAAGGATAGCCTATTTAATAAATGGTGTTGGAAAAACTGTATTTCAACATGCCAAAGATTAAAACTAGACCCATATCTATCACCATGCACTAAACTAAGATCAAAGTGGATTAAAGATCTAAATATTAAAACAGAAACACTAAACTTGCTGGACGATAAGTTAGGTGGAACTCTTAAAGACATTGGCATAGGAAAAGGCTTTATGAACAAAACCTCAGTAGGACAGGAGCTAGCACAAAGAATCAACAACTGGGATCTCATCTTATTAAAAAAGCTTCTGCACTGCAAGAGAAACCACCAGCAGAGCTAAGAGACAACCTACAATGTGGGAAAAAAATTTTAGCAACTGTACCTCAGACAAAGGACTAGTATCTAGAATACATAAAGAACTGAAAAAAATCAGACCTCCCAAATTTAAAGACCCAATTCAAAAATAGGCATCTGAAATGAACAGACATTTCTCAGACAAAGAAGTAAAAGCAGCAAACAAATATATGAAAAAATGTTCAACATCACCAGTCATTCGAGGGATGCAGATGAAAACAACACTGAGATTCCACCTCACCCCAGAAAGAATGACCGCTATCAAGAAATTAACCAATAACAAATGCTGGTGGGGGGTGTAGGGAGAAAGGAACGCTTCTCTGTTGTTGGTGGGAGTGCAGACTGGTGCAACCACTGTGGAAATCAGTATGGAAATAGCTCAAAGAACTAGGACTGGAAGTCCCATTTGACCCAGCTATTCCCCTGCTGGGTATTTTCCCAAAAGAACTAAAAGGATCATACCATAGTGATATGTGTGCACCCATGTTTATAGCAGCATAGTTTCTAATAACTAAAGCTTGGAAACAGCCCAAGTGCCCATCAACTGGAAACTGGATAAAGAAGATGTGGTTTTTTTAAAAAATGGAATACTACTCAGCCATAAAGAATGAGAAACTAGGGACATTTATAGCTAAATGGATGCATATTGAGGCCATGCTCTTAAGTGAAATAAATAGGACACACATGTGTAAACACTGAATAGTTTCTCTAGTGTGAGAAACTGTAAGTGTAAATAAGGATTAAAATGAATAATTGATAAGAAGAAAGGTCCAAAGGAGTAGGGGAAGTTGGAGGGGAAGAGGAAAGGAAAGAAGGGAAAGGAAAAACTATGAGAAAAGGAAAAAATGGAAACAAAGTCTTTGTAAATAGGGAAGCCTGGAGGGGGTGAAGGGTGCACAGTTGATGGGGAAAAAATAAGAACCAGGATACATCATGTACAGGTACAAGTACCCAGTGATAAATGTAAATGCATTGTATATCTAAAATGTACCAATAAAAGAATTTAAGAAAAAAAAGAAATGCATCACGCAGCATAGCCTGGAGTAAGATAAGAAAAGCAGGATTGGGACACCAGAAGAAACTCAGTAGAGCATCAAAAGAAAGAGGTGTCTCTATTGCCTATCTCTTAGCTGTGTCTGTCAAAAAGTTTTAACCTCAGAATCCTAGATTTACCTTTTAGTTTGTTATAAACAAGCACTATATGTCTAAGTTAATTTAACTGTGTGGTAATTGGAGTAGAGCTACATTGTAGAAGTTTTAATCATTTTTCATGGTTTCTTTTTGCTGGTGGTGTTTTGAAGATTTCTGGACTGGATGAGTCTGATCTGCCTTTAGCAACTGAGATTCTGAGGTTGATAATGGCTAAAATCAAGCAAGCAGCTTGCTTTACTGGATGCCACTTTGGTTTATTTCTGTCTGGCTGGATGGACTTTCTCAGACCTCCCACACTCCAGTTCAGAGCCCTGGTTTCTTTCTTGTTGGCCCTGAGAACTGGCATTTAACCTCTACTCAAGGCCAGCAAAATTACCAAGAAACAACCTTCACCTAGAACTATTCTTCACTTGGTGACTACTGGAGATAGACTCAAACAGCAGATCATTCTGTCCATGACCAGTCAGACTACTACACTGAAAGGTGGTTTTCTTTTTTTGTCACAGGAGGTTGCATAACTCTGGAATTTTGTGGTGAGTGTGGTCACATACAGAACTTTGATAATGAGTACACTGCCTTGCCCTGGCACAGTGTGAGCTTAGCTGATCCTTTTCACCTCTCTCAGTCAGTTCACAACTATTTAGGGAATGATTTTTCGTATAGGTCTTTAGTCACTGCATGTCCAGTTAGCTTCCCATTAGTAGGTCATGGCCCTTCTCAGCAGCTCCTGGCATGTAAGGCAGTCACAGGCAGGAGAAGATGGAGAGCTGACTCTAATCTGCTGGGAGACTTGGTGATGTAAACATCTATAGTACTATGGGAAAGGGGCCTTTTTTTATGACATAAACATTTCAATTAATCCTTTCTTCTTGTTCTCTCACTACCTTGAATGACACAGGGGGAAAAAACGCATGTGATTTATTCACAATGAAACAAAACCACAATAATAGAATGCCCCTTTAAAAATATTAAAGAATATAAAAAATTTAGACAAGATTGAATGCCATTACTCCTCAAACTCTTTAATGAAATTAAAAGAGAAACAGTACTTCTAAACTCATTCCTGGAAACAAGCATTCCCCTGATACCAAAACCAGAGATGGATCCTAGCCAAAAAGACAACTACAGGCCAATCTCCCTAATGAACATAGATGCCAAAATCTTCAATGAGATACTGGCAAACAGAATGCAGCAAATCATCAAGAAGATTATACACCATTACCAAGCAGGACTGCATCCCAGGGATGCAGGGATGGTTCAATATATGCAAATCAAAAAATGTAATACATCACATTAACAGAACCAAGGACAAAAACCACATGATCATCTCAATAGATGCAAAAAAAAAAAAAAGCATTTGACAAAGTATATTCATGATTAAAAATCCTACAGAAAATTGGAATAGAAAGTTTTTATGTCAGTTTGGTAAAAGCTATCTATGACAAAACAATACCCAGCATAATGCTAAATGATCAAAAACCAAAATCAGGAACAAAACAAGGATGTCCACTGTCACCACTCCTATTCAATATGGTTCTGGAAACATTAGCCAGAGCAATTAGACAAGAAAAAGAAAAGAAATAAGGATAGGGAAAAAAAGAAGTTAAATTATCCTTATTTGCAGGTGACATAATATTGTACATGGAAGATCCCAAAAACTCCACCAAAAGTCTCCTAGATTTAATAACCAAATTCAGTAGCATAGCTGGATATAAAGTCAACAGTCAAAAATCAATAGCATTCCTTTACATGAATAACAAACTCACTGAGAGAGAAATTAGGAAAAAAATCCCTTTCACAATAATATCAAGAAAAATGAAATACTTAGAAATCAATCTAATGAAGGAAGTAAAAGACCTTTACATTAAAAACTACATTACTCTCAAAAGGAAATTGAAAGGGATTATCAGAAAATGAAAATATGTGCCTTGTTCGTAGATAGGCAGAACCAATATAGCAAAAATGATCATATTTCTAAAACTGTTATATAGATTTAATGCATTCCCAATCAAAATACCAATAGCATACTTCACAAAACTAGAGAAAACAATCCTAAAATTCATTTGAAACCAGAAGAGACCTAGAAGAACAAAAGCAATTCTGAGCAATAAGGGCAAGACAAGAGGCTTCACAATCCTCAACTTGAAATTATACTACAAAGCTACCCTCATAAAAACAGCATGGTACTGACAAAAAAACAAACCCATTGATCTAGGGACGAGAATAGAAAATACAGAATCAGAACAGAGGAGGATTCCAGGTAGGCATGCCACAGCTCCCAGCACAGAGGAGGCTTCCAGATAGGTGTGCCACAGCTCCCAGTGCAGAGGAGGCTTCCAGGTAGGTGTGCCACAGCTCCCAGTGAAGAGAAGGTGAGCTGCATGGGCACCACCAGCACCACCAACTCCCTCCCTGTCAAAATGAGAAGACACATAAACAAGCCTCAGAACCAGACTTCCAGATCATCTAAAACAACCCCAAAGGGAAATGAGATGTAACACTCTAATACTCAACCACCTGGACTCCCTGAACTAGCAACAAAAGAGGATATGGAGAAAATGAAATCAGAAATAATTTCTCAAATAACAGCAGAGATTGGCCCCATAGTGCAAGACATGATTAATAAATCTAGAGAGGATACAGATAAAAAATAGAGGAGTGGAGGAACATGATGGAATCCCAACAAAGGAAACAAATGGAATCCATAAAACAGATACAAACAGATTTCCAGGAGATTGAAAAGTCTGCTGAAAGTTTGTGCAGCAGATTGAGCCAATGTGAGGATAGAATTTCACATATAGAAGATAAGATTGCAACTAGTGACCAGGAAAAGAAAAATCTCTTTAAAATTGTAAGGGGCCATGAGAAATCCATCCAGCAGCTGCTAGACAATGCAAAAAAGAATAACATAAGACTGATTAGAGTCAATGAAGAAACAGGAGAGAGTGCAGATGACATAAAAAACTCTTCACATTAAAAAAAAAAAACTCTTCACAGAAGTGATGGCAGAAAACTTCCCAAGCAGGGGGAAAGAACTTAACATACAGATAAGTGAGGCATATAGGACTCCAACTAGCCTTGATCAGAAAAATCTACACAAAGGCATATAATTGTTAAGAATCCAAAAACCCAACAGAAGAACAAAATCCTACAAACAGGGAAAAGAAACAAATCATACAAAGGAAAACCGATCAGAATCATAGCAGACTTCTCAATGCAAACCCTCAAGACAAGAAGAGCTTGGAGTGTTGTATTTCAAGCCCTAAAGAAAAACAATCTCCAACCCAGATTGATGTACCCTGCAAAACTATCTTTCAAAATTCATGGTGAAATAAGATACTTTCATGACAAAGAGCACCTTAGGAACTTCATGAATACCAAACCAGCATGGCAAAAAATTTTAGACAAAATTCTAGGAAAAGACAATGAGAATCACAACTGCAGGAAGCCCAGCAGAATGAATCAAAAGGGCACAACAAGAAATTAAAAGCTAAGGGGGAGAAACCAACAAAAAGAAAAAGTCATGACAATGATAATTCAATATGTATCAGTTATAACAATCAATGTTAATAGTCTCAACTCACCAATCAAAAGAAATAGACTGGCAGAATGGGTCAAGAAGGAAGATCCAACAATATGCTGCATACAAGAAACACAGTTAATTCAAAAGGAAACTCATAGACTGAAAGTTAAAGGGTGGAAAACAATACTCCATGCAACATGATCCCCCAAAAAAGCAGGAGTAGCTATCCTCTTTGCAGATCAAGTGGATTTCAAACCCACACTGATTAGGAGAGACAAAGAAGGACACTACATCCTTGTAGAGGGAACAATCCAACTGGAAGAGATGATTGTCATAAATATCTATGCACCAAACACTAGTGTATCCAACTATATAAAACAAATACTAATGGACATGAAAAGTCATATAAGCACTAATAAAATAGTAGTGGGGGACCTCAATACCCCATTGTCACAAATAGATAGATCAACTAGACAAAAAACAAGCAATGAAATACTAGAACTCAAACTCTTGAAGAACTGAACTTAACAGATGTTTACAGAGTGTTC
>NW_004624730.1:26522587-26542021 GCF_000247695.1 Heterocephalus glaber
CTCTATTGATATAGTGTATTACATTGATTGATTTGTGTATGTTGAACCATCCCTGCATCCCTGGGATGAATCCCACTTGGTCAGGGTGTATGATCTTCCTGACAATTTTCTGCATTCTATTTACCAGTATCTTATTAAGGATATTTGTATCCATGTTGATTAGTGAGATTGGCCTATAGCATCTTAAAAAGAGAAATTGAAGACGATATCAGAAAATGGAAAGACATCCCTTGCTCCTGGGTAAGAAGGATCATGTGCCAATGCACCAGAGTTGGTCAGAAGGCAGGAATGGGAGCAAGGGAAGATAGGACATAGGCTTCCCTGGGATTTCTACATGCAAGGCAGACAGGGTAAGCAGTTTAGGATTGGCTAATCTGCATAATCTCAATGGGTTTAGGGGCAAACACACTGTAGCTAGTTGCCTGGTACAAGGTCTTCTCTGTGTTGAGTTTGCACAGAGCAAATACTTGCTGGATTCATGAGAATTAGATAAGGATGTTATTGAGAGTATATGAAAGACAGGCTCACCAACAAATTCTTTATCATCTCTAGAAATTAGCTACCTATAATGTCTTCTTGGCCAGAAAATGTCACAACATATATAAAATATTAAAAAATTTCTTCATAGTACATATTAAAATAACCTGTATGTGACTAGGTCAGTGACCTTGTCTGCCCTCAATGAATCACAAACCCTTAGGATAGAACTTGCCACATTACTTGATGCATATTGAGAGAATGAATGCATGAGTATAATAATAGCTGCTAACATTTGTTAGGTGATTACTCTTACAAGACACAGTGCCAAGAACTTTATAAATTCATTTTATTTAAACTTTATGACAACCTATTTGTTAAGTATGTGTATTAATTTTCCATTGCTGCTGAAACAAATTATGCAAACTTAGTGGCATAAAACAGCCCAAATATATCTTAGAGATCTATATGTCAGAAATCTGAAACACATCTCACTGGTTTAAAAATCAAGATATCTCAGGGCTGTGTTCCTTTTTGGAGGCTCTAGGGGAGAACCTAGTTCCTTGCCTGTTGTAACTTCTAGAGGTCACCTATATTCCTTGGTTCATGACCACCTCCTCTATCTTCAAAGCCAACAATGGCATATCACTCTGATCATTTCTATTTCCTCCATCCATTGTTTTAAATGACCCTGTGATTCCATTGAGCCTACTGAGATAATCACGGATAACATCCTTGTTTTGATGACAGTTGATTAGAAACCTTAACTCCATCTGGAACTTCAACTTTCTCTGCTATGTAAGGTAACAAACTCAGTTTCTGGAATTAGAAAGTGAACATATTTGGGGAATGTGTATGGGTCATTGTTCTTCCTACAATATACTTCAAAGGGGTATTATTATTGTTGTTGTTGTTGTGCTCACTTTATAGATGAAGTAATGAATCTTTATAGATGAGGTCCTATTAATAGGACCTTGCCAAAACCCCACAGTAGGAGAGGCTGGGTTCATGTACAGGCCCTGCTTCAGATCTGAGGGTGTTAGAGCATGGCTCCAGGACCCGTGAGGCAGAGCCTCTTAGTTTCTCTGGGCTTTGATTCTGTGTTGAGGGCTGGTTGTCTTCTGACAAATTTGAAACTTTTATCTTAACAGTTTACTTAAAGGTGACTAGGCTTACAGTGGCTGATTTAAGGTGTTGGAAAATAAACCAATGTGATAATTTATTCATTTAAAAGTAAAGGAAGATTGGCAAAGAAAGTTTTTTTAAAATTTAAGGATACGATACTTGTTTACTACTACTCAGAAAATCATATTATAAAGTTTTCTTGGTAGGTATAGAATTGGAGCAAAAGAGTGGGTATTCCTAACATATCTTCCTTTTCCCCTTTTTTTCTTCACTTTCTGCACGAATAGTATTTCCGCCTAAATATCCAGTCCTGGTCATTAGACTCTGAGCATCTTCCTAGACTGGTGCAAGTAAACATCCCAGTGCTGCTTTCTTGGACCTCGACTCTCCTGGGGTGGGAGGGCAAGCAGATTGCTCCCTTCCATGCAGTTCCATTCACTAAATCATACTTAACAACCCATCAAGTCGAAATCAGTGACTGTGTTTTTAAACATACAAATGAGTAATTTGGGGGGTTTTTTTGAGATAGGATCTTCCTGTGTTGCCCAGACTGGTCTCAAACTTGTGATTATTTTGTTTCAGCTTCCTGAGTAGCTTGCATTATAGGAGTGTGCCACCACATCTAGCTTGGCTTTGGCAATTCTCTAAGAAAGGACTCTGACCTTTGACACTAGTAGTGGGAGCCAGGGTCTACATACAGAGAGCTGGGGCATGGAGCCAAAGTGGTAACAACTTAGAAGGTCCTCGTATTTACTCAACAAATCTTTAGTGACTCTCCAAGTCCTGGTGATTATTACTATTCACATTTGCAATAGGGGAAGATTCCTTCTATGCTACTATGTAACCTAACTAGGTGGGAGGTAGTAGAGTCTCTAGAGATAGCAGACTCATTAGTAAACTGGAGGAGAGGACATGGAAGTTCCAAAAGCCTTGATATCCTAATTTACGTTTGTGTTTTGACAGGGGTTATCTATTGCCTGTTGATATGTTAAAACAGCAGAGTGATATAGAAATTTGCAGTTATAACAGATCTGCGTTAAAATAAAATTTAAAAACATAGAAATGAGTGAATGGGTTAAACATTATTGTTGGTGAGATTTGGACAAGACTTACAGTTTGTAAAGAATATTCTAGTTTTATCAGCAACATGTTTAAAAGTCTCCAACTTGGGCCAGGGATTTAGCTCAGTGGTTCCACTGCCTGCCTGCCTTGCAAGCACAAGTTCCCGAGTTCTATCACCGGTATCAAAAAATGTCTCTAACTTGATGCTTCTATGAAGGACTAGTTCAATTCATATTTTATAAGCTCTTTTTAGTTTCAATATGAAAGAGAAAAATATTAATTTTGTCTGATATTGTAATAGCATTATCAGGATATTGATTTTTAGAAGTTCTCTGCTAGAGACACATGTGGGAATATTTTGGGTGAAATGATATGATGTCAGGGACTTGTTTGATAATACTCCAGGTATTGATGTATTACACAGCTAAGAAGTTAGAAAGTAAAAATAATGAAGTGTGACTTTGGTTCCAGTTGTCATGATGCACCCTGTATTTAATCAACCCTTGCTTCTACATGTAGCAGACATCCTGGCCTAGTACTAGTAGGCTATGAGTGGCACCTACTTCTTGCCTTCCATAGTTCTGCTATATTGTTTTATATCAGGAGTCAGACTGAAGCCCTGTGTGACTCAAATGGTCATGTCAGATGGCAGACTGGGTGAGCATAGCCCCTCCCTCAAGGGCTGCCACAGAAACCTAGGCCCTGGTCTAGGTAGTCCAGGACTCTGCCGAGTTATGTACAGGTGAGGTCAGTGTGACCTCAATTAAAATCCTTTCCCCTGAATTATGGCTTCTCACTGACCCGATGGGTTGCTTGCTAATTGCACCCAGTCCCAGTACCAGTTTGTTCTACTCAACCAAGATAAACAGTGCTTACTCCCTCACAGCCCTGCCTGGTGCCATCATGCCAGGAGTTCAGCAGTAATTCACTAGATGCCTTCAAAGCATACCCTGCTCCCTATTCCTTCCCACGATTGTATTCAATAAATACCAGATGTGCTTGGGGGCCTTTGTCTTTGCTGCCATCAGCAGCACTAACCAGGACCCAAGACTCAGCTTCTCCACTCAAAGTCTCATTTCTGTCTGTTCTTGAATTTGCCTTGTGCTGTGGTGGCTCACAGGCCAGGACCCCTGGCAGAGGGTAATGTCTTGGTAATGTCCCCTTCCCTGTTCCCTACATATACATATTCTTACTTACTGTCTAAAGTACAGGCTGTTAGCCAACCCACAAGACATTAATAACTCTCGGTAGTTCCATTATAGGGGCTACAAAAGTTCTTTTCCAGTCTCCCTTGTAGTTAGGAGTATCCAGGTAATTGAATTTCACCAATGAGACATAGACAAAAATTGGCTGGGAGTTTCTCAGAAAAGTTTCCTTTCCTAATAAAAGGGGAAGATGTGTTTAATGTTCCCTCTTTTTCCATCTTCTCTGTCCTTATTGTGTATGTAGTACCTGGAGCTGAAGAACAATTTGTAGCCATGAGGCAAACAGGAAAGGCCAAAGGAATGAAAGACATTGGCCTTTACACCATCTTTGACTCAGAAGTCACAAAACAGCAACACTTTAAGGTCTCTGTGGTCACCCTACTATCGTGACAGTGGGTGACAGCCTTGGGAGAGGTGGAGACTGTTGACAGGCTCCCTGAGAAGTTTAAGCAGTAGCAAGCTCAGCCTGTGCAATACCATGGACCCATCCTTTGTGGTGAGAAGCCAGTCTGGTTATGTGTAGTATTCAGAAGGAGCTGGATTTGAAAGGGCTGGGATTGAGTCCAGCAGATTTCTTGGCCTCACTCACTGCCTGCTTCCAGTACAAGACTCAGCAGTCTGTTTGCTTTCCTCACTTGTCAATATGACGAGTGATATGCCACACCTCTTTTAGCCTCAACTTTATACATAGTTCCTTTTGGGTCAAAATTTATGTTTTTCAAATTTTTCTGCTCTGCTGTTTGCCCCAAATTCTCATTATAGATCTGGCTAAAAGTAGCCAGCAGTACTCATGCCACAGCCTGAATATTGGGTTGTCTTGAAATTTCCTCCACCCGATCAATTAGTCCTTGATCTCAGTCTCCAGAGAAGTCTCAGAACATGGATCAAATGTAGACAAATTTTCTGATAGCGCTTTGCTGAGTTGCCCAGGGTGGGCTCAAACTTGTGATCTTTCTAATTTATCCTCCCAGAGTGCTGGGATTACTAGCATGTGCCACCATACTCAGATTTAAGGTATTATTTTTAAAGTTAAATAGTTTCGCTGTGATGAACACAGCAAAATTTATAGTAGATATTTTACATGTTTTCAAATTTTCATTAGCATAAGATAACATGACAATAAATATTTTCTTCATGTTGATACTTTTTCTAAAATCAAATGCCAGGTGGAATTATTTGCTTAAATTATTAGGATCATTATTTGGGTTCTTAGAAGATCAATTAAGCCAATTTATACTCACAAAAGTCTATGCAATGTGTCCATCTTACTACACAGTTACCACCACTTAAAAATTTTGCCTAAATATATTTGAGAGCTTATTTTTGTTTAAATGTGATTTTAAGGTGATTTGATTATTAGTTTGGCTGGGTGTTTTACACATTCAATAGATATTGATATTTCATCATATAGGCATTGTCCATTCAAATCGCTTAGGCATATATTACATGAATCTGGAAATTACATAATTTTACCTAAGTTTTATAAAGAAAATAAAACCAGAATATCTTGATCATCTCAAAATAATCTTTAAATGAATGACTGGTATAGAACATCATGTAAATGTACAATAGGTCAAATATCCTTATATAAACACTATAATTTATTTGAAAATGATCATTTCTAATTAATTTGGCAAATAGTTCTTATTTTTTCTTTCAAGTACAATGTAAGTGCCTTCTATTCTAGAGTCAATGTGTTCACTAACATGGAAATGAAATAGCCAGGTTTCCAAAACTTTTGGATATTTTTTGTTGTTTGATAGACTCCACAAGGAAGGTCATTGTGATAGTTGATTATATCAAACTGAGTAAATAACACCCAACTAAATTGGCTCAGCATAGTTCCGAGTGTGAAAGACCCACCCTAGGGAGGATTATCAACAGAATGCCATAAAAGGGAAATTAAGAAGAAAAGATTGCTTCTGTCTTCTTCAAAGAAGCTCTAGTCTTGGCTTTCACCTTGGACATTGTCTCTTGGCTTCCAGCATAGACTCTTCAGGTTCCAGCACTGACCCTTCAGCCTTCTGGAGTAGACTTTTCAGCCTTCCATTGTAGACCCTTCAGCCTCCTGATAGGGACTCGAAAAGGGCACTACAGGGAGCTCCAGACCTTCAACTGGGTCCTTTGGATCCCCAGTGCAGACAGATGTTTTGCACACTTCCACACCCGACTCTGTGGGTGGCCATTGTAAGCCAATCTTGTAAATTTATATATATATATATATATACATATTTGTATATATTGTATTATAGCTATTTTGCTAGTAAGCACTGACTGATACAGTAATAAACATCAGACTGATACAGTCCTGAATCCATAACCAGAAGATGAAACACATGAAATAGCTTCTTAAAGATACTAGTCATTTACTCCTCTTACTACTCTGCTCCTCAATTCTAATATACTTCATTAAATGACAAGTTAGAAAGCATTGAGTATTATTGCACAGATTCAACCATCAGGGCTATTTTTTCTTTTCTCTAAGTACAATTGAGGGTTTGGAGGAGAAATAAGTCCCAAAACATTCTAGCGTTAGACAGATCACAAAGAAAATGTTGCACTCTTCAATATGTTAGCCTCACCAGCATCTCATATATCAGAGTGCTCTGGATTTCAAAGAACAACTAGTGTCGCAGATCCCTAACAATATTTCTAATGATAGATGTTGGTGATGTGAAGGACATCATTTCTCAAGATGCAGCTAATCAGGAAAGCGTATGGTTATGGCTACAGGAAAGAGAAAGCAAAGGGAACAGGAATTCTCCTGACACCTGCAGCCAAATCTGTCTCTCAGGGTTGGGGCTAAGGCCTAGGAACACTTAATAGCCAATTTCTCTCCTGAGCAGAGAGTTTAGGAAACCATCTCTCTGAGTTACTTTGAGTTTGAAAGATGAAGCCCTAGGCTTGGCCCAAATGGATGATAAGGTGAGAAAGAGGGAGATGAACTGCTTGGCAAACTAAAAGGAGAGTTATTTGCAGCTTTGGTGATACCAGAGACTCTTAGTGATGTGTGGAAATTGAGGACAAGAGCACCTAATGTCAAATGGTCAATGTTTTTACTATTTTTATTTTTGAAACTTTCACTGAAAGTCTGTGATTCTGATGACTTTGATTTTGTAGTTGCTTAAGAGTAGCAAAGGAAATGAAGTGTGTTCCATTTTTGGATTACACAGAGAGATGAGAAAGGGGGTCAAAGACAAGAGGGACAGCAGAAGCAGGAAATCAGTGCTGGGTGATGAGAAGAAACTTAGGTTCTCAAGACTCCCTGGAGGTAATGGACAGAAGATAGGAAGAAGACTGGGTCTCCACGCCATGCAGAATGACAGTCCACAGGACTGTTATTTAAGAAGATTAATTTTGTATCTAAGATAAAATTAATAGATGGCAGAGGATTCATTTCTAGTATGTCAGAAAATATAGAGACTAATATGAAAATTTTAACTATAAATTGACAATAGGAAAGCTGTCAGAATAAGATTGGAGTCACTTGTTTCAAACCAAAGAAAATAAATTAATATATAAAGCTGGGAAGTTATGAAGGCAAGGTTTTCACACTTGATTGGCTAATTGTATCTGTCACAAAAGACTCTGCCAGAACCACAACCTTATGCACAAAGAAGTATTTTTGCAAAGTCATCTGACCAGCAACGTTTTGTCTAACCTTAGGTTGAAATCACCCTTGCAGTTAATCCTTGTGGGCAAGAACTATTAATTCAGAATATTTTATATAATGCTCCTCATATTTTGACCTTTAAAAACTTTCCCTTGGGCCGGGGATTTACCTCAGTGGTTTTGTTGCCTGCTGCACAAGCACAAGGACCCGAGTTCGATCCCAGGTACCAAAAAAAACCCCCCCAAAAAACAACAAAAAAAACTTTCCCTTGCCTCAACCTCTTTGAATACACTCAGATTCACATATTCTCATTGCAATGCTTTGCTATCCCAAATGAATATCATTATTCTTCACTGAGCCAAATCCCCGGCCCTGGAGAATCTTTTTGATAATTGTAATTTAGGTTAACAATTCCCAAGGCACCAGTGCAAATAAGTACCTGCAGCCCTGACCTCCGGGAGAGATGACAGCTGTAGGGAACACAGTGTGGCTGGCTGGCTGTCAGGACCAGATAGTGTCCTTAAAGGGCTGTTCTGCTGCCCTGGAGATAAAAGGCATAAAGCTCAGGGGGTGCACCCTACAGGAATAATTAAATCGAGCCTCAATGTGGGCAAACTAGATGAGGTCTCCTGCAATGGGTTTAGAGGGAGTAGCTGCAGTTGAAAGCTAGTGATACTGGCACTGTGGGATAAACAAGATCATTCTTAAGAGAGGCAGTTTCATGAAGCAGTTAAGGGTATAGAGTGGAATGAGAATCAGTCTTTAAATTTAACTGTTTTTGATCTGGTTCTAGGCATTGAACCTAAGACTTCAACCTGAGTTGCATCCCCAGCCCTTATTTTATATTATTTTATTTTTACTTTGAGATAGTTCTTCCTAAGACACTAAATTACCCAGGCTGTGTTTGAATTTACAATCCTTCTGTCTCAGTCTATCGGAGTGCTGGGATAACAGCTGTACACTACCATGCCCAGCTTAAATCCAACTTCTACTTCCTGCCAGAGGAAAGTTCTTTATTAGTACTTCATTTTGTTCCCCTACAAGCTCCACACAACAATTAGCATGGTTCTAGGTATAGTAGAAGTATTTGCTGGACTGAATTATCTATTATATTTGATACTGTCAAAAATATCGTGAAACCTATAACCAAATTTTAACCTGATTAACTTTTGTTCCAATTTTAAATGTCTTTAATATAAAGATTTGAACATAATAATGGTAATTGTACTATGTAGGCATTTGCCTCAAAGATACAGGGAGTTTTGGAGGAAGTGTAGGGAGGTCACAGTGATTAGAGCTTGGGTCGTGTGTAGTGAGAGTCCACTACATTATTCCGTCTACTTCATTATATGAAAGTTCCGATAATAAAAATTTTTATGTCAAAAATTAAAGTTTAAGAGGAATAAACCTGTTCATTAAAGAATGGGAGAGTAAGCAGCTGAAAGATACAATTTTAAATGCTTATGATAAATTAGAGAAATGATGAGTCAAAAGGGCACATAAAACACAACTGTAAGGCAATACCATTGATGGGGTGAGGGGGAGAAATTCAGACAAACAATAGAGACTGACTAAAAATATAGAAAATAGAGAAGGATATCACAAGGGCAACAATTACCACAAAACCAACTGACACCTAATCCCACACTGTTATTTTTATAATATTGAAGGAACAATAAAATTAAAAGCCATAATTCTGTAACTCATTATAAAAATCATTTCTAGCAAGAATCATCAAGGGATACTTTTTAAGATACAAAGCAAAAAACTGAGAATTACACACACACACACACACACACACTTACCTCACAGGCTATCTATTGGTTACAAGAGAAAGAAGGAATGAAGAGAAGTAGAACAAATGATCTTAGGTTCTGAAACTCAGCAGCATCAGGGCTCCTACCACGTGCATACATCACCTGTGTACTCTTCGTGGTAAATTTTTTTGAGATGAATCCTTCCACAAAGAAATTATCAGACCAGTGCAGAATATAGAACTTTCTTCTATAAAGCCACGGCCTGGAACCTTCAAAAATAAAACGCTATGGATTTTGGTGAGAAAACGCCAGACGTAGTAATGGTGTAAAGCAGAGAAATGAACATAAGGAGGAAAGTAAGGGCACAGTGGGACTGGGCAGAAGCCCCGGCGGGCCAAAACCATCGCAGCATGGAAAGTTTAGACTCACTGGAGACTTGAGGAGGTGGGGCTGGGTACAAGAGGAAGGCTGTAACACGCTGGGCACTGTGAGACACAGTGTGGGCAATGTAGGGCCTGACGGGTGTCTCAGAAGTTCAGATGGTAGCGACGCGGGAAGTCTGGATGAAGCAGCAGCCTGAAGAGAAGCCCTGTGACAGAGGAGCCTCAGGCCCCTGCGGCAGCAATGGCGGAGAGGCCTGAGGACCTAAACCTGCCCAATGCCGTCATCACCAGGATCATCAAAGAGGCACTGCCGGATGGTGTCAACATCTCCAAGGACTCTCCGAGCGCCATCTCCCGTGCTGCCAGCTTCTTTGTGCTGTGCGCCACATCCTGTGCCAACAACTTCGCAATGAAAGGGAAGCACAAGACACTCAATATCAGTGATGTGCTCTCAGCCATGGAAAAGATGGAGTTCCAGAGGTTCATTACCCCGTTAAAAGAAGCTCTGGAAGCATATAGGGGGGAGCAGAAAGGCAAGAAGGAAGCTTCAGAACAAAAGAAGAAGGACAAAGACAAAAAAACAGATTCCGAAGAGCAAGACAGGAGCAGGGATGAGGATAACGATGAAGATGAAGAGAGGATGGAAGAACAGAATGAAGAGGATGAAGTAGACAACTAACAGGGTGGGAAGACTGGCACTGTGGGAGCTACCACTCTGAAACATGGTACATATTTATGTGAAGCTTTTCCCTGCTGGGCAAAGTAGTCTTAGGCACAAGTGCCTGGGAAAATCACAATAAAAACTGACTATAATTATCGTCAAAACCAGTGTTTCACCAACTCAGAGGATCTGAGTAGCAGAATCCTCTTTTGTTTAATCAGGCTGAAGTGTAAGACCTAGATGAGACTTAGCACAAGTAACGCCATCTTGTTACAGGCCCTCCATCTTGTCCCTGTGTGTTTCAGGTTCACTACAGGACACAGAGTTCCTGGAGTGTACTTATTTATCTGTTAAGACACCATGGAATGTACCATTGTTTCTGTGTAGGGAACATCCTGTTTGCTAAGTAAAGAACATCTGCAACTGCCCCCAACCGTCCCCTAACGGCAAAAATTCCCCTTCTGTAGTTCTGCTTGCTAAGCACCCCTGCAGCCCCTATAAAACCTTCCAACCTCCTGAGCTCGGGCCCTCTCTAAGCTTGTTTGCTTGGAGGGTGCCGTCTGGACAGACTAATAAAGGTCTGTTTTACTTTTCCAACTTGTCCGGTGTGTTCCCTCCCGGGTGTTGTTTGCTGCAGTCAGCTCCTCGGAGCGTTTGGTAAGGCCCTCGGTCTTACAGAAGGTTATTACTTTTTGGCAAGAGGTATTCTGAATAGCTAATTAAATAAGCGATTTGTTATCTTCTTTACTTGTGTGTATGGTTACATAGTTTTTTTTAATCCCCAGTCTTCCTGCCCCTCCAAAAAAGTAATAATAACTTCCATGCTGCCTGCTGTGTTCCAGATCACAGAGGCAGTGAAGACTCAGGAAAAATTAGGGCTTTGATTGTGGTTAGCCATGTTTGATTTACAGTAGCTCACTAAGAATGGTCAGAATGGGGTGGGCATGGTGTTACATGCCTGTAATCCCAGCTACTTGGGAGGCTGAGACAGGAGAATTGCAAGTTTTGAGCCCAATTTGGGCAACTCAATGAGACCCTGTCACCCAAAAAAAAGATAAAAGAGGCCAGATATGTAGCTCAGCACTCCCTCAGAATTTTTTTTTTTTAAAGATAACCTGTTCTATGGTTTCTTCACTTGACAGTAGCATTAATTAAGTTCTGGTTTCTCTAAACCTACTTAGCTGTGGCCCTTCTGTATTGCCTTTAGGCATCTAACCTGCTGGGTGGCTGGCTGTGCTCTGGGCACAGTATGCTCTTAAATTAGCAATGTAGATTGAAAGTTGATGAACAAGGGTGTATTACAAAACAGATGGCTTAACCTTAGTTTCACCTCACCCCTGCCATTGTATACCTTTAGGATTTGTCACCTCCTGGAAGGTGTAAAATCCCAGGCTTTCTCTTGTTATGTCCATTCCCCAGACTTGTGGCTATGGTTTTTCATTTTTTTCCTGCCAAGTTCCAGGCTTTACTTTGTCTAAGCACATCTTTTTCCCTCTTTACTTCTTTCTATTTCTTTTCTGCCTCTCCTGCTTTACATTCCCACTTTCTCTCCCCCTTTAATTCACTTCATCTGCAAATCTAGCAACTGAAAACTTACTTAATGTCCCAAAGTGCAGGTTCCTGGTTCCTTAGTTCTAATCCATATCTTAAACATGATTTTGTGAAACTCCTCTGAATATTGAGAAAGACCTGATGGTGCTCAAGAATCTAACCCCCTAGCCCAACCATTCCTTTGTACTGCTTCTAAAGTGTCTGTTGGCTTTTCTTAGCCTTTTCCTCTTTCCATTCAATGTTCCAGGCACCTCTTTGTCTCAGTCGAGCACTTGGGATTTGACAGGTGGTACAGTGTAGTTTGACACTGTTAACTGGTTAAATTAATACAATGAAAAGTTTGCTCATAAATGACCAACCATTGTTGAGATTATAATGCTTTGTACAAATAAAGAACAGTTCTTGTTTAAAAAAAAATAAAATAAAATGCTATGAAAGAGTATGAAAAAAAAATGGCCAAGAATCTCTTCTGATTTTAGGAAAGCTATGACAATGGCAACCAGCTGCTGTTATGAATTTTTATTAAATTCTGGATCAAAAACCACACATGGTTATAAAGAGTATTTTGGGGAAAGGTTTTTCACTTTCACTGCAGTTAAAAACATCCACTGAAAAATAAAAGAAGCAGAACCAAGTTTTAGGCTTCGTGAGTAAGGAACACAATGTCACAGACTTCCATCCTTTTCTGAAGAAAAATTGTAACCTCCCTCATTAGAGGTGAATCTAAAGAGAACAACAAACTTCTGAAAGGGATTTTAGACACATTCTTCAGCAAACTTAGCTCTATTTCTGAAATTTTAATTAAAAAAGAGAACTCTGGTTTTAATTAGCATTCCCTGGCATTGGAATTGGGTGGCAGGGAAGTCTAAAGGAGTTCATTGCTTCACAGTTATGTCTTTGTCTTCCAGCAGCTTTTAGTTGGGAATCTTTGTTTATCTTCATTTTGTTTTGGGGTTAAGTCTCTGTATAGATTCTTGTTTCAGGCAGAGTGGCCCAAGATAAACTTGAGTTTGAAGAGAGAATTTGTGTTGTTTTTAAAAAATGCAAATAATCTTGAACTCCAGAGTGGAAGACATATGTATATATGTTTATTTTTTCATTAATTATGGAATTTTTAAACTCCATACTTTGTTTTCTGCAGCCCAAATTCTATTTACTGAAACAAAGTACAGGATATTATTATATAATTAGATGTATTTTTCAATTCACAGTAACATTTTAGAAAGTTTTACGATATGAGACAATGTCATGTGATAATTTATTTTGCTGTTAAAAATGCAAACCTATATAGCATTAAAAACTAAGCAGTATTTAGATTACTTATTGAAAATTTATAAAGACTGTTCAAATATAAGATTAACCCCTTTCTTGCTTTCATTATAATTTCTAGAAGAAACTGAATCAAAGAACCATGATGGAGGGCCAGGGATGTAGGTCAGTGGCACAGTATCAGCCCTGAGTTCGATTCCCAGTACCAAGAGAAAGAAGAAGAAGAAGAAGGAGAAGGAGAAGGAGAAGGAGAAGGAGAAGGAGAAGAAGAAGAAGAGAAGAAGAAGAGGAGGAGGAGGAAGAGGAGGAGGAGGAAGAAGAAGAACCATTATGGGATTAGAATTTGCCTTAACCACATCCACAGTCAAATGATAAAACAGGTATACTCATGGGCCTGCTGATCTTGATTGTCAACTCTACTGGATTAAGACTCCTGGAGAGGTGATGAGATTGTGGAGGCACATAGCTGAATGGGTGGTCAGGAGACAGGGCCTACTTGGAGGAAGTGGGTCATTGTGGCATGACCTTAGAGACTGTATCTCCCTTTCCTCTCTGGCTTTTCCCCTTTTCTCTGCTTCTACGCACCATGAATTGAGCAGCTTTTTCTCCACCGGGTCCTTCTACCATAATGTTTCTGCCTTGGAGCCAGCCAACTATAGACTAAAACCTCTGAAACTGTGGGCCAAAATAAACCTTTCCTCCTTTAAATCATGGGAGTTAGATATTTTTCCCAGTAAGAAGAACACTGACCGGGCAGGGGATTTAGCTCTGTGGTTCTGGCGCCGCCTCAAGCGCAAGGTCCCGAGTTTGAACCCTAGTACCAAAAAAAACAAAAACAAAAACAAAGAACACTGACCAATATAACACTTAAAGGTCCTTTGAGGGAGGATCAGTTCTATCAGGGATCTGACAAGTCAATGTTGCATCTCTCCTGAGATAGTAAATGAAGTATATTTAAATAGAGTCTTTTAAATCAGATTTATTTATGGATAACCAGGAAGTGGACAATAAAGATATAGAAGTATTAGGCAGCACAGTCTAGGCTTTCTTTTCTGGCTGCACTTCTCTTACCTTTGTGATCTTAGTCAATTTGTTTACATTTTCTGAGCTTGTATTTCTCATAAACATACAGTAGGGATTTAGAGCTTGTATGATCTGCTGCATAAGCCTTTGGTGTTACAATACCTGGACCACCAGGTGAAGACAGTAACTCTGTCAATGTTGGCTATTATTTTGCCAGAGTTCTGGATCAAAATCTTATAGTGATTCTGCCACTGAAAAATGTGAGTCACTAAATATCTAATTTATTTGTTCAACACACATTTTAATGAAAATAATTTAGGCTATGAAATGTCACAAAATTTTGAATCGCAGTTTGGAACCTTCTAATTTGTGAATTACATGTGCCTCTTCCTGCTCCCAAAGCTGTTTGCATTAGCTCTATTGAGTCTTCATTCTATAGTGTAGTGAAGTTCTTTTGGTAACCCCTTACAACCCTATATCTTGCACTTCCAGAGGCTTATGTTAATTTTTCCAAGCACCTGTGACATAGTCTTCCTCCTCCACTAACAACCCAATTCCTAGCCTCCCTCCTTCCAAATTTTTAGCAGTCTACCAGTACTAACCCTCATCTTTCAGCACACCACACAGTGCCTGGCGTACCAAAGCAGGTACTCAGAGGTATTTGTGGAATGCATTTAATATGATTTTTTCATGACTAATCAGAACACGGGACTGACTCACAAACTCCCTGGATAGGCAAATCATGTTGGTACTACCATCAGCTCCCTAGTTCTGCACAAAAACCTTGGGGATTTTCTTTTTCCCATAGCAGTTTCCCAGCTGAGTTGGAACAACACTGAAATAGTTTATTTTTGCTCCATGAGCAAAGCTAGAATATAGTCTTGAGGCTTTATTTTTAAAGATAGCTCAGAGTATTGGATCAGGGTTGAGAAATATTAAAGGACCTCAGAAATCAAAAATGGAAAGTGTGTGGGTAATTGCTATTTTAAATTTTGAGTCATCTGTCCTCTTAAGTATGTATTCAGGGATTTATTCTTTTACTTAATACATAGCACAATTAAACAAAAACACATTGAACAGTTTGATCATTGCTGATTTATGAAAAATAATTTCACCTAAAAGAATTAAATTACCTATAATTTTATATGTTCATTCTCTAGAAAATGCACTTTAATGAACATAAGCTATGCCTAGAAAAACACACTTCATTTTCTTTCTTGACTGACCTCATAAAAATAAAAGGCTATTGTTTGCCCCTTCACATTAGTGGAGGACACCAGGAGCTGCAAGGTGTATTTATTGATGAGGGTGATTTCCACTCTCACAGACTGAAGATCCTTTCATTTTATGCTCTGCCCTCTCACCCTAGTCAAGAGTTGCAGGTATAAAAATTTCATGTTAAATCTTCTTTCTATTTGGACAGAAGTTGAATCAGTAATCTAAAAATTCTGAAACAGAGACAGTTTTGAGATTAAAAAAAAAGCAGCAAAATCTCTCAGATTTGTGCTATAATTACTAACATCAGAGACCTGAAGGCCAGGGTCTCTTTGTCATCTTACCCTACCCACCTTGGCAATTCTATCTTTTCAAAGACTATGCTTATTTTTTCTTTTCCATGAAGTATTTGCCTTTTTTTATGAATAACAATAGAATCTAGAATGTCAAATTGTGTTATTTATCTTCATTCACTGGACCAGAATCCTACAGAAAACAAACAGCCTGCCATCACTAAAGAGAGAGGCCCACTCAAAAGCAGCAGGCACTAGACAGCATAGGACTCCCTCCACCCTTCAGAGACAGCTCTGAGGCAGATGAGCAGCCAGGAGGAGTAAAGGTCTCTTCATTGACATGTAAATTTGTCTTCCCAGCACACCGATGTACACATAAGTATCGGGACTCATGCAGGAGTTGGGTGTAAGGAAATGTCTTGTGACTTATGGAAATGGACAGTGGATTCCTGGGAGTGGTTTTTTAGCTAATCTATCAAGGAAGCAATTTTTTATAACTTTCCTTTCCTCTATTTCCCTTTTGCAAAAGTTCTATTTCCATATTTTCTATTATCTATCTTGTGTTTTGCTCTTTAATTATTTATGCTTTGGGTTTCTCATTTAAGAGAAACCATGTGACATTTAACTTTGTATGTCTGACTTATTTTCCTTAAAATTGTGGTCTGAAGTTTCATCCGTTTTCCTACAAATGACTCCGATGTATCCTTCTTTATGGCAGAGTAGTACTTCATTGTGTATAAATACCACCTTTTATTTATCCATTTATTTGTTGAGGAACATATAGGCTCCTTTCAAGATTTAGCTATTATGAATTATGCTGCTATAAACATGGGTATACATATATCATTATAATATGATGTCTTTATAAAACACCTTTGTAAAGATACCTAGAAGGGGAGTAGCTAAGTCAAATGGATTTTCTAGTTTCAGTTTTTTGAGGTACTGATTTCTATAAGTTCTGGTATGTTGTACTGGCATTATCATTTGATTCTAGGAGCTGTCTCATTTCTTCCTTAATTTCTTCTGTAATTCACTGATTATTTAAGAGCATATTGTTTAATTTTCATGTGTTTGCATAATTTCTGTAGTTTCTTTTGCCATTAATTTCTAGTTTCATTGCACTATGATCTGATGATATGCATGAAATAACTTATTCTTTTGAACTTACTTCAGCCTACTTTATGGGATAGTATGTTGTCTACTTTGGAGAAGGTTCCATGTGCTGCTAAAAAGAATACATTCTGTGGTTGTTGGCTGGAAAACTCTGTAAATATCTATTAGGTCTATTTCTTAGAAGGTTGTCTTAGTCACTTTTCTCATTGCTAAGACAAAATACCCAACACACAAAGTTAAAGGAGGAAAGGTTTATTTAGCTCACAGTTTGTAGAGGTTTCAGCCCCAAATTGGCTGGCTCCAGGGCAAGTTGGCATCACCAAGGAGAAACAGTTCATGACGGACATAAGATAGCAAAGCAAAAAGGGCAGACTACAGCTCTTTCTATCCCTTATATCTTATCCAGGCTACTTAGAGGAGGGAGCACTCAAACCCTTAAGCCTAGTGTCCTTGATCCTGGCATTGCACCATGAATCATTTCCAAGGTCACACACTCTAGATGCAGGGACCTCTTAAAAAGCCCCACCTATGACTGCATGAGGCTTTGGGGGAACATTTAGACATAAGCCATAACAAAGGCATAGTTCAACTCTGATATTTCTTTGTTGATTTTTTTGTCTAGTTGATCTGTCTGCTTGTGATAGAGCAGTATTGAGGTCCCAACAATATTTGTGCTGATATTCATCTGATCTTTTATGTCCAGTAATATTTGTTTTAGGAAGTTAGATGGGGCAGTGTTCATTGCATATATATTTATAATCGTTATCTCCTCCTGTTGAATTGTTCATTTTTCTGTCCATACTTTTGATGAATTGTTTAATCTCCTGAATTTATATTTAGAGCCCTTGTATGGACTATAGCTCTTTTCTGTGCTGATCATTCACATTTTTCAATGTTTTATTTAGCTCTTCTAGCTTTTTATTAGTGTTTTCTGTTGTTTCACTGGTCATTTTGTTTATTTCACCCAATATCATTTAATTTATATCATCTGTGAGCTTGGCAAATGCTTTTGTGATCTGTTTTGTTATCTCCTCTAATATCATTTCAAGTAATTCAGCTATGTATCTTTTGGTTTCCTTCCCTTTGATGCCCCAAGGATCAGTTTTTGGAGAGTTGGGAGTTTTTGGAGGCATTTCTCTGGCTTATCATCTCATGTTTCTATTTTTGTTTTTGTTTCTGTGTTGAAGCTTGTGAATTGATTACAGTGGAAGGTTTTGTTTCTAGCATGGTGACCTCTAATTAAGATCTACTTTTCAATGGTGTTTTCTGGGCATGGCTAACTATTGGCTTTTGCCTCTGTCCCAGGCTCCAGCCTCCTCTGTTTAGTTCAGATGGGAGGTTGCAGCATATTTGGCCCAGTACGTAGCTTCATAGGAAAGGGCCACAGTACTGGTAATGATCCTGAGGCAATTCAGGTATAAGCATCCTGCAAACACCCATTAGTAGCAACATCTATGTCATCTTGGCTGTAGTAATCAAATCAGCATCACTTATAGTGTCAAATACAAAATGAATATTGGCAAATTCTAAGGACAAATAAAATACCACCCTTAACCATAGAAATGAGACATATAATTCTAGTATGCACATTAAGACAAATGAAATATTTGCCTACAATTGACCACTGGTAAATATCTACTAAATGGAACAACTTTGCCTCTACTAACAATAGCACAGTGTTGGAAGTAATAGCATACAGTTTACTAGCTATCTAGAGATTCACAAAACTTAGTTGTTATACCAGTAAAGGTAGAGGTAGTAGGGAACTGAGAAATGAAAAAAGTTGAAAATTAATCAATGGGATATGAGAAAAAAGAGAGAAAAGTCAGATAGGGGCTCCCATTGAGGGTAAAAGGAAATTAATAATGATAGAGACCTGTCACAGGAAAGAGTGAACCAGAAAAAGAAGAAAATGGTAAACAGAGAGCAAAAAACAGAAAATAAAAGGAAGAAGGAAAAAAAAGTTGAAAGTGAAAAAAGAAAAAGTGAGAAAAGAAACTAAAGGGGGAGGGGAGAAAAACCCAAGCCCCCAAGAAACTCAATGAAGGAAACATAAAAGTAATATAAAATAGAAAAATCAAAATCTGATTGTGTCAAAAATAAATTTCCTGTGTTATTGAATGAGTGATTCGTTCCAAGGTTTGCAGTCTTGGGATCCAGCCAGTCACAATTATCTATGCACAGCTTTAGGGACCATGGGTTTTTGAGGTGCCCTCCGTGCACTCAAGGCTCCTCTGTTAGTTCCCCCCAGACTGTGGTTACTGTCCCAGCAAGGGTGTGTACTTGTTCCTGTGTATAGATGGGGAATGTGACCAGGCCTCTGGTCTCTGCCTCATGTTGTGCGGGGGGTGGGAGTGGGTGGTTGGACTTAATGTCTGCAGTAGTGGGGCCTGGTTGCTCCAATCACTCTCAGCATTGACCTTGTCCAGGATCAGGTTGGTTGGTTATTACTTGGCTCTGATGCCTCATGCCATGAGGAAGCAAAATAGAGAGCCACCTTGGAGTTGGTGGGTGGTGGTCATGGCCTGGAGTCAGGGGGTGCTTGCATGCAGCACAGGCCTGATTATCATGTGGGGGAGGGGCGCCACTCCAATGCTTAGCAATTTTTTTCCCATTAAGTTTATTGGTACATTTTAGGTATAAAATACAGTTACATTCATTATTGGGATCTTGTACCTTTACATGAG
>NW_004624730.1:26549241-26583617 GCF_000247695.1 Heterocephalus glaber
GGGCTGGGAGCAGCGGGAGGGATGGTGACTGGGAAGCCCCTTCCTCTGGACCAGGAGCAGTGGGATGGTGGCTCAGAAGCCCCTACTTCTGGGCCAGGAGCAGCAGGACTCAGTACCGTGGTCTGGTGTCCTCTGCGTCTTTGTAATGTGGAACCAGGTGGCTGTACAGAGGAGCGGGGGTGGGGGTCCAGTGGATTGTTGCTGGGGCACGGGCTGATTCGGCGTGTTCCGCATGACTCGGGACCTTGGTAGAGCGTGCATAGACCTGCCTGTCTGCAGCGGGCTGATTCGGTGTGTCAACATACCAAATTCTTTGAATTGAACTGCATGCAGGTGTCCAACCCCATTTCAAGGTTACTTTAGCTTTCAAACATTAGATCAGTTCCATGGTACAGGATGATGTATACATGGAAACAGATTTGTAGCTTTATTGGTAGAATTGGAACCTTTTGCTCCATGCCATGGTAAATCAGAACCCTGCTCATAACCTCAAGATTTCCCCCTCCTAATTAGCTGAAGAGAAAAATCAAGAAGATGAATAAACTCACATTAGAAGAGAAATTGTTGTTTTACAACTCGAGTATAAACAAAACGAGGGATGAGCACAGAATTACAGATGATCCATTAAATAGTATGTCAGGAGGGTAAGAGTTGTGACTCACAGGAAAGAGCAATTTCTTGTTTATATGATTATCTGTCTTTGCCATCCTTATGCTAAATAAAGTGATTCTAATGGCACATGTGCCCTTAAAGTTTTTCTTTAAGTGAGAAAGTGTTTCATTAGTGCGAAATCCCTTATTGGCAGCATTTTACCCATGAGTGGCCATTACCAAGTTTTAGTCTCCTGTCTGGTCCCCAGCCTCCATTTTATCACAGCTCCATTCCACCTTCCATACCATTTCCAGGTGATTCTTCTTTAACTGTTATGTTTACCAAGTTATTGCCCTAAAGATAATTTAACTTCTTTGTCATTTAAGATATTCTTCAGTATTCCCAAAGTTCTTGATATTTAGTATTACCTATAATCTAGCCCCCAATCTGATATTACAGGTTTGTCTCCCTGATTCATTTTTAAGATACTGTTCCTTTGGGAATTTGTCTTACCAGGCATGTGCTGTTAAGAGAGGAGGGAATGACTGAGTCCTGGAATCAGCAGCCTTGGGCTTAACTCTGTCACTTACCAACTGTGTATAATTATGTAACCCATTAATTTCACTTAAGATTATGGTCTCGAGGTGCATCCATTTTCCTACAAATGACTCAAATTTATCCTTCTTTATGGCAGGGTAATACTCCATCATATCTAAATACCTTTTTCTTTATCCATTCATCTGTTGATGGACATATAGGCTGTTTCCCAAGATTTAGCTATTATCAATTATGCTGCTATAAACATGGATATGCATATATCACTTTGGTATGATGCTTTTAACTCTTTGGTGAACTGAACACACAAATTTAAATATCACATTGTTTCTCTTGTATGAAAAATCCAAAAGATTAAAAAAAAAAAGGACCATAATGGAGAATAAATATTGAGAAGTAGAAAGAATATGTTCAATTGGAAAGGGAAACAAGGGAGGGGGAAGGGAGAAGGAAGGAAGAGAAAAGAAAAAACAGAGAATAAAAGGAAAAAATGGAAACAAAGCATTTGTAAAAGGGAAAAGGAAGAAGAGTTGAAGGGAGGGGAGAGGAATGGGGAAAAAATAAGAATCTAGATATAAATGTATAAATTCGCTATGATGAATGTGGTCAAAATGTATGAAAAATATGTACTAATTAAAAAAGATAAAAATAATTAGGTAGCCCCATTTCTCCATTTATAGGATTATAATATCATGGCCCTGAGGCAACATGTTTGCAGAAGAGGCTGAGAACACAAACCAGGAGGCTGGTACATGGTCAACATTTAACAAGTGCTGTTTGCCTTGCTCCCTCCCCAGCTCTGTTGCTACAGGGTGCTTTCTGAAATTATCTGATCCCGTCCACACCTGCGCTCATTTCCCAGCCCTCTCATGGCCTCTCTTTCTTGGTTTATACAAATTTCTGCCATTCTCTCAGGCTCATCATCACCTCCTGAGGGAAGCCCTCCCTGGTCACTTTAGTGTGCAGACATGTCCCTGCCTGAATTCACCTGCTTATGAGAGACAGAAATTAATCACACACTGCTTTGTATTGCTGCTTAAATGTTCATGTAGTATGTTATCTACTCCTGTAGATTATAACTCCTATAGGTTAGGGACTGCTTCTTTTTATTCTTTGTATCTCCTGGAATATCAAAAAATAAATGTTAAGTAATTTTTGAACAATGAAATAGAATATCTTAGCATGGTTACAATAAGTACAAAAGGGATAGCTTTCATAAACAATCAATGTGTTCTATGCATGACCATGTAGTGAGATATCTATTACTATTGGGTATTGTTTGAGAGTTTACAATTTGAAAGCCACAATACTTTTCAGTAGTTACACCAGTACTCTGATTTAGAATTAGAAACTCACATTTAGAAATAATAGGGCAAGGCAATCATATGACATATTATTCTGCAGCTGGCTTTTATTCCTCAACTACATGTATAGAAATTTTCTATGTAAGTACATAGATGTCGACTTCTATTTTACTTGCAGCATAGCTTTTTCCTATTATGAATATACTATGGTTTATTTTTACAGCACAAAAAATCAAATTATATTTTCCCAATATACTTACATATACATACTATGTATATGTCTATGTATATGTACTATGTCTATACATACTTAAGAAAATGCCCAAAAGTGTACATAACAAATTATCATTCTGAAAGGAAGAATTATTACATTTTTAATTTTTAACAGGGGATGCATTTATCTCTTATTTGATTTAAAAATCAACAAAGTGTTTGCATTTTTCTTTTTTATATTAAGAGTAATGAGGCTATAATTCTTTCTTATAGATCAGTCACCGAGGTGAAAAGTCCCAGCTTCTCAGCTACATATTTGTAAACCATTTGATGAGTTTCCATAGCAAGTTGGTTGAACAATTTATTGCTTTGACAGACTTTAAGGTCACCAGCAGATGTTGGAAGGAATTCAGAAAATAGAGAGCTGGAAAGTCATTGGCATATAGAAAAATAGTCCATTAAGAGAAGCAAGAGGAAGGGATTCACATTTCACACCCTTTGGGAAAGAGTTGAAAGGCTTAAAGAGAAGGCCCGCATCAGGCACAATGTGTCACTAAGGAAAGGGGCTTCAGTCGGACTCTGCCTCATGTGAGAGATGCAGTTTGTTTAACAGGAAGAAGGCACAGGTCCAAGGATCTAGCTCTGTACATGGAAGACTTCAGAGCCTTCCCTATTTCTGTGGCCTGAACCAACAGCTGCAGAAGGAATCACCTTTTCCACTGAAGGGACAAGACTCCTTAAATAGGCTTCAATGCTCCTTCATGCTGTAACCCTGTACCTGGTTCCTCATCCTTGCTGGATCATTAATTTTATCTCGGAATGTGTATAACAGAGGATCCATTCAGTTGGTATTTTTTTCCATAGTAGGCACTGCAACAAGGACAAGGAGGTCAAATATATTACCTCGAGTTCAGCCCCACCATTTGAAGCTGTGTGATTTGGGGCAACTTACATAGTCTTTCCTTATCTGTAACACAAGGATACATAATTTAAGTTCAGGGCTCCTGTGAGAATTCAGCTTCCAGTCTGACACTGAGAAGGCAGACAAAGAAAGTTAGTTTTCTCCCCCAAACCCCAAAAATTGTGTTGGCAAATAATGGGTTTTTTTTCAACAGATGGCTATGAAAATTGGCTTTTATTTTTTTGTTTTGGTGGGGAAATCCAGCACTTTTTCTTAAGTAGTGTTTATAGCTTTTAAAGGTGGAAATACTTCCCTTCTCACATAGCTTTCAGTGCTGGGGCTCAAATCCAGGGCTACAGGCATATTAGACATGTGCTCTATCACTGAATTACAACCTCAGCCTAGTTAGTCTTTTGGTACAGCAGTACTTAAAATTGATTAGCATCCTTGGTTCATAGCCCAAGAACATAAGGCAACTTATTTAGCTAAGCTTTGTTGAATTTGGCCAGAAAGTGTAATCCCAAACACCTTCAAGAAAAATCTGGATTCCTTCCTGGCTTTTCCACTCCAGGACTGTAAATAAGTTTAAAAAGCAAAGACAGCACATAAAATTGTGCACAAGAACCTTATGATAATATAATCTCGTGCCTGTAAAAAGTTTTATAATATATAAAAACCTTAAATATGAAAAATATTACCATTGATTTTTCCAACACTCTGCCCCCCAGACTCGATCCCTTAAAGCTGTTTTGTAGATAAGGATCTAAAGCTAACAAGGTCAGCTAATTTGCTGTGGGATACACATTCCAAGTAATGATGCCAGGATCTAAATCATTAGATCCAAGTCAACCCTTCCTTCCACTGCCTTTTAAATTGTCTTCAATAGCTTAAATGTGTGTACTTCTATAGTAACAACAAATACTAAGTTTTTCTCAGAACGAATGGCTTTAACTGTTTCTTCTAACAAAGCAGAAAAATGAGATATAAATGATGTGGGGCAAGATGGGAGATTTTAAAGACAGAGGATGATGTCTGGAACTGTTACCTCTATTTCTGTTCTTTCTATTACTTCTACCAATAACCACTGTGTACTGAAAGCTCTTCCTTAGCCACTTTCTAAACATCATCTTCAATTCTGCCAGCAACTCTGAAAAGGAAGTTTTATTAAGTTTTTCTTTTTTTGTAGATGAGGAAACTAAAACATGCAGGTTTTAAACAACTTTCCAGAACAACTAAATGTTATCGACAGAAGTTAGACCCAGGCTTTCAAGCTAGTGGACACTCTTACTAATACTTTTACCTCTAGTCTAGCCTTCTCTGTGGAAACCATCAGCCAGATGAGAGGAGTAAGGAATAGCTGGTAAGTGAGGCAGACTAGTCCACTTGGCCTTCAGCCACATGCCCTTCACTGGCTGAGGTTATACAAATTACAAGCTTTCACAATATGGGGTAGACTCCAAGAGGGACTGGGAGCCTATCGAGGTGCAGATGAGAATAGTGCGAAGACACTGGGGATTGACGAGAAAGAAAAGAGCAGCCCCTAACATCCAGGAGTTAGCCTGGCACTTGCAACAAGGCCCTGGTGCTTTCCTCTTGGCCATAAGCCATTTTCCAGAATGTGAACACCTGAAAACACCTTTTTGTGACTACGATGGGTCAAGACTACAGCAATGCCACTCCAAAATATGTGTAAACACACATGAGAAATAAGCAGTATCTATTAAAAATAAAAGTTTTAGGTTGGGGGTAGGGGTATAGCTCCATGATAGAGTTTGCCTAGGATACATGAAACCCTTGGTTCAAACTCTAGTGTGTGGGGAAGAGGGGAGACAAGTTAAATTTAACAGAATTTACCTGAACAAAGAACATTGATTCTGTAATAAATCCTTTCTAATATCCCTTTACTTTGAAACATGCCAGCAAATACGCTTTCTCACTAGATGCAACAAGCAGTACACACAACATGTTTGACTGCAGGGATGTGGCAGATTAGATGGAGTACACTGACACTAAAGTGGGTGGTGTGGCTCAGGAAACTTGTGTTTTGGCTTAAAATACTATCAAAATGACAAAAGTCAGAAATTTATGTCCCCTGCTTAGGCCTCACTGTCTAAGACCAGGCTCCAAGACATAAAATGATAAATTCAATATCTCCATCTATCGTTTAATAAAGCACTTCTCAAATGATAGATAGTACTCTTTTCTTTATAAAGTACCCAGTCTCAGGTATTTTGTTACAGCAACAGCAATTGGACTTAATAGAGGATCAAGCTTTATTTCTGATGTGTGAATAGCAAAATCCTGTGTTAAATGAAGTTTAGCCTTTCCTAGTCTCTGAACTCTACGAGTCTACCTCATTCTTTCTCATTGGCTATCTGCTTAGGTCTTTTGGTCCAAAGAGACTCATCTTTAAGGAGTTTTCTGATATTATAGAGTCTAACCCAAAACACCAGGGGATGCCTCCAAGATTCTTGCAAATGTTTCCCTTTAATCTCCTTGCCTCTACTTCTAGGGCTTGGAATATCTGCCTCTTTGTCAGAGTAGAAAGGTGAGACCCAGAGTTAAAATGCAGAACAAAGAGACTTCTCTCATATCCAAAAATACAAAAATGCTTCTGGAAGCCTCATTTCCAGCTCAGAGAAGCTGAAAGGTTCCACCATGAAAGGCAGTGTGTATACTTACTAAAGCCTTACACCATGGTAGAACTCATAGGTACCTTAGAGCTGTAGGACTCCCACAAATGTACCCCATCCTTCCTCCTCCTGTGTAGGATGCCAATCCTACTCAGTCCCAAGCTCCTTGTTTCTAGAGTCCTTTTTTCTCAGTCCTTCAGGAATAGCTTTGTCTGGATTTTTGAAGCTGAGAAAGCTCAATAACTATTCAGCAGGATTATGTGTCTTTGGTCTGCAGAGGAGACCCCAGCTTCTATCCCAAAAAAGCCTAAATAAACACCAACTACTACAAGTGCTTTTGTTACATCCCTGCTAGGTATACTAGTTCTAGAAGTAGAGAACTGGAATCACAGTGAAGATAAAAAAAGAGAAGAGGCACCTAAAAGCTATATTGGGGTGTTCTGTAAGGATCTTAGCCCCCAAAGCTTGTCTAAAGATATAAATAAGTTTTCTGAAACATGTTGAGAATTACTCAACTCTATTAGCCTTATTAGAGTGATAGGTTATGAACTCTACCACAATCAGTGTTCTTAAAGATGTTCAAACATCCAAGGGCAGATGGAAGGATATACAAGACCAGATCTGGGTTATAACTGAATTTTAGAGAATGTGATAAAAACCCCAAAACCTCAGTGTTACTGTCAGTTTCTAGACTGTCATACTAGAGGATTTCCATGAGGTAGAATTCCTCAAGACTTCCGAGAAGACCTTTTTGTCAAAGACCCAGGAATAGCTGGAGTGACATCCCCTAGAAAGTGCAATGTGTCCTTCTGTATCCTTTTTACCTGGTATTTTTCTACCCCTAATCAATATATATTTACTTTTTTATTCTAAATCCTGTGTGAGCAAAGGGCAACTGTGCCATGTTTGATAAAGATTCCTGGGAGACAATAAGCCGAACCATCTCTACGTCACAGCCTGTCTTCAGCTGCCTAGATAGTCAAGAATCAGAAGGTCAGGATTGAGTTTGACTAAACCCAGGACTCACCAGAGTCAGGGCAGCCGGTGGGAGTAGGCACTACGTGTCTGACAAAAGTGGGCCAGACAGGGTGAGCTACTTTACCTGTTCAACTTTTAAGCTGTCATAGCCACCTCCAGCTCCAGGCAAGGTGAAGCCCTTTTGTGGAGGGAGGTGAGTGTCCTTCCTGATCCAACAGTGGGAGATGGGAGGAAGCAGCAAGTTCATCAGATGTGGTTAAGTCAAACCAAGTGCAAGCAGGAATCTCTCCTGAGCAGGTTGTCTGGAAGTGTTAAAGGTGCTGAACTGGCAGCAGGGCTCCTGGTGGTGACTGCCAGTGGCCTTGGTCTCCGAGACTCCCTTCAGGGATTGCTCACTGGATGCCTAGTGAACACCCTTCCTTTTTGTCTGAGGGTCCTACTCCTACCTCCTATCTCCTAGATCCCATTTCTTCCTGTCTTGGAGGAAGGTGAATGCATTCATTTTGGTGGAGTGCATTCTCCTGTGGCTGCTCAGCAAGGGTTTTTTTTTAACTTGCTCTTCAGAAAATGTTGTGTGTTGTGGAAATAAATAATTTCTTTCAGAATTCCAAAGGGATTGCTCTACAGTTTTTGTCCAATATAACTGATCAGGTGTCTAAAGCCAGTATTATCCCCTATTCTTTCTATGTTTTCTATTCTTTTTTTCTATAAACTTCTATCCTTTTTTCCCCCCAAAGGTTTTAAAACAATGACCTGTGCCCTCCAGTCCTCTCCCCCATGGCAGTATTTGGGGTTGGATTACTTTGGTTCTCAAATTTTCCTAGATTTTTGCTATATATTTTTTTTAAAAATCTCTTATTCTTTTTGCTCTAGATTCTGAGTGAATCTGCAATTTCAAGGTTTTTTTATTCATTTCAAAATGTCAATATTTAATTTCTTATTGCTGCTGTGAAAAGTAACCATAACACTGGTAACATAAAATAGCACAAATTTGTTATCTTACAGTTTTTGAAAACAGAGGTCCAAAGTCAGTTTCACTGGACTAGAATCACAATGCTGGCCTGCGTTCTTCTTGAGGCTGGGTGAGACCTGCTGTCCTTGCTTTCTCAGCTTCTAGAGCGCATTTACATTTCTTCATTTGTACCCCTTCCTCCCTGCTCAAAGCCAGAAGGGTAGAAATTTCTCTCCTCCCTGAGTCCTGTTTCTGGCCTTACATCTCTCTCTGAATATAATACTCTTGCTTCACTCCTCTAAAGATGCTTGTGATTCACTGGGCTCACCTGGATAATCCAGGAGATAATCTCATTTAAAAACTCTTAATCACACCTCTAAAATCCACTTTGAGGTGACAGAGATAGGACATGGCATGGGGTATGTGAAAGGATGACTACCCTGCCACAGTCAGTATCTAGTTTGCTCCCCACTGGCCAGCCTCCCTAGAGTCTCCAGCTGGAGTGGTGACATTCTGGTTGGCTGTAAACATTTGGATGCTTAGGGGCTTCAGAGGGCTTGAGGGGAGATGTGTCTCAGCGCACATATGCAGGATGTACAAGTCACTTGATCTCTCTTATTTGGGTGTAGCATCCATGCCTTTAATGAGTCTAGTTTTCTTCAACCTAGAAACTATTTTCTAGAGAATAAACTTGTAGACATCTGCTACCCAGTGGCATGGAGAGAAGGAAAATAGGGACTCATGTCTCATTCTAGTGGTCTTCTTTGATTTTTGGGTCAAACAATACCTTATACTACAAATTTGGGAGTCTTTTGAGCATTCTGAGGTATGAATCAAGTTGGTCCTCAGCTTATCCTACTGATGGCTCAAGATTTTCATGTTTATTAAGTTGGTTTTGTCAGTTACCTCTCATAAGTTTGCTTTGTAGCTCCCAAAATTTTATAGCTGTTGTATCGTTTCCTAATCTCTCTTTTCTTTTTTTTTGGTACTGGGGATCAAACTTGGGTCCTTCTGCTTGTGAGGCAGGCGGCGGAACCACTGAGCTAAATCCCCAGCCCTCCTAATCTCTCTATATTTGTGATTTTATGTCTTTAGAAAAAGCCTATTATAAGTTTAGCACAATGCTAAGCAGGACTAAAATTAAAGAGGTGTGTGTGTGTGTGTGTGTGTGTGTGTGTGTGTTCTTCTTAATCCTAAAAAATTTTCAAATTGGTTAAGTTCCTTGAATCAGGCATGGTGTTATTTCTGACCTAGGTAGCCAGACTGTGAATTCAGGGCTCCTTCTAAAATAAAAAATTTGTTACCAAGTTTGTGTATTCTGCCTTGCCTGCCCAATTACACACTTTCAAACTTGACTCATTGCCATAATTTCCTGCCAGATATTAACTTCCGGCTTCATCTCACAAAGCAGGAAGCAGAACCAGCAGGAGTCTTTCTGAATACAAGAATCATGGTTTTCGTAGAATAACCTCAAATTGCTCCTATTCTTTACTGCTTCCCAATAAGGAATGAAAGTGTACAGGCTGCAGAAGGAGGTTTCAGGAATCTGAATGCAAAGGCTGTTGAACTCATCATCTCCAAGGCTGTGCCGAAAAAGTAAGGAAATGCTAGTTTCCTGTGCACTCGGTCTAACTAGTCATGCCTACCTCTTACATCTCCTTCTTTTCTTCCAAAGGTCTGACTCTATGAGCTTCTCCCATCACCTCAGCTTTTTGTTGCTTCAATAGCATTTCCAGGTCTCAGCCACCCTGAATCTCTTCCAACTGCACCTGGATTCTGGTTAATCACCCCAGTTCTAAGAGCTTTACATGTGCTAACCCATTTAATCTTCACAACAACCCTACTATTATTGCTGTTTAACAGATTTAGAAACTATGGTGCAGAGAGGTCAAATAGTTGACCAAGGTCACACAGATTTGAACCTAGTAATCTAACTCCAGAGTACATCTTCTTTTTATCACTATGTTAGAGACCACTTATAAATCTTCAATGTGCCAAACACTGTCTCTGAGATAAATATATCAATAAACACACAAATCGGTATGCATACACATACTCATTTATCCCTCTCAGCAGCCCTAGATTAACCAAACAGCCCAAAAGGAAAAATATTGAATAACTGAACAACAAAATTAACAACTTGACCTAATAGACACATGTGCATCACGTACCCAACATTTGGAGAAAACATACACTTTCTAAGTACACAGAATATTTATAAAAATCTTTCATAGAACGGATCTTAATTTTTTTCAAAGCATCAAGGTTGTATAAGTCACTTTCTGTGAATACAGTACAATTAAATTTAAAATCAATAAAAAACATAAAACCTTATATATCTAAGAATCTTAAAGCACATTTTAAAACTCACGGATCAAAAAATAAATCATACAGAAAAGTAGAAAGTATTTGTAACTAACAATATGGAAAATACAACATTTCAAAACTTGTGTGATGTACTGAAACTGGTACATAAATGAAAGTGTGTAGTTTTAGTGCTTATTTTTTAGAAAAGAAGAAAGGAAATTAATAAGGTAGCCATTCAATTTAAGAAGTAAAGAAAAGAACAGTGAGATAGACTCAAGGAGAACTGGAGATAAGTAATATATAAAGACCAGAAATATATAAAATAGAAATTACCCTCAACTATGATTAGCTGGCAGGATGTTGAGTATTAGTGGAAATATAACCCCTTAGGGTGTAAGGAAAGGATCTATGACACACATACCTGCCTCTCCTATTTTAAACTCCTTAAATGGATACTGGTAGAAAAGTCACTGCCTGTGGCCATATGCTAACACTAGATAGTGTCCCCGATTCTGTAGTGGAGTCATTTAGCTAGCATTTATTCAGAGCCCACTCAATGTGAGGCACTATATTGAATCTAAACAAGATTGAGCTAGTGTGATTTGTCTGAAAAACTGGAGGGATTGACTTGCCAGAAATTTGTTTACAGGAGGGCTGAGGTATCTTTGGGAGAATTTTAAAAGAAGGGGCTGGACATGGCCTGCTTATGGGCTTCACTGAGTGAGAAATCCTTTTGCTGCCAGAAGGGTGGCGCACTCAGAGTGCAACACGGTATTCATACCTTGGGCTGTCTCCTGAACCAGGACCTACCAAACTCGTGTTTAAGTTCTTCGAAGAATTAAGCATTATGAATTAGTTTTTAAAGAAAGTTGAGTGAATCTCCATACAACTCTGGGCTTAAACATCTCTCCTGTAGAAGCCTCTAACACAGAATATAGAAAGCAGAGACCTTGGTTGGGTCATTTTGGTTGCAATGAAGAGAGCTGCCGTGATTTAGCATGAGATTTATTGAAATGACCCAGTGATAAAGCAGAGAGTTCACCCAAGAATCCAAGAGTGGAAGTCAGTCTTCATGAACACTGTCACTGTTTATTATGGACAAAGGCAGAATGACAAAGGGGCCTTAGGGACAGAAGTTCATCTGTCTTCCTCCAGATGGACGCCATTACTAACATGAAGCAGGTATTCTCTGTGTATTGGCTTCCTTCTCAACTTTCAATCATTTTCCTTACAGCTGTGCTCCAGTTGCTTCCTTCTGAGCTTCCTAGTTCAAATTCTCAAGCACATGTAACCACCAATCTTATTTGGACAGTGTCTACTCCAGGCTGAGTCAGACCACTAGCATAACAACAGGCTCCCGAGGCTCGAGAGACCCCCCTGGTTCTGCCAGCGAGCTCACTTTCAGAATGCTCACTCCAGCAAAGGCTGTGGACAAGGTGGCTTCTCTTAAAGGAGACTGTTGGCCCAGTAGGCACCAAGGAGACAGGCATCCCCCAGCCCTCCAGATTGTTGGCTGGCATTGGCACAGAGCAGGTGCTGACAGTGTCCATGGAGATGGCAATGGAGAGGTGGCAGGAGTGTTGAGGCCAGGAGGGTCTGTGATGAGGACAGCACTCAGCAGAGCAGCCCCAGGGAGCAGAGGCCTGGCATGGACATCAGCTCAGAGTGCGCCCTGGGCCCATAGCTGGTGGGAAAATATGAGGCATGGTTGCTGTCCTCAAGGGAGCATGGTACTTACAGGTGGAAAGTTTATTTGTCATGTTCTACTTGAAATTTTGTTTGAAAAATTTTTTTGTATTTATAAATACACTAATAACTCCCATGACACAGGTATCAACTGGTAAACAGTCATTTTCTATAGCACACAGCTGTTTATGTACATCAAGGCTACATCTTCTTGACACTACCAGGAATAAGAAAAGAAGACCAAGAGTTAACTAGGTTGCACAAGTTTATATAAAACTCTTTTTGGAGCTTTGTCATTGAAAGTCATTAAAGTGACCTTGCATGATGTTTGCAGATACTTAATGCTGGGAAACATGTGGAAAGGCCATATGCCTTTAGAAACTTCAATAATAAAAATATGTTTAAAAATATTTAGAGTAAAACATGTTCAATAAACCTCAGAGATATGTAGGAAGAGTAGTTGTCGATGACCCAAATCACCCATACCTGGCTGGTACTTTGGTGAATTTCCTTCTAGATTTAGTTTCTATCCCAAATTTTAATTATTTGGTGTAGCAAACCAACAAAAAATATTTTAGTTTTTTTTGAGACAGGCTCTCGCCAAGTAGTTCAGGCTGGCCTTGATCTCAATATATAGCCCAGGCTGGCCTTAAACTCACCAGGACCCTCCTGCCTTAGTATCTTGAGTGCTGGGAGTATAGGTGTGCACAATAGTTTTAGATAGTTATGCTTATACTGAAAAATATAAATTTGTAAACTGCCTTTTTTTGGTTTTGTGTTTTGTTTTGTTTTGAAACAGGGTCTCACCATGTAGTTCAGATTGGCCTTGAACTTCGTAGATAGCCCAGGCTGGCCTCATACTCACAACAATCCTCCTGACTCAACCTCCTAAGTGCTGGGATTACAGGCATGCACCACTACACCTAGCTTTATAACTTGCCTTTTTATGTAGCATTATTAATTCCTAAAACATCATTTGTAATTACCATATAATTTCATTCCTAATGTACCACTCTTTACTACATCCCCTCATGGTAGACTTGGCTATTTATAATTTTCCAGAATAATAACTAATGTTGCAATTATACAGATTTACATGAAGCTTTACTTCACATTCTTGTTTCCATATCATAGATTCTTGAGATAGTTTTTTTGATCAAAGGTTATGAACATTTCTGAAGTTCCTGGCACATATAACTTTGAAAAAAATTCTAAATGAAAAGGTAGCGTAATTAGCACTTCCAGTGAGGACTGTACATTTCAAAATTATCACAATATACACCAAATGTAAAAAACTCTTATCATTTGAAAATTGCTCTCCAGTGTATACAGTGGATATAACTTAGACAGGTGCTCATATCTTGATAATGGAAACATTCTTGTCCTTATTCAAATGATTCCAGGCTATAGAAAAAAGGAAAAACATAATAAGTCATAAGTTTGGCTTGATTAATGATTCATAATCTAAGTAACAATCAAACTCATACTTCATCTTTAAAACATGACAGAATAGGAGAATATCTATTTGAAACTTCTAGGAAAGGCATTACACATATTATGCTGCTAACAACAGGCACAATTTTTCATTTATTTTTTAAATTCTGTACTTGTTAGCAGTTTCAATTATAACTAAATTAATATTAGTATTTTAGCAGATAAAGTTAAAATAATTTCAATAGGATAAAGACACATTTCCCCTCTTCAAACCATGTGCAAATGCACACAGCACAAAAAAGATTTGGTAGTTCAGAGAAGCTATTTCAGTAGGATAAGATTCTAAGCCTTTAATTAACTTATGAACAGGAAAATTCTTAATAAATGGTAAAATTTCTTCATGGTTTAGGATAGCTCTACTTAGAACAATGAAATAGTGCTCATTGTTGAAATAGTGCTCATTGTTATGGTTTGTGTCTAGATGTTCCCCCAAAGCCTCATGTGGTCATAGATGGGCTTTTCAGAGGTGGCTGGATCTAGGGTGTGTGATGCTGGGATTGACTCATGATACAATGCTAGGTTCAAGGGCACTAGGATTAAAGGTGTGAGTGCTGCCACCTTAAATAGTCAAGATAAGATAAAGGGGGCAAAAAGACACTTTTAAGGTCCTTTGTTGTTTTTGCTACCTTGTGGGTTCCATGAACTGTTCTCCTCTGCAATGCCCCTCTGCCAAGCCATCTTGCCTTGGAGCTAGCTGATTATGGACTAAAACCTCTACAGTTGTTAGCTAAATCAACCCTTTTAACTTGGGTGTCAGGTATTTCGTCTTAGCAATGAGAAAAAAGTACCTAGGACATGCATTCAAAACTGCTATACTGCTCTCCCCATACAACATGGAATGTAGAGTTTACAATTACTGAGTTGACTCAATCCATATACAGAAGTCGATAGACACATTGGAATATCAGACAAAAATGAGATTTTTAGATTTTGAGTAAAGATGAAGCAGTAGAAATGGAAGAAATGTGGAACCCTAGATACCTTTCAATAATACTCATTGAATTTTGAGAAGTGAGAGTAAAATGGAGGAGGTAGAGATAGCCATGTCTGTTACCTGGATGATGACTGAATAGGTTCCACACAGCATCTTCGATAACTGAATGACTACTCGGATGAGGCAGACGATCACTTGAAGCCCACTGAGGGTTATGAGAATGGAAAACAAAATGACATTCCATTCCACCACGTGTGCGGGTTCCAGACACTGGGTCCATTCGCTGGAGTTTGTAAGAAAACTGAGAGAGGGAGGAAGTGGTCAACAAGACCCACAGCTTAGTCTATACACTTGATCCAAGGAGGAAGATACAGGTATTGATGTGTTCGGGAAATTAATAGATACTACTAAAATTTATGGTAATATTAATGCATTATTATATTAGAAATACTGAATAATAATATGAATTATATATTCGGAAAACCATTCATTCATACGTATATACACTGAACACACTGCATGCATAGCCTTGAATTAGACACTTAGTTTGTTATAAATTGGTGCCTGCCTTGGAAGCAATTTCAGTTTAATTAGGCAACAAAACACACAGAGAAGAGTTCTACAGCAGTGAAAGGCAGCACATGTTAACACCAACAGAGACAGAGAGCCTTTCTCAAGAGTCATGGGTCAGAGATGGGATTGGGCTTGTACTGGGCATAAAATCACATGTGTGGCAAAAAAGAAAAGAGAAATTCTGTTAGTAATTCCTTGATTCTGACCCAAGCCCTTAAAATAGTGACCCTCAAACTTGAGTGTTCATCCGGAGTATCCAAAAGGCTCAACAAGAAGCAGATTGCTGGGCCCACCCAGAGTGTTGGATTCAGGAGATCTGGGTGAGATAGTCCTTTCCATTTTTCTAAGTCTCCAAGGGACATTGCTGGTTTGCTGCTACTCTGGGCCACATAGTGAGAACCTCTGGTTCTGTCCCAACCATTAAGAAGATCTGATTGTAGGATAGGAACATAGCAGATTGAGGGTTTCAATCGGTCACAAAAGAATGTGAAAATTCAAACATTCCAAGACAGTCTTTTTTTTAACTTTAAAAAAATTTTTTCTTAGTACATGTTTGTACTACCTAATATTTATATTCCTTTGGGGAGTTGGTACATATACATAACACATCTTAATTTCTTTTTCATCTCTTACCCCTTCCCTCTCCACCCATCTCTTTATCTCCTTCCTATTTGAGAAAAAAAACCAAAACACTGAATCAACCTAACTGACTTGCTCACTCCTAGGTCTGCCTTGACCATTAGAACTACTCCGAAGAGCCAGACCCTCTCCATTCAGATAAATTAAAATGGAGAACTGGACTCTATGGAAGACCGTCAAACAAAAATAATCATCAACTATTCTGCAGTTTTTGGTGACTGGATATGCAATTGCCACAAGTGATAGTCATGGACAGAGTGTAGGCTAGACATAGAAGAAACCCATGAGATGTTTAAGGTCAAGCCAGGAAGGATGACAGGGTCCTGCCATTTGTGGTGAGAAGGCAGACTAGTTCTATGTAGCTTTCAGAGGGGTTTGGGTCTGAAAGTCCTAGCACTAAGTCCAGAGGTTTGCTTGAACCCCCCATCTCACTGCCTACATCCAGCACAGAACTCAATGGTCTGTTTTCTACCCCCATCTACCATTGTAAGCAGGGATATGGCTCAGCTTGGATGGTTGCCACAGCCAGGGTGTATGGACAGAGGGGCAAATAGAAAGTAGAGAAAGATGTAACTTGGAGATGAACAGAGGAACATAGAAACTAGAACAGCTGGAGTGACTAGAGTCCTAGAGTGGATCATTGACTGACAACACCCAATGGTAAAAGTGGGACAAAATCCAGCATTCATACCCAGAAATATGAGTGTGGAAACCCTATAGGTTTTAGCAGTGACTCACTATCCCTCATCCCACATCTGATGGAATCCAATACTGGAGACCCTGGGGAAAAAACACTCATTCAAAATAAAAGAGGAATTTTTTTGGACTCATTTCTTCTCCTCTCCATTCTTTCTTCATTGGTTTTCTGGGGTTTGGAGTCTTTTTCTTTTCTTTTTTAAAATTTTGCTCTCTGTTTTTTCTATCTTCTTTTTCTTGTTTGTTCTTTTCTGTTACATTTATCTGATTCTATTAATTTTCTTTTACTCCTTAACAGGATCTTTAATCTCACTTTCTCTCTTCCTCATCCTTTCTTTATTTTTCAAATTTTACTTGTTTCATTCTCACAATTCCCACCCACTCCCCCTTTAATAGTATTACTATTAATCCTTAGATGTTTAGTTAACTGTATGCTATTTTTGTTGAATTTTTTCTATTGTTACTGATGATATAGCTGTCACATTTAGTAGATACTTAGTAGATGTCAATATTATCAAGTCTCTCTTTGAGTCTCTTATTGTTGCTGATAGTGTTGCTATGGCCAGGGTAGCACAGTTGTTCCTATTAATTGTTTTTTATAGCATGCCGATATCTGGTTTGTCTTTTTGTCATAAACAATACTGTGGTTAATTTCTGGAGAACTGGGTTCTGGGCCAACTTCACTGCCTGCACCCTTCCCTTCCAAATTAACAGAGATGGTTGGATCTTGGGACAGAGGCAAAGGTCCACAGTTAGCCATGAAAAGAGTGTATCACTAAAAAGCAGACACTAACTAAAGAAATCTTTACACTAGCAACAAAGTCTTTCCACTGTAAGAGGCCTGTAAACCTCAGCATGAGTGTGCATGCACACACACAAACACACAAAACATGAGAAGAAAAGGCAACTAATCCCTCTGAAAACTTCCAATTCCCTCAAAGCTTGGAGGGGTGTCAATGTGAGAAAATAAAAGAAAAATAGCTGGCTTACACAAAATGATAAAAAACAGGACAAAAAAACCCAGATCAATAAGGTGTTTGGTGACCTCAAAAATGATATAATAGATAATGGACATAATAAACAAAACAATCAGCTTACAGAAATCACTGGATAAAGCTGGTTGAGCTAAAAAAAAAACAATTATATAAAACATGAATGACCATTTTATCAAAGAATTAGAGTTTATAAAAAGTACTAAACAATAATCGAGATAAAAATTTCTGTTGAATGTATGGGCAGCAAAAGCAACCAATTTGAGGACACAGTATAAAAACTAGAAGCTAAAGGTATACTTCTATCATTTTGATGTTTTTGTTAATGTTTCTAAACAATGTACTTTGAAATCAAAATCACTTCTTATCATTTTCATTTACTTCTGATGCACTTCATCACATTAATGATCAGAAATGAGGTGTAATTCCCCAACCCCTGCCCACAAGAGCTAAGTAGGATCTTACTGTAAGTTGAAGGGAGTTCTGCCCTAACTCATGGATTGTGAAGAATGAACTGCTGTTGGGTCTGATTGACTGTCGATGGATTGTGGTGTGGCATATCTGGAGGCTATTGAATGCAACTTACAATGCTTAATAAAAATCTTTATTCTTTTAGTATAAAAAACCCCCAAAACTAGAAGCTAAGACTGATATAGGTGACCATATATTCAGAAATACATTAAAAACAACAATAGAACATGGAAAATGGATCCAATAGCTGCTGGATGATGCAAAGAAGACTAATTGAAGATTAATTGGAATTGGTGAAAAATCAGAAGACATCACAAATGGCATAAAAAACTTGTTTATAGAAATAATAGCAGAAAACTTTCCAAATACAATTTAATGTACAGATAATGAGGTGTATTGAACCTTATATAGCCACAATCAGAAAAGGACTTCACAACACATCATAGACAAAATCTCAGAAACCCAACCCAAATACAGAATCTTAAAACCTTTTAGAGAAAAGCAACTAATCACTTATAAAGGTAAACTCATTAGAATTACAATAGACTTGTCAACACAAACCTTAAAGCCCAACAGAGCAAGGAGTAAAGTGTTTCAGACTCTAAAAGAAAGCAACTTCCAGCCAAGATTCATGTGTCTTGCAAAAATATGTTTTGAAATTGATGGAGAAATGAGGCATTGAAAGCAGCCTATATGTCCATCAACAGATGAATGGATAAGGAAAATATGGTATTTATACACAATGGAGTACTGCTCTGCAATAAAGAAGGATAAATCTGAGCAATTCATAGGAAAATAGATGAACCATGAGACCATAATGTTAAGAGAAATAAATCAGACACATAAGGTTAAATATCATGTTTTCTCTTATATGAGAAAACAAAAGTATAATAAAAAGGAGCAAAATAAAAGATAGATAATAGAAAATATGGAGATTGAACTTTTGCAAAAGGAAAAGGGATCAAGAGAGGGAGGGAAGGGTGATAGGAAGATAGGAAGGGGATAAAAATAAGTAAGATGTGTTGTGTTGTGTAGTGTACCAATTCCCCATTAGGAATGCAATCATTACATACTACAAACATATACTAATAAAAAATGTTTTAAAAATAAAATGGATTCAGGATCCTCACCAGTCATCATATGAGTTGGTGGCAGCATCATACATACTGGACAGCTGACAGGCTGAGAATACCATGTGGCATAAAGGAGCATCCAGGGTAATGACTCTAATAATAAAACTTGGCATGTCATAAAAATGTTTTACATCTCCCTTGTGCATTACTTCCATTTAATACTCAATTCTATGAGTTAGAAAAGATTATTATTTCCAACTTACAGAGACTCAGAGATATCCAGATATTTGCCAAAGGTCATAGAGCTTATTGAGGCAAGACTTAAGATCTATAAGCATCAAAGACCTATGCACCAAGGGCAAGATTCACCCTAAGGCTTCCTTCTCTAATATTCCATTCATCCCTAGATGGCAGGGGGCTCTCTATACTTTATCTCTGATACATAGAACATAGTAGGTACTCAATAAATATTTGCTGAATAATTGCACAAATGAATAACTATATGTTCAATTTCAGTCTTATTCCCTGTGCCACCCTGCATCTCTTAAGTTTTGGAAACTTCTGAAAGACCAGAGACTAGCTTCCTACATGACCTCCAAATATTTTTATATAGACAGAGGCAGGTGAAAACAAGCATCAAAGACAGCTTATAGGAGTGGTGGAGAGGCATGTGGGTAGCCTGAGATTCACGTATTGAAAGAGGAAGGATTTCAGTTTGGTGGCAGGGAAAATTTCAGGGGCTAGTGGCATAAAAGAAGGGGTGGGGGTCTTCCAACCCCCCCCAAAGGAATTTGTATATGAAAGTCCTTTTCCTGACCCCCTTCAATCTCACAAGAGTGTCTCCTCCAACTACTCAAGAAGTCCTGTGGTTACTGTCTGGGTCCACCCTTACCTAAAGGAGATCCCTGCTTACTAAAAGTGGTACATTATCAAATGTCCACAATGAAGGAGCTCTGGGCACAGATGCAGCTCTGCCATGCCTGTACACCCAGATAGACAAGGCCCTTGAACATATAGCTGATCACTGGGAGCAGAGAAGAAAATGGAACTTCCCCTGGGAATGGTATCATTTTATCCCATTAGAATTCTGAGCACAGGATTAAAAACAGACTCAGTGGACCTCTCTTATATCTCTTTCTGGGCTTAAGCTACATCAGCAGGTATTGGTCACCCAATAAATCCGGCACAGGGCTGGGGGAGGCATTCTGAGATCGAAGACTGGATTGCTAGATCTACCAGCCTTTTGGGCAAGCTAAGTGGGCTCTTTGCTCCTTCTAGAACCTGACGTATCCAGTTGTGTTCCTGAATCTCAGACTTCATGTCCCATTCACCTGGTTCTATCTCTGTGTTGCCCCTGTTGCTATAGCCCAGAGTGGCACTATTGATGGGCATCACAGCTCCCTCTCAGCCAAGCCCCTTTCACATCTGTAAGAAACCCCATGTCCAGCCTGGCCACAAAATGAGACTGAATTGCTGGAACCAATCAGACCCCAAGCACCAGCAATTACCAGGCCACAGTAGCCAAGAGGTGCTAATCTGAAACATGGAAAGACATACACTTCATTTGGATATATCCGTGATAGCCTCAGAATACTGGATGCATATTGCATTAAAAGACTGGAGAAAGTAAACATCTAATTAAAGATCTGTGTAGGAATGAACAAACTGATCTGGATATTAGCAAATTAGTAGGAAAAGGTTACACTAAAGTAACTACATAGAACCTCACAGTTCTTGTGGCAAATGGGCTTAAGTATGAAGCCAGGGGTTCCTGGTTTTCTGAGCTCCTTGGTTTGGGGAGTTAGTCCTTACCGTCCTGCAGTGCCTTCAAATGCATAGTGCCAGCCATCCTGGGTGCGGCAGTATGGGCCCTGGACAAGACCCAAAGCAGATATGACCAGGCAGTATCCAGAGAAAGCAATTCCAAGGGCAGAAAAGATAACAGACAGCAGTGTCTAAATTAAACATAGGAGAAGGTTATTGCCATAGACTAAGACAAAGGGGTCGTGTGGATACATTTTTGAAAGGGTATTTCCCCTTCTGATCCACATCTATTATAGCTTATATAATGCCAAATGCCCACAACAAACCAAAACATTTAACCCAAATATAGCTTATCTTTAAAATACATCTGAAAATGACCATTTGTTTCCCATCACATAGAGGGAACTAGGTAATTTACTAAATTTTTCCTTTTTTCTGGAATTTTAACATCAAAATAAGGATCTCCTCTTACAGAATTGTGGTGAAGGGATGTGATTGATCATCCTAGCTATTTATAAACCCTGTTCTTTTCTAGATATGAAGGGTTCTGTAAGAATGATAAGCTATGACCTTTTATATGTTAATATTTTCACATGGAGGAATAGAAAGGGGACTATCTTGTGTCAGCCTAGATATTCACATTCACATGCAGATGGAATGGAGGGGGAAGAGGGTGCTTCCACCTGAGTTGGGGGGCAGGAGCCGGGCACAAGAGAGTTTTGAGGCATTGAGAGGGTGGTCTGACCACAGGAGCGAGGGGAGAAGCTCCGAAGAGCAGGTTGCCCTGGTCTAATGTAGGGAGACATGGCTGACAGGACACATTTCAGCCTTCAGTGCTCACCCAGCCCCAGCGAACACAGCTTCACAGATGCCTGAATGCCGGATCAGAGATCTGCACTTCCTTGGCTAAGGACTTCTTCCTGACACCATTTGACTTAAAATTTTTAAGTCTATAAAAATATTGAAGGTGTAGTACCACAAATCTTTGTATGTCTTTTATCCAGCCTCCCTTGTCCTGAATATTGTACCACATCTGTGCTCCCTGTATATGTATGATGTATATATGCACACAGATATATATTTAATTATACAATTTTGTTCCTGAACCATTTGAAAGTGAGTTTGTAGGCTTTATAATCTTAAATACATCAGCATACACCTTTTCTAAGGATAACAACAGTTTACTGCTTTGTAATTCTTTGAAACTTTTTGTAAAATGTCCAATGAAGTTTTATATACAAGAGTATGTCACCTTCGTTTCCTTTAATCTATACCAGTTTGACTTTTTGTTTTTCATAATATTGATTTTTTTTTTTAAAGAAAGCCAGCCAACCATCATGACCACCCACATTCTGGGCTTTTCTAATTGTTTCCACACATGGGGACCCAAATATTTTGTCAAGAATACTTGAATGGTATGCTTTATATTGTGTGTCTCTCATGCTATTGGTGGTGCTAAGTTTGTTCTCTTGGCTAGGGCATCCTTCAGATCTCTCCCCTGCACAGGTACATTTTCTGTCTTGCAATTAGTAAATAATTGGTGAGGTAGTACTTTGAGACAGTGTCATAGTCATTTTGTAACAACATTTCCCCGATGGCTCTAGCATCCACTGGTGAGCCTCCTACCCACTGATCACCAGTGGTCACATGAGGGCTTGCAATGTGCAGATTTATAATTCTACCATGTCCTTATATTTTACATTATCATTTTTCTGTACAGAATTTTCATTTTCCTTCTCTCTTTTGCTTCTCTCTTTCAATATTATTTTGGATTCATAGGTTTTATAATACAAGGTGCTATAATTTTAACCTCCATTATTCTGTTAAGTGCCCCAGTTTGGTGATGGGAAAAGCCATTTATTTAAGTCAATGCCCTTTGACATTCCCCCATCCTGTTTTGATCACTCCCTTGCTTTCCAGGGTTCCCAGTTCATTTTGAACTTACCTTGCCCTGTTTTTCTAAGAAATCATGAAGCTGGTTTTTGAGCAAGGAAGTGACATGAACAAATGTACTTTTGGAAGATTGCTTAGTGGTGGTGGCAGCACATGAGCTGAAAGTGAGAGAGCCCAAAGATAAGGATTCCATGTGGAGGCAACTTCACATGAGGTGACAAAGACATGCACAGGAGGAAAATGCATCGTGGGGAAATGAGTAACTGGAGATGGACTGAAAGAAAAACCCTAAGTTAGGTGTTGGATGAAAAGGATACACCAACAGGGATGTTAAGAAGGGCAATTTGGTTTGGGAGAAAAATTAATCTATTTTTAAATATGTTAATATGAAGGTAAAAGGAAGACACCAAAAAATCAGTATGTGTCAGCTACTTGATAAATCCATAAGCTGAGACCAGAAAAAGTAAACAAACCTGTGACATCACAAATAAAATTACCCCAAATTGTATTTCTTTGTTTAAAATTTTTTCACTGCTTATACATTACTACATGGAAAATTGGGAAAACATTTCTATACACAAAGAAGTAAAGAATAATTCTGATTTGATAATCATTATTTCATTGGTATGTTCACATATGATTAAATGCTCTTTGAAATTATTTCTCATATTAATTTTAATGGTTTTACCAATGAAATGAGAGAACCAGAGCTACATTTTTTTTTTCAGTACTAGATATCAAACTCAGGACCTTGTGCTTGCAAGGCAGGTGTGGTGCCACTGAGCTAAATCCCTGGCCCCAGAGCTATGTTTTTTAAAAGGTAGATTAGTTATATTTTATAAGGCAAATCTGCCTGTTCTCATTTATTTGCTTATTTACAACTTTAAAAAAGGAAGAAGCATGTTTGAAAAAGAGACAGATCCTTGCTTATCAAATGGGCCCTTAATACGTTCACCAGAAAGATTAGTGGGGAATTCCTTTACTTAGGGAAATTGGCAGCCACAGCAAATGTATGTACACAGGACATACACACCACTGCACAGTTGAGGCAAGCCTCAATTCCTCAACAAAGTGGGACTGAGAATCTCTCTGAGTCATAATTTCATTTTCTGTAAGTTGTACATGATGTAGAAGATAATAGCGCCTACGTAACAGCTGTTTTGAAAAATTAAAACATAACACATATTAGCTATTATTTCAAATGAACTTATTTGACCAGTATTTTCTTTCCAAGGATAACTGCCCAAGAATTTTGGCAGAAGACAAGACTGTTGCTGTTTTTACAAACATTGCTTAGGCTGGATAATTTATAAACAACAAAATGTTAGTGCTCACAGTCCTGAAGGCTGGGAAGTCCAAGATTAAGTTGCCCCAGATTTGATATCAAAGGAAGGCCTGTTCTTCATAGATACCACTTTCTATATGTTCTCACATGGTGGAAGAGGTCAGGAGTACTCTTCAAGTCTTTTTAGGCACTAATCCAATTCCTGATGGAAGAGTCCTCATCACTTACTAAGTTCCCAAAAGCACTTAATCCTACAATGGCGATTAAGTTTCAATATGAATTTCGGAGAGACACATTCACAACCAAGACGTGACTTTTAAGTGACCTCAATTTTCATTACAGACCTGCAAAAGTAACAAATTGGTGCAGACTTCAATTTGGCCTGCAAGATGTGTTTTATTTGGTTTAAATGAGAATTAACTGTCAATATTTTATCATTGAGAATTTTTATATAAAAACCTGTTTTTCTACTGAAAACTGGGAATTATCATCCAATTCTATCATAGCAACACTTGACTCTCTTGAGTAGCAGCTCCCTCTCCCGCATAGATGGACATTTTGCTCTAATGCCTACCAGGCTCACTTTTATTTATATCGCACATTTAGCTACGGGGGGCACATAAACTGAAACCTCTGTTTAGGACCTATCTTGAAAAATCAAACAAGGAAGAAAGGAATCCGCTCTCCTTTGCTCTGCTCTCCCTAATGAGACGTCAGTCATCTTCTTCAATGCCAAATATAAGACAATATTCCGATTATTTCTAGCACCCTTTCATGCTGGAGATGCTAATAATAAGTTAAAATAAACTGAACATTGATTTTTATAACATACTTAATGATTGACACATTTGTTTTAGAATTTCCTTGAATATAATAGTATTATAGCTTAAATGTGTACATAAATCCCTTGCTTACCTAAACAATTTTGAAAGCTCTTCCGTAAGTATAATAGAAGTACTGTATCAATAGTGCATATCTGAGTAGACACACACGCACATGAGAGAGAGAGAGAGAGAGAGAGAGAGAGAGAGAGAGAGAGAGGGAGATTGTATTTAAATTCTTCTCATCTAGGACACAGTGCTAAATTAAGCAACAAATTTCATTTTCTAGAGGCACCAGTTAAAGAAAGTTGGCTGTACCAACTTAGTTACACATTAAACTCTCCTGGGAGATTTTTGAAAAGTCCACACCCAGGTCATACCTCAGCTGACAATTCAGAGACTCCAGGTGGGAGTCGGGCACTAGTATTTATGTGAGTTCCCAGGTGACTGCAATGTGGAGCTAACATGTGGTGCCATGCTGCAAAGAAACGCCCACCAGACCTCACTTTAAAGCTTCTCCTACTTATTATTTCACATGTTCTCTTGAGTCACAGGAGCTCCACCTGTAAAATAGGAGCACTGGTGACCTAATGGACTGGGTAAAGGTGAAAGAACTATGGAGTGCTATGCAAAGGAGAGTTAATGATGATAAGAAAGAAGAAGAGGAGAAGGAGGTTAATGGTGGAAATGTGGGAGTCTAGGCCTGCCTGTTGAGCCTGGGGTGGGAAAATCTGGTTGTATTATTCACTCTGGTGCCATTTTAATTATTTTTAAAGTTCTAATTTTTAAAAGTACATTATATATGCCTAACAACATAGATGAATCTAAAAATCATTGTGGTATGTGACAGAAGCCAGATAAAAAATGCAATTACTATAAGATTCATTTTATATAAAATATAAACTAATCTGTAATGGTAAAGAACATATCAAAGGTTAATCTTTTGGGAGTAATGGAAATGTTCTTATCTTCAGTCTCATAAATGCATTCAATGGCTTAAACTCGTGGAATTGTACACTTTCAATGGATGCCATTTATTGTACATAAATTAGTCTGCAGTGAAGTTGATAAGGGAAAAATTAGACACCTAGAAACCACTTAGGAAAAAGAAATATTGTTTTGTAATTTTACATATGTTTAAATCCTGAGTTTCTGGAAGAACATCAGCAGAATGAAGGTGGAGAAAATAGTGTAAACAAAGTGGAAGGGATCTTAGGAGTAAACTCGTGGTCTCTGAGTGACAGGGGATGGAGAGAGTGTGATGGTGTCAATGTTTCCACATTTCTGAGTGCGAGGAAAGAAAGCTGGAGCCACTAAACCACCACCATCCCGCCCCAAACTATCGCTCTTACCATGTACTTTCTGCTGCAGTTTTCACTCTGGCAACATTTATGTTTATTGTCCAGGACAAGGAGAACTGCAGCTACTACAAGCATCTGTAAGGAGGGGAGAAATGTGAGAAATGCAGTGCTGCTTCACACTCCTGCTCCTGATCAGAGAACAGTGACTCCAAGCATAGTCCCTGGAGTCAGGCAGACCTGGGTTCAAATCCCAGCTCTGGCACTTCCTAGCTATGTGAACTGGAGAGTCGTTCCCTACAACACAGTGTGAGAACTCACTTCCCTGAGTTGTCATGAGGTAATATGTAACATTGGAGCTTAGTGCTAGATTTATAGTGTTTAATAAATATTAGCTATTATCATGGTTTATAATAGCCCAAAGCTAATGATTAAGGAGGAATAGATGGTAGGGTGAGGAGAATGCCATCTTTGGCAGCAAAGCTGCTTTTCTCACTGACTGAGTTGTGGAGGACAAAGGAAACCTATTCACCAGAGTTTGCAGTTTGACAGCCCCACTGCATTTACTGCCCTCTGGGAATGGAGATGACAGGCATAGTTAATCTGAAACTATGTCTCTTTAAAGTAAGTTTAGTCTCCCCATGCAATCGAGCCTTCTCACATTCAAATTTTCAAGTGTATTTTGTCTGTTTCAAGCAGAAAACTGGAAGAATTCCATGCATTCTGCCTCTCTCTCTCTCTCTCTCTCTCTTTCTGTATCTTAAACAAGGAACTCAAGCTCTGGAAAGAATGTGGTTGTCTTTACTGTTATAATTTAAGGGGAAGGCAGCTATGGACTGCAACCTGTGGGAAATTCTCCATCCCTGACTTATACCCAATGCTCAGTATCAAATCCTCACTGTTATTTTACTATTTGTAGCCAATATTTCCAGTTTCCAAATTCCTTCAGCCCTCATTTCTTTATCTGTCCATTTAATTATTTATCTATATTTTCCCCTTTCTCCTAAAAATATTTTTGTAGTTAAAATAATAAATTTCCTAGAAAATTAAAGTAATTAGTAAAAATAGGAAATAGGTTGTTTCCCATTTTAAATTTTATCTGGACTATAAGCCAGTGAGTCATATATTTCTCTAATACCATTAGTTACTACAGATTTTAAGATCTGGTTTAATCTTTTTTTTTTCCTGGTACTGGGGATCGAACTCAGGACCTTGTGCTTTTGCAAGGCAGGGGCAGTGCCACTGAGCTAAATCCCTGGACCAATTCTGGTTTAATCTTATTTATGCCTTGCACCTTTTTGGTTCATTACAATTACATATTGAGGGAAAAAATAATGGAATAAAGCTGAAGTACAGTATTGGTAGAAATAATTAACTCTGTGCCCTAGTGTCCTGTTGCTCAGACATCAACTGTTGAAAGACAGATTGCCTTGTTTTTGTTTGTTTGTTTTAAAACACAACTGCAATACAGGGGACTCAAGAATAATGGAGGAAAATTACCCATAATTCCACCACCCTCCTGTGTTTTAGCATATTTATTTTCAGTGTTTTCTCATATCCATATGTCTTACATAGTTGCAATACTAATTTACCCAATTTTGTAGTATCTTTTTCACTTAATATAAAATAATATGCATTTTTTATGCTGTCATATTTTCATAATTACATTTTTATCCATGTATGAGGAGAATATGCCAAAATTTATTCAGCCTTTCTCTGCTAGGATGCTCCTTCTTGTTATTTGCTTAATAAATAATGCTATCACAATGTCTGTGTGTATCACTCTTTCATTATGTTGGAGTATTTCCTCAGAATTAATGATAAGATTTAGGATTACTGAGTCAAAAGACATAAGCACATTCCTTGACTTTGATACAGTGTACCAACTCTTCTCCCAAATATTTGCATTTATTTGTGATGCCACTAAGAACATTAGTTATGTACCTATTACATAGCAACTTCAATAGCACTGGACACTAATATCTTCAGGTTTACTAATTTAATATGGTAAACAAAATGAAACAAAAACTGCTTTCCAGTATAATGATTCAAATATTGTAATAGTCAGAAACACAGGGCTGGGGATTTAGCTCAGTGGCGCTGCACCTGCCTTGCAAGCTCAAGGTCCTGCGTTTGATCCCTGGTAGCAAAAAAAAAAAAAAAAAATCAGACACACAAAGATGTAGAGATAGATGATAATGAATTTTCTTTGACATGATTCATAGCCTAGCAAAGTTACAGTACATAATGTATTGTTTTCAGAAATGGGATGATCAGGAAAAGTGTCTTTTCCTCTAGGTTGCCAACATGATTTACTATTGTTTTGTTTATTTTTTAAAGAACACAAAACTATCAAGAAAACTTGGGTTCTTACCACTGGTAATTTGACTTCATATTTTAAAAATACCCTTCATCCATCTCATTAGAGGTATAAAGTTGAGCTATTTAGTGCTGACATGTCCCAGTCTTTGATTGAGTATTTATAATCACAATAATACTGACTACTTACTACTATATCAGCTCTATCCTAGGCACTTTATGTGATTTTATTTATTCCTCACAGTCGCTTTGAAAATTAGATGTCATTATTCACATTTTTAACACAAGACTCAATGTTTTTGAGTGAGTTGCCAAAATCCTCACAGCATGCATGACAGAGCCTAGCTCTGAAGGCAGGTTTGTCTGAATCTCTGTGTCACTGATATTTCCATGCTGTCACAATGCTCCCTCAGGCTACAGAAATTATTGTGCAGGGAGAAAATCTGTTCTGGAAAAGAATAATGCGACTGAAGACTAAGTAGCTTAAATTGATTCATGGGGTTTGTGATATTTTTCAGTTTATTATTTTTACAAGGCAGTGTCCCACAAACTTTCATTTAGGACTAACTTCCTGCTTTGCTGAAGTTCCATTGCTGAGTAGCTTATTGAAAACAAAGCTACACCCCAAATCCTAAAGGACTACCACCCCCTCCCCCTCTACCCATCTTCTAAATCTCAAACCTAAGATCAGTAGGATGATTTTCTACAACTCTCCATTCTGCAATCCCAAATCTAAAAATCACACTTACCATTACTCCTGAGAAACAGAGTCCTTCAAAATACCACACGTAGTTGGTGAGTTTATTGCTGGATGCATAGAAAGTTTGCCCGTTTGGGAAATACAATAATATATTCACAATGATACTCCAAAGTGCAAGAGAAATCAGCAGACAACTTAGGCAGCCTCCACACTTCCAAGACCCCATTTTTCCCTGCTTGGAACCTGCAGATTTCAAGAATACAGAATCACATAAAGCCTGTCTTTCTTCTCACCTGTCTTTTTTGCTTCCTTTTATATTACCTGCCACTTTCTGGGTCAGAGACCTTCACTTCATATTCATGAGGAGCCAGCACTTGGACTACAACAGCAGCCAACAATCTCAGTGTGAAATAGTGGTTTACTGTTCGGAGAACAATAGACAATGATCACGGCTGAAGAGCTGAGTTGGTCTTCATCCTGTGCCAAAAGAATGAGGTGTTTTTCACTGCTTTTGAAAATAAGTCATTTTCCTCTGAATTAGAGCATCGGAGACTTAACCCCCAAGAAGGAAGTTAAAGGGAGAACTGGAATTGAGCCCGGCAAATTTCAACCAGCAGTAAAGAGAAAAGTACCAAGGATGCTCTTTCTAGAGCATGGTATGATTGTTATCCTTTTTTATATATCGCTCTTTAACTCCATGTTCTTTATTGTCTGGTGACTATTGAGCATTATTCAAACTGGAAGGGGTACACAGAGGACTAAGGAACCGGTGAGAAAAACAAGACATCACAATTGGTGACTTGATTGTTATAAGATCAGTACAGCTTTCTTTCCATGAGTCACAGCTATCACCTCTGCCTCTCAGGCATAAATGCATATTTTTTTTCTTACTGTTAAGGAAAAGGAGAGAAAAGAAGGTGAGTAATTTGATTAATATTTTGTAAACAATGAGTTTGAAACAAGGATTAGGAATTCTGCCTTACAAATTATTGCCTTAAGTTCAAAGAGCCACAGATGTCTTCTAATTATGATGACATGAGAAAGGAATTATGGGAAGGAGTCTGGGTCCCAGCATGTTACAGACAACGTGAAAACCACAGAAAAGACCTCAAGGGTTGCTTAACCTAGATTCCAGTCCTTCTGTTGGGACCCTGCTTAACTCAACTTTCTTAAGTTTCAATTTCCTCAGCTATGAAATGGGGTTATCCCTGAATAGTAATGTGAAGATTAACAAGATTGTTTATGCAAAACATCATATCAGGTGCATATAAGCAGCCATGAACGGGAGCCATCAGTCTCTCTCTCTCTCTCTCTCTCTCTATCTCTCTCTCTGCTGGGGATGAACCCAAGGCCTCATACATACTAGGCAAGTACTCTACCACTCACTACATCCCCAGCCTGATAGTCATCAGTCATAATAAAAGGGCTCTACCAGGGTAAGGAAGGAGGATAGAAAGTTCGAGCCATGGCAGCACAACTTAGCAAGACCCAGTGTCAAATTAAAATTAATAATATTATTATTTTTATTATGGCAGTTAAAGGAACAAAATTGTCAAAATAATACATAAATCAGAAGAAAGTTTGCTTATTTACTCTTCTTTGTATCCAGAGTTCTGAATCATGAAGTCCTAAATAGTTCTCAAAACTATTTACATTTAATATGATCTTGTCTTCCTGAAACAATTAATACTTTATAGCATACATGCTTTTGATTCCAGAGAATCAAAATTTATTTTCATAAGCATAATTGTAAGATTACATTATAATTGTACTTTTATTTAGAGAATTTAGATACTTGGAGCCACTTTTGGATTCAAACAAAACAGAGAACATGACAACAGAGAAATTTAAGGTGGAGGACAAGATGATCGGAGGAAAGAAACTGAGAGGCCCAGAGATTGGAATGATCATTTACAACAGATGTTAACAGTGGCAGGTGTAGACAGAGTGACTCACTTAGAAAGTGCCTTCCAGGAATGAAAGGAAGTCACCTTGAAGGACAGTGAACTAAGGGTAGGATGTGTTGGAAAATTTATCCAGTATTGAAATTGACATTCTCTTCAGACATTTATTACAACATTTGCCCCCATACACATCAACATTCAAGCAGAGGTGCCTGAAAAATGAAAAATGTTTTATTTGATGCTCAGTTTTCTTCATCTGAAACCTGCTCTCATGGAGGTTCTAATAGGCACTGAAAGGAGGAGCAAGAACAGAGACAAAAGGAGGACAAGATCACCACAGAAGAGTCATTACCTATGGAGAAGCCCAGGAGTTGAATCAGACATATTTGCAAGGTTCTAAGGAGGTTTAATCTAATTGAGATTTCATAAAAGTATTTATTGCTGATTATTTTATATTTTAGAGAGGCGTGACAAGAATACATTTTGTTGAAGTTTACAGAGAATGTAGTCTTAGAATATTTTCCACATTGTAGAATACCGTAGCTTCCAGGAATTTTCCAAGTCAGTGAGGTGAACTATCACACTCAGTCAGAGACCCCTCAAAATAATCATGATGAATTACTGTCTATTGAGTATTTTCCATGTGCCAGGTTCTATGCTAGACATTTTCACAAGTATTAAAAATAAACAACTCTTTCCCATTAATTCTTTCAGTGATACAAAGGTAAAGGTTTTATTACCCCCATTTTACATGTGTACAAAAACCATCTGTTGTGGATTGACTAATGGTCAACTTGTAATGCCCAGCTGAACTGAATCAACGTGGTCTAGGCATGGAGGATCCACCTGAGGATTGTTGTCAATAGCCATAGAAGAAAACTAGAGGGGAAGATCTTGGCATGTTGATTTTCTAGGAGAAGCTTGCTGCAGATAGTTTTCCTGATGCAAACTGAGCTGTTCTTTTCAGAGGAAGAATTTGGGTCCTCGCTGTTGTTGGGAATGGCTGCTGTTTTTGTCAGGGGAGCTCTGATATTCACCGTGAGCATCACTTCCTGGCTCCAGTGTGGATCCTTCAGCTTGGGGACACAAATCCTTCATCTTACAGTGTAGGTTTTCTGGCTTCCACCACTGGCCTTTGGGCCTTTCTGGTGTAGATCCTCAATATAGACAAGCATAAGACATTCCCATGGGCTCTAGGACACTGGCTGGATTCATGGAAGACATTGCCTTGGACCTTTACTTCCTATTACACAATATCAATTATACATTTTTAAAATTACAATATCAAGTAAATATCAAGTGAATGTCTAAAGGAGCAGGGGAATTGGGAGGAGTAAGGGAAAGAAGGGAAAAGAAAAAATACGAGAAAAGGAAAAAAATGGAAACAAAGTCTTTGCAAATAGGGAAGGGTGGAGGGGGTGATGGGAGGGCAGAGGATGGGGAAAAAAATAAGAACCAAGATACTCATGTAACAGTGCAAGATCCCAATGATGAATGTAACTGTATTTTATACCTAAAATGTACCAATAAACTTAATGGGGGGAAAAAAAGACATTGCCTTGGATTCTAAGCCTTTAGCTGGACTTGTGTGGGAAATTGCTGGGATCCAGGCCCTTGGCTGGATTCTTTGGGCCTCTAGTGTACTCCTTTGTGTTTGACTTTTTGAGTAATTATCATAAAATAATCCTATAAACTATGAGTACTGTAGTAAATGTATTATCTTACAAAAACCCTGACTATAACATCATCTAAGAAAAATTTTAGAAACTTACTCAGGAGCTAGAAGATAAATCCAAATCTTTTATACTTTTTGGACTATTGCATCACTTTTATCCTTGTCTGATACATTTCTATGCAGTGACCCCTTCTCTTTCTTTGCAAATAGGTTTTAAATAGGAACATTCTGATTCCTTGGTAGTGGCTGCCTATAGGGTGATTTTGAAGGTCTCCTGGCTTCAATGAGAGGGATCTTCAGGCCAGCTAGTCTGCCTAAATAGGTAAGTGATATCTGCTACAGATACAGGGTCAAGGAAGTGCAAAGTACATAGCTAGTATTCTCTGGACTTGGTCAATATTCAAATAGTGTGTGGTTTCATGTGAATAGTGATGGTTTCATGTCACAGGTAGTTATTGAGACTTCAGGGACATGCTTAACCAATTGTCATTTGGAAAACTGTTCAGTAAGAGCAACAAAATGAATGAAGAAAATGTAACTGGCTGAAAAAAACCTGATGAAATTGTGAAAAAGGAAGTTGAGCAATTTCCTTATCTTTGGTTATCCCATTAGTGAAAATATCTAATGAAGTCTCTTCAGAGAATGAAAACATTTACTTAATTTTATGCCTAGGAAAAGTTTTTAACCTGCCTCTGAAAAAATGTGTCCTAATAAATAACATCCTTGAAGCTCTTTGCCTTCAGTAAGCTCTCAATTTTCCTGCCCAAAATTTCTTACTAAATCAGGATTTTTTGTTGGTCGCCAGTAACTGTGAAGAGTCACTGTAATGTTGTGCTTATTGGCTGCTTCTGGTCTCGGCTTCCTGTTCTCAACAGCAGAGATGAGGAAATCCGCAGGATGCCTGCTACCGGGAGACTGGGTGACTCAGGAGGAAACACTCCACCTAAAATAGTTTTGGTGTGCAGCCTCTGAGTCACTGTGGAGTCAAAGTTCATGTGTAATCCTGAAATTAGTCCCGCAGGTGATGAAGAATAGGGAAGAAGGAAGCATCTGAAAGAAGTTTATCAAAGACAAAAGTTTGCCAAAATAATAAAAAAACAATTAGCAGCAGAAAGGGCTAATATTTTAGAAAAAAAATTTATTCTGAGAATTCAAAGTAGATGAATTGTGATTTCCTCCACTGACTATGGCCACAAATCCTGGTTAGGGTCCACAAGGACCCACTTTGCATGAATGTTTGTATAAAAACACATTAGGACAGCAGCAAAGAAACAGCTGTGTAAACAGAAGTAGTGTTCCTGATTTTTGTGTTTAACATTCTTTCTCAAGATTTATCTGGACCAGAGTCGAATGGAAGACGCCTAGTCACCCCGCTGCAGACAGGCAGGTCTGCCCACGCCCTGCCGAGGTCCCCAGTCGCGCAGAATATGCCGAATCATCCCGCTGCACACAGGAAGGTCTGTGCACGCCCTACCGAGGTCCTGAGTCCCGCGGAAGACACCGAATCAGCCCGCTGCAGACAGGCAGCCACCTGGTTCCACATTACAAAGACGCAGAGGACACCAGACCACCAGACCAAGGTACTGAGTCCCGCTGTTCCCGGCCCAGAGGTAGGGGCTTCTGAGCTGCCGTCCCACTACTCCTGGTCCAGAGGAAGGGGCTTCCCGGTCACCATCCCTCCCGCTGCTCCCAGCCCAGAGGAAAGGGCTTTTGGGCCACCTTCTG
>NW_004624730.1:26589077-26599567 GCF_000247695.1 Heterocephalus glaber
GATGCATTATGTAAAGGTACAATTCCCAATGAGAAATGTAATTGTGTTGTATACCTACAATGTACCAATAAAAGAATTAAAAAAAAAAAAGATTTATCTGGACCAAAATGTCTACTCTGCCAATAGACTCCAGTTTTATCTTTAACTAATGGTAAACATCGAGCTTTTTGCTTACTAGGAGAAAAACTGGAGTGTACAGTTTCTATCTAAATCTCTTCCAGAAATACGCTGCACTTGGAACATCCTCTCTGACCTTTGATCTTCCCACCATTTTACTCCCTTCCAGAGAGTTCACTCATTTATTCAAATTGTTCTCCGTGAGGGACTGGGAAACTACAGCCAATCATTTATTCTTGAAATATGTATTAAGCATCTATCTGAGTTTTGAGGCAAAGAACACCCATTCCCTGTCCCCAGGATGCTCAGAAGGTCTAGCTGAGAAAATGAGTATGTTTAACAACAAATTTTGAATCTCCAGTAGATTTAACCTTGGCTTTTTGAAAGGATGGAAACCTCAGATGGAGCTGGGTTTAGCAGAGATTTCTTGGAAGGTTGGAGACAAAACTGAGTCTTCAAGTTAAGAAGCAGGTAGCTGGGCAACCTAAGAGTCAATAAAAATTAAATGTTCATCAAAAATGCAGTATATGATGCTTAAGTGAATCTTTGGAAATAAAAATGATGAAGCATCTTTTAGAGATATCGGGAAAATCTGAATATAGATAGTATAAGACAATGTTAGAACAATTTGGATGTGATAACAGTATTTCAATGTCCAGAAGATTGTTCTAATATTTAGAAAATGCATACAACTTACTTTGAAGTGGCTTAGCAAAATAAAGAGAACTAGGAGAAGAAGAGGACAAGGAGGAGTATATTTATAAATAGACTTTTCATAGAATAATTGAAAAAAGTTCCCTGGTAACCTTTTATTTTGTGAATGGCAATGCTGTACAAAATCCAAGGGGTACTTTTATCTTGGAAATGCAAGTAGAAAATCAATGATCTGCTCAGACTGTTGTATTAGCTCTGAGGCACTGCGTAAGAGAGAATGTGGTCCACCTGAAGCCAATTAAATTGGACTGTGTCCTGCTGCTTATGAGATGCAAAGGATAGAGTTGGGAGGTTGAGGGAGGTTGGAGCTCAGAGCTCACAGGGTCTCATGTATGACAGGCTGAAGAATTCAGACTTTATCCTCAGGAAGTTGGAGCGACTAACTGGAGATGTCGTAGAGGCTCATTCTGGCTTCAATTTAGAGAATGTATAGTTTAGATGATGTGGAACCAATAGATCAATCAAGACAGTAATTCCATCTGAAATAAAGGCCAAACTCTCATAAAAATGTAGAGCAGCAAAAATTCTCATTCGTTGCTGCTGGGAATGCAAAATGGTACAGTCACTTTGGAAAACAGTTGGGCAGTTTCTTACAAAGTTAGACATAAATACCATGCAATCCAGTAAGCACACTCCTAGGTGTTTGTTCAAGATCAATAAAAACATGTCCACACAGAGATCTGTACTGTAACATTTAGAGCCACTTTATTCTTGATCACCAGAAACTGGGAATATTAACAGGCAAATAGTAAATGAACTGTACATCCATAAACAAAAACTAATCTATAAAAAAGAAGAACTACTGATACTTCAACATGGCTGAATCTCAGAAGCCTTTGTTAAGTAAAAGAAGCCTGACCACATAATATGTGATTGCGTTCATAGGACATTCTGAAGAAAAATAAAGCTATGTGGGTGAAAATCAGATAGGCAGTTACCAGGGGTTGGGGGGGGGTTGGATTGCAAGAGGGTACATGAACTTTCTGGAGGGACAGAAATAATTTATACAGTTTTGAAAGCTGTATACCTACAAAGTTTGCATTTTACTGTATGGAAATATATCTCAATATACCTCACCTCAAAAAAAGGACATTGAGACAGATTGGATAAAGAATAAGGAAGAAAAGCAAAAGATATTTCAATGATTAAGAAAACAGAGATACTAATTTAAAAACAGTGGAGATGTTAGAGGATAGCACCTGATGTAGCTAGTTGACCGCTGCAAGAATGAGATGCTAGATTAAGTTATAGCAAGGAGTAACTCGGGAGATACTAAAATATTATCCATTCATTTTAATGTTATTGATTTAGAGGATGCTATATAGTCTGAATGCTGGTGTCACCTTAGAGTTCATATGTTAAAACCTAACCCCCCTGTGGCCAACTTGGTACAAGCATGAGAACAATATTATTAACTTTTAAAAGTATATAGAGGATGCTTAAAAAGAAATTGTTATTCTGTGACTATCCCAAAAGTTTCTGTACATATATATGTATGCACATGACTGTCTCTAGACATCTAATCATAACCTTCCTTGGAACATGTTTTTCATTGATTTTATATGTTCTATAAACAGTTTAAATATGTACAAAATGATTTAATTCTAACTTACAAAATACTAGATTTTTTAAAAAAATAAAGCATGCCAGAGCTGTTGTGGCACTCACCTGCAGTCCCAGCACTCTGGAAGCTGAGATGGGAGGATCTCCGTGAGTTCAAGGCCAGCCTAGGGTACCCAGTGAGTTCAAGGCCAGCCTGAACTGCATAGCAAGACCCTGTCTCAAAAATAAATAAATAAATAAATAGATTATATATATATATAAAGGATGCCTATAATAAATATGGTGGTAGCAGTGCACATGGAGAGATGTTAAGAGAATAGAATTTTTTCTAGGAAGTGATTCTTTAGACAAGATGAGCTTGCACATGGGCACATACACCTATCAAAATCAACTGTAGTATTGTAGAGAGAAAAGATTAAAAATCTACCTTCCATTAATAGAAAATTGGTTATATAGATTATGATATAATCTATGCAGTGGAATACTATGCAGATAAATCTGTATTATGTGCTGATAGGCAATGATAGCTGAGTTTTAATAATACTGTATATAGAATGTTACCATTTATAGAACAAAAGAAATGTGATACTGTGCACACACACATATATGCACAGGCATAGACTAGGCATAGAATTTCTGGACGACTATGACAAGAAGCTATTATATCAATCAGAAATCATGCAATAATTTGAATAGATAAGGTTTATCCCAATGAATGATTATTTACTGGGAATTTACTAGGCAGGAATAGGGGAACTCTAAAAACTACTCTAGGGCTGACAAAGTGCCGATCAAAGGAACAAACTCCGAAGGGAGTGCCCCAGAGGGTTGGATTTAGAACTCGAGACAGCAAAGCCCTGGCTGGTGAAGAACTTTGCTGGGCGGCGTGAGGTCAGAGCTGGTCCGAGCGTGACAAGCTGGGAGCCACAGGCCAGATCTGGCAGCACGGAAATTGTCTCACCTGGGAGCCAGCAAGCTGAGGCTGGCAGGCAAGACACCATTTTCTGGGGGTGCTGACAAAATGCATGGGGAACTGCTGAACTTGAAGGGAAGCTGGCTAGGACCCCAGCTGGATGCTGTCACTGACCCTGGGCAGAGAAACCAGAGAGGCACCAGAGAATCTTCTGGGGTGCGCTCCATCGGCGGTTCTCCTGTAACCAACTCAACATCGCAGAAGCAAGAACAGAACATTTACCAGAACCGGGAGGAGAATCCTTGTTCCTGCGGAGCCCCTCTACTGCCATCTACTGGCAAAACTTAGTATGTCACCTAGCAAACGAAAAACATTCATTACCACAAACAGAGAAATAAAGGGTGGGTTTGGCGCTAAAAAGCAATAAATTTGTAAATGCCACAGCTAATAGCAGCTATATCTGGGGAGAAAAACTGGTTGGTGAAGTTCATATGTGAGGGAGAAACTTACTTGCTGCTGTAAGTCTTTAATGTTTGATTTGAGAAAATTCTTTAACTCATTTGTTTTAGGCCTTTTTGTGTTACATAACAGAATAGTGTAGACTGAGTAATTTATAAAGAAAATAAATGTATTTGGTTCGTGGTTCTGGAGGCTGTGAAGTCCAAGGGCATGGTGCTGGCATCTTTTTGGCACCCGATGAGAGCCTTCTTGCTATGACATCCACGTCAGAAGGTGGAAGGACAGAAGAACAGCATGTACGTGCTAGTTAGTCAGCAAAAGTCAAACTCAGATCCTCAAGCCCTTTTATAATCAGCATCAATCATGGGGGTGGAACGCTCACGGCCTAAACACCCCCATTAGGCATTAGCACCTTCCTCCTGAAACTGTTGCATTGGGCATTAAGTTTCCAACAGAGGGCGAGGATTTAGCTCAGTGGCCCCGCACCTGCCTTGCAAGCACAAGGTCCTGAGTTTGATCCCCGTACCAAAAAAAAAGTCGTTCAAGTAACTTTTGAACATGGTGGCCTGGCTGTACATTCTTGGTGAGATAAGAACAAAACTAACTACAAAGAAATCTTGATAATAATTTGATACAGACATTCATTTCCTTATATCTTTGATAATGGTTTTTTAAAAATCCTTTTATTACAGATTTTTCATGCATCCTTCTTACTTTGTTCAAAAGTCAGAACAGAACAGTATAAAAAAGTATACTCAAAGAAGTACCAAATCCATTTTTTCCTTCCACTCTATTGCCACTTTCTTCCATGAGTAGATATTTTCATTAGTCTCTGTGTTGCCCTTTCTGTGTTTCTTTTTCTTGGTCAGGGGGAGGAATAAGCAAATATATACCCATTTGCCACATTTTCTTATTTCCTCCTGTTTTTTATACACTGTGCCACCTGCACCTAATATTTTCCTTTTTTTGTATATCCTTTTATTGGTACATTTTAGATGTACAATATAATGACATTTATCATTGGAGATATGCACCTTTACATACTCTCTTGGTTCTTATTTATCCCCCCTTCCCCTGCCCTCCCTTCAACCCCTCCATCCCTCCCTATTTACAAAGACTTTATTTCCTTTTTTCCATTTTGTCATATTAATTCCATTCCTTTCTTCCCTTTCCCCTACCCCTCCCACTTCCCCTTCCCCTTTGACCCTTTTCTTCCTATTTCACATTATCTATTATACCTTTTAGTCCTTATTTACACTTTCAGTGTCTCACACTAGAGAAACTATTCAGTATTTACACATGTGTGTCCTATTTATTTCACTTAAGAGTATGGCCTCAATGTGCATCCATTTAGCAATAAATGTCTCTAATTTCTCGTTTTTGATGGCTTAGTCGTACTACGTTTAAAAAAAACACACATTTTCTTTATCCAGTCTCCAGTTGATGGGCATTTGGGCTGTTTCCAAGTTTTAGCTATTACAAACTGTGCTGCTATGAACATGGGTGCACATATATCACTGTGGTATGATTCCTTTAATTCTTTGGGGAAGATACCCAGCAGGGGAATAGCTGGGTCAAATGGAACTTCCAGTCCTAGTTCTTTGAGGTATATTCATACTGATTTCCACAGTGATTGCACCAGTCTACACTCCCACCAGCAGTGGAGCAGTGTTCCTCTTTCCCCACTGCCCCGCCAGCATTTGTTATTGGTTGATTTCATGATAGCAGCCATTCTTTCTGGAGTGAGGTGGAATCTCAGCGTTGTTTTCATTTGCATCTCTCAGATGACCAGTGATGTTTAACATTTTTTCATATGTTTATTTGCCATTTCTACTTCTTTGTGTGAGAAATGTCTGTTCATTTCAGATGCCCATTTTTCGATTGGGTCTTTAAATTTGGGAAGTCTGATTTTTTTTTAAGTTCTTTATAGTTTCTAGATAGTAGACCTTTGTCTGAGGGACCGCTGGTGAAAATTTTTTCCCACATTGTGGGTTGTCTCTTCACACTGCTGGTGATTTCTCTTGCTGTGCAGAAGCTTTTTAGTAAGAAAAGATCCCACTTGTTGATTGTTTGTGCCAGTTCATGGCCAACTGAGGTTTTGTTCATAAAGTCTTTTTCTGCCCCAGTATCTTCAAGAGTTCTACCTAACCTCTGATCCAGCCTGCACCTAATATTTTTCATTTAATATCTTCTGGGAAATCACTCCTTATCAGTTTACACAAATCTTTCTTCTTCATTTTTGTTATGCCAGCAAACTCCATCATATAGCTATACCACAGTTTGATTATTAGGGGTTGTTTAAATTATTTCCAATATTTTACTGTTATAAGTAGCATCATAATGAAAAGCTTTGTGCACGTGCTCTTTCATATATATGAAGGTATATCATCAATGTAATTTTCTAGAAGTGGTTTTCCTGGGTCCAAAGGTAAATAATATAATCATAATTGTTAGATATTGCCCATTTCCCTGATTGGGGAGGGGTTGTATCATTTTTGCATTTTGGTGGACATTGTATGACAGTTCTTGCTTCCTCCACAGCATTGCCCACAGAGAGTGCTATCAAGCTTTTGAACTAGTGTCCCTGATGGGTGAAAAGTGATATCTCTGTGTAGCTTTAATTTGCATTTCTTTTCTTTTTTTAAATTTTGTGATACATAATAAATGCATTCATCGTGGGGGATTGGTACATACACATATTGGATATGAATGCTTTGTACTTCCCTTTCCCTTCCCCTCCCTCTCATCTCCCCCCACCCTCAGATCCCCGTCCCACTTCCACAAAGTCTCTACCAACCTGAACACACCTGACCTGGTCTGCTGTCAGGTGCATTTCTTTTATTGTGAGCAAAGTTGAATATTGTTTTACATGTTTAAGGGCCATTTTAAAATCTCTTCTGTAAACTGTTTCTGTCCATCTTTCTCTATTATGTGACTTTTCGATTTTGTTCTATTTTTATTTTTTGTTCTATTTGTTTTATTTTGTTCTATTTTTATTATTTTTTATCTACTCTTAACATACTAAAGAGATTTATTCTTTGTAATAAAGGTTGCAAAAATTCTCCACTAGTTTTTATTTGTCTTTTGATTTTGCTAATGACATTTTATGCCTTGCAGGAAAAAAATCTTATTTTATGTTATTAAATTTATCAAGATTTTCTATTATTGCTTTGGGATATTGCTTGATAGTTTAAAAAATTCTCTTTAAACCCAATCATAAAGAATTAATTCATATATTCTTTTAGTACTTTTATGCATACAATTTTTTTAAAAACAATATTTTCCTAGTGACTATCTTTATCATTTACTGCATTTCATGTCAAAAATAAAATCAGATCAAGTTAGAAAAATTTAAACTTTATTATGGATACAAAAGAACAGTTTGTCAGGCAGGTGACTTTGAACCCAGAATGGTAAGAATCTCACAAAGCAGAAAAGGAGGAAATATTTTGACCTTTTTTGTGGTTGACCATTATATACATTAACATTCCCTTTAGGGCAAGTAGAGCTGTATAAGCTGATTTATCTATATTTTATTAGCTTAATTTTACTGAATCAGGTCAATAAGGACATAAAAGATTATTTTTTTCATTTATCACTAAAAATTAGCATTTCAGGAAAATCAGAATGGCTGAAGTTTTGGTTATATGGTTATGGGCGGTTAGTTGCCTTTGGGAAATATCTAAAATGTAGCATCCAGACTTGTCTTCCGTTTGCCTATTTGTGTTACATATTTTAAAATCACACACAAGTATTGCTCATCTGTTTGTCTTGAGAATTAATTTTTTAAAAGAGTGCAATGTCTATGGGTTGTGGTGACTAATTGCATGCAGAGGTTGAAGTAGAGGAAAGTGCCCAGGCTACTCTTAGACTTCTTTCTTAGATGCCTTGGGTTCATTCTTATCCATCTTAGAGAAATGTTTACCCAGTGCTGGTCACTGTGCTTGCTACATGGTAAATTCCTAATAAGTGTTTGTTGAATGAAGGTATTTTAAAGTAAATGACATTGTACAAACCTTATTATTTTTACAAATGTTTTGGTTTTATCATCGTTTTTCCTTCCTATGAATAAATAAATCAGTTTTATTTCCTAGTCCTTTCTAGAATAGATTTAGGCAATATACTAAACTTTGCTCTAACCATCCCTAGAGTATGGGCTCTCAAATTGGGTATGTCAGTGTTAATTTCTCATCATTATTATGATGCACATTCATGTTAATTTACCCTCCCATAGTCTGTCCTTACTGATATATCTCAGAGTAAATTACATATGATGTAACACTGGGTTAAAAAGTATATTTTATCTTGCATTTGTGTAGTGCTTATTATATTCCAACTTCTATTTTAAACAATCTACCAATATTAGATCATTTAATCTCCATAACAACCATGCAAGTGGGTAATATTATTACTTCCATTTTATGGAAAAGGAAACAGACACAAAGAGGCTAAATTGCTTACCTGAAGTAATACAGCTGGTAAGAATTCAGCTGAGCTCCTAACAGGGTAATGTGACTCTAGAAGGAACCCCAGACCTAGGCTGCCTCTTAGCAAGCCTTTAGCCTTATGTTGGATGGCCAGTTGGCCTTTCCATAGCATTTTTACACATTTAGATCAGAAGATTAGCCTGCATGTGTCTCCTGTGGTTTCCATCTACAATCTCTACACCCCCACCTAGCTGTCTGCAACACTACACACTGTCCATCAATGAATTCAAACTCAGAAACTGTAAAAGCAAAAGGACTTTATCTGAGGTATTGGGGATTGCAGTTTGCAAAACACAGATTAACATAGCTCCAAATCAGTGCTTCAGAGAAGGCAAGGAAAGTAGGGGCTTAAATAGGCAAAGCAGTATGTAACAGTCAGAATATCTTTGTAAGAAACTTGTGGTGAAGTTGAGAAAGAACAGATACTATATGACAGGGGCTATGGAACTGTTAGAAAGTAAAGAAAAGAATGCATATACTTAGTAAAAATGTTCATAATCTCTTGTTGTTCTTCTGAGATCTGGGCAGGATCTGTTGTAGCTGCCTGCAGTCAGGAGGTGACCAAAGTACACGTTCCTAGGCAGAAGCTGGAGTCATGCATGAATCTTCCCTTGGTGGCCTCCAAACTCCATTCTGAAGGGCTCTTTAAATCCTTTTGAATCATTATTTCTCTTTTATTTTCACAATACATAATTCTATAAAAACATACAATAATGTACACACATTAGCATCCAAACTAGAGAATAGAGAATGATTTTCTAAAGTTACCACAATCCATTCTTGCTTTAAAGAAATTCTCCCTTTGCATTACTAATGAGAACCCTTAACTTGAATCCTGCTAACTTTTTGACTTTCTCCATAAACTTGCATGAACCTCTGACTTTCTATTTGTGTGATGAAAACTCACTGCAGTAATTGTTTTTCCACAAGGAGTCATTTTACTCTCCAAGCCCCACCTAGATGGATGTTTTTCAAAGGTTTGTCATGATAGGTCATTGATTAGGATACAAAATAGAATGGGCTGCTATAGCACCATTCCCAGCACAGCAGAGGAGGCTTCTGGGCCACCTTACCAGCAATCCCAGCTCAGAGGTGAGCCATGTGGGCACCAGCAGCACCCCACCCCCGACCCCCATTGAAATGAGAAGACATGTAAACAAGCCTTAAAAACAGATTTCCAGATCACCTACAGCAACCCCAAAGGGAAATGAGATGGAACACTCTGATACTCAACCACCTGGACTCCCTGAACTGGCAACAAAAGAGGATCTGGAAAAAATGAAGTCAGAAATAATTTCTCAGATAATAGCAGAGATTGTGCCCATAGTGGAAGACATGATTAATAAATTTAAAAAGACACAGATAAAAAAAATAGAGAAGCTGAAGAACATGATGGAATCCCAACATAGAAAACAAATGGAATCCATAAAACAGATGCAAACAGAGTTCTAGGAGATTAAAAACTCCATTAAAAGTCTACACAGCAGAATGAGCCAAGATGAGGACAAAATTTCAGATATAGAAGATAAGTTTGCAATTAGGGATCAGGAAAAGAAAAATTTCCTTAAAATAGTAAGGGTCCATGAGAAATCAATCCAGCAGCTGCTAGATAATGCAAAAAAGAATAACATAAGACTAATCAGAGTCAATGAAGAAACAGGAGAGAGTGCAGACAACATAAAAAACTGTCCACAGAAGTAATGCAGGAAAACTTACCGAGTAGGGGAAAAGAACTTGACATACAGATAAGTGAGGCATAGAGGACTCCAATTAGCCATGATCAAAAAAAAATGTAAACATAGGGATATAATAATTAAGATTCCAGAAACCCGAGAGAGGGTGAGCCAGTCCCAGCACCCAGAAGGAAGTGCCCCCACCACCATCCCAGGCTCCTAGGGCAGTGAAGCTCAGCCAGTTCCAGCACCCGGAAGGAAGCTCCCCCGCCTCCATCCCAGGCTCCTAGGACAGTGAAGCTCAGCTGGTCCCAGCACCTGGAAGCAAGCTCCCCCACTGCCATCCCAAGCTCCTAGGGCAGAGAAGATGAGCCGTGTGAGCACCAGAAACACCCCACCCCCATGGAAATGAGAAGACACATAAGCAAGCCTCAAAAACAGACTTCCGGATCACCTACAGCAACCCCAAAGGGAAATGAGATGGAACATGCTGATACTCAACCACCTGGACTCCCTGAATTGGCCACAAAAGAGGATCTGGGAAAAATGAAATCAGAAATAATT
>NW_004624730.1:26626523-26671792 GCF_000247695.1 Heterocephalus glaber
CATTCCTAATTGCATGGATTTGGGCCTTTTCTTTCCTTTTTCTGACAAGGTTGGCTAAAGGTTTGTCAATTTTGTTGATTCTTTCGAAGAACCATTGTTTGATTTCTTAATGATTACCATTGTTTCTGGAGTAAGATGGAATCTTAGCATTGCTTTAATTTGCATTTCTTTCATGAGCAGAGATGTTGAACTTTTTTTCATATATTTGTTGACTATTTGTACATCTTCCTCTGTGAAGTATCTGTTCATTTCTCTTGCCCATTTCTTGACTGGGTCTTTAATTTTAGGTGATTTAATTTTTTGTGTTCTTTTTACATTCGAGATATTAGTCCTCTGTCTGAGGAGTAGCTGGCAAAAAAGTTTTCCCATTCTATAGGTTGTCTCTTCACTCTGATTGATTCTTTTGTTGTATGGGATATTTTTAGTCTGATATTTCATTTGTTGATTCTTGCTGTTATTTCTTGTTCTATTTAGAAAATCCTTTTCTAAATCTGTGTTTTCAGGTGTTTTATTGATTTTATCTTCCAGCAGGTTTAATGTTTCTGTTTTAATGTTTAGATATTTGACCCATTTTGATTTTAATTTAGTATATGGTGAGAGATATGGGTCCAGTTTCAAACTTCTGTAAATGGAAACCGGTTTTCCTAGCACCATTTAAAGAGGCTATCTTTCCTCCAACATATGCTTTTGGCACTTTTATCCTCTGTTCTGTTCCATTGGTCCACGTATCTGTTTTTGTTTTATCATCATGCGAGTTTTATCACTACTGCTTTGTAGTATGGTTTGAAGTCAGGTATTTTAAGGCCTCTTGCTTTGCTCTTGTTGCCCAAAATTGCTTTTGCTATTCTGGGACTCTTCTGGTTCTATATGAATTTTAGGATTGCTTTCTCTAGTTCTCTAAAGTATGCCATTGGTGTTTTTATCGGAATGGTATTGAGTCTATTTAATGGTTTTGGGAGTAAATACCATTTTGACAATATTGGTTCTGCTTATCCAGAAGCTGGGGATATCTTTCTATTTTCTGTGTCCTCTTCAATTGCCTTATCAGAGTATGGTAGTTTTCTTTGTAGAAGTCTTTCACTTCCTTGGTTAGGTTAAATACTAGGTATTTCATTTTTCATGAAGATACTGTGAATGGTATTGTTTTTGTAATTTTCTTCTCATCCAGTTCATTGAGGGTGTACAAACATGTTAATGATTTTTATGTTATGTGTTGATCTTGTATCCTGCTATTTTGCTGAAGTTGGTTATTCTAAGAGGTTTTTTGAATCTTCTATGTAGAGTGTCATGTCATCTGAAAATAATAATAATTTTATTTCTTTCCTATATGTATCTCTTTTCTTTCTTTCTCTTGCTTGATTGCTCTAGCTAATGTTTCAAGTACTATGTTGAATAGAATTGGTGATAGTGGACATCCTGTCTTGTTCCTGACTTTAGGGGGGGATGCTTTTAGTTTTTCCCCATTTAGTATGATGGTACCCATTGGTTTGTCATAAACAGTTCTTATATTCAGGTATGGTCCTCCTATATCTGTTTTCTTTAGAGTTTTTATCATGAAGGGTATTGGATTTTGTTGAAAGCCTTTTCTGCATCTATTGAGATGATGATTTTTTTTCTTTGCTCCTGTTTATGTGATGTATTACATTTATTGACTTATAATGTTGAGCTATCCTTGTATCTCTGGGATGAAACTTGTTTGATCATGATGCTAATATCTTGTTGAGGATTTTTGCATCTATGTCCATTAAAGAGATTGGCCTATAGTTTTCTTTTTCAGTTGGGTCTTTGACTGGTTTGGGGCTCAGGGTGATACTGACTTCCCTAAATGAATTTGGGAGCACTCTATCCCTTTTAATTTCTTCAAAGAGCTTGAAGAATGTCAGCAATATAACATCTTTAAATGTTTTGTAGAATTCAGCAGTGAATGCTTCCAGTTTTGTGCTGGTTTTAGGTGGTAGATTATTACTGTGTTAATTTCATTGATTGTCATTGGGTTGTTAAGCATATTATGTCTTCTTGGGTTAGCTTTGGTTATTTGTATGACTCTAGGAGTCTGCCCATGTCTTCAAAATTTGCTAATTTATCATAATACAATTTTTCAAATCAGTTACCAACTATCTTCTGAATTTCAACAGTATCTGCTGTGATTTCACCTTTTTCATTTCTAATTGTATCGATGTGAGTCTTTTCTCTCTTTCGGTATGTCTGGCTAGTGGCTTATCTGTTTTACTTATTCTTTCAAAGAAGCAGCTATTCAATTTGTAAGATTTTTTAGTCTCAATTTCATTGATTTCCACTCTTATCTTTGTTTTAGTCTATTTGTGCTGCTATAACAATATTTTACAGACTTAATAGAAATTTATCTCTCTTAGTTCTGGTGTCTGCAATATCTGAGATCAGGACACTGGCATTCAGTGTCTGATGAGGGCCTTCTTGCTGTGTCCTCGCATGGCAGGAAACAGAAGGGCAAAAAAGAACCTTGTATAGCTCCCTCCAGCATACCTTTCAAAACATGGACAGCAGAACCCTGAGAGTCTCTGTCCTGCCTGGAATCAGATGGGCAGCTCTCCACCTGGCACCAGCTATAACAAACAGTCAAATGCAAGATATTTTCTTCAGCATCCCTCCACTCTCATTCCAATTGCTGCTCCAGCTATACTGTTGCATAGGCTGAAGCTGATAAGTTTGGTGTTAATACACACCCAAGTGTAAACTCAATTTCTTCCAACAGCATCCATATGAGTAGAAGGAAAGTGCTGTACACAGGACAGAAACTGCCATTTGTTTCCTATTGTCATCATTCAGTGTTGAGTGCTGTGATAGATGGTGATCTCTGCCTCTGATCTCTTCCCATTTTGTTACACAGTTGGTTTCTATGACCAATAGAATATGGCAGAAGGAATGATATGTAACTTCCACTATTAGCAATAAAAGACTGGAGCTTCAATATCTATCTGTCTCTCCCTCTATCTCTCTCTCTCTCTCCACTTACTCTAGGAGACGCCAGCTGCCTTATTGTGAGAAGCTTTGTAGGGAGGCCCATCATTCAGGGAACTCAAACGTTTTTCCAACAGTCACATTAGTGATCTTGGAAGTGGATCCCCCACTCCATCTAGCCTCAGGGGACACCAGAACCAGTTGATATCTTAAGTGAAGATCCTGAGATACTGTGAGCCTGAACTTGAGCTAACCTACTCTTGGATTCCTCGCCAAGAGAAACTATTGTTGGGAGCAATGCTACATAATTCTAGGGAAAAATCATTTGAGTAGGCCTAGTTCTCCTGCCTACAGACCAGCTATAACACTCCAAGACATAATTCCATTTTGGCCTCAGGTCACAAGGGAGATCTCAATGATCCCATGATGCTGTAATGCTCCAGGACAAGACCACACCTGTGGGAGACACCCTGGGAGGAACCACATCTTCATCTGTGTAGTTCCTGGGAGGAACTAAATCTTCATCTGCATAGTTCCTCCTTGTTTTTAGATTTCCACCGCCCCTACCCAGTCTTTTGTTACACCTTGTTCATCCCAATGTGATACTGAAATCTACATTATTCATTTGTTACATTTGTTTCTTAGGATGTACTAAATAAAAGGTGCTGCAAGCTAGGGGTTCTTGTCTGCCGCCCAGAGCACCACTGATCAGACCCAAAGCTCAGCTTCTTCTCAGTCTCATTTGTCTACCTTTCCTGTAACTCACGGTGTGCTGCCGTGGCTCACAGGAGACTAGGACTTACTGCAGAGGTTCTGGTAATGTCCCCTTCCCCTGTTCCCTACAAACTATGAGAAAAAAGTTTGTTGTTTCAAGATTCTAAATTTTAGAATATTCTTCTTTGTAGCACACAATAAAGAATCCAGGCACTTTTCCAATATTGCCCCTCACCAACCTTGATGGATAGCTATAGTGTATTTCACTGAATCTAAGATACCTCGATTTCAAGATGCCCAACTTGTTCTATGAAAAGAAAATGCCATCAACTAAATTATGACCTGTCTTTAGTTTTAAGATACACTCAAATTTCAGGAGTGTTATACAGTGCCAAAAAATGTACATCTTCATAAGCATTCATAAGACATAGCATCTGAATTTGTTTTAGGAATCTCTTCATATGTTTTGGGAAAATAAAAGCATTCTTTTTCATTCTCATGATTCAGTTTGGTGCAGATTCAGTATATGTATGTACAGAGAAGTCTTATGTCCACATGTGTATTACATGACTTTTTGAGTAAATATGGACTCAGCATAAATATATTCTTTTTCTTTTTGGTACTGGGGTTTGAACCAGGGCCTTGCACTTGTGAGGCAGGCGCGGTGCCGCTGAGCTAAATCCCTAGCCCACCATAAATATATTCTTATCTATAAATGCACAAGAAAATCTTTTTGAAGACACAAGTTCTTCCACTTCTCATGTTAATTGAAGGGAGTCATCTTTCTGGATTTTTAACCAGCACTGTGCTGTGTGCTTTCCCTTTCTTCAGTACAAATGTATTGCATATGTGCCTCTTTAAAATCCAGCCCAAGGCGACCCTCGGCTCCTTAGCACAGCTAAAGTCAAATATCTGCTCTGTGTCCACATTCTCACATATATTATCTGAGCCAGATATTTTCATTCCCACTGGACAAAAGAGATAAGACCAGCTGACAGACATTGAGAAACTTGCTTAAGGTAACAAAATTAGACAGTGGAAAAGGCTGGATTTCTATCAAGGTGTTCTCTCTCTGTCCTTCACAGATCCCTGTTCTTTCTCTAAAGAAGAGCGGTATGGTCCTGCCTGTGCCCTTAGAGGACAGTCACAGCAAAGAAAAACAAGGCAGCCAACTCATCTGAGAGTTTCCAGGGGCATCTATGTGCTTTTCACATGAGTAACGTGCTTGCTTTCATTTTAGGAACACTGAGTGTTTTGTAAATATTATCTCATTAGTTCTCATACTGCCAGACATTTTCAAACAAATGAGTTAATGTTTTCAGAAAGTCCTTCAGATCTGAAGGTTAAAGACACAGTATGAACATACAGCATTGTCCTAAAGCCTGAACAGCTGCCACGGAGTTAACCTTGGAGCGCTCTCCTGTGAAAATGTCAAACCTTCCCCATCCTGGAGATACAGGCAGGAATGGGGGGGGACCAGGTCCAACACAGCTGCTGCTGGCTTGGAGATGGAGTAAATCTGTAAAGCAGAGATGCCAAAGGAGACTCCATTGGCAACTCTGGTCAATTATCTGTGCCTGGCTGACAGGTTGAGTAGAGAAGGATCCCTTGGCCACATCCAGGCACATTAGGAGGGTTCTGGAATGATGAGTGATGTTTCCCTTGGGTTCAGGATTGGAGAATTTATCATTCTTGAGATCACCAATCCTCAACTCTGGCTGAATATTAGAATCATCTGAAGAGTTTGTAAACTACAAGCACACAGGTGTTTTCCCAGAACAATTGAATCAAAACTTCAGTGAGTGGGGCCTGGTTATGTATACAGTTTTAAAAGTGCCCAGGTGATTTAAGCTGACAATTCTAATTTAACTTTAATTGAGATTTAATGGGTGATTCTAATCTAACTATAATTGAGATTCACTGCTGTAGCATATAGAGCAATAGTTCTCAGCCTTGACCGTAATTGGGCTTACATAGGGTATATTAGAAAGTTGCTAGTCTAGGTCACCCCCCATATAATCTGATTTAATTGATCCTGGGTGTAACCTAGGCCTTGAGGTTTTGTTTCGTTTGAGAAAGTGAATCATTATGTTGTTCAGGTTGGTCTCAAATTGGGCTCAAGCATTCTTTCTGCCTCAGCCTCACAAGCAGCTGAGACTACAATCCCAGTTCAGCATTAGGAATTTAGAAAGCTAGAGGGCTTTGTTTTAATACAAACTTTATTTTTTAGAGCAGTTTTAGGTTCACAGCAAAACTGAACAGAAAGTACAGAGAGTTCAGCTCATATATACTTCCTGTCCCCATGCACACAGCCACTTCCACACATACAAAGCCTTCCTACCTATTGGGAAATTTGCAACTATGTGGAAATTAAACAACACATTCCTGAACAACTGATGGGCTTAAGAATAAACCAAGGGAAATAAAAAAATATCTTGAGACAAACAAAAATGGAAACACGACATAACAAAACTTAGGGGATGTATCAAAAGTAATTCTAAAAGGGAAGCTTAGGGTAATAGATGCCAATGTTAAGAAAAAAGAAAGATCTCAAGCAAATCTAACTTGACACCTTAAAAAACTAGACAAAGAACAAACTAAGCCCAAAATTGCAGCAGGAAGAGAATAAAGATTAGAGAAAGAAAGAAAGAGAGAGAGGGAGAGAAAGAGAGAGAGAGAGAGAAAACTAGAAATATAATTGAAAAGATATATAAGACTAAGTTGGTTTGGTTTTTTGGAAGGATAAACACAATTAAGAATTCTTTAGCTAAAGTAACTAACTAAAGAGAACAAAAGAGAAGACTCTAGGGCCAGGGATTTAGCTCAGTGGCACTGTGCCTGCCTCACAAGCACAAGGTTGTGAGTTTGATTATGAGTTCGATGCCTAGTAACAAAAAAAAAGAAAGAGCAAGAGAGAGACAGAGACAGAGAGGGGGGTGTTCTGGTAAATAAATAAAAGAGGAGGAGGCATTATAACCTATACTACAGAAATACAAAGGGCATTATGAGAAACAATAGAATAATTACATACCAACAAATTGAATAAACCAGAATAAATAGATAAATTCCCGGAAATATACAACCTACAAAGATTGAATCATGAGGAAATATAAAATCTAAGCAAAATAATAATGAGTAAGGTGATTAAATCAGTTATTAAAGCCAGTGTCTCCCCACAAAAAAAGTTCAGGACCAGATGGCTTTATGGATGAATTCTACCAAGTATTTAAAGAACTAATACCAGTACTTCTCAAACTCTTCAAAATAAATGAAAAGGAGAAAATACTACCAAACTCATTTCATGAGGCTAGCATTTGCCTCATACCAAAGTCAGATAAGGACACTACCAGTAAAGAAAATTTTAAAACAATATCCCTGAAGAATATAAATGCAAAAAGCTCTGAATCAATTACAGGAAACCATACCAAACTGCACATTGAAAGGGTCGTAAATCATGACCCCTGGAATGAAAATATGATTCAACACGTGCAAATCAGTAAATGTAATATACTACATTAACAAAATAAAGAACAAAAACCATGTTTATCTCAATACATGGAGAAAAGGCATTTGACAAAATTCAACATCTTTTCATGATTAAAAACTTGCAAAAAATAAGGTATAGAAGGAATGTATTTCAACATGATAAAGACCATATATGACAAGCCCACCACTGATATTATACTCAATGGTGAAATGTTGAAAGCTTTTTTTCTAAAACTAGGAGCAAGACAAGAGTGCCCATTCATGTCACTTCTATTTAGTGTGATTTTCAAGAGAAAGAATTAAGATACCCAAATTGGAAAGGAAATCATTAAATTACCTTTGTTTATAGAATATATAAATATCCATCCACAAAGATGCCACCATAAAAGCATTAGAACTAATAAATAAATTCAGTAAAATTGCAGGACATGAAACACAATATAAAAATTAAGTGCATTTCTATACACTAATGGGAAAATTTCTGAAAAAGAAATTAAAACAATTCCATTTATAAAAGCATCAAGGGCCAGGGATTTAGCTCAGTAGCACAGCACCTGCCTAGCAAGCACGAGGTCCTGAGTTCAATCCCCAGTACCAAAATAAATAAATAAAAAAATAAATAAATAAATGCATCAAAAAGAATAAAATACTTAGGTATATATTTAACCAAGGATAGAAAAATCTAAAAACTGTATTAATGAAAGAAATTGAAGAAGACGCAAATAAGTGAAAATACTCCATGCTCATGGATTGCAAGAATTAATATTGTAAAATTATCCATATTGCCCAAAACAATGTACAGGTTCAGTGGAAGCCTTATCAAAATTCTAATGGAATTTTTTCACAAAAATAGGAAAAAAAATCCGCAAATCCATATGGAACCAGCAAATAACTGAATAGCCACAGAAATCTTAAGCAAGCCGAACAGAACTGAAGGCATCACACTGTCTTATTTCAAAATAAATTACAAAACCATAGCAATCAAAATACTGTGGTATAATATTAGCATAAAAACGGACACATAGACAAGACCAATGGTCTGGAATGAAATAAACAGCCTATAAGTAAACCCACACATATATGGTCAATTAATCTTTGACAAGGGCACTAAAAATACACAATGGGGAAGAGACAGTTTTTTCAAAGAATGGTTTTGGGAAAACTAGATATCTATATGTGAAAGAATGAAGTTTTATACTTATACCAGATACAAAAATTCACTGGAGATGAATTAAAGATTTCATTGTAATACCTGAACCCATCAAACTTCTAAAAGAAAATGTGGGAGAAAATCTGCTAGTCATATGCTAAGTTAATGCCTTTTTGCATTGAACACTGAAAGCTCAAGCACCAAAAGCAGTAAATAAGTAGGATTCTGTCAAACTAAAAAGCTTTTGCACAAATAAGGAAGCAATCAACAAAATTAAAGGGTAACCTATGGAATGGGAGAAAATATTTGCAAACCATGTATTTGATAAGGAGCTAATATAAAAATATAAAAGATTGAATTGATACAACTCAATAGCAATAAAATAAAATAAAACTAATTTTTAAATGGGCAAAGAACTTGAATAGGTTCTGTTGTCTCTCCCACACAGAAAAGTCTGTAGCTTACCAAGTCATTCACAATTGAAAATTTTCTCTCCAAAATTATGGGGAAAACCAAGAATAGAATAGATATTTTTCCAAAGGAGACATACAAATCACTAGCGGATATATGAAAAGGTGCTCAACATTGCTAATCATCAGGGAAATGCAAATCAAAGCTACAATGAGCTATCATCTCATGTAATAAGAATGGCTATTATAAAAAATACAAGAGATAACAAGGCTGACAATACTGTGGAAAAAAAGGGAGCTCTTGTACAGTAAATCAGTATATCCATTATGGAAAATAGTATGGAGGTTCCTCAAAAACTTAAAAATAGAACTACTATATAATCAAGCAATCCTACTTCTAAATACTTCTTCAAAGGAAATGAAATCAGTATCTCAAAGAAGTATTTGCACCCCAATGGAAACAACCTATGTGACCACTGATGGACGAGTGTATACAGAAAATGTGATACAAACACAAATACACAGTGGAATGTTACTCAGCCATAGAATGGAGAAAACCTTGCCATCTGTAACAGCATGAACTAATGTAGAGGACATTATGCTAAGTTAAATAAGTCAAACAGAGAAAATATTATATGATCTTACTTATATGTAGAGTCTAAGAAAAGCCAAATTCATAGAAGCAGAGACTATAATGGTGGTTGTATAATCTGGGTTATAGGGGAAATTGGGAAATCTTATTCAAGGAATACAAACTCTCAGTTGTGAAATAAATAATTCTGAAGATCTAATATATGGCATGGTGAATATAGTTACTACACTGTATTGTACTTGCAATTTGCTAAGAGAATAGATCTAAAATGTCTTTACTTCCCCCCACACACACACAAATGGTAACTGTGAGGTGATTGGTATGTTTACTCAATTGTGGAGTTCAATTTAAAAAATGATAGATAGATAGATGATTGATAGATAGATAGATAGATGGAATCATCTCATCTCCAATTTACAGATCAGGAAACTGAGGCTCAGAGAGAAGAAAGGACTTGATCAACAACTGTGACTCACACCGAGGGTTCTGAGTGAATCCAGAGCCCTTTCTACAGCTCTTCAGGTACTCAAATTTCCATGCTTCTTCAGCTCCTTAAATGTACTCCCCAAATATGAGTTTAGTTATCATTTAATTCCCTGTGACATTAAGGGAGGAATGATTTTTCAAAGGAAAAAGAATCTTTAAAAAGGCAAATGGAGAGAAACACAGGCTTTGGGTGTGTAGAAGCTGCTTAGCTTGCTCTCTACCTTCAGAACTCTGGATGGTGCTGATGGGAGGGAGGAAGAAAAGAGTGGTGTTCTGGGCAGTCCAGGGAGCCTCCCGAAGTGTCTGCAGTCTTTCCCCCAACCGTGAGCCCCCATTCTCCCACCTGGCCCACCTCCATGACCATCACCTCTGGTGTCTTTCCACACGTAAGGAGTCCTGACAATGGACAGAAATATTCTCTCATTGTGTAAGATGAGACTCATCATCCCTTCCAGTGTGATGCCTTGCTGGGCCAAAGCAACACCAAACTACTGACTCACAAGTGTTTTTGACCATCTAGCCAGATACACTGAAGACTGAGTTACACAGCTTGCATTTTAGAAAGTGGTTACTAATATGTCATTTAATTTGTCTTTTTCCAATCTTGAGACATGTCTGCCCTGCATCCACAGCATGTCCTTGTCCCCATGCCTCTCTACCCATAAGCCAGAGGATATTTGGACAAATGTACTCAGAGGTTGCTTTTCAAGCTTTGCAGGAATTCAGGGATTTGTAGGCGACATGTATTATTACTCCATACAAACACCCCCATAATAAACATTTTGGGGTTTGTAGAATTGTAGTTGGGTGGGAGAACTAGTTTGACCTTCAGTTATGGAAGGACGAAAATTATTGGTATCTGAAATTCTGTTGTCTCTCCCACTCAGAGAAGTTTGTCACTTACCAAGTCATCCACAGTTGAAATTTTTCTCTCCAAATTATGAGGGAAATCAAGACCTCCCCCACAAATCTAGAAAGCAGGATTGCTTAAAGGTCACATAATATTTCCTTAGAGAATTGGAGCAAGATGAGTAAGGCAAGAACCCCTACAGACCCATTAGAGGGCAGAAGATGCAAAGCACATCAAAGTTCCTATCTATGAGTAGACAGCAGGTATTTATATGAAGAATTTTCTTCTTTCAATCTAAACTTTGGTTGTCTTTGAAAGACTCCTTTGGACTCCATCCATCTATTATTATTTAATAAGAGTTTACTATGTTTCCAGCTCTTTGTTTTCCTTTCTATCACATTTGCTGTTCACTTTCTTTCTCCAAGTGGTGAAGTTCGAAGGTCTGATAATCAAATAACTTTGAAGTTTTGAATTAAATAGTTTTTTTATAGCATGGCTTTTCAGAATGTTGATGTGTGCAGTGGATCTTCTGGAAGATTTGTACAGTGTACACCACAGTCAAGATCTTTTCAAGGGCATCTTACCAGACTTATGTTTAGTTCAGAAGATGCTGACGAAGTCTCAGATGGAAACCACTTTCTCCTCTATTGTGGTTTAAATTGTAGCACTCGGTATCTCAAAGTGTAAGCTTATTTGGAAATATATCTTAACAGAATAATCAAGTTAAAATGAGATCATTAGAGTGGTCCCTAATCCAATAGGACTGGTGTCCTTTTAAAGGGGAGAAATGTGGGGCTGGGGATTTAGCTCAGTTGTTCTGCCACCTGCCTCACAAGCATAAGGTCCTGAGTTTGATCCCCAGTACCTAAATAAATAAATAAATAAAAGGGAGAAATGTGGACACACAGACAATTGTACTCGGAAGGAAGACAGTGTGAAGAGACAAGAGGGAGAAGATACCATCTATGAGCCAAGAAATCTCTGAGGTTTACAGATGGTAGGAGAAAAGCCTAGATCAGATCCCTCCCTAGCAGCTTCAGAGGGAGCATGAATGTCCAACAACTTCATTTCAATACATTTCTTTGTAACCTATACAATTCATGGTACTTTGTTAATGCAGTGCCATTAAGGGATATAGTACATCCCTTCATTTCCATTCTTCTAACTACCTGGAAGGTGAATCAGGTTCATGTTTTTTCTACTTTTTAAAAGTATATACATTTGAAAGCATATACTGTGAAAATTTTCACAGTTGGCTTAAAGCTAACGTAAATAACTTGTTTTTCTCCTCTTGCATTACAATAGAAGTAGTTTTTTTTTAGCTAGGTAAATGGCCAACTAGCTAAAGGTTTAGCTAGGTAAAAAAAAAAATTTTCCTGTAAAGGGCTAGAGAACAAATATCTTAGGCTTTGTGGTACACATGCTCTATGTCACAACTATTCAACTCCATCAGCAATATAGTAATATAGTCAGTATGTAAAGAATTGAGTGTGGCCATGTTCCCATAAAGTTTTATTGACAAAACTGACAACAGACCAGGTTTTGCCCACAAGTCATAGTTTGCTGACCTTTAATCACTGCTACTAAATGCTGGTCACTGTTTTAGGAGCAGGTGATGCAACTGTGAGCAGCATAGTCAAGGTCTCTGCTTTCATGTAAAGTACCTTGTGCAGTAAGTATATGGCACACAGTGAGAAATCCGCAAATACTGAATCCATGAGTGATTGATGGCCCTCCAACAGGAAGAAATGAACCAAGCCTTGCGAGTATTAGGCCAGAGAGAAATTCTGGGGCCCTAAAATGCTAACAGAAACAAAACAAAAGTACCTCCATTGGCAGTTTAATTCCCTGACAAGGCAAAAACAAAAATCAGTGGGCTTTCATATGCAGCAAAAAATATATACAAAAAAAGTCATAGAAATATATTTCCTTAATTACCTCAAAATCATTACCTTGCAAGCTCCACCAGTACTAAGTGATTATATTATAATCCTTAACAGTCCTTGAAAGAGCCACATTAAACCAGGACCAAAATCTCAAATCCAACCTTTTCTTTTTCCCTCCATGACACCAGCATTCTTGATTACTGCCCAGAGGAACACACTTAGCTTCCTCTTATTAACAGATTGTTCTGGGGATATTTCATGAGCTAGTATTTAATAGCATAGTGTTCATTGAGAATAACCAGACACAAAAGAGAACGTAGTTCACAAATCAATGCATATAAACTTCAGAGAAAGGCACAACTAATTTATGGTGACAGAAAACTGCAGTTCCTTTGGGAGTGTAAAGTGGTGGTCAGTGGAGGATGCATGTTGGCCCGGGAGAGGACAAGTGGGAATCCTCCAGTGCCAGAAGTATCCTGTATCTTGATTTGGATTTTAGTCACACAGCATAAGTGTATATGAAAATTCATCAAGCTGTCCATTTTTGTGTGCATTTTATTGCACATAAAAAGTAATTTTTTAAAAAGTTAAAAATTTAATGGATTTCAGCATTAGTTAGTTTTAGAATTGCTTTAGCTAAGGGATTGTCTTAGATAATATGGAATTAGATGTTGGAGAGATCCTGCTCTGACTTCCTTCATTTTCCCTTCAATCTCTTCTAGGCATTGCCTGCTATCTGTGATAGGAGTGATCATTGCGGTTGACCCCAAGCCTCACACACGAATCAAGGTTATCTGAACACACATAACAGAGGAGTGTGGCAAGAATTAGCAGTAACTGGAACACTTGGCACAGAGTCTTCCAATCGGAGGATGCACCCAGGGAATATATAAGTACCTTGAAAAGCACTGTTTGGGGACTGGAATGTTGCTCCTATACAAAACATGTGTGAATGTTACATAATAGAAACAGCTACACCACTTGAGATTACATCCAGAACTGTTCCTTGCAGTTGATAAGGGAGTGGGAAGATGGTTTTGGTCCTCATCAATTGGGAAATGTATCCATGTTTTCTCAGATTGTAGGAGTGTGGCATGAGTGTGTGAATGTATATTGGGGAGACCAAATTCCTGGAAATAACATTAAATCTAGCTCCAGAGAAATCTGGAAGCCTTCTTTAATTGCAGTAATTCAAATAAGTATCTAAATTTCCCAAGACATACACAAATATTTACTCTTAAAAGAGAGAAGGAACAATTTACACTAGCATAGGGTGGGTGACTCAATTTCTATGTTTGTTAAGACATATTGGGTCATTTCTACAAGCCAGTTAGGCCAAGTTTTACAAACTTTTTGACCCTCCTTTCACCTCAGAACATGAAAATAAGGAAAATTTAGATCGTGTTGCAAAAAGCCTTGATGAAAGGCCAGTGAGCAAAATAAATGTATGTCAGTGTCTCTGTTTTTAAAAATTGAAAACCATATAGCTGATATTTGTAACAAGGCAGCTACACTAAGTAGAAACCACACACTTATACTTCCACAGCATGGGAATTATGGCCTCACTTAATATTTTTAGCCTGTGGTTATTGTCTGCCTCACCTGGCCCATCCTTCTGCCTAATTGCTGCTGTAATTGTTCTCCAGTGTCTACTGTAGAATGAATCCTGGGCACAAGGACACAAGAACAGGCACAAGAACAATGGTTTTCTCATTCACATAGGGAGTTTCCTTTGTGAAACACTGTGTGAAACAGTGTGAAACACTGGACTGCCACCTGAGTGATTCTAGGACATAATCTTTCTTTTCTCTAGGACCAAATCTTTCTTTTCTCATTTTTGTTTTCTCTCCATAATAATATGCATTGGTTTTAGAAACTTCAGAAAATATAAATAAGCAAAGTGAACTGAGACAAAAATAAAATAGAGTCTGATCAAACTTACTTTCATCTAGATATAGAAGCCATCTTTTCTGTATTTCAAAACTCTCTTTCATGGAGTGTGTTACCTATATCATTTACCCTAATTTAATAACCCTTTATCATTTCATTGTATTGACTACATTTCATTCGAACAATTGCTTGTTGCCAAATATTTTTTATGGTATTATAAACAATAGTTCCATAATTATCCCTGGAAGCTGAACTATTGTAAGGGTCCTTGATGATTTTCTTAAAATAAATTTCTAAAAATAAAAATGCCAGCTTAAAATGGATGTACAAACTTTTTTTTTTTTTTTAATGGTTCTGGAAATTGAATTCAGGGCCTTCATGCTGAGGAGTTACATCCTCCACCTTTTAAATTTTTTTTATTTTGAGACAGGTTCATGTTAAGTCACTAAGTTGCTCAGTCAGGGCTCCAACTTATCATCCCCTGCCTCAGCGCCCCAGATTGCTGGGATTGCAGCTGTCTGCCACTATGCTCAACTGACTACAGACTATTTCCTGAACAGTTGCACCAAATCCCATACCTGTTCTCACCATTGGTAAGGGTCAGAAAAAAGGTAATCAAAGAGATCTCTCACACTTGCAAGATACGTAAACTGTGATGAAGGTAAAATTCCATCAATTTTTTTAGATTTCAGTCAAGAGATTTCTTTCATGCAGGTGGTTGGTTATCTGTAGATCTGGTAACTTTGGTAAGTTGGCATTCAGAGGCCAGGTGTGCTATTCAAGTGATTCAGATTCTACAGTAATTTGATTGATTTTATATTGCCAGGTGCTAATGAGCTGTTTTGGCACAGTCCCTGAGGGGATTTCCAGCCAAATTGAGAGGTCTAGAAATTTCAGATGCAAAGAATAGGCTATAAACAGAACTTAACTAGAATATAAAGTGACTTGAGCCAGCTGTTTCCTCTGGGCAACTATAATGTCTACTATTAAAGGATTTATAAATGATGGAAAACTTTGAGTCACTCAAATTTGGGGTCTGGGATAGGGATGACAGAGAGTCACGGAGGCTTGTCAGAGCCCCCATTAGATGAGTGGAGTGTCTGGGCTCTGAGTGTGTTGGTGAGAAGACTCCAGCCTCTGGCCAAGAGTGGCAAAGGAGGAGAGAGGGAAAGGGGGAGGAGTAGAAAGGTATTCATGGTAGACTGGATGCAAATCACAGCTCCTTTATTAGCTGAAGATGTTGTTTTGAGCAGATTCCTGAATCTGGCTGAGCTTTGATTCTATAAAAAAGAGACAAGCTCCTCCTTCTAGGGCTGTTGAAAGATCTTAGTGAAATAAAATGTGTGAAAATTATAATAACTGACACATTGAAAGAACTTGATCAATGGTTGCCATTATTACTATAATGGTTAATAAAGATTATTTCCATTTCCCTAAGTTAGGAAAATGTGGTCTTTATGACTGATTATTAACCACAACCATCTTTTAAAAAAATTCTCTTTTTCAGGGATTCTTAACCTGATGTCCAAGAACTCCCTAGAGACCCACAGGTAGGTGGGGAAGGATGTTAAATTTGGATGGAAAAAAGAAGAATATCATTACTTTTTACTAACTTCTAACCAGAAAGTAGTGTTTCCTCTCATTACAACAGTATGCAAAAAACATAAAGTAATATCAACAATACTGATTATATTCTGATCTCTAGCACAAAATTTATACATGTCTTCATATTACATTAAAATTCCTGCAGGTATCTCAAAATACCATTTAAATTGAAATTGTATTTCAAAATGCAGTACGTTCTTAGGTGGACTCAGAGCACAGGTGACCAGTGTGTGCCTATCTGCAGACGGGACACAATGGAGCTGGCTGTCAAGACAACTACACCATGATTTTAAAAACATTTTGACAAAATATTCCAATATGTTGGTTTACTCAATGATTCTATGTACTTTATTTTATGTATTTATAAATAATTATGCTGAGAAAAAGTCTGTAGGTTTCACCAGACTTCCAGGAACCATAGCACAAGAAAGCTTAGAACAGTATTGGCAAACTTAACACACGAGTGCTGGATCAGGCACACACAGCCTCCTCTGTTGGCTTGGGAGCCAAATGGCCCCAGGAGCCAAAAGCATCGGATATTCAGGGTTAATTGCAATGTTGGGACTTTGTAATAAGTAAGTGGGTTTGGGGTTGCAATTTGTCTTTTGTCTCTAAAATGTTTCCCACCATTGGCTTAGAATCTTGGGGCGCCTCCCCACCACAAGGGGCGCTGGCCTCTAACAGCCAGGGGGTCTCTTTACTAACTTTCTCGGCTGGTGCTCAGACATGGATACCAAAAGCAACAGCATTTCTGTGGACAATTCCCAACAGGTGAGGAAGTCTTATGACTTCCAAAACCTAACTCTGTACAAAAGAGAGAAAACACCTGTTTCCTTCCCCCAGGAGTCTGATGCTCAGAGCATCCAGGAAAAATAAAAATTACCTAGCTGACGAATGACCCCAAGGGATCATGCAGCAAGGACAACTTACAGATAGCAGAGGAAAGTAGAAGAGGAGTGATGAGGAGAGAAAGTGAGATAAAGGAACCAGAAGACAGGAAGCCCTTAGCAAATGGGGCTACACAACCTGCTGAATGCAAACAATCGGGGGCAAAGAGGAGGAACTTTAAACTAAGGACCATGTTGAAACAACAACAGCAAAATGATGTTTAACACTTTATTTTGTGGTACATGATCACATTTGGTGGAAACTTCCTTGTGGTTTTTCCACCTTACTCCCCTTCCCCATCTACCATGATGCTGATCATTTGCTCTCATCCATTTCCCATCTTTCTTCTTGCCCAGCTTTCTGGACTTTTCCTCTTTAATTATTTGGTCCTTCTTTGAAGAACAAAAAGATTTCTACATATTAAAAAAATTAGGATCTGGTGGGACTCACAGCAACTTGTGGCATTGTGTGTTTTGACTCCTTCATTTGGGATGGAGTGTTATCCCCTAGGCCTCCAAACCCACGCTAGTGTTCATGTCTCACAGAACTAAAGCAGTTCAAAAGGCCTCTGATTAGAGGTATGCAGGGATATAAATGGGAAACACCATATAAGCAATGAAAAACATCTTTTCAGGTTTTGGAGTTTCTTTCTTCTTGGTCTTAAAAGCAACTAGACATCTTTCATTTAAGACACATACACATATATACAATTGGAATCAGAATGGGATTTTTATCCTAAACATTACAAAGCTTATCTCAGATAAGCTGAGGGCTGTCAGTCTGTAAATTACCTCCAGTACTCAGGTTTTCTCATTCCTTAAAAAAAGTTTGTTTGCTAAATTCAAACACTGGCATCATGTGAAAATGCCAGTCTTTATACACTTTTATAAAAGCAGAATATGGAGACTATGATACAGTAATATAAGTACAATATATAAATTACAATGAAATAGAGGCAGCTTGTGGTCCTATCTTCAGGTGGTTTTTTCAGCAGTCATATTGCTGTAAAGAAAATGAAATACATGTTAGTTACAATCAGGATAAAGAAATGATGGCATTTCTGTCCTTTATGTTCCTGTTTGAGCAAACATAACTTTAACTCTAGCAGAGTTTTAGGCAAAGACACTTAGGGTTTAGATAATGGTCACAGAATGTTTTCTAAACAAATCAGACCCATTGTCTTCCCCAACAAAAGCTGCAACTGATGCAGGTTTGGCTTTGAGTGTGTTTGCCTGGAGCTTTAAGCCCAGGGATTTAAAATATGATGGCTTGGGAGTTTCACCCTGGTGTTGGCTCCATGCAGGTAACTTTTCCCAAGCCAGCAACCAACTTCCCCACACTCCAAAGTCTTGTCCTTGAAAGGGTCTTTTGTCCTCTAAACAGCTAGCAAATCTTCCCAGCATCTGGGAAAAGCTATCCCTACAGGACTCGGATGGGAACCCCGTCTATTTGCCCTCCAAGTCATGGGAGGTGTCACACCCTGCCAGATCACTGCAGCAGTTCTGGACAATGCCTTGTTATGTCTGTCCCCAAAAATGACTCACTGAGTTTAAACTCTACCTCATGTGAATTTGAAGGCTAAATATAGGCTGTGTTCAGTAATCCTGAGAGAATTCTTCTCTTGCCCTCCCCAAATATGTTGCCTGAAAACAACTCCATTCTGAAAGTTTCCCACCCGTTGTTTTCTTGGAAATTTGGCAGCATCCCAGAGAAATTATTAATCTTGTTGTACTTGCCTGATAAGGAAAACTATATTAACTTCCCCTCAAAATATTATAGAAAGTTTCCATTTATTTACAGCAATGATTTTCACGATAGCAATGGACTTTTAGTTTCCACTGGGTTTTTGTCTTATTTTCAAAGAAAGGTAAAAGACCTGGAACCAGAGGAATAAATGGTTTGGAAAATATAAATGAACAAGTTTCTGTTTGCCTAATCATGTTTTACAGAATAAGACAAAAAACAAACCACTTCCCAAAACTGGACCAAAGCTGGACTTCCATCAATTCAATAATATATATCTTTTAGGAAGATAAAGAAACAAGAGCTTTCCCTGCTATGCACAAATGCATATTTCTCTCCTAAATCATATCCTCAGGAAACAAGTGCTTCCTGGTTTTCTTTCACACTGAAAAGCTTTTCATAACTGCTATTCAACGGCTACTAGTGCCTGTCCGTGCCTAGCTGCTTGGGCATTTTTTGACTCCGTATTAGGAAGAATTGTAGAAAATCCAACAAAACAGCAATGAACCATATCAGTGAAAAGCAAGAGCTTTGGTACCAAATACAATAACTGAGGGCTTAAAGCCTGTTACTTCCTAATGAGGGGGTCTTAACACATATTACTTAATTTCTGAATCATAGGATTACCTGAAAAATGAGTTTAATATAGTGTCAGGTGCAATGAATGCAATTAACTAGTACTTGTGTACTAAGAACAGGAGAGCAGGTAAAAGTGAGGACATCTTGGACATCTCTCTGTGTCTTTATAACTAGAGGGGGGTAGTGGTTCTACCCTGAAAGTGTCATAGGCAGCATGTTTCTCTGCACAGAGAGCCAGCTACAAAGAACCAAGATAACTCAGTGACTGTGAGATTCAAGCAAGCTTATTACTGAGAGCAAAACTGAATGCTACTGATCCAGTGCCACAGGGATGATGGAAGAATAAACATTGCCAGTTGGAGCATGTTTAGTTTTGCCTTTTTCTCTTTGATGAAAAGAATGGTGCATTATGACAGCTGAAACACCATGCCCAGGACAGGGCATTTTCATACAGGTTCTTACCTGCTGGCGAGAGCAGCAGTAGCCACAGATGCCTCCAAGCAATCCATTTATTACTTGAATGAGACACAAGATGAATTCGATTCCACCAAGAGCCAAGAGGATAGAAAACAGTGTCACATTCCACTCTACGATGTGCTTGGGTTCCTTGCACTGGGACCATGTGGTGCTATCCAGAAGGTACCTATGGATATAAAGAGTAACTTCTGACACAGGATCCTCCTAATGGGATATCTCATAAGCTACTTCCTGGTGTGCTGATTTTTATTCGGAAAAAAAGGAAATGAATTCATCTAATGTCCTGTGTTAGATTCTCCCACAACATGCTGTTCCACAAAATGAAGAAATTTAGCTCAGATTTTATTATAATAATAAACATAAAATTAAAAATTAAAACTTTTAGTTGGCCTGGGGATTTAGCTCAATGGTGCCATGCCTGCCTAGTAAGCGAAAGGTCCTGAGTTCGATACCCAGTACTGCTTAAAAAAAAAAACAACTTAAAACATTTAGCAGGCCATGGTAGCCACTATGCCTATAATCCCAGCACTCAGGAGGCTGAGGCAGGAGGATCCTCAAGAGTTCCAGGCCAGCCTGGGCTACAGAGTGAGAACCTGTCTCAAAAACAAAAAAACTTAAAACTTTTGACTCCTACTATAGGATTCTGTGGTTAGAAATCTTTACCTTAGAATGATGTTTATGTTCTCTAAAAACATATAAATTATTGTAAACAAAAATAAAAGTGGACATTATATCTGTCTTAAGGTAAAATTCATATATGTGTGTGAGGATGTGAACTAAGAGTAGATGTGGAAAAATGAAAATAAATCATGTATTACGGTAGCAGAATTATAGAGAATTTTTTACTTGGTTTCCCAATTCTATTGTTGCTTAATTGTTATCTGTGTGAAAGGTAGGACTCTGTAACCAATAATGAGTGAATATCTATTTAGAAACTAATCTCTTTACATTAGTTTTTTAGACTTTAGACCATTTCATTAAAATACAATTCATTCTTTTGGAAAATTATCCAAATTATCCAAATTCTGCCAAGTGTAGTGATTTAATATGCTACAGTTTTCAACTGAGACCTTTTGAATAGATTATTTTTTTTCAGTTAAGGAATAAGTTAATTTGCAACAGGAAGTAGAAGGATTAAATCCAATTAATTTGATACCTCTTCTTTACTTTCATGATGTATCCATGCACCCATATTAGCAAGAAGCACATTGTATTCTCTCACTTCACAGAGATTACTGACACTGTGTGAATTCCACATTGGAGTCAGAGCTAGGGATATAATATGAACAAGGCACAGGCTGTGTCCTGGAAGAATATGGTGTATAAGGGAGGCAACAAGTAATAGACAATCTCAAGTAAGATGAAAAGTAAGATGGTTGGGTGACCAAAGTGTGGAAAGCGCCCAGAGGAAGGGCACCTAACCTAGTCCAGAGCAAATACCTGCCTATGTCTATTCATCAAAGCTGCACTCCATGAGGGTATGATCTTATCCATCTTTGTCACCAGAAGAGTATATGGCACACAGTGGGTACTGAACACATTTTCAAAATAATTAAATGATAAATAACCTGAAGCCACTTTGAAATGTTAGCAAACCATGATGAGGTCATCCCTGACTGCATATGTATGTGATAAGATAATTTCTAAATATGTGGATATTCTTATCTGAAAAAATCTATCTCTGATTACTTCCCTAAAACTTCAGCCTTTGGTGCACCATTCTATTTTTAAATGTTATTAGCATGTATTAGTTATACAGAACAAAGGGTTTCATTGTGGCATATTTGTACATGCATATGACATACTTTGATTCTTTTCACTCTCCCATCACCCTATCCCCGACTCTTCTTTCTCCCTAATCCCCTTTCTCTTTTCTAATAGTCTCCCTTCTACTTTCCTCTCTTTTTCCCATCTCTTTTTTTTCCTGGTTTTTTTTTTTACTATTTGATTTCTAATGAAATAGGCTTTAATCATGTGGGAAAATCTAGGATTGACTCCACAAAGAGGCCTGGTATAACCCATTTCTTATCACTTCTTCTTTCCTCAGCAGAACAAAGAGCCTGGAATTGGAGATCTAACTTTGGAAGAGTTCATTAAGCCAACCAGAGATCCATTCTTATGGTTAAAATTTTTTTAAAAAATTTCTTTCCTTCTGGACCTGACCCTCTGCATGTCAGTGGAACAAAAATCTATATTTTCAGATCACCATCTCAACAAATTATTTGACTCCATGTGACTGTATTTTCAATGAACCAGTGACTTGGAACTGCTAGTTAATCCTATCTTGAAATTCACGGACAGGTTCAAATGAAGGGTGATAGAGAAGAAGAGGAAAGTTTCTTACAAAGCTGGAGCAGATAATGGGAGGGGCATACAAGCAGCTACTAAAAATGTTTAAGGACACAACTCCCTGAATTCTGGGTGCATAAATTACGACTTTTTAAAGAGGCAGATTTATGCAATAGTTTTGCATACCTAAATAATCATTTTGCAATAGCATATTCAGTATTGACAGTTCTGAACACTAAAACTTTAAACTCCTCAAGTGCCATTTTTCCTCCAGAGGCTACCATTGTATTATGTTCATTTTAAGCTAATAGATAATATTAATACCTAACAGTGGCAGTGCTCACAGTGAGTTGGCCTCTGCAGAGGCATTTCACACATCTCATTAATTCTCATGATGACTCCCTTTGATATATTATGGACAAAGGAACTCAAATTCAGAGAGGTCCGTTCACTTGTTCCTGTACTCAGAGAGTAAGAGCAGAGTTTGGATTGATCCCAGGTCTAATTCCAAGTTCATTATCTCACGAAGAAAAAAGTTGTGTGTGTGTGTATGTGTGTGTGTGTGTGTGTATGTGTGTGTGTGTGTGTATCCAACCTCATTATACACTATACAATTCATGGAGGCAAATACTCTTAATAATATAAGGATAATTCAAATTCATTATAATATTTTTTTACTCAAGAATCTCAAAACTGAACTCTTTAAAATTCAACTTTAAAAGCTGAATCAGGAAGGGCCAGGGATTTAGCTCAGTGGTTCTGCCTCTTGCCCGCAAGCGCAAGGACCCGAGTTTGATCCCCAGTACCAAAAAAAGCCGAAAGAACACAAAGGTGGGCAAGGCTGCTTTTCCTAAAATGAGGGGAGAAGAGTTCCTTCTTTTTTCTGCTTTAAACGTTTGATATAATTCATCAGTTAAAAGGTATATGAGCCTGTTGTTGCCATATAGGTAGGTTTGCAAGCTAGGAATATACTTTCTTTAATAGGCGCTATTCAAATTTTACATTTCCTCCAGAGTTAGTTTCATTAATTTGTCTTCCAAGGTACTTCTTAGAAGTTGTCAAATTTATTTCAAAACAGATTTTTGTAATATGCTTTCTATATCCTTTAAAATTATGTAAAATCTGTGGTAATGTCCTCTAAATTTTGATATTACACTTTAAAAAAATGTATAATTGATATTGTGTAATAGGAAGAAAAGGTCTAAAGGAGTAGGAGAAGTGAGAGGGTAGGTGAAAGGAAAGAAGGGAAAAGAAAAAATATGAGAAAAGGAAAAAAAATGGAAACAAAGTCTTTGCAAATAGGGAAGGGTGGAGGGGGTGAAGGGAGGGCAGGGGAACGGGGAAAAAAATAAGAACCAAGAGACTCATGTAATGGTACAAGATCCCAATGATGTGTGTAACTGTATTTTATACATAAAATATACTAATAGGGAAGGGGATTTAGCTCAGTGGTTCTGGCGCCTGCCTCGCAAGTGGAAGGATCCAAGTTCGATCCCTGGTACCAAAACAAAAACAAACAAACAAAAACCTAAAATGTACCAATAAACTTAATGGTAAAAAAAGCTGAATCAGGAAAAAGTAAACTTAGAAACAACCAGCTAAAGGAGCATGTGAGTCATTCATTTCCACATATATCGATTTCCATCAGCTTTCCTGTTTTTGTTCCTTTCTTTGTAACTAATAAAAAGTAAATGTCAACATAAAACAATGGAATCTCTTTATCTGTCCTGATATTAAAGTTGTGAATAAGACCTCTCTTCTATACCTACTAATTTAAAATAAGTGGTGTGTTGTACATAATTCTGATGTTATATGTGAACATATATATGTATAATGGTGGGTATGATTTGTTGTGGGTTTTTATTAAATTCATGTAGCTGCCATTCTTGTTATATAAGGCTCTATAGTATTTTCTGACAAATTTGTGTTACATTTAATCAGTCAATTATTCCAGCATAACATATATGCCATATGAGTACAAACTCTATATACAAACTGCCTGGGTACAAATAACTGTCAGACCTTGGTTAACTTATGCCATCTTTCTGGGCTTCCCTTTTCTCATGTGTAAAACAGGAGCAAGAGTGGAAGCAACTTCAAAGGGTTGCTATGGGGACAAAATCAGAGGAACTATTAAAACGCACTTAGAACTTGTCCAGTCTGCAATTGGCCACCCATCCTTGGACACCTAGTGCTTAACCTATGTGTGAGTCAGTGTGAGGAAACACTGGCTGAGTGGATGGACTAATGGACCACTTAGTTTAGTGGGGTTTCCACTATGCATGTGTGATGGATAGGAAAGCGTTGCCAGGTATAGAACAGTTACGTACTGTCCTTCAGTGCTGGCGAAGGTATAGTTCCACTGGCCGAGAGAATCAAGACACCACGGTCCTTCTGCTAAGCCCAGAGATGCCACGGTGACACAGTAGCCAGATCCTGAGATTCCAATGAGAGCAGCCAATATAGAAGAAAGCATCTAGAGAAAGGAGAAACAAAGAAGTGGGCTGAAGCTCCCACGGCTGCAGCTTAGGAATGGGTCACGTCCCCGGGTGGCAGGACTCACTGCGCATCTCTTGCCACAGCTGTCGTGGCCACAGCAGCCACAGCAGTCCTCCTCTTCCAGCCCAATGAAGACAAATGCTGGCAGGAGCATCTGTTAGGAGGCAAACAATTCAAGTCACTGTCCCACAGGGTCATCTGGGTCAGGTTAAGCAGCCTTTGGTAAAACATATTTACTTCTGATGGTGTTGACTGATTTTGATTAGGTAGACCAAATATTTCAAAGAATGTAAAAGTCTAAAGAAGAAAAAATACTCTGCAATATTTGCTTGTTTTTGTGCAATGTGTCAAAGTATTCTCCAAGGTGAGGATATACAATTGGAAGAGTAAAATAATAACATAAATGTGCTGTTCCACATAAGTTCTTAATGACACTCCAGCTGCAAACTAAACTCTCCCCTGGAACTATTAAATGCAGTCTTTAAATCTGACTTTTTCCCTTTGTCAAATGTTGAAAATATCAACAAGTCTTAAATAAAATAACTGAGAGGGATAAAATCTACCTGTAATAAATAGAATCATCGAAGCAACAAATGTACGGTTTTAGTGTGACAATAAAGCTCTTTAAGCAATATAAGTAGAAATACTTGAAGTTCAAAGTCAAAAGAAACTTAAACAAGTACAATGGTTTGTTAAAGATTATATTATGTTAATTTATATTAGTTATATTTGCATTAATGATTATGCTAACATGATAGTAATGTTTAAATTCAAAGTAGATTTGCTGTACCATTATTAATCTACAGTATTAGATTTAAATGTTTCAATTAATTGAGCAAGAAAAACTATTCTGTATGACATTAATTCCATAAAATTTCTCTTTAAGATTCTTAATCCCAGCATTTTCAAGTACCAAACTCAAGCTTTCACATTCTTTCCATGCTGAGGTTGAAGCTAATACTTTCAGCTTTCAGTTTGGCAAGCAAATTCTTCTCACTTCAATTAAAAACAAACCTTGGAAAACACAACACATTCCACTATTAGGTTCAGGCACTGATCTGCTGCTACCTGTGAGATTTTTCCAGATACCACACCCTAAGAGAAAGCTGCAATTCTTTATAAATAGCAGTGTAATCAGTTTATTGTTTTTTTTCTTGTCACAGATGCCTGCGAATAAGCAGCAGATAATTTTAATTCAAAACTGTTGATTTAGGACCATCCAAACCCTCCCGGCTCCCAAGACCAAATGTTAAACGACTGCCCACTCCAGTACTAGAAACTCAATAGTCTCTCAATTCTTGTTTAAAAGTATCTATTTTCTAGCTGTGAGAGTTAGTACACTTCTAGTTGAAAGAGGATTTTGTAAAACAACATCTAATGAAATTATAAAGTCTATCACAACCTTTACATAATCTACTTCCAAAAAAAAGAACAACAACAAAATCTTCTGGACTTGGAAATATGCATTACAGAAAACTTTCCATGGAAATAAGGATGACTTCTAGTTAGCAGGAGAGAATTTTTAAAAGTTGTAATAATTCTGAATGACTTACCAGCAAGCCCCCTCCTGCAATACCACCGAAAAACAACACAAAGCGGCTGAGGTTGTTTTCAGATGCATACTTTGTCTCCCCATTGGGAAAGTAAAGCAAAATATTAGCTACTATGCAGAGGACAGAGAGCCACACAAGAGAATGTCCGATGCATCGCGCACATTTGCCATAGCACATGATGGTGGCAGGAGCCTGTAGGTTTTCCCCAGCTCTCTCTCTGAAGTTCTATTTGCAGCCCAAATCAGATGAGAGTGTGCTGGTCTGTGAAGAGAGCAGAAGCAACTCTCAGCCCATTCCTGCTCCCTCTTAAATACTGAGAGTTCTTAGTCACTTGGTAGATGAAGTACTTTGCTTTCATTGGTCCTGACTGTGGGCTCGGGCTGGGGTGGAGGGATGTGGGGGATGCCCCGCCCTTCCAATGCAATCCTTGGGACAAGCGAAAGCACGGGCAGGACTTGAGAAACAGCCTCAGTCACAGGCAACAAAGAAAATGATTAATTCTCCACAAGGAATTCACTATGCAATTTATTCTCAGGATAAAGAATCAACAGGAAAGTCTACACAATTTTCCAGTAACTGCCAAGTATCCACAGTGGGACCACCCTGGATGAGACTTTGAAAGACAGCCAGCTGTGACCCTGCTTCCTGGACAGCTTCCAGTCTAAGGCTGTGTGCTCACTGCTACCTAGGCACTGATTTAATTTGTGACCTGGGGCAAGTTTCCCCAGCCATTAGTTCATTTCCTTGTTAAAGACAAGGTGTCCAAATTGTCACCCATGGATTTGAAGAGGCTGCTAGGAAAATCACGGAGCAGACTTCCTTGCTTTGCCTGCAGCAAGTTCTGCAGGGTGGAGCCTATGCCCAGCCTTTCTGTATGCCTGATCCCAAAAGAAATCTTCACCACTGGTGAAGAGGACATCAGGCCATGTGAAGGACTCTGGCCCTTTCTCATTTAGCCCTTGGAAAACAGGTTGATCCTGCCAGCTGGATGAGGAGAACAGGGTGGGCAGACGGGGGCACAACAGGAGGGGCCCTGTCACCAAGACAGGTTATAAAGTACTGAAAAAAAATGAAAGTAGTCCAGGTAGGGAGTTGTTAGTTCAGAAGAGGGATGTGAGCAAGGCTGATGAATCCAGAGACTCAGGCTTAGGCCAGAGTATAAAGGATTTGTCCTAAAACTAGAAGGCAGGATACATAACCAAATTTGAGAAAGGCAGCTGGGGTGAGTACCATGGGATTGGACTGGAGGAGTGCCCAAGAGAAAGGGCGTCCTGGGCTTACTAACAGGAGTGAGCTCACAGCCTACACTGGCCTGAGGAAATAAATCAGTGGAAACAGTGCAGGCAGGGAAGAGTGGAACCGCCCACCTGCTCAGGTGCACCAGCAAGTCCTCATAGGAGCATCACCCTGTCACCACCACATATCCGACAGCAGAGCAAAGGGGCTTCTGCTTGAGTGTAGTCCTGCTCGGAGACAGGATCTTACAGTTGACAGGACCTGGGATGGACACACATCCCTTCAGTAAGATATCATCCTTCTGATGAGCTTCAGACATTTGTAGCTAAATGGATCAACCTTGAGACCATACCCTTAAGTGAAATAAATCGGACACATATGTTTGAATACTGCATTGTTTCTCTGGTGTGAGAAACCAAAAGTGGAAATAAAGACTAAAATGTATAATAGATATTGGGAAATGGAAAAAAATGTTCAAATGAGGAGAACAAGGAAGAAGGGAAGAAGGAAGGAAGGAAAGGACAAGAAAAAACAGTGAAAATAGAAGGAAAAATGGAAACAAAGCTTTTGTACATGGGGAGGGAAGGGGGCTTGAGGGGAGGGGGGAATGGGAAAAAAAGGGGCAGGATGTACCATGTACAGGTGCAAATTCCCTATGATGAGTGATAGTATTATGCATGCCTAAAATATACCAATAAATGTTTTGCTATTAAAAAAATTATCCTAACCGTCCACTCTACTGATCTCTCCTATCTGGGCCCAAAATGCGGGAAAGCCATCCTTTGACCACTTTGCCCCTTCCTTCCTCTCTCCCCTGTCTCTGCAGTCATCAGGGCAAGGAAAAGAGAGTGAGGGATTTGGACAGAGAAAGCCTGGAGTGAAATGTCAGGTCTGATGTTTTCAGCTTTGTGAACTCAGGCAAGTCACATTCCAGGATTGTTTCCTGTTCCCTAAGACAAGGGCAGGACTAGACAAGAGATCATTAACAGCTTGTTAAAGCAATTCTTAACAAGTGTTTGAAAATCTTGCAATGATTTGACCTTCTTTCCAGAAAAAGAAATGTCCTTATATACAATCAAACATAATTTTCATCTTCCTTCTGGGGTTGATAGACTCACTGAAGCCTGTTGGTGAATCTTCACATTTGCCTAGGTGTGGCTTATCTGCGGACCACTTAAACCACACAGGCAGATTTGGGGTTCATTTTTTATATAATGAATAGGAATCTGCAGGTGAGACCCAGCAATCTGCATTTTTCACAGACATTCTATAAATGAGTCATTTGTTCCCTGAGTTTGGGGATCACAGACCCAGGCAAGTGTCATTTGTGTTAGATGGCTTCTGAGGCCATGTGTCCCTTCAAAGTCTCCTCAGATCTCTCCAACATGGGTGGAACACAAACTGGGTGGACAAAATGGAGTTTTAAGGTTGAGTGTAAGGTGCTTTCAGACTTGAACTGACACAGTTCTCCAGCTATAAGAAGTCCCTTCCCCTTGCCTACCTGATGTCCTTCTCTTCAGCATCCTTTGCTTCTGTGTCTCAACTCATCACCTAACCTTGGCAGAAATGGGAAACTTTCTGGTTTGGCTCCTGGCTTAAGACCAAGTGTGCTTTTCTGGACAATTTCTTTAACACTTGGCTATGGTCTCAGCCAGACCTGGCTCAGGAGAAGATCTTGGCCTTTCTCCTGTCCCAGGTACTCTCTTTCCTGAGCAGGAACTGCCATCCCCACAGACACTTTCTGGGATTTGATTCACTCCCCAACCCTGGCCCTGGCCTTATGTCGACCTGTGCCTCCCTGCCTTCTTCCTGTTCTGAGCATTATCTTTTCTTAAAGCATTATTCTTCAGAATTCTGTTCACATACAGGTTGAGTATCCATAATCTAAAAATCTGAAGTACAAAACACACAGAAATCCAAAACTTTTGAGCGCTGATGTGATGCTACAAATGGAAAATTGCACACTTTATCTCATGCGATAGGCTGTAGTCAAAACACAGGTGTGCTGAAAATATTGTGTAAATTTACCTTCAAGTCATGTGTATACAGTATACATGAATTTGTCCCAAGATATCTCATTATGTACATGGAAATATTGCAAAGTTTTTAAAAGTTCAAAATCTGCAACACTCCTGATCCCAAGTATTCTGGATAAAGGCTACTCAACTGGGTCAGCTTCTCAAAGATGCCTTCTCTGCAGACTGATCTAGTGATACTCTGCCCTCTCTCAAGTTACTCTCCATCACTCTGTTCTGTTACTGTCACAGACCTTATCATCCCCTAAAGTTATTCTGAGTGTTTTGATTCCTTTTCTATTGTCTGTCTTTCCCCCCCTCTCACTGAGCACAGTAACCTTCTGCTTTGTCCACTAGTGTTTCCCCAGTGCCTGGAACAATGCCAGGCACGTTATAGCTGCTCAGTGAGTGTTGGTGAATAGTTGAACAAACAAAGTAAGTGAGTCAATATGATTTTAAACCTCTCCTTACTAAGATGATGGTCTAGTCCAGTGGTGGTGAACCTATGGCACATGCGCCACAGCTGGCTGTTTGTATCATTGAAAGCTCTAAAAGGTTTGTCATCACTAGTCTAGTCCCTTAAACCTCAATTCTGTTGTACTTTTCCATGCACTCAGAATCTTATGGCAAAGCTCTTGTAGCTACTCTCATGATTGTCCCAGGCCCTGCTATTATGAGGCTTTTTGCTTTAGTTCAAGTTATTATCCATTCTGTGCCTGTTTCTATTATTCATTCATTCACCAATATTTGCTGAGCTGCTATTTTCTTATGTTTTTTAAGTGCCGGGAATATAGCAGTAAACAAAAAATAAAATACTTACCTTGAGGAATATCCATTATATCAGAAGGAGAGAGACAACTGAAACATAACAGCAAATAAGTAAAATATGGAATGTTTCAGGTAATGCAGAAAAGGAAAATGGCGGAGAATGAAGGAGACCTTACTAGGAGAGATTCTCTGGCACATGAGCACCGAATCACGGGGCTGTGATATACAGAAGTGAGTCAACAACCTGTGTAAACCTTGAGACACCTGACTTAGCAATCACTCAATGAACGTCACTTATTATTTCAGGTAAGAAGTCTCTACTCCATTTAAGGCACCTTATATTTACTTTTCTGAGGTTCCATTGCTGTGACGTATGTTGGAGTTATCTTTTCTGAAAAATGTTTTAAATACTAGAGTTTCTACAGTTACAGAAACACTTCCTTCTAGCTCCCTCACCTCTCTGGAGTCACTCTCAGTTCATGGTTGGAAGGAGCAGTTTTTACTGTGCTAGAGAACAGTGGGCCCCAGAGCACAGGTCATGTGTTCTCAACCCCAAGTTTTGAGCACAGAGTCCCACTGCAAGAAAAGCTCTGTTCCTCCTGCTTTGGTCCATCCCACCCCTGCCATCCCTGTGCTAAATTCTTTACTTCTTCGAGGATATCTCCCATCCCACCCCAGGCCTCCCCATGACTCTCACCCTGTCCTTGACATACCATGCCCACATGGTGGCACCCATCAAACTATGATGCAGGAAATGTGTCCTCAGCCTCCCCAAATCCACTGAGGTCTCAAAAGCAGGGACCTTCTGTTTTCTTCTGTGAGAGAACAAACAGCACAGTATCAAAGATTTAGTTGGCTGTCAGAAATATTTGCCAGACTTTGCTAAAATGAATTAGGTAATTCAGTATGTTCAGTCCTAAGGTGGTTTGCTTTTAAACAGAATCCAAATATTTCATGAATAGTTGGGGAAAATTGACATTTATTATATTTCAATTTTAAAATTTTATTTTTACCCAGAATTCACATAAGCAGCTGGTATATGTTTGTCTCTGTTATCCATTTGATGTACAATTGAGGCTTCAAGAATAATTCTAGGGAAAACTCCCTTCAGTAGTATCAAGTGCCATATAAGCATAGGTTTTCATGTTGAAAGCAACCTCAACAGAGAGAATGGTTCATCTCTCATCCCATCATGAATCGCTATGTCCCATTTACAGTTAAGCCCACAGTTAAAGATTCTTTCTAAGATCATCTAGCTGGTTAGAAGTGGAACTAGGTTACCTTTAAGAACTAACAGCAGTAGTCAATGATGCTATGTGGTTGTGGAATTCTAAGGAAAAAGTCTAAATTCAGATTTCCTGTCTGCTAGTTACATCCTTTCACATGACTTTCTCATGACGGCACTAGTTTCTTACTCATCTGAATATGACAAATACTATGATTCATATACAGTAACCATGTTCATTAGAGCTTTATGATTACAACAGCTTCTGTAACAAAAGCCAGTTTAACTGCCTTAGCAAAGGGGCATTAATTATGAACTCCAAAGGCAAAAAATGTGGATGGGATGATGAGACTTGGTGCTAAGGGGAAGTCAATTCTGCAGGAAATCCAGAATGTCTTACTCATTTTCTCTTTCCATCTTCAACTTTTTCTGTCCATACACTTTATTCTTTCCAATGCAGACTCAATTTCTGTGCTTCTCAGTTCATGTGAAAGGATATGACTGATTATTTTTCTCATTGAAGAGACTCAGGTTTTGAAGGAAGCAAGTTGCTCTACACAAGACTGGGAGGACCCATGAGACCTACAGAAATGTGGCTGCTGGGAACCATCTCTGGAACCACACAAGATGAGGAGTTGTTCTCAGGAACAGGTGAGCAACAGGCCAGGCAGAGGAGTCAGTTGCCATCCTTTATTTGAAAGTATTCTCAGAGCACATACATCTGTAGTAAAGGGGACAGAGGGAAGCAGTAGTATGAAGCCATTTACACACAGCCTCCTGACCTGCCCCTCACATTGGGCAGCAGGCTCAATTTATTCTTGACTTTAAAAAAAGCTTCTTAGTCTAAGAGATGCCCTTTCCCTTAATCTCCTCACCCCTTGATTTCCCCATCCTCACTTGGTATGCTTAGTTTGACATGAATCATCAAGGCAGGAAATCTCCCAGGCCTCAAGCACCCTTTTCAAGTGAGATACCTCTGGGTTGCCTGCTCCATAGTAGAGAGCTCAGGATGTGAGTCTGGGTCTCCCTTCCTGGGAGCTAGCTGCTCAGAAGGGCTGGCTGGACTTCTGCTAGATGGGTGAGCTGAGCGCATCTATGTCTGAAACAATAAGTGCACAAATACTTTAGGAGAAGGGCTCTTGTTTTCTGATAGGTGTATCAGTGCTTTGGGTTTTATAATAGCTGGATCCTGGCATGGGAAATATGGAGGACTTCAAAGACCATCTGAATTTCCACAGAGAATGGCCCACGGTGTTCTAAAACAACAGGTACTGATTCTGCCCGAAAGAAACAGAGTCTTGGGTTGGAGCCAAAAGTTTACATTTTAAGCAACAAAGTGATTCTAATGCATGGCCAGAGTTGATGTCCACTGATGTAGGTAACCCAATTTTCTAGTTTCAGAAATAAGACTACTGAGGTTCAGAGCAATTCATTTTGGTTGAGAAGAAAAGCCAAACAAACTCTATGACATTAAAACTACTGACTTCATCTGTTTGTGCATTTTGAACCTTGTCAACCAGATCGATAATTCTCTTTGTGAAGTGGGAAGAAGAAGCTGCCCACCCCCACCTCTCCCTCCATCCTATAAGAGACCAGATGCTCCCCAAGAAAAGTGAGAAATTCTCCCCTACTGGCTTAATTTCCCAGATCCCTGCTGCCTGGAGGGAGAGAGGATGACAACAACTGTTCAGGGATACTAGATAATTTTGATCTAGTTTCTGTGCATTCAGGGAACTGGGCGAAAAGGAGCTGAAAAACTGGACATTTAAAGAGTGTGTGGAGGAGACATGTGCCAGTCGCTCTTATGCCGTAATTGAACTTTATAGCTTCCTCGTGCAAAGGAAGTTCTCCATAAGTAAAGAAACTGAGGCTCATGTGGGCTACATATGCAGGCCCGGGTCCCAAGGCTGGCAAGTGATACAACCTGAATTCCTGTTACTCAGGTCTCCCTAACTCAGCTGGGACTCTCTAACTTGACTCCTTCCCTGCTCTTTCGAATCATCTAGCTCATTTTTACTACTTTGCAATGCCCCTTTAAAGAAAAACATTGGCCACACTTAGGGACTTCTTATCTGTCCCTTCTGAATAACAATTTCCAGATATTAATCTCTTGGATTCTACTTTAATTAAGTAAATTATTTTAACATTCACCCAGTATCTTTGAAATAACATGTTCTACCAAGGTGGGTCAAAAGATCAGAACTCTGGTGGACAGTTCAGAACTAAAGCAATGGCTAGTTCACTAAGATTGGTTTTACCATAGAAAAATAGAATTATTAGAAAGCAAGAGATGTACACTATTAAAAATTTCTAGAACCATCTCCTAAACTCAGTAGAGAAGCAATACAGCTTATTTTCATTTCTTTAACTTAGGTTACCTGTGAAAGTGTTTCCCCATCTGTCCTTTTGACCTTATATAAAAATGTGCTTGCCTTTGTGTGGCAATGTTGGGGGGCGGAGCTCTCTCTCCATAAATGGCTCTTATACCATTGAAAACTCAGCCCAGTGATGCTTTATCAGCTGGCCGTTGAAAATGCTACAAGGAGAGGAAGAGATGGTAATTGCTTCACAGCTGAGTTTTAGACTGCTTTCCAGGGATCCCTGGTGACAGAGCTTTTTCATGTAGGCAAATTCTGAATATAAAAGCTTCCTGCTGTATGTTTGTTTAGTCGTTTCTTTGACTTCAGCACTCTCAGAGAACGTAGAGTGAAGCATAAATAAGAGCATGTGAGTGTTCTCCAAGAAATCATTCCAAGCCGGTGAGTTAATACTCCACTTAGACCTCATGGCCCTGCCACTCTCAGTCAAACTGGTTTTTGTGGCTGTCAGACTCCAACATGGCAAATTTCCCACTGATACTCAATGAGCTGAAAACTCAAGTTACTGCTTACTTTGCCCTAGGGAATTTTATCAAGACTGAATTTAAAGAAGTGGAGAGTTACAGCTTGGGGTGTGTGTGTGTGTGTGTGTGTGTGTGTGGTGAAGACAGACAAGGAACCATTACAGATTTGGATTCACTATAAGGTTCACTGTTGGCTGAAGTGGGCAATTGACCTTCCTTCCTTCCCACCTCCCTGTACACGGTCTCTACCTGGCACAGTGAGGAAGAGCTGTATTCCAAGTAAGCAATACCCTCCAGCCTCACAAAATCACCATGCCTCAGGTTTCCTCCCCAGAAAGGAAGTTCAGATTCTAACTAGCTGAGTCATCTAGTGGCAACTCCCTTCCTTGTCTTAGGTTACAAAAATACACTCCCTTGCTATGGGAACTCTAATGGGAAATCCATTCCACTTTCAGGTTAAACCGTTAGCCTGGCCTGTTTCAAAAGATTCTACAGAGCTGTGATTTTTCAATAATACATTCTCAGTGACTTGGAAATCTTTTGCAGACTTACAAGGTAAAGACAACTTGAGCAAAAATTGCAAAGGGACTGAAATAACAATTTGCAACATAAATTAGTCTGGAATATTTATGGTGTATTTATTTCTTCCTCAAAAGGAATAGTTGGCAAGAAGATAATATTGACTGCGAGCCCTCGGTGTGGGATCCCTATATTGCCTGGCTCTACCCCTGCAGATTTAGGTCCTGGAAGTTCTCACTCCCCCTCAAAAGGACACTGTTGGAGGATGACTTCAGGGCCTCATACTTCTCAGGTTCCTCTTCCCCCCATATCCTGACTATCTTCTCAATAGGTTTAGTGCCTTCTGTGATGACTTGATGTTTTTAGGAAATGGAGCGCCAGATGAAGTCACATCTAGGTTTGCACCAGGCTTATGAGTTCCTTTCTACTTGCTCCTCCTTCTTTTTCTTCTTCAGTAAAGAAAGAAGAACATAAACAAGTAGAAAGCATTTTTGCCCTCTAGAATTCCATATGTGATGTTTTACAGGGGTTTCTTCTATCTTCTTGCAATACATTAAAGGTAATTAAAAAGATGATTGTAGAGAATTCTTAAAAGAAAATATCCTCACAAAAAATAAAGAGCACTGACAAATTCATTTTTCTTTTTTTTTTTTTTTAAAGCGATGTGAAGCAGGCTTTCCCCTTGATTTTCATTTTTCAATCAGAGGTTTTAATTAACATGAAGATTATTCATTCAATACATATGGATTGAGCAATCACTTGTGCCACATATAAGTCTAAGAATTTTATATGTATGTCTTACTAAATTCTCATAGCGATCTTTTGAGGTAGGTAGGCACTATTATAACCACCATCACATGGGTGATAGAAAACTAAGAACCCAAGTGAGTTTCTCAGAGCCTTATAAGGTGTCCATGGAAGCCAGGATTTCAATTCAGGTAGTCTGGAGCCAAAGCCCTTCCTCTTAACCATCAATCCATACTGCCTCCAAAGTAGGGACTGGGTCTGAGGAGAAAAGGCCTTACCTTACCGCATGGGTTAATACCTTGATGTTTAAGCTCAATACATCTGGTGCTCAGACACTGGTTTCTAAATAAAATTCTCCAGTAAAAGGAGGCAAAGCTCTTTGGAAAAATGGTTGATTCCAAGACTGAAACAAGGAAAATATGAGATAATTCTGGAATATTTTATGCCGATGTTCTGTGTTCTTCTATGAGGCAGTTGGCTAGGTGAGGCCTCAGGTGGAGACACAGGAGAAGTTCAGGAAAACAGTGTTGATTATCTCCACAGGTCCTAGGGATAGGAGGTGAGAAACACCACAGAGGACCCAGAGGAGTAGAACCAGTGGGCAGCTGGAACTCTGCTCTTGACTGCACCTTGATCACAGTACCCTCAGAGTGTCCAGCTAAAGTATGTCCCAAGTCCTGCTCCACAGAAACTGTGAAGTAATAAATGTCTGTGGTTTTAAGTTGTTCAATTTATGGTAATTTACTGTGCACTATACAGAATGAACACATTCAATTGCATAATATTCTTGCCGATGATACCTGCCATCTTCAGTTGTGTCAAGGCATGAAAGTAAGGAATGACTGAGGAACTATGCTAGATTGGAGGAGATCAAGGACATCTAACAGTAAAATACAAGACATGACCTTGGATTGAATCCTGGACCAGAGGAGGGGAAATCACTATTAAGTATGGATCATGGATTAAAATACTACCAATGTTTAAATGTTGAATTTTTTATTTTTATCTAGTATCAGCTGCATATCAAATAATGAAATAATTATGGCAAAATGCTAACAATCACCAAATGTAGTTAAATGATATATAGGAGGTTGGGTACTATTCTTGCAACTTTTCAGTAAGTTTGAAATCCTTTCAAAATAAAAAGAAAAAAGCCATATTAGATTTCACCTTTAAAATTGTACTGGAAATAATTCAGAGTTCCTTTGCCACTTTGAACTCAGGGAGTGCAGGATCACTGACCTACAAAATACTACCTTTGTCACATAGGTGTAAATCACATGAATGATATCGTAACCTTTTATGACTTTACATGGATTTGCTGGGTTGTCAAGAATTGGTAGTAAAAAAAAAATTGCCCTTTGTGACTAATTCCTACATGTTATTCACCTAACATGTAGTAAAGCTTGGCTTCCTGAGCCATAAAGATGGTATGATGCATACTATAGTGGGTGCTGTGGGGTGCTGTTCCCAAATCCTTCCTCCTGATGCCCTGTTCTCCCATCTGCTGGGAATGCTAGTCATCCACCCCAAGGCTTTTCCTGGGACTGCCCTCCACCTAAGGAAAGGGCCTCACCCAAACTCTGGCCCCTCCCTGAGGGCAACTCACTTCTAGCCTGTAGATCTCAGTGGGGGCAGCCTCAGCAGCAGAGCTCCTGTAACTGTACCACAATTCACTTTCTCCTGCTGCCTGACCAGTATCCTTCTGGCACTCCTCTCCCCTTAGAGGTGACAGTGGAGCCCATTCCCTTAGGAAGCCAGGAGCTTAGCTCCAGCTAGAGTCTGCCTCTAAGAAGCTGATCTTCAGCCCGTACCTTCTCCATGCCCATCAGTCACATCCTGGCCACAAGGCTGCTTGATTCCTTTCTGGTTCTTCCTCTGAAATGCAGACAGAAACATTTCCGATCCATGAAAATTATATGAGTTTTAAATTTCAGATTTTTTTTAAAGACAGTGTGGTAATAGGACCTAAGAGAAATGAGCTGAGGATATCAGCTTCTCTCATATCAGTGTCTTCATTCAGAACAAATTGACTTTTAGTGATTTGGTTTACTTTAAAAATTTTAAACATATGGAAAAATCACAATAATCTGTAAAGACCCACACTAAATTCCAATAATTACTTATGCCCTGTCTTGCTGCTGTAATATCTCAACTACTCCTGTATTATTTTAAGCATTTTGCAGATATAATATTTTGTTTGTCAGTTTTTCAGGATATGTATTTTTAGAGAATGGCTCTTTTAAAAACATAACCATCATATTTATAAATTATTATAAACTAGTAGCAATATTTCCTTAACATCATCAAATTCCTTTTCAGTGTTCAAATTTCCAGTTGCCTTGTAAATTTTATAGACGTCGCTTTGCTTAATTTATAGAGTTTATGTGTTTCAAACAAGATCTGACTATGGTCTGTGTATTCTGATCTGTTGAGCTGTCTTTGATGCTTCTCCTCCAACTCTTTTTCCACCTGCTTTTTGGTTTCTTTGTTGAAGGATGCTGTAGAGATTTCCACAGTCTAGAAACCTGTGGTACTGTTTAACACCCTTGTGTGTATTTCCTACAAACTGGTTTTTGAGCCTAGAGACTTCATCGGATTCAGAGATTTTGAGGCGCTTTCTCTCTCTGTCTCTCTCTCTGTCTCTCTGTCTCTCAGCAATACAACTTTTTACATGGGATTGTATTCTTTATTAGGAGACTCTTAATAGCAAGAGACCACAAAAAATCAATTCAACAGCTGCTAGATGTTACAAGGAGGAATAACACAAAATTGATCATTGTCAATGAAAGCAGGAGATAGTACAAATGACATAAAAAACCTGTTCACAAAAGTAATGTAAGAAAACTTCCCAAGCAGGGAAAAAGAATTTGACAGATAAGTGAGGCAGATAGAACTCCAATTATCCATGCTTAAGAGGCTCTTACGATCTATTTATTTTCAGTAATGCTCACAGCTGTTGGTGATCAATCTTACATGCAGTCATTCATTAGGAATGACAAAATGGCACATTTTATTATTCCATCTTAATTTATTAGCTGGACTATTTTTATCAAGAGAACCTTCTCTTCTTTTATTTCGTGATCCAGAAACAGTCTAAATTAAAAATTTAAATGTTGGATTCTTTCTGTTGATTTATCAATTTCCAAAATAATGAGTTTGTTCCCCATCATCTTCCTTGTATGACCAATTAATTTGCATGTTGTTCAATATTATTATGAGCTTCATGAGTTTGTAATGTATTTTAGGCCATTATACTTAGCAATGCTGAAGTTGCTTTGTCTTTGATCTGTGAGACCCTGAGTTAGTTCAAGCTGGTTTCTGAGTCATTTCCCACTGGCCCTAGTCATCTGTGGTCACCTCTTTGCCACCTGATAAAACAAGAAGTGGCAGACTCATTTTGTATAATTCCTGTCCTACACTTGTAATCAGTCATTTCTCTAAGGAGCTCTCACTCTTCCTAGTGGAAATGGTATTTCAAACCTCATTATTGATGGAGTACACAATAATTTTGTTTTTAATTCTTACTCTGAGGAAAAGGGATTCTTTTCTTTTTTTGGTACCAGGGATTGAACTTAGGACCTTGTACTTGCAAGGCAGGTACAATGCTACTGTGCTAAATCCCTGGCTGGAAAATGTATTCTTGTATGTTCTTTCTATATGCCTCTATTATTTTTATTATGTATGTTTATTATTTCATCATAATTAATATTTATTATTCAGTTATTTTGTTGCATACAAATTATACGTAACTACATAGTTGAAAAAAGTCAAAGTGCAAGTTCTTTTCATACTTTTTCCATGCCACTTTCCTGCCAGATATAGCCACAGTTAACTATCTGTTGTGAATTTTCCTAGGCTTTTTCTTAGACAATATTGGGACCTAAATAAGACTGGTGCATTTAAGATTTGAGACTCTATTTTAATCTACTCAGATTATTCAGAGAAACAGAAGTCTGATGGGAAAACATAACAACTTAAGTCTTCCCTGGAAACTACTACCAGGGCCTTCTTGTTGCCAACTCCAGCAGGTGTTGGGTACACTGCAGTCTCTGTGATTGATGTCCCCTCACATTTGCAACACACAACAAACCTGCTAAGGAACCAGCAGGTAAGAGAACAAAGGGCATGAATACACAGAACAGAAAATGCCTCTGCAATATGTGTAAAAGATGCTTAAGTTTGCTTGCAATGAGATAAATGCAACTAAAACTACACCAAAATACTAATTTTTCACCTCTCAGGGGGGCAAAGATTAAAATACTTTCTAATACACCCTCAAGGCCAGAATGACTATGCATTTCTGGCAATTTGGTAATATGTATTCATAAATACATGCATAATTAATGTATTTATAATGTAATTATACATTAAATGCAATAAATGTATTTGTAGTTGCTAATTCAAAACATTTCTAAAAATTTCCCTGAAAATATGTTTGAATGTTTGGAAAATAATGTGTATACAAAGTAGGGTTTCTTAACTCTAAATGATATTTATTAATTCCTTGAACTATGAAGCAGGCAGGAAACCACAACACTATCAGCTTATGCCCTTGTTACCAATAAAAATCACACACATTTTAGGTTATATTACAATTGTTGCAGATACTGTGAAATAACATTTATGCTTGCTTATCTGTAACTACAGATTATTGTAGTTCTTAGATCCCCTAGATCATGTTATTTAATTCATTGATAAATAAGTATATATGTTTTCTAAATAAAAATATTTCAATAATTATATTTTACAATAACTGATTTCCTTTCAATCCTATATGCTTAAAAATATTATAGTCAGAAGACATTCATAGGATTCATCAACTGCCAAGGGGTTCATGTGAAAAAATAAGTTAAAATGGAGTAATTTTCATAGCGCACACACATACACACACACACAATTTCTCAGATATTGGAGAGAGAGGGGCCTATATATACAAGTGTCTGTTTGCTTGAATATGAATAAGCTAATAAGCCAGCTCTGGAAGATACACAGGCCACTGGTAGTACTTGTGGCCTCCAGGGATGAGAACTGTATGGCTAGAGGCTAGAATGTTAAGGAAAGCTTTTTCCTAATAAATCTTATAGAACCTTTAAAATTGTTAAACCTTGTGGATACATAATCTATTCAAAACTTGAATAGATAAACTCTCACCCTTAAAGACTCCTTACTAGATTCTGTCAAGTATTACTAGATTCTATTACTGTCAAGATTAGTCCACAGCTTATGGCAATTCTTCTTGCCCTCAGCGTCTGCCTCCTCTTTGGGCCTCAGCCTGCTCTGCAGCAAAGTCCTGAAGATTTTGTCAGTCTCCTTCTCTGAAGACCCAATGAAATCTTATCTCCAAGACTTTCTAGACTCTTGCCTTTTCTTACACTGGCAGCATTTTCATTTCCAGAATTAAATTTTAGCCTATGCAAAAGCAAAGCAGTCCCATCTATCTCTACTTGTGTTGAATCACAAATCCTTTCAAGCCATGTCATCATAAATGAAAACTGTCCTTAGTGGGCAATGAAGTTAAGTATGTGGATATTCACAAGTTAAGCATTTTTCCCCTCAAATATTAGTTGTTCATTATCTCATATTTATTTTTAAATGAAGTCCTACTGATATATTGGGTGTAGATTTTTAGTATTATTAGTTACAAGTGGGCCCTAATTATTATGATTTGTAAGAGGACATAAATCTTCTGAGATTAAATCATTAAAATGTTTCTTCTTCCCCACATTGCCCTTATGAATTTTCTACTGTTTCCAAGATGAAGCCAAGTTTCAGCCATAATATAGTGACAACCACTGTTGTTCAATATATCTTTGGCAATATAGAATACATTTGTACTGCCAAAGTAAAATATTTAGAATAAAAATTAATGCTAGGTCTTAAATGATGATACTACCATGAGTAATGATTACCAAAATTATACAGGTTACAAAACAAGTTGTAACCAGGTTTTATAAATATTTGTTTGGAGGTTTATTATAACAAATGGAGATTCTTCTTGAGATTTAGTTCAGCAGCAGGCCTGCTTTATATTTTGGAAAATATTCTGTTTGAGAACAGACTTAGTTTCTTTGTACAATAAACACAACTATAGCAGGATCTTGCCACAAGAACCCACATGAAGAAATCATTTAAAATTACAATGTAACTTTATTATTTTTATAGTAGACTCTGGGAAAATATTTCAGGCTTTGTCAGAAACCTTCAGCTTGTTTTTGAGTGAGAAATGTGTTTTTTTGGAGTCGTGAACAGGATAAAGAAAACTGGGACAAGTGCCAAAACACTGCTTGGAGTGTCTCAGTGCTACAAAGTGAAATAGTGGCTGGGACTTCAGGGAAATTTGAGGTCTCCAGTAGATTGGGAAGGGAAGATTTGAGGAGAAGGGGAATAAAACTTCCTGTTACTTCTGAAGAGACATTGTTATGATTTGGATCAAAAATGGCTCCCAAAAGTCTCATTGTGTGAAAGGCTTGGTCCCCAATGCAGCATTTCAGAAGAAGGCTTTGGGGAAGTGATAGACCATGAATATGTTAACCTCATCTATGTTCCACTGATGAGTTCATAGCTGAATAGGCTACTAGGATGTGAGCCCTAGGTGAAGGGAGTGGGTCATGGCCATGTGCTCCTGGGAACTACATCTACCCTTGGTCCCTTCTTCTTTCATCCACTGTGCCTTTCAGTCATGTTGTTTCTGCTTGACCACAGCCTAAAACCAATGCCGTGAGCTGGCCATGGCTAAAACTGCTGCAACCATGAGCCAGAATAAATCTTTTAACTTGCTTTTCTCAGGTATTTGGTCACAGTAAAAGAAAAACAAAAAAGCTGACTGACAGTTATTAGGAAAGGAATAACTGGCATTTCCAGCTCTTTCTCCTACACATGACATCCAGTATAAAATGTTCCCCAGGTGAGTTCACCAGAGGAGAGGTACAGAGGTTAGTATATTGGCATTGAAGACAGAGACACTACCTAATTGACAAAGAAGTTTGTTTTCCTCAGACTGTAGTCAAGGGTGGAGAGAAGACTCTGGTAGATGTCTGTAATGGCCTGGTCTCCTTTGCATGTCAGGATGCATTTTGGAGCCTCAACACTTGGCTCCAAGATCATAGGAGATAATGAGGTCCAGTGGGACTGTGTGTGACAGGTGAGGGTGTCTGGTCCAGCTGGAACATATCACCTGTACAGTGCCTTGAAAACCTGGTGAGCCACAGCATGTAGAGTAGCTGACAGGGGCAAGCTTCTCACAAGCTTCCTCACAAGCTTCTGTCATCTGAACTCTGAATTCACTAAAAATGGCTGAGATTGAGTCTTCTGCAGCTATGTGAGTGAAAACACTGAACGAACTTTCCTGATTTAGAGAACTGTAAAGTTTATATAAGACAGCAGAGCAACATTCATACTTACTCCACTGAAAGTATTTATACCCAGTATAAAGCTTAACTTGAGGGCCGACAATTTAGCTCAGTGGTTCTGCTGCCCACCCTGTAAGTGCAAGGACCCAAGTTCAATCCCTGGTACCAAAAAAAAAAAAAAGAAAATTAAGTGAGCTAGGCTTTAGTGATGGTGCTGTCACACACAAAGCACTCAAGAGATGGCTATCATTGATAATACTACTTATTATTAATAGGGCCGGGGATTTAGCTCAGTGGTTCCACTGCCTGCCTTGCAAGCACAAGGACCCAAATTCCATCCCCAGTACCAAAAAAAAAAAAAAAAGGGTAAAGCTTACCTCCCCTGTACTACCTCTACTCTCATGCAAACACACACATGAACAAACACACACACAGACACACACACCCCTGAAAACATCTTGGAAGTGATATTGTCTGAAGACAACTGGCTCCTCACCCTTCCTTATATGACTCCAACCTTCATGTTGCCAGAGACATCTCATTGGCCTTTTATTTGTCACTTTTTATTCACTTAATTTTGCAGAAAATCTTGAGAACCTAATATTTTCCCATAACTCAAAGGCCTAATTCCAGTTTCAAGATGTTCACAATGTAGACAGAGTATGAGGTTGAGTGGAAGGTGAGAAGAAGTATGTAGGGGACATGAGAGAATTTCATGACCCTTGAAGAAGGACAGAGGTCTTTAATAGCTCAGAAGGGCAGTTAACCCAACGTGAAATGAGAAGAGGTCCAGAAAAGTTTTTGGAAGAAACATGTCTTCACAGATATTAAGTTGCAGAGAGTAAATTGGGGCAGGAAGAGCATTACAGTGGGATGAGTAAGTCAGAGAAAATACTTGAGGATGTGAAAAATATGGTCTGCTTCATTAACCATAGAGTTTAGCACTGTAAAAATAGAAGGTATAAGAGGAGTAACTTTTAGCAATACTCTTTCTATTTCTGTGCTGTTTTAAACATTATGCTCCACATAGTGCCATTAATCTAATTTCTCAAAGAAATTTTGCCCAGTGTGGATATAGGTAAGAAAAAATAGCAGCAAAGTAATAACTAGACTGTTGGGAGCATTTTATTCAACAAATCCTATGTAAGTCCTGAACTCTTCTGGTTATATGGAAATAATCAATATATATATCAAAGCCTGGGCCCATTCATTCCTGTCCCTAGATTAAGAATTGTAATATAATGGTTTTCTGCAAATAGCATATTAACAGATGTTACTACAACAAATACATTCCCTTATGTGGACAGATTCAACATATAATTTACTGCTTGTCACTTGAAAATAAAATTATGAAATTACTTTATGCACAATTTGATTAGCTGTGGTTGAGAGGACACAGAAAGGTTATTCAGGGCATGGTTTCTCACATAAAGACAAATGTTGTTTTCAGACTCAATGCAGAATGTCCTATTCAAGGTAAGATCTTATCTTTGTTAATTCTTCCTTGCTTTTCCACTTTACTCTCCATCTTAAACCATCTCTCTTTATTGAAAGCATCACAAGAAGCAAATTCAATGTGTTTTTGGCAGTCTGCTCATTTCTCCAGTAATAAAAAGGGACAGTGTTTCTATGAATGCTTTTGCACAGATGCTGAGTATTAGCTTTCTGTTGCTGTGACAAAATACCTGAGAAAGACAACTTAAAGGAGGAAAGGTTTATTTAGGCTCACTTCCAGAGGCTTCAGTCCATGGTCACTTAGCTCTGTTTCTGTACTATAGGGAGACAGAAATGTCATGAAGAATGTTTGTGGTGGAGGGAATTTCTCACCTCATGGCAATGAGAAAGTAGAGAGAAGAAGCAAAAGAGGCAAACTGGAAAAGGATAAAGACAAAATCTAGTCCCCAAGTTTACATCCCCATGACCCACTCCCTTCAACTAAGCCCCCCTCCTGTGTTTATATCACCTCCCAAGAGTCCCATCGAGTTATGAACTCATCAATAGATTAATCCACTGATGAATTTAGAGCCCTCACCATCCCATCTCTAAACATTTGAGCCATTTGGGTGGCATTTAAAATCCAAACCATTACATGCTATTTGTGGAGTGATTATCAGACCAAGCAGACATATGAGAGCAATAAAGAAATGAAAGAATTGATGGTTTTTTGCATCGCTAACAAGTTCTGTGATGACTGAGGAGGGGGCATTACACTTTGGGAGTCACTGGCATATGAACTTCAGCACAAGGCTTGGACAGCTCTAGGAAGCTGAATATCACACTGTCATTAACAGTCATCTAGAAGACTCTATGATCTTTTGAGGGCAGAGAAGCTCAGCCGGTCACAGCACCCAGAAGGAAGCTTCCCCACTGCCATCCCAGGCTCCTAGGGAAGAGAAAGTGAGCTGTGTGGGCCCCAGAAGCACCCCCTCCCCAGTGGAAATGAGAAAACACATAAACAAGACTCAAAAACAGACTTCCAGATCACCTACAGCAACCCCAAAGGGAAACGAGATGGAACAATCTGATACTCA